>OV050030.1:103925697-104525697 GCA_920105625.2 Clusia tigrina | reverse complement strand
ATTGCTTCAAATACAAGAAGAGAAATCTTGAGAGAGCTGCAAAGATTTTTACATCAGCACAATGAATTGGTTAAATTATTCAAGATTGCACTGGATCAGATGCCCACCGATGATCATAAAATCATAATACGTGCCGACAGAACACCACTCGGGCAACATTCCAGGCGATTTAACGCACCAACAATCGATGAAGTGGCAATCGTAATAGTTGGTGAACAATTTCGGCCAAGAGATATTGTTTTGCACCGTAGGAATGAGCAACTAAATCGTATTTCTGAACTCCATCGTTGTTATGACGCATTGCAATACCCGATTTTGTTCTGGAGAGGAGATGATGGTTATCATATAAATATACCATTGATAAATCCAATGACTGGTAAAAAAATAATGATTTTTGATTACTTTTGTGAGTAATTTTTGCGTTAAAATAACTAAAAGAATAATTTTTAATATTTGCAGGCCAACAAACAACGAAAAAAGTTAGTGCGATGAATTTTTATTCGTATCGATTGATGATTCGTGATCAAGAGGACAATTACATTTTGCGATGCAATAAACTTTTTCATCAATATATTGTGGACATGTATGCTAAAATCGAGAGCGCACGATTGCATTTCATCATTATATACCAAAAACAATTTTAAAATTTGTCAACAACAAGTTAACATGTTTCTACAACCTTTGATAATTTTTCTCTATCTTCACCTTTTTAACTTACATTTTTCAAAATACCCAATCAAGTTGTGCTTCCAAGTTTTCGCACTGTTAGGCATGTTATATTTCAAAACTGTTTCACATATATTGTTGCGATTTTTTAAATAAACAAAATTTTCGAACATTATTGTTTTCTAAAATTAAATTTTTTAATGCAAAACCATCAATCCTAAGAAATATAAACTTTTAGATTTAAAACCTTCGGAGGCAGGACGAAGTTTGCCGGGTATATATATATATATATATATATATATATATATTGTAACGACTCTATTTCGGCTGGGGTAAAACTCAGCGGGTTCCAGGGGTCGTATACAGAAATTAATGTTAAAAGCCGGTGTGTACTTACATGTGGTTTATTTAATTCATTTATTTAATTATAATTGTTTATAATTTGATTTATATTAATTTATTAGTTTGAAAATGATTTTACTCTGCTAATTAACTTAAATAACTTGTTTAAATAAATTAGTTTAAATAGTTTTATTTTGCTTAACTTATTCAAATTTGGTTTTGTTCTAATTTAAATTACCTAAATAATTAGACTTGCTAGTCGCTTGGGGACTCGTCTGTGTGGTCGCTGTTGGCAGTGCTAGTCTCCGCGAGAATCGGTAGGACCATAAACTCGCGGTTCTGTACGTACGTATTAGTCTCCACGAGAATCGGTAGAACCATAAACTCGTGGGTCGGTCTTAGCGTTAGTATAAGTCACCACGAAAATCGGTAGAACCATAAACTCGTGGGGCGGTCTTAGCGTTAGTATAAGTCACCACGAGAATCGGTAGAACCATAAACTCGTGGGGCGGTCTTAGCGTTAGTATAAGTCACCACGAGAATCGGTAGAACCATAAACTCGTGGGGCGGTCTTAGCGTTGGAGTAAGTCTAGTCTTGTGTAAAAGTATACTTTACCTTGGTGCTACTGGTGCTGGAGTTTTGCTGCTGCTGGATCGGAGTGTGTCTTGTCTGCCTGATGCCGAAGGAAAGAAAGAGACTGGGTTGCCAGTTGCTCCTGCTTTTATGCTCCAGGTTTAGTGTAGATCATCCAATAGTTGTTGTTGTGCGGGAACTGCAGTTTGTTGTGGCATGTTGCAACAGTTTCCCGCATCGTTCTTCTTGTTTGAATTTGACCTTGGGCCACCTTCAGCACATTGTTGTTTTTTTCTCGCTGTTGTTCTTGTAAGTTTTTGCCCCTGGGCCACCTTCAATATTGTGTTGTTGTTGTGATGATTTACCTTGTTGTTGTTCCTTGTGTTGTTTGTTGTTGTTGCTATTTGTCCTTCGGCCACCTTCAGTACTTTGTTGATATTTTTTATTGATGGCTTAAAATAGTTAAAAATATTAAAACATTGGATATTTAATTTTTGCTTCTCCTCTTTATGCTTTGTCCGGCCTGTTGGTGTGCTTAGCGATCGGTCTGTCGTGTTCCACTTTGTGCTTGGCCTTCCGGGTAACGCCTTCTGGGTCCACGATGGGCGGCTTAGTAACTGTTGGAATGTGTTGAGCCCGTTTATTTGCTTCCACAAGCTGTTTCAGCAAATGTATCACCTCCTTTCGCTTTTGTTTCACATCTTGGAGGTTGTACCATGCCGTCATGTCTGCGGACTCCCACGAGTTTCCTTGTATGGGTTCGGTAAAAAACTTCTCCACGTTCAGCATTACGTAAACACCACAGTCGATCTGGTTAGGTTGTTGTGGTGTTCGTAATCGGTACAAGGGTATATTATCGGCGTTGAATGATTTACTTGGCGTCTTCCCGAATTTGGTTCTAAATTCCTCGTACAGGTATTCCCGCAGTATGTTGGCCTCAGCTTCGTGTGCGCCCCCGCCGAGTGAGTCCATCATTAGTATTGTCGTGCCCTTCTTCCCGGCAACTATCGGCCCAGGGAAACAGACGATGGCCAGATACCAATGGTGGTGCTGGTTGATGGGGATCAGGATAGAGTCTTTATCAAACAGGTCCTCCCCGCTGGTCCACCTTTCTACGCCTGAGTGTCTTCCGGCGGCTGTTCCTCGGTGCCGGGTTAGTTTAGAATAAAATTGTGCACTAAACACGTGGACTCGGTGTTGTTGCCGTCTCGGTATCAGGTTTAGTTGCACCCATTTCAGGTAAAAATCGACCAGTATGTCGTTCAGGAGGCAGCCTTCCCGTAAGCGACTAACATCGCCTCTCCTGATCGTGATTCCGCCCGGTCCTGGTGGGTATACTCCGAGCACCTGGTCTTGGATATCCTGCTTACCCTCGTCTTCTGAGGTTAGGATTATGGTAGCTGTCGTTGGGTTCAAGGTCTCCGATTCGATGCTGATGCGGTTGACTTGAGTCACTTGAGTCGATGCCATGATTTTGAATTTTTTTTTCTTCAGATTTTGTGTAAAATTTTTGATACTTAATTGTTGGTAGCTATTCTTCAAAGAGGCTGATATGCTGATGTGGCCGTCCTTTTATACTATTTTCCAGCGGTAACGGTGGTTTGGTATAACGGTAATTATTTCTCTTTGAATTCAACAATTTCTGTCTGGCTTTCCCATTGCTTTCGTAATTATATTTAAAACTGTTTCTGATCGGATGATGTGGAGTGACCTTCAATGGTATCAGGCGCACAGTATGGTTTCAGTTCACTGACGTGGGCGGTTCTTCCGCGTTCCCCTTCCGTGTGGCTTAACTCAGTGATAACCGGTGAAACAAAATTGGTTATTCGGTAAGGGCCGTCGTATCGTGGTGCCAGTTTAGCAGCAAAGTGATCGGTAGCTTTGGACAGGTGGTGTTGCTTAACCAGTACGAGTTGGCCAATGCTGGGTTTCCAGGCTCGGCGTCGCAGATTATAGTACCTTCTCTGGTCCTGGGTTGCTCGCTCCAAATTCTGCTTCACGATGCGATAAGTTTCTTGCAGCTGCTCCACTCGCTCATTAGGAGTCTGTGGAGGTAGCCCCGTACCCAAAGTTGTTTCATCGTACAGTGCCTTTGGTAGTCGCGGTTCGCGTCCTTGTACCAGATAAGCCGGACTGTACCCTGTTGTCTCCGACACACTAGTGTTGATTGCTAGCGTCAATTCTGGAAGCAAGTCATCCCACTTCTGTTGCCGCTGACTCGCGAATTGGGCCACCATAGTCTTGATGGTGCGATTTGTCCGTTCCACCGCATTTTCCTGTGGAGTGTAGGGTACCGTGAACTGGTGCCTGATGCCATAGTCTTTGGTAAATCGTCGGAATGCTCGACTGGTGAATTGTGACCCATTGTCCGTCACCAGAATCTTGGGTACTCCAAAACGCGACAGTATGTGTTCCCGGAAAGCCCGTTGTAATGTCTCGGTGGTGGCTTTTCGGAGGGGAGCCATCTCTGTCCATTTGGAGAACTTATCGAAAAACACAACTAGCATGGTGTTGCCATGCGTGGAACGGGGTAAGGGTCCGACAAAGTCCGCGCACAATATGGCCCACGGCTCCAGGGGTATTTGCGTCAGCATTTCTCCAGCAGGTTGTTGTTGGCTGGGCTTGTACTTCTGGCATAATGTGCACTGACGAACGTAGCGGCTGGTGTCCCGGAACAGTCCTGGCCAGTAGTACCTATTTGCAACTCGGGCTATCGTTTTCCGGATGCCTAGGTGTCCTGCGGTTGGCGCGTCGTGGTTCTCTTGCAAAATTCGTACCCTCAGAGGCCTAGGTACGCATAGCTTCCATGGTTGTACAGTCCTCATCACCTGTGCGATTTGGTATATGGCGATACAGCTCCCCGTTTTCCAGTGTGTAGTCGGAGAATTTAGCCGGGTTGGCAAGTATTTCTCCTTTTCGCTTGAGCCACCACTTGCAATTTTGCTCTGCTTGGTCCTGCACAGTGACAGTGCATGCAGCCTCGACCGGTTGTCTTGATAGTGCGTCCGCCAGTACATTTAGTTTTCCTTTGCGGTATTGTACCTCGAATGAATGCTACTGAAGTTCTAGCGCCCACCGTGCTATGCGTCCTGAAGGGCTCTCGATGGAATTTAGCCACTTCAGCGATAGGTGGTCGGTGATCACGGTAAAGTGGTAGCCCTCCAGATATGGCCGCATTTTCCGGATGCCCCATATTATGGCTAGACACTCCTTCTCAGTTGGGGAGTAGTTTAGCTCAGCTCCATTCAGGTGTCTACTAGCGTACGCTATTACTCGCTCCGCCCCCTCGATCTCCTGCGTGAGCACTGCTCCCAACCCGTAGTCACTGGCGTCGGTCTGGAGCGTGAACTTCTGACTAAAGTCTGGGCAGGCGAGAATCGGAGCTTCCGTCAATCGTTGTTTCAGTAATTCAAAAGCCTCCTGTTGTTCGGTACCCCATCGGAAATGTTTTCCTTTCTTAAGCAGCATCGTTAAAGGGTGTACTGCTTTTGCAAAGTCGGATACAAAACGGCGGTACCAAGATGCGATGCCCAAGAAGCGACGTAGCTGTCGTATGTTCTCTGGTGGTTGCAGCTCCCGTATGGCAGCGATTTTATCTGGGTCAGTATGTATTCCTTTGTCGCTGACCACGTGTCCCAGATATTTTAGCTCCTTCCGAAAGAATGCACACTTCTCCAGATTTAGTTTCAAATTTGCCTCCCTCAACCGTCGGAACACCTCTTGCAGGTTTCTCATGTGTTCTTCTAGGTCTCTCCCTGTGACAATAATGTCATCAAGGTAGGCAAACGCGTGTGGCTCCATGTCGTGGCCAATAACTTGGTCCAGTGCTCTTTGAAAGGTTGCTGGTGCGGAGTGTAGCCCGAAAGGCATAACACGCCACTGGAAGAGGCCTCTGCCGGGTACCGTGAATGCGCTATACTGCTTGCTCTGCTCCTTCATGGGTATCTGCCAATACCCGTTCTTCAGATCGAGACTACTGATGTATTTAGCCTCACGCAGTCGGTCTAAGATGTGTTGGATTCGCGGCAGTGGGTATGCGTCGGGTATGGACCTGGCGTTGAGTTGTCGATAATCGATGCACAGACGCCATTTCCCATCCCGTTTCCTTACTAGCACAATCGGTGCGCTGTGGGGGCTATGCGAGGGTTCAATACAGCCTTTAGCTATTAATTCGTCCACTTCCGCGCCAATGATTTCTTGCTGCGCTGGATTTCTCGGGTAGTATCGTTGTTTGATGGGTCGGTCATCGCGCATCACTATTTTGTGGCTTGTGATATTGGTCACGTTTGGCCCGTCTGTGAATTTAGCCAACTCTGTGGCCAGAAACAGTTTTATCTTTGATTCGTCCGTAGCGGCTTCATGTCGTATGGTTGTGCACGATGCGATAACTTGTGATTGCACACCATCCGTCTTGGGGCCTAGCTGGATTTCCTGGCCTCCACATGTCATGGATAGGCCTTGCTGTGTCATGAAGTCCAGGCCGAGCAGTAAGTCGTCGGTGGAGTCGGGCATACTAAGTAGCTCCAGCTGACATACCTTTCCACCAAGCTTGACACACGTCACAAACGCTTGAGTAATATCCCTTGTTCGACCATCCGCCATCCGTGCTCTAGTGTATGTAGAGTTTACTCTACCGGTGGTAGCACCTAAATGGGAAATGAGTCGCTCGCTGATGAAACTCCTTGTGGCGCCTGTGTCTAGTGTGGCCGTGATGTTTTCTGTGCCAATGGTGACGGCGGCACAGATACGCTGTCCATCGTAGCGTAGTGCACTTACTGGGTTTGAGGCTTGTTGTCCGTGGGCTGCTCCATGCCTCGTTGCTGGCGGCAGCCCCGCTCGTTTCCCCCTACCGTCCTACAGCATTCAACTGTTCTAGTTCCTCTCCTACCGCACTCCCAACAGAAAAGTACTTGGGCATTGCGGCAGTGTCGCGCTATGTGATCAGACTGACCACATCTTCTGCATGCTGTTCGTGGATTTATAGGTACCACCTTGTTGGTACAGTTGGCTGGTGCTACTTGTCGGTTTCTGGTTTCGCATGGGGACATGCGCTCGACCCGTGGTTGTATCTCGTGGCGTGTTGGTGGTGGTCGTGGTGGCGGTGGTCGTGGTGGTGCTGCTCGTGAAGCCTCGTTGTCACCACGTATGCCCTCGAGGTCTTCCGCCATTTCCACCAATTCTTCCAGCGTATCGAAATCCTTTCGACGGACATACCACTGGTATTCCTCTAGGCTGTTGCGAAAGATTCGCTCTAACTTCTGGGCCTCCGTGTATCCTGCGTGACGCATCAGGTTTTGAAGTTCTACCACGTACTGTTTGAAGTGTTCACGTGGGTTTTGCCGTCGTTGGCGAATTTCATCCTCCAGCTTTTCGAAGTACCTGGTGGGTAGGAAAAACTTCAAGAACTCCTTTTTGAATAAAACCCAATCAACCCATGCTCGGTTGTTGTTTCTATACCAGAGCAGAGCACGCTCCTTTAGGAGTTCTGGCATAGTTCGAGGCAGCATATGCTTGTTTAGTCCATAGACTTCCGATAATTCTTCCACTCGCTCTTTGAAAGCTATCGGGTCATGCCCTCCATCATATTTCAAATACCATTTCATAACGTGGTCGATGAATGCCGAGTAGATGGCTATCCCGCTTCGCGAGACTTCAGGGACTACTGTCTGGAACGCGGTATCATATACAGCTGGAACATTTCCGGCTGCCCATAGCGTGTCTTTCTTCGTGGCTGTCGATGCTCCGGGGCTTATAGGTCGCTCTGCGCTGGGACTAGCTCTCAAGTGTGGACTGGGTCCTGGCGACAAAGTCTTCGTGAGTCGGGCCTGTAGCTCTGCCAGCCAAACCTCCTGGTCTAGAGTCATCTCTGTGTCGGTGATAAACTCCGCAAGCCTCTTTCGTAGCTCTTCCACTGTGCCCGTGGCCTCTAGGCCAAACTCGACACAACAGACTACCAGTTGGTCTTTTCGCACGGTGTACACCCAACTCGTCTTTCCCATCCTGTGTCAGACTCTGGTCATGGGACGTGGGTTGGATAATATAGCTTTGTTGTATTTACTCTCTTTATTCTGAGAGTCCCTGCTCGGGCGCCACTGTAACGACTCTATTTCGGCTGGGGTAAAACTCAGCGGGTTCCAGGGGTCGTATACAGAAATTAATGTTAAAAGCCGGTGTGTACTTACATGTGGTTTATTTAATTCATTTATTTAATTATAATTGTTTATAATTTGATTTATATTAATTTATTAGTTTGAAAATGATTTTACTCTGCTAATTAACTTAAATAACTTGTTTAATTAAATTAGTTTAAATAGTTTTATTTTGCTTAACTTATTCAAATTTGGTTTTGTTCTAATTTAAATTACCTAAATAATTAGACTTGCTAGTCGCTTGGGGCCTCGTCTGTGTGGTCGCTGTTGGCAGTGCTAGTCTCCGCGAGAATCGGTAGGACCATAAACTCGCGGTTCTGTACGTACGTATTAGTCTCCACGAGAATCGGTAGAACCATAAACTCGTGGGTCGGTCTTAGCGTTAGTATAAGTCACCACGAGAATCGGTAGAACCATAAACTCGTGGGGCGGTCTTAGCGTTAGTATAAGTCACCACGAGAATCGGTAGAACCATAAACTCGTGGGGCGGTCTTAGCGTTAGTATAAGTCACCACGAGAATCGGTAGAACCATAAACTCGTGGGGCGGTCTTAGCGTTAGTATAAGTCACCACGAGAATCGGTAGAACCATAAACTCGTGGGGCGGTCTTAGCGTTAGTATAAGTCACCACGAGAATCGGTAGAACCATAAACTCGTGGGGCGGTCTTAGCGTTGGAGTAAGTCTAGTCTTGTGTAAAAGTATACTTTACCTTGGTGCTACTGGTGCTGGAGTTTTGCTGCTGCTGGATCGGAGTGTGTCTTGTCTGCCTGATGCCGAATGAAAGAAAGAGACTGGGTTGCCAGTTGCTCCTGCTTTTATGCTCCAGGTTTAGTGTAGATCATCCAATAGTTGTTGTTGTGCGGGAACTGTAGTTTGTTGTGGCATGTTGCTACAGTTTCCCGCATCGTTCTTCTTGTTTGAATTTGACCTTGGGCCACCTTCAGCACATTGTTGTTTTTTTCTCGCTGTTGTTCTTGTAAGTTTTTGCCCCTGGGCCACTTTCAATATTGTGTTGTTGTTGTGATGATTTACCTTGTTGTTGTTCCTTGTGTTGTTTGTTGTTGTTGCTATTTGTCCTTCGGCCACCTTCAGCACTTTGTTGATATTTTTTATTGATGGCTTAAAATAGTTAAAAATATTAAAACATTGGATATTTAATTTTTGCTTCTCCTCTTTATGCTTTGTCCGGCCTGTTGGTGTGCTTAGCGATCGGTCTGTCGTGTTCCACTTTGTGCTTGGCCTTCGTGTTTGGGTGTTGTTAGTGGGTTAATTTTCCGAACTAATGCAGTCGGCAACTTCTGTCGCGATCTCTTGTAAGTTTCTAACATTGCGTTAGGCACTGTTGTTGTAAATTCATATTATTTTAACTGTGGTCAGCCGGTTGCACAATTGTTTGTGTGATATTCTCCTGTGTTATCTTGCGTTGTTGACTTCGTTGTATGTTTTTCGTCGCTTATCACAGGGTTCCACTGTCTGACTTAATTGTGGCTGTGTCTTCTGTCCTCCCAATGCAGAGTATAACACTTGTTGTTGGCAGCATTACTATGGTGGGAGGTGTCTTAGACTCACTTGTATGATGGCTGCTGCACTAAATATGATGGCGGTTGTGTATGTGCTTTTTAGCAATACAGGTGGGAGGAGCCAAAGTCTTAGGACTATTAACGTGTATATTTTAGGGTTGGTTGTTTAAGCACTTGGCTCACTAGGTTCTGTAGCACCAGCTTCCGCCACACTAATTTTTTTCTGACTTGAGCCAGATTCAAAAATGGAGGCAATAGCCCCCGTTGCATTTAGGGACTGCTTGTCCAAAGAAATTGTGTTTATTTGTTGTTTGTGATTCATCTTTTTCGTACGATCACCATCCACCGTAGCAGGCATGGTGATCTTCAATTTTTAAGGGGAAGCATAGTGGTCGACCGTAGCAGCGCCCCATACCACGGCAAGGTCGTGAATATACCTCGAGGTGACCCGGTATCGAGGTAGCTCCGTAGGAATACAGCCGGTATTACCCCCTGGCTGCAAACCAACCAATAGGCACGGGTCGCATAACACCTTTAGTTAGGGGGGATTTTTACCAGGGCTTACTCCCTCCGCCCGAAATATCTTAGCCTACCGTCCACTGGATACACTGCAGGATCCATTGTCAGGAATGGATCGCGCATCAAAGCCAGTGAACAATTGTTACCAGCCGGTACCACGTGGAGGTGATAGACCCAACATCCGACAAATTCCAATTACGGCATGTACTCAAATACATGTTAGTCCCCTTGAGTAACTGCCGACACAACGACCAACTGAAGTTCTAAAGGTAACCAAAATCGCCAGCCTAGAATATCATACGTACCGGTCCAGAAAGAAGGGAGGGGTCTGTAGAGTTAATCGAGGGATTTCACTCCGACAACGACTCTCGTCAACTGGACTAGCCGATAGCAGAGGTCGCAGTATAATGTAAGATATAGAAAAAGAATTGTGTTATTGTATAGATGTTTGTATGAGAATGAGAAAAGAGCCAATGAAGGACCAAAATGTAAAAAGGGGAATAAAAAAAGAAATGATAGATAAAAAAAAGAACAAAAATAAAGTAAAAGAAAACAGAACTACAAAAGAAAACAAAAGCTAGAGAAAATAAAATATATGGAAAAGACAAGAATACAAAAAAAACCGTGATAGAACCCAAATTAGGCTATTTAAAAAAAATAAAATACAACAAAGTATATATATGTACTATAGAGTTAAAGAGATGCACAGAATTGTTTACAGTGCAAGAAAAATATTGTAGAGATTTATTAGAAGTTAGCTGCACTAACTTCTTTTAGCAAGAGGGGAGGGATGTTGTGAGTTAGAATCAAGCTGCCTGCGAGTAGTTGACTCACAGCACCGACTCCTAATATATACTATACATTTGGTGTGGTTAGTTTTAAGCAATTAAGTTAAGTAAGAAAGCACATATTTTTAGGGTGAGAGTATTATAAATAACCAGAATTTATGTAATAATGATTATGTAAACTTTTGGGGTGTTACAGTTCCGCAGTCGAGTCGACAAATGGCATTGGAATGTATAATGCACCGTCGACACTTTTACAGTAGGTCAGTTGGTTTGACCAACTGACACTAATTAACAGGTGCGGAACTGGAACACCAGAAAGGTCAGTACGCAGACTGAAAGTGTGCTTTGTAAATAGTAGATAAGAATTAATATTTTAAGAATAAAGCTTCCGTTGTTTTTCTAATAAAACTAAGTGAGTGTTATTTGTTCTGTGAAATCGTGTTAGTTTTGCAGCTACACGCGTGCCCAGGATAGGCAGCAAGAGAACGCTCCCGAGGGCACCAACGAACGCGGTCCCCAACACTGCGGTTTTGCTGGATTATATGTAGGCGTTATATGCTGAAAATACTTAGGGTACTTTTCGCCTTTACAACATACATATACATATACAATTACAGATACATATAAATATACAATTACAGATACATATAAATATACAATTACAGATACATATAATATATATACGAGTATATATATATATATATATATATATATATATATATATATATATATATATATATATATATGTATTCGTGTATATATATGTATATTTATATATAGATTTATATGTATAAATATATGTAAATGTATATTTATATTTATATGTATTTGTATATGTATATGAATATGCATATGTATATGTATATGTATATGTATATGTGTAATTATATAAATACGTATATTTATATGAATATGAACGTATAAATATATGGGTAAATGTATATGTGTATTTATATGTATATGAATATGTATATTTATAAGTATATGGAAATTTTGTATGTATTTATATATGTTGATATATCTATATATATATATATATATATATATATATATATATATATATATATATATATATATATATATATATATATATATATATATATATATATATATGTATATGAATATGTATATTTATAAGTATATGGAAATTTTGTATGTATTTATATATGTTGATATATCTATATATATAAATATATATATATATATATATATATATATATATATATATATATATATATATATATAGATATATCAACATATATAAATACATACAAAATTTCCATATACTTATAAATATACATATTCATATACATATAAATACACATATACATTTACCCATATATTTATACGTTCATATTCATATAAATATACGTATTTATATAATTACACATATACATATACATATACATATACATATGCATATTCATATACATATACAAATACATATAAATATAAATATACATTTACATATATTTATACATATAAATCTATATATAAATATACATATATATACACGAATACATATATATATATATATATATATATATATATATATATATATATATATATATATATATATATATATATATATATATATATACTCGTATATATATTATATGTATCTGTAATTGTATATTTATATGTATCTGTAATTGTATATTTATATGTATCTGTAATTGTATATGTATATGTATGTTGTAAAGGCGAAAAGTACCCTAAGTATTTTCAGCATATAACGCCTACATATAATCCAGCAAAACCGCAGTGTTGGGGACCGCGTTCGTTGGTGCCCTCGGGAGCGTTCTCTTGCTGCCTATCCTGGGCACGCGTGTAGCTGCAAAACTAACACGATTTCACAGAACAAATAACACTCACTTAGTTTTATTAGAAAAACAACAGAAGCTTTATTCTTAAAATATTAATTCTTATCTACTATTTACAAAGCACACTTTCAGTCTGCGTACTGACCTTTCTGGTGTTCCAGTTCCGCACCTGTTAATTAGTGTCAGTTGGTCAAACCAACTGACCTACTGTAAAAGTGTCGACGGTGCACTATACATTCCAATGCCATTTGTCGACTCGACTGCGGAACTGTAACACCCCAAAAGTTTACATAATCATTATTACATAAATTCTGGTTATTTATAATACTCTCACCCTAAAAATATGTGCTTTCTTACTTAACTTAATTGCTTAAAACTAACCACACCAAATGTATAGTATATATTAGGAGTCGGTGCTGTGAGTCAACTACTCGCAGGCAGCTTGATTCTAACTCACAACATCCCTCCCCTCTTGCTAAAAGAAGTTAGTGCAGCTAACTTCTAATAAATCTCTACAATATTTTTCTTGCACTGTAAACAATTCTGTGCATCTCTTTAACTCTATAGTACATATATATACTTTGTTGTATTTTATTTTTTTTAAATAGCCTAATTTGGGTTCTATCACGGTTTTTTTTGTATTCTTGTCTTTTCCATATATTTTATTTTCTCTAGCTTTTGTTTTCTTTTGTAGTTCTGTTTTCTTTTACTTTATTTTTGTTCTTTTTTTTATCTATCATTTCTTTTTTTATTCCCCTTTTTACATTTTGGTCCTTCATTGGCTCTTTTCTCATTCTCATACAAACATCTATACAATAACACAATTCTTTTTCTATATCTTACATTATACTGCGACCTCTGCTATCGGCTAGTCCAGTTGACGACCGTCGTTGTCGGAGTGAAATCCCTCGATTAACTCTACAGACCCCTCCCTTCTTTCTGGACCGGTACGTATGATATTCTAGGCTGGCGATTTTGGTTACCTTTAGAACTTCAGTTGGTCGTTGTGTCGGCAGTTACTCAAGGGGACTAACATGTATTTGAGTACATGCCGTAATTGGAATTTGTCGGATGTTGGGTCTATCACCTCCACGTGGTACCGGCTGGTAACAATTGTTCACTGGCTTTGATGCGCGATCCATTCCTGACAATGGATCCTGCAGTGTATCCAGTGGACGGTAGGCTAAGATATTTCGGGCGGAGGGAGTAAGCCCTGGTAAAAAATCCTCCCTAACTAAAGGTGTTATGCGACCCGTGCCTATTGGTTGGTTTGCAGCCAGGGGGTAATACCGGCTGTATTCCTACGGAGCTACCTCGATACCGGGTCACCTCGAGGTATATTCACGACCTTGCCGTGGTATGGGGCGCTGCTACGGTCGACCACTATGCTTATGCTACGGTCGACCACTATGCTTATGCTACGGTCGACCACTATGCTTACGGTGGATGGTGATCGTACGAAAAAGATGAATCACAAACAACAAATAAACACAATTTCTTTGGACAAGCAGTCCCTAAATGCAACGGGGGCTATTGCCTCCATTTTTGAATCTGGCTCAGGTCAGAAAAAAATTAGTGTGGCGGAAGCTGGTGCTACAGAACCTAGTGGAAGTGGCGGTACTAATAAGCCAAGTACGGCTGGCCCATCTCGTACGGCGGAAGCTGGTACCGGGGACAAACCTGGTTCCAATGGAAGTGACAGTACAAAGAAAGAGTCTACATTGCATACGGCGGATACCGGGATTGGCCCTGGTAGACGTGATGGCGCATCCACGTCTAAAACGACTAAGGTCTCCTCTGTGATAAAGCCTACACGGCATAACTACAAGGAAAGTCGCGCTGCCTTGAAGTTGCTGGAACGTGTTAAAAGTGTTCCGGAGGGCGAGAGGTCAGAAAAACAAAAGTCATCCATTAGCTGGGCAAAAAGGGTTACGGAGGAACTACCAGAGTTTCCGAAACCGAACCCGCCGCCAAAACGTCAGCTGTCGGACGACCCGCCCAGAAACCCCAGCAGCATCAAGAGGCCAAGACGTCATGAGACTACTCCCGCACCAAAGACCTTCAGCGAAGCTGTGCGAGGTCAACAACTATGGGCCGTTGTGGACAGAAGCAAAATGGATGGCATAATTTCTGTTGAGAACTGGAAGAAAATAGAAGCCAGGCTCTCGAGCACTTGCTTCCAGATTTTGAAGAAAATCCTGGCCCAGCTCCTTATTGTCGCGATTGTGGATGGCATCAAAACCACGTAAATCCTCATCGCATGTGCCGATCAGAGATCAACTGATCTGTATAAAACAGCCTTCTCCAGAATCAGTGAAGTTTGGTTTGGGTCTAAGCTCGAGGTAATCTCAAGGGAGGATATCCCGAACCTGCCAAGAGCGAGGGCCTGGATACCAGCTGAACCATCTGACCCTTAAATTGTTCGGGATATGTTACGGGTATTTACATACCCGGAACTCCCGACATCATCGTGGAAGGTCACGAAACTGGAGGAGCCAAAAGGCGAGTACCGCAGTGCTACCTTGGTGGTGAGCACGGACTCGTTGGAATCTCTTTCGCGATCCGATGGTGTCGTGAGCTATGGATTCTCCTCCATTACACTAAGGGTCAACAAAAAGGACGTGAGTTGTGGTAGACCCTGACGCCTCATCTCAGCTACAAGAAGATGCCAACACCACTTCTGCTGGTGGAGATGGATCGTCAGTGGTGGAACCTGGCTGTGGTTCTGGGAAAGCGGTATCGCTAAACAGGGCATCATCCGATGCCGGTGTCTGTTCCTTATTGGAAAGGGTGGCGCAAGCCCCTCTGACTGACGAGGAGGAGCTACTGGCATCGGACGAAGAAGATGCTGATAAAACGGTGGTGGAGGTGGAGACTAGTAACCATGATGTTACGGGTACTTCAGATTAATCTACACCACTCAAAGGTTGCGTCCGTCAATCTTATACTACATCTGTCAAAGGACAGATACCACATTGTCCTGATTCAAGAACCATGGGTTGTACATGGTCTTGTTTGCGGAGTAGGGACTCCAAAATACAAAATGATGTATACACGCAATACAGGTAAACCTAGAGCGTGTGTACTAATACGTAGAGGGATAAATGATTTTATGCTCTATAATTACAGCGATGCCGATCAAACGACTATCAGCCTGGAGTCGGGTGACGAGCGGATATGGCTATAGTCATCCTACTTGGCCCACGATCACGAAGAGCTACCAAGATGAATTTTTAAGGATCTGGTGGCGCACTCGCGAAGGCTAGGCGCAAAAATGATAATTGGTGCGGTTATAAATGCTCATCACATCGTGTTGGGTAGCACGGACACTAATATGAGGGGTGAGTGCCTTTTTGATTATTTGCTTGGAACTAACCTGCAAATCTGTAATAGGGGTATTAAACCTACATTTGTCGTAAGCAATAGACAGGAGGTAATAGACGCCACCTTTGCCTCTGGCTCTGTTGTAGGAAGAATAAGGGAGTGGGTGGTGTTGGAAGAACACTCCTTCTCAGACCATAGATACATCTCGTTTGAGATTAAGAAAACTCTACCTAAACCTAAGCCTGGTAGGAATATCAGGAAAACAGACTGGGATAAATATGTAGATCTGGTTGGGAATACCTTAAATTTCTGTCCATCTAGCGAACCAAGAAGCATAGAAGGAATAGAGGAAATGGTAGGTTCAGAACTGGGAGCTTTTACAGAAGGTGGATGGAACATTCACTGCAACTAGTAAGGAGTCTCTAGAGCTTCTACTCAGCACACATTTCCCACGCTGCTAGATATTACTGGGCACGAGACGGAAGATACGTCAAATAGTCGGCAAGTTTGGATAGACGCTCTATCTGAGGATCGACTCTTATGGGCTATTGAAAGATTTAAGCCTTTTAAGTCCCCTGGTCCTGATGGTATTTATCCAGTGGAATTACATAAAACTGCTGGATACCTGAAAGGCTGGCTGTTAGCAATCTTTGAAGGATGCTTTAAGTTAGGGTATATGCCGCTTCAATGGAGACAGGCCAGAGTGGTCTTTATTCCGAAAGCTGGAAAAAGCTCACATACTCATTCAAGGGACTTAAGACCGATATCTCTCTCATCTTTTCTTTTGAAGACTTTACAGAGAGTGATAGAAATCCACTTAAGCTTAACTTTAGACAAGAATCTAATCTCATCGGCTCAACATGCCTATACAAAGGGGAAATCTGTGGAGACAGCTCAACATATCCTTATTTTTCTTGCAGAAGTGTCATTGCACAAGCAAGAATTTACCCTGGCTGCCTTTTATCATATTGAGTGGACCTTTCATAATGTCAAAGGGGAGGCCATCACTGCATCACTTACTGAACTTGGGGTGGAAACGGGCCTGGTAGGCCTCATTGGTAACATGAATAGCTGAATAGCAGAATCATTGAGGCGAATCTAGGAGAATCGGTCCTACGTAAGTTGGTGAGCAGGGGTACACCTCAGGGAGGTGTAGTCTCACCGTTTCTATGGAAAACAGTTCTTAACAAACTCCTGATAAGATTAGAAGCGGTGGGATGTAAGGTGGTGGCTTATGCCGATTATGTTGTCATAGCTGTCTCTGGAAAATTCACATCTACACTGAGAGATTTGTTGCAAAATGCTCTAGATATTCTTTCAAAGTGGGCGGAGGACTGTGGTCTTGGAGTAAATCCGGATAAGACTAAGGTCATTCTATTTACTAGGAAACATAAAATCCCTCAATTAGACCCAATTACTCTTAAGGGGAAAGCTCTAGGGATTTCAGAAGAGACGAAATACTTGGGGCTTAGAAAGAGGTAGGAAAGCTGGGGTGGCTTTTTATGCTTGCAAAAGAGCTATAGGTAAAACCTGGGGAATACAGCCCAGGGTAGCTCACTGGCTTTACACTGCGGTTGTCAGGCCCATTCTCCTATATGGAAATGTAGTCTGGTGGACTGCAATGCAGAAAAGGACCTACCACGAAACACTCGGTAAGGCACAGAGATCAGCAGAAGTAGCAATAAGTGGCACCATGAAAACCACGCCAACCTTGGCATTAGATATCATACTACATCTGCCACCCTTAGACCTCTTCTGCAAATATTTAGCGGCATGCTCCGCTATTCGGCTCAAGGCGAGCTCACAATGGAAAGCTGTTCCGTATGGACATGCGACCATATTAGAATCCTACACGGACATACACAGTGATATTGATTACCTACCTTCTTCCCTCTGCTACCGTCAAGGATATCTGCATTTAACAGACAGCCAAGCTGCACTAAGGGCTTTGAATGCATTCCAAATAACATCGAGGAGTGTCTTAGACTGTCGCCAATCTCTAAATGAGATGGCTAAAAATTCCATATCTATTTGTGCTGGATGCCAGGACATAGGGATATACCAGGGAACTGCAAGGCTGATCAACTTGCGAGAGATGGCACTTGTATGCCAAATGTCGGTAGGCATATGGGTGTACCTCTCGCGACTTGTAAGCTTTTCATAAGGGAGACACTAATTAGTTCTAATAATCAAAGGTGGATCTGTGCCACTACCTGTGAAATTGCCAGGCAAACATGGCCGAGGCTAAATCTGCGTCTATCTAGGAATATCATTAGACTCAATAGACTACAAATTATAACTTTAATAGGAACCCTCACGGGACATTGTCTAATAAGAAATCATGCAAGAAGAATGGGAGTTTATACACATGATTTCTGCCGCAGCTGCAGGAACGAGGAGGAGCGGGAAACGGTCCAGCAACTCTTCTGTACATGTCCAGCTTTTGCCAGAAATAGGGAGCGTTTGCTGGGATGTCACTTCTTAACAAGTATAGATGGTCTATGTCAGTCAGGTGTTAACAACCTTCTTCGATTTGTAAAAGGCTCAGGGTGGTTCAATCTGGAGGGTGAAGCGTAGCCACGGCTCACAACGGAACCAACTGGTGGTCTAAGTGGCATCATTAGTGATGCGGCTGCCCTACCTACTTCGGTTATAGTGGCCTTCTTCTTTTGATTTATATATCGTGACCAAACGGATAAGTGGTGCTGCCTCTGCTTATAGTATTCAGCTTGTAAAATGCATTTATAATACATGAGAGATTACTATACACCTCCGTTATTTACTTTGCAGTAATCCGTTTTATGGTGGAAATGTTTCTCTTGAGCTTTCTCATAATAGAATTTGACTTCGTTGGCCTCGATGTGTACACTATCGGTATTTCTCTGAGATACAATTTGCGTACTCTGATCAGATACCAGTTTCTGTGTCTTCTTCTAGTAAATCAATTTCATATGCGAATAATATTTCTTATGTTCATCCTCTAGATTGAACAGATACTTTAATGAAGCAATTGACTTCCGTAAGACAAATTTCATCTGCTTATTACATTTGGTGGTTGTTTCAGTCACCCTCCTTATGCTTTTGCCCATCTTCAATTAATTCAAAAATGATTCTGTTAAGGATATGATCCACTGGGTGGACATTGCAAGGTAAGACTGTCCAATGCAAAATATGACACCGCAAGGAAACCTGTTTATTTTTCCATTGTTTGTCAATAAACCCATCCACAACGTAATTAAACACTACGGCCATATGCTGTTTCGAGAAATATCACTTTCGTCGCCATTCATCCCCAATCCACCGAATTACACGTTGGTCCTTTATTCCGCACCGTCTTCCGATAGACGCTGTTCCCGGAACTTCCTGCTTCGATTCACATCATCAGAGTTGAATACTTATAATAATCTTCTTAATTTTCTAGTTAACATTTTATAAGTTTCATAAGTTAATTTAATAAATCAATTTTGAAAATTATATAATATTTAAATAAATATACTATATATACTATATATACTGTTTGGTATGATTCTCCTATTTAGTATATATTGTGTTTTCTTTTGATTATTACACTTATTTCATTATAAATTTAGATTTTAAATAATTAATTTCTGTAACTCTAATTATTTTCTAAACTACTTTTGTTTTTAATGTGAACTTTTACACAGATTATAATTTTTTAATTTACAACTTCTCTTAATGCGAGTATATTTTGCATAGTTAATACGTTTTAAGAACAAAAGTATAAATAAAAACAAAAACTATTTTCTTTACAAATATTATTAATTAACTATGAGACAATTTTTAAAATTGTTAGTGGCATTAAAAATTTGAATCCTCCTAATAAATATATATTTTACAATAATTTGCTTCATACGTAATAATTATTTACTGTATTAAATTATCTGCCGTTAAAAAAAAAATGTATATCAATTCTGGGAAAACTAGTTGCCCATCTTACATAAGTATATACAAGATAAACCCGTTCATGTGAAAAAATTGTCCATTGCATGACTCAATTTTTCATTGCATCTAATTATTCTATATATTTAAATTTACTACTAGCCCGGTATGTATATATCCATTAACAAGTGTATTTCGCTACACCATGTAATCTGCCCTTATATGAATATATGCATACATTCAAGGCGTTTTATAATTTGGTAAGTTAAATATATTGTTCTAATTCAATACATTTCAATTCCCCACTCGCTAATTTCCTAAGCAATAAACCGAAAAATCTATGTACGAGTATATCTACATGTAGCCTGCTGCAGTATGTAAAGGTCTTCAAATTCCCAATTACCCATGCCTCTATATTATTACTTTTTTTTAAATATACGTTTTACATTCACTCTGTATCTTATACACATATATACATATATATACATACTTCACCAGCGGTTCCGTTGCCTGGCGTTAACGGTTACGCGTCGAATTGTATATATTTTAAGTTAAGTTTTATATTACTTACCCACGACTGTCTTATGATTTTTTGTGGAATTATTATTTAATATTTGAAAAAAAATTTTCTCTACGGTGCTGTTTGTGTTATTTGATATACACACGTACGTGTTGACATTGTTATTCTTGTGTTTACCCTGGTAAAACACTGTTAACACATGTCTTTAATTATGTGGTCTCATGTGGAACAATTTCAATAAATTATTATGTAACTTTTTATGCTTGCCCTTAATTGTTACGACTGTTGTAACTGGGCTGCGGATTTCTGCTACTACATACGGACCTATCCAAACAGGTGAGAATTTGTTTCTCCTAGCTTGATTCTTCATGAGTACTTGGTCACCCACATGAAAGATTAGTGGGTTTAGTACCTTGTTATAGGCTTCCCTGGCTACTCGTTTAGCACAATCCTGGTTTTCTCTAACCAATTCATCTGCTCGCTGTAGCTGATACTTTTGCACTTTATCGGGATCGTCAGCATTGTATATTGGCGCACATTTGCGCTTCAGATTTGCTGGCATGTTGAAATCAAAACCGCAGAGTGTTCTAAACCGAGTTTGCTTCGTTGATACATGCACAGTATTATTGTGTACATGCATTGCAGTGGTCAACCATTGATCCCAATTCGAGCCGTGTTCCTTGGCAAAACTGCGCAAGTACTCGGCCAAAGGCCGATGACTACGTTCCAATGAGCCATTCGCCTGTGGATGATATGGTGTTATCTGCAACTTCTTAATTCCCAGCATTTTACAAGTTTCTGAGAATAATTTCGATACAAAATCGGAACCATTGTCGGTTATCAAAACCTTAGGTATGTTGTACCGTGCTATAATTTCTTCAAAGAATGCCTTGGCTACCGTACTTGCTTCAGCATCGGGTATAGTCACGCACGCCATATACTTTGAGAAATCGTCTTGGAACGTCAATATGTATTTATTTCCCGAAACTGTCTCAGGTAAAATACCTACAATATCCATATGAACTTTATCAAATGGTTGTTTCGGTGTGTCAATTAACACCATTGGCATCTTTGTTAGCGTCGAACTCTTGTTGGCCTGACATTTTGGGCAACTCTTTACATATTTTTGTATGTCCCTGAGCATACCTTTCTATCTGTATACTCGCCTAATTCTGTCATGGGTTTTCCAGAATCCCTGGTGTCCACCTAGGGGTGAATCATGGAAACTCTTTAACACTGCCTGGATATCTTTTTAAGCCTCCAGCTATTCCACACTACTGGCTGTTTGTTCATTGGCATCGAAACCAGCATTGCTAACATCTCTAATCGCATCAATTTTATTTCCTTGCATTCTCTCGTCCTTCTCTTTATCTGGCCGTGCTTTGGCCTTCGTTTGCACTACTGATATCTTCTGTGCCTGCGGTACTCTGCTGATTGCGTCCGCATTCAGATTATTTTTCCCAGGTTTGTATATGATTTCAAAGTCATACTCTGACAATTTGTGTCTGAACCTGGCTAGCCTAGACGTTTGGTCCTTCAAATGGGCTATGCCTCTCAACGGCTGGTGATCAGTGTATATTTTAAATGGGCGTCCTAGCAGATATGCCCTAAAATTCTTCGTAGCCCACACTATGGCTACGAATTCCTTCTCTATTGTAGAGTATCCTTTCTCTGTGTCACTAAGCGCTCTGCTTGCGAATGCTATTGGTCGGTCAGTACCGACTTCCCCTTGTGACAATACTGCCCCTAATGTTTCATTGTAATCAGTGGTCAACAAAAAAGTTTGCTCAAAGTCAGGGTACGCCAAAATCGGTGGCGAGCTAATTATTTCTTTTAGCCTCTCGAATGCTTGCTGATAGCTCGGGGGTTCCGTATGGTAACAATAGTAGGAGAATGATCTGAAGATAATTCTAGTGAGGCCTCTACTAGAAACATTTCGCTGGGAAAGCCCTTTACCACTGCAAAATCAATAACATCTGGAGTCTTTTTCGATATGATGGCCAGTAGGTTGGTTGTCCGCATGAAATTACTTTTAACCCCATTTTAATAATTGTATCAAACAGAACACGTCCCTTCGGGGTGATAAGCCGTGATCACCAGAGAGTATGCTTAGCTTTGTAATCACTGACTGCCAGAAAACGTGGTCCTAGTGATTTATAAAATTTACTGTATTGTCTTTCTGTGATTGAAAATCTGGGAGGAGAATAAATCGATAAAATCGCAAAGTCCTGGTGGAAATTTTCGACGCAAATATTTGTTGCCCGAAGGTAATCCTCACGAGTGTCTCCCAGAGAATAGTGTTTGAGTCGCGACTTTATAAGTATTGCCGAGCCACCACAAGCTCTTCCTCGGGGGTCATAGGTGCCGTAAAAAGTGTATCCATTTATTTTGAAAAAGCTTCTAGCCGTCAAATGTGTCTCAGAGATCAGCATTACGTCAATTTTTGGCCAAAAACAGCTCCTGAGCGATGTCCATGCGACGTTGTTTTTTCTCAAAATTTAGCAATTTTGGAACAATCTTCGTTTCATGCCTAAAACATCCGTAAAAATTGCTTGGCATGATATTATATAAATATATATATATATATATATATATATATATATATATACGAGGTGTGATCAAACAAGAACCGTTATTATGTGATCAAAAAATAAAGTATTTATTTATTAATCAACAACTATCTTGTCCCCTTTAAAGTAATTCCCCTCAGATATAATACACTTATGCCAGCATTTTTTCCAATCCTCGAAACACTTCTGAAACGCTTTATTTGGTATCGCCAACAGCTCCTGTTTCGATTTTTCTTTTATCTCCTCAATCGTAGCAAAACACTTTCCTTTCATCGGTGTCTTCAGTTTTGGAAAGAGAAAAAAGTCAGCGGGGGCCAAGTCCGGTGAATACGGTGGTTGAGGCATGATAACGGTTTTGTTTTTGGCCAAAAACAGCTCCTGAGCGATGTCCATGCGACGTTGTTTTTGCTCAAAATTTAGCAATTTTGGAACAATCTTCGTTTCATGCCTAAAACATCCGTAAAAATTGCTTGGCATGAGCCGAACGATATGCCAACATCATCAGCAACCTCTCTGATAGTGATTCGACGATTATCCAAAATCATTTTCTTCACTGCGTCAATGTTTTCATCGGTTGTTGACGTGCTCGGGCGACCAGGACGAGCATCGTCATTGACATCTTCTCGGCCTTCCTTAAACCGGTTATACCACAATTGAACTTCTGTTCTGCTCATAGTACACTCGCCAAAGGCCACAGTCAACATTTAAAATGTCCTTGCCCATATAAATTCATTCTGTACACAAAACTGAATACAGTTTCTTTGATCCATTTTTTTCGAATAGTACAAAATCGAAGAGCACACCAAAACACGACTAACCTTTTTATCTGTCAAACTGACAATCCAAAATGGTTGGTATTGCCAACATATATAACAGACATGTGTACCAACGTAAAAAAAAATGCGAACATCGAACATACGTAACTCACGAAAAGATGAAAATAACGGTTATCTTTTGATCACACCTCGTATATATATATATATATATATATATATATATATATATATATATATATATAACCAACATCATGCGCTATTTCAATGTCAAGATTTTCTCAAGATGACACAAAGTCAGCGGTTAAACACAGTCCAAAAAGCCAAATCTTGCGTTTCAGGCAACTGCACAAAGTGCCATAAAAAACATGACACATTCCTTCATTTGGGAGGACCACAATCGACGGAGGTATCCAACAGCTTCAATCAGTCTCTTAAAACAGCGCAAAATGCCCCGGTATCACTTACGGCTATTAGAAATCGGCCAGTATAGCTCAGCACGATATGCGTGACCATAATTGATAAGTGGGGACAACAAATTCATTGCCGAGCACTTTTAGACAACGGTTCACAAGCTAACTTCATAACAAGGCGGCTTTCGAACAAAATCGGAGTAAAAAATAATCAGTGCATCATCGGTATAGAAAGCATCGGTCAAACACAGAGCCGCATCGCTGAACGGGTCAACTTGCAGCTCCAATCAAGGACGACTGATTTCACAAAGAGAATTGAAGCTCACATTTTGCAAGAGATTGTTTCCAAGCAACCATCAAGCAGCATCAACATAAGCAATTGGTAAATCCCGAGCAACCTTCAATTAGCTGACGCCAATTTCTATGAATCCAGATTAACTCCTTGGAGCAGGGCTCTTCTACTCGACATTGTGCATTGGACAGATATCACTAGGAGATGGACGACCTGCGCTGCAAAATACCCATTTCGGCTGGATAGTTGGGGGTGAATACACCAAACAAGATTCACCCATCACAACTACCACTTGTGGCATCTGCACCGAAGATGAGTCATTAAACGAGACAAGTGGAAAAATTTGCCAAAGCGCAGCAAAGACAGCAACATGTGCAGTCCACACTGGTCAGGAGAATGAACGAATCTCTTGAGAAATTCTGGCAACTTGAAGGATGTGACTCACCTAGCTGTAAATTTAAAACCGCCGAGCGTCGCTGTGAAAAACATTTTCTGCAAAATTATCAG
This sequence comes from Clusia tigrina, assembly GCA_920105625.2. NCBI lineage: Eukaryota > Metazoa > Arthropoda > Insecta > Diptera > Clusiidae > Clusia > Clusia tigrina. Next base: position 104,501,016 of record OV050030.1, on the reverse strand, counting down.
CGTGATAACAACAGGCACTTCATAATGAAATTGCCGTTCCAAACTACTCCAAACGAACTGGGAGAATCACGGAAGTTAACTCTGCAACGGTTCATGACAATTGAACGAAAAATGATAAAAATTCCTGAATTCAAGGCCCAATATGTAGCCTTCATGCGTGAATACGAGAAGCTTGGTCATATGGAAGAGATTGACATAACTAGTATCAAGAGTCCCCACTACTTTCTTCCACATCATGCCGTTTTGAAGCCAGACAGTTCAACGACAAAACTAAGAGTTGTATTCGATGCTTCAGGCAAAACCTCAATCAATGTTTCTTTAAAAAAATCTTCTGGCAACAGGACCAACTCTCCAGGAAGATGTGTTTACTATTCTTTTGCGTTTCCGGCTATCACGATTTGTCTTTACAGCTGACATTGAAAATATGTATCGACAAGTGCGGGTAGATAAAGACGATCAGAAGTACCAACTTATCTGGTGAAGAGAGGATCCGTCACATCCAATGAAGTGTTATCAGCTCACGACCATCACATACTGTACAACGTCTGCACCATATTTGGCTATCCGCACACTTCAGGCTCTGGCTGACGATCAAGCCAACAAATACCAACTAAGAGCAGAAGTCGTAAAATCCAATTTTTATGTCGATGATGTGTTGAGCGGATCTTATCATCTCTCCACTGCAAGTGAAATACAGCAGAAACTTCGACTCATGCTTAGTTCAGCGGGTTTCAATTTACGGAAATGGTGCGCGAATCACCCAAGCTTACTAGAAGAAATTCCAGTCACGGACCGTGAAGTAAATATGGAATTAGGTGACACACTGGACGACAACATCAAAACAATGGGATTGATATGGAGCACTTCTACTGATGACTTTAAGGTGAAGGTTGGTGTAGTAGAGTCCGGTACGATAACAAAGCGTTCAGCTTTAGCAGATATTTCTCATATTTTTGATACCCTTGGCTTCGTCGCGGCAGTTACGACCACAGCAAAAGTATTCCTTCAACAACTATGGAAACTTAAAATAGACTGGGATACAGAACTTCCAGCACCACTTCACAAAACATGGCTAACCTTCAAAAAGGACTTGCAGAAGTTAGAAACCATCAGCGCGCCACGCCACGTCTTCGGTCGCACAGTACCCAAAGACCCTCAAGTACACATTTTCGCTGACGCATCAGAACGTGCCTATGGAGCGGTAGCATACATGCGAACACAAGATTGCCAAAACCAGATAGTCGTTCGTTTCCTACGTGCGAAACCACGAGTAGCTCCAACAAAGCAAGTAACATTACCAAGACTGGAATTGTGCGCTGCTAAGGTCGCCGTGGATTGATGCAGAAGCTCCATGAAAGCCCATTCTTCAAAGGCGTTACAACGCATTTTTGGTCTGATTTCACAGCGGTTCTGGGATGGATAAATGTAGAAGCAGCATACTACCACACATTCGTAGCCAACCGAATTTCGGCTATTCAGCAAGCAACCAATCCACAAAAATGGCGTCACGTGCTGTCCAAGGATAATCCCGCAGACCTGGTATCAAGAGGCGTGACACCAGCTAAATTGGTAGACAACCTGTTTTGGCTATATGGACCTAAGTTCCTGCACGGATCTATGACAATTTGGCCACTTCAACCTCCGCGAGAACAATGTGCTTTGGAACTCAGGCGGCAGATGAGTGCAGCTCTAACACTCAGTTCTAAAGAGTCAATCAGTAAGAGTTAACTTTGAGTCTTTTCATTTTAACTTAGCATTGATTGATTCTCCTTCTCCGACACCAAGGTTTATGTGCCTGTTGTCAAACCCACCATCAACTCGGTACAAGCACAGCGTTAGGTCTTTCTTCAACGATACCAAGGTTTACGTGCCTGGTGTCAACATTATCATCAATTCGGTACAAGAACCGTTGTTGAGATTCAGCTGTTAAATTTAGTTTAACATATAGAAATATATCAAACTAAAATGTTAACTAGATATTTTAGAAAATTATTATAAGTATTCAGCTCTGATGGTGTGAATCGAAGCAGGAAGTTCCGGGAACAGCGTATATCGGAAGACGGTGCGGACTAAAGGACCAACGAATTATTCGATGGATTGGGGATGGCCGCAGTGTTTGATCACGTTGTGGATGGGATTATTGACAAACAATGCAAAAATAAACAGGTTTCCTTCATATTTTGCATTGGACAGTATTATGTTACAATATCCACCCAGTGTATCACAATCTTAACAGAATCGTTTCTGAATAAGTTGAAGATGGGCAAAAACATAAGGAGGGTGACTGAAACCACCACCAAATATAATAAGGAAATTTATCTTACAGAAGTCAATTGCTTCAGTAAAGTATATGTTCAATTTAGAGGATGAACATAAGAAATATTATTCGCATATGAAATTGATTTACTAGAAGAAGACACAGAGACTGGTATCAGAGTACGCAAATTGCGCCATTAACCGTGTAAGAGAAATACCGATAGTCTGCACATCGAGGTCAAAGAAGTCAAATTCTATTATGAGAATGCTCAAGAGAAACACTTCCACTATAAAACGCATTACTGTAAAGTAAATAACGGAGGAGTATTGTAATCTTAGTTGCACTAACTTCTCTCTGAAAGAGCGGAGGGATGTTGTGAGTTAGAATCAAGCTACCTACGAGTAGTTGACTCACAGCACCGACTCCTAACTACACATTTTGTGTGGTTAGCGTCAAGCAATTAAGTCAAGTAAGAAAGCACATATTTTTAGGGTGCAAGTATTATAAGTAACTAGAATTTATGTAATAAAGATTATGAAAAATTTTAGGGTGTTACAGTTCCGCAGTCGAGTCGACGAAGGGCATTGAAATTTAGAATGCACCGTCGACACTTTTATAGTAGGTCAGTTGGCTTGACCAACTGACACCAATTAACAGGTGCGGAACTGGAACACCAGAAAGCTCAGTTCACAGACTGAGAGTACTGTTTGGGAATAGTATATAAGAATTAGTATTTTAAGAATAAATCTTCTTGTTGTTTTAAACTAAAGTGATGTAGTGTTTATTTCTAAAGAGTGAGATTAGGTGTTCAGATACACGAGGCGCCCAGGACAAGCCGCAAGAGGACCTCCCCCAGGACAAACAAATACGGTCTCCAACATTTTGACGCAGCCGGTCTTAAGGACCTACACGAGGAATCCCAGGGCAAAGAACCCTGAAGCAGGGAAGAATCCTGAAACAAATTCGAAGGATCCTATAGAGAAAATGTCATTAAACAATATAATGGTGAGTAGAGTGGATAGTGGCGTAATTTAAGTAGATATTTCTGCGACCCTGAAGGCGCCGTAGCGCTGGTCAAAGAAGTTGCAACAAGTGCAGCAAGTTTTGTATGGGCAACCATAAACCGTCAGTATGATCGGACGGTCTATGTACGAGAATGTCGTCCTAGCTGTGAGGATTTTTTTTTTAGGTGATTCGGGTTTGTTTGTCAATAGGGACATTTATATTTTTTGTTAAATTAATTTTATTATTTGACATTGTAAGCTTAGGGTATTAGGCAATAATACTGCAAGAAGTACTTACAACACGGGTTGTTTCGTCAAATTTTTAGTAGTCCCGAAACTACGATTTAAAAAACAAGAGAGAAAGAAAATATTTATTTAATATTTTGCACGGAGAAGCAAAACATCTCAACAAAGCATTTTACTGAAATATGGATGTGTCAGTAGTGCTATAATTATTTTTTGTATTTGGAAATTTTATTTGATAGGGAGGAAAATATGGAAAATAATTTCGTGAAACCAATAACATTGTCAAACTGGGTTCATAGAGAATTATTGACACAATAGTAAATACGTATTGTTGTAAATAATCTGTATTTACCTTCAGTAGTTGCGCAATTAATTGAGTATAATTTTTATACTACGTGATTCGAGTAATTTTATTTTTCTCCGCGGTATTACACTACAGTTGTCTTCCTATGAGGAATAAAGTTTGTTTTATTAAGTTAACTCGTTTTAGTATATAAAATCATAAATTTTCGCGCCAAATGATTAGGACAATGAAAAGGAAAAGTATAAACGAAATCAATATCAAAATTGATCCATCGATTGTGTCTGGAAGAGTTCCATGTTAAATCTCAATTTTTCTTTGATTTTTAAGAAAACAAGTTTGGGAAGTGAACCTCGAAACAATGAACGACAGCTGAAAGAGATAACGTCGTTACTTAAGGACGGAAAGCGGTTTGGAATTAGGGAAAGAGGAGAACAGAAACGGGAACGGAAACGATTGGCGTATTTAAGAGAGGTACTAAAGGAGCAAGAAACGGTGAAGGTCCCTATGCCGTGGGAGCAGGGGAATAAATTGTGGCAAGAGGTATCCCAATTGGAGGAGCAGCAATTCAAGAGACGTGGGATGCTATAAGAATAATATCGGTGTTATGGAATTAATAGTTTAAGTGTCACCATTAATTGAAAACAAGTATTTAATGTTAATAAAGTTTTAAAATAAAAATAAAAAAAAACCAAGTTGTAGCATTTATTATTTTTGGAATTAGATTTTGGATTTCACAGTTTCGTAGATTAGAATTTGTTCAGTCTATGGAAGCACCAGCAGCAGCTATAAGATTGCTAGAAGCTCAAAAGCTGCAGAGCGAGGCAATCCAGAAGAGCATCAGGAATTGTAGGAAGTATAATAAGACACGAAAGAATAGAGAGTATTACCATAAGCGCATAGCGGAACTAGAAGCCTTTTTGAAGACATTCAATGATAACAACGAGGAGTTGTTAAATTTTAAGGAGTGTTGTGGTGACAAGGAGTAGTTTGCCAAGGATTATCCGATATATGTCAACGGTTTAACACGGGACTGGTTGACCAAGTTCAGATTGGATCTGGAGGAGCTGGAAGCACAAGAAGATAGTCCTAGTTCGCAGGAGGACAAGGCTCAAGACAAGTTAAGGTCTTTACAGACGGAGGTAAAATTATTTACGGAAAAGCTGTTTGAGTAAGTTGGAAGCGGCAACGAGCAAGAGTGAAAACCAGGTGCTCTGGAGATTTGCGAGTGAAAACTTGTCAACTTTGGAAGCAGCAGACCAAGCAATAGCGACCGTTCAGAGTCGAACGGAGGAGACATTTTTTCAAGTCTTCAAGGATACAGAAGAGTTGAAGACAAATACGAAATTTCTCGAGAATAAAACTAGAGAACTTTCTAGGCAACTCCGAGAAACCGAGGAAGCCGCATCGTATCTGGAGAGGGAAAATCTAGAGCTTAAGTGAACAGTACAGTTAAGTAACAAGTACAGTTAAGTAACAAGTACACAGACAGTACTAGCTTTGCCACCAGAAATTCGCTGGCCGGAATATTTAACTCCGGAAGGGATAGCTCGTTTTTCGCCGGGAAGACCGGTACAGAATAAAAACAAGGAATATCTGCCGAAGGAATCAGAACCAGTAACTGAGCAGCAAAGCTACAATACTGTGGACAGTATTTCGCCTGCGCGAGCGAGAGTGCGAATACTAATTAGTTTGAGTCCGTCATTGGTCAAGTACCTCTCAGATTCGGGAAAAGATAATCTGCAAACCCCCACAGAGAGTAACGCTAACTTTTTATCAGAAATTAAGCAAGCACGTAGGAGTAAAATGGGCATTCTGGAAGTTGCTCATGCGGTGGAGAAGTTGGTGCCCATGTTCTGAGGAGTCGAGTTGTATGATTTGAGAACTGAGATACGGCGCTTCAAAGAAGGTTGTGAGCTAGCGCAACAGAGTCTTCCGGAAGCAGAAAGGGAACACTTAATAAAGTGTATTAGACAAAGAACCACAGGCGATGCGTTTGATATAATAGCGCATAGCTCAGTAAGCACCCTTCCAAAGTTATACGCAGTTTTAGATCGGACATATTTAAAATAAATGTCGTACGACTGTCTTGTACGGGAAAAAGAGGAATCAATTCAAAAACCAGGGGAGGAATTGAGAGCCTGGGGACAAAGGCTCCAGTCTCTGGGGAACGCTGCTGAGACAGAAGCCAACAAGCAGTTTCCAGGAAGCGTTGCAGCATACAAGGCTCAAGTAGAACGAGCTATGATTTCTGTGCTTAAGGCAGGTCTGATAAATAGGGATTTATCTAATTATACTCTTAATCTCACGCAGAGGAGTATGGCAGAGCTAGTGGAAGCGGTTTCTTCCACTGAAGCAGCAATACAACAATGAACGACAACAGGTGGAATCTGCTGTACTAATGCGCCTGCAGAGGTAGGACCGGTACATCAGCGGAACCCAAGTGGAGTAGGCAGATTGACGGGCCAAGTTCCGCAACAAAGAAACCAAGGATTCCTAGTCGAGAGATTCCAGCCGATGAAACCCATTTGCTCATTCCGCCATAAGCCAGGTCATACAAGGGATGAATGCGTTACACCCAAAAACCCGCCCTACTGTAGGAAGTGCCAAACATATGGTCATGAGGCAAGTAGACTGTTCCAAGTAGACACTAAATGGGATCAAAGTAAATGGCAGCCAGGTAGGAGGCGCCCGGATCCACCCTTGAGGGACGGCAGGGGTACCCGAGTTAATTCAACGGAAGGAATTAACCAAGGAAAAAATCCTTTCAACACTGGGAGTGGTCAGCAGCGACCAAATTGGAAATCCAGAAGTGAAGAAAGGATAAGCAATACCCAACAGGGGTGGAAATGCTTCTCATGTGGACGAATGGGACATCGGGCAGCGAAATGCAGTGGTGGACAATCCCAACAAAGGAACCAAGGAAACTTCCAGTGGCCCAGTCGAGGCCAGTAGACTGGAAAGCCAAAATAAAGGGAATAATAATTCGGCCGGAGGTACATGTGACTGGTAATGTAGGAATTACAGTCCAGGAGAAGGAGGAGCAAAAGGCTCTCCAATACCACGTACCGAGTAATGTAAGAACAATGGTTCAAGACACTGAGGAGCAAGAGTATCTCCGGGATAAAATTTTTGATTTCGTGTTGATTTGGGTAACTGTGATGATTCTAGTACTTAGGTTAAGTTTTAATTAGGTTAGAAAGTATAGGCCAATCGCCGCGAACGCGGTACGAGAGTTCATAGGCAGGATAATTATGATATTTTTTAGAAAGTGTAGGATTGTAAAGGATAACTGCGATACATGGAGGAAAAAATCTGAAGATTTGGGAAGTGGATACGCGACCATGTTGGGAGCAAAAGGACGTTGTTTCGTTATGAGCAGGATAGGTGATGCCTTCATTGAGATACCCTGCAAGGAAGCAGCTAGTGGAAAGCTAGTGCTTTTGGTAGACTCAGGGGCGGACACAAACCTCGTAAAATCTGGTGTTTTACGGAAAGGGCTAAGGGACGTAAGAGCGCTTAACGGAGCGTTTGGAGGTTGCATCAGGGCAATGGGATCGCTCAGAATAGGGCACAGTGAAGTTAAGGGCATGAGTTTTAGAGTGCATGCAGTGGAATTGGATAGGGAAGCTATCCCGGCCGATGGGATAATTGGCCGCAATAATCTTTGTGGCCGCACCATACTGGATGCGCTAGAAAAGCAGTTATCGTTTTATGATTATAATAAAAATAGAATCCTCACTCTTCCATTGAAGTCATGGCAAGAGGGAACCGTGAATAGGGTTAAGAATTGTATGAAGGTATTAAATGCAAGGTCAACCAGAGTAGTTACTATGCGTGTAAACATGAAACTTAGGACTCTTGTTTTGCACAAGCAGCAGCTGGTGGGCGGCGATGGGTGACAAGGGTATGGTGGACGCTAGCGTACTCAACGCCTCAAAAAAGGACTACCTGATGGATGAGGATTTTAGGCCTAAGTTCACTAATTACGATAATTTTAAAGAACCGAATTGTAGATCGGTAAATCAGATTAAACAAGTTGATATAAGAAAAAGAATGGAGAGAGTGCTAGAATCACTGAAGTTAGACCCAAGCGTAAATTCAGAAGAGAAGGCATCAATAGAAGCCATTTGTGCGTCATTCCATGACATATTTTTGCTGGAAGGAGACCAGTTAACGTATACACCAGAGGTAGAGCATGAAATACCTACTAGGGTGGATCAAGCACCAATTAACCAGAAACAGTACAGATTGCCACAGGCTCACAAAGATGAGGTAAACAGGCAAGTGGAAGGGATATTGAAAGATAACATAATTTCACCGAGTATCTCGCCTTGGAACTCACCAATAATTTTGGTACCAAAGAAGGGAGGTGCTCAGGGTCAGAAGAAGTGGAGAATGGTCGTCGATTTTAGGAAATTGAATGACGCCACTATCAAGCAAGTGTTCCTGATTCCAAGGATAGAAGAAATTCTGGATCAATTGGGGCATAGTAGATATTTTTCTACACTTAATTTAGCGAGTGGCTACCACGAAGTTCTGGTGGATACCCAAGATAAGCAGAAAACCGCGTTCAGCACCGGTTTAGGGCATTATGAGTTTAATAGAATGCCGTTTGGATTAAGAGGAGCACCGGCTACCTTCCAACGGCTAATGAACCATGTGCTAACAGGCTTGCAAAGGGTGAGATTGTTTTGTGTATCTCGATGATATTGTAATTTATTGGAAGAACTTGCAGCAGCATTCGCCACGCTTGTGCAAGGTTCTGCAGAAATTACGAGAACACAATTTGAAATTGAACACGGAGAAGTGTAAATTTTTGCGAAGAGAGGTGGTTTATTTAGGCCATCGTTGTTAAGAGGCAGGAGCACTGCCTGACTCGCAGAAGGTGGAATGCGTTAAAAATTTAGCGGTTCCAAGAAATCGAAAGGAAGTGCAAGCATTCCTAGGACTAGTGAACTATTATAGAAAGTTCGTAGAAGGACTAGCCGGAATTGCGTTGCCAGTGAATAAGTTGCTACGAAAAGAAGCAACGTTCGAATGGACAGAGAGCTGTCAGCAAGCATTCGAGAGACTAAAAAAAATAAATAGCTCGCCATGATTTTGGCGTACCCCGACTTTGAGCAAACTTTTTTGTTGACCACTGATGCTAGCAATGAAGCATTAGGGGCGGAATTGTCGCAAGGGGAAGTCGGTAATGACCGACCAATAGCATTCGCAAGCAGGGCGCTTAGCGATACGGAGAAAAGATACTCCACAATAGAGAAGGAATTTCTAGCCATAGAGTGGGCTACGAAGAATTTTAGGGCATATCTGCTAGGACGCCCATTTCAGATATACACTGATCAGCAGCCGTTGAGAGGCATATCCAATTTGAAAGACCAAACGTCTAGGCTAGCCAGGTTCAGACACAAATTGTCTGATTATGATTTTGAAATCGTATACAAACCTGGGAGGAAGTATCTGAATGCAGAGGCACTCAGCAGAGCACCGCAGGCACAGAAAGTATCAGTAGTGCAAACGAGGGCCAAAGCACGGTCAGATAAGGAGAAGGCCGAGAGAATTCAAGAAGATAAAATTGATGCTACTAGAGATGTTAGCAATACGGGTTTCTATGTCAATGAACAAACAGCCAGTAATGTGGAATGGCTGAAGGATAGAAAAGATATCCAGGCTGTGTTAAAGGGTTTCCACGATTCATCTCTAGGGATTTGGAAAACCCCAGGGATTCTGGAAAACCCATGACAGAATTAGGCGAGTATACGGATGGATAGGTTTGCTCACGGACATTAAAAAATATATAAAGAGTTGTCCAAACTGTCAGGCCAACAAAAGTTCAAGGCTGACAAAGATCCCAATGGTGTTAACTGACACACCAAAACAGCCATTTGATAAAGTTCACATGGATATTGTATTTATTCTACCTGAGACAGTTTCAGGAAACAAGTACATATTGATGGTCCAAAATGATTTCTCAAAGTATATGGCGTGTGTGGCTATACCCGATGCTGAAACAAGTACGGTAGCCAAAGCATTCTTTGATGAAATTATAGCCCGGTACAACATACCTAAGGCTGTGATAACCGACAATGGTTCCAATTTTGTATCGAAACTATTCTCAGAAACGTGTAAAATGCTGGAAATCAAGAAGTTGCATATAACACCATATCATCCACAGGCGAATGGCTCATTGGAACGTAGTCATCGACCTCTGGCCGATTACTTGCGCAGTTTTGCCAAGGAAGACGGCTCGAATTGGGATCAATGGTTGATCATTGCAATGCATGTACACAACAATACTGTTTATGTATCAACGAAACAAACTCCGTTTAGAACACTCTACGGGTTTGATTTCAACAAGCCGGCAAATTTGAAGCACAAATGTGCGCAAGTGTACAATGCTGATGACTCCAACAAAGTGCAAAAATATCAGTTGCAGCGAGCGCACGAATTGGGCAGAGAAAACCGGGAATGTGCTAAACGGATAGCCAGGGAAGCCTATAACAAGGTACTAAAACCAGTAATCTTTCACGTGGGTGATCAAGTACTCATGAAGAATCAGGCTAGGAGAAACAAATTTTCACCTGTTTGGATAGGTCCGTATTCAGTAGCAGAAATCCGCAGCCCAGTTACATCAGTCGTAACGATTAAGGGCAAGAATGAAAAGCTACATAATAATTTGTTGAAATTATTCCATACAAGGCAACACAATAGATTCATGTGTTGGCAGTGTTTTACAAGTGTAAACACGAAATAATAACGTAAACAAACTGATGCCGCGTAAGTATATCAAATAGCACGGTTCTGACGTTCAAAGTCAATGCCAGTAGAAGTGTGCCACTTAAACTCGGGCGAATAAAAGTGCGGTAATGAAAATGTGCTTATTAGGCACTGTATCCGAATGAGGCACCAGAAAGAAGAATATTATTAAATATATATACATACATACAGCGAATGAAGCACCGTAGATTAAATAATAATTCTACAAGAAAAATAAAATCATGAGGTGGTCATGGGTAGGTAACATAAACTTGACGCGTAAGCATTGTAGCCAGGCGACTGAACCGCTATTGGATAGTAGCATAAGGTTATCAAGAGAGGGAGAGAGAGAGGGTTTACTTACTCAATAGCTGTGAGATAATAGTAAGAAATAAGTATTCAAGATTTGCATATGATAATTTGTTTTTATTTGTTTTCACTTTTATTAGCAGAATTTAGAAATAATTAGCGGATTTCCGGGTGGGAATCCGGGCACAGTCATTTCGTGCGCCCGGTGCAGTACAACTAGGAGTCGCCCCAGGACTCTCTCGACTCCCTGGTCTTCCGGGTTGAGCCTCGACGTCAGCAGGAGCTTCCAATATATTTCCAATACCTCCGGGTAATACCATTGGGTTTCGATCTCTTTGAGGTAGTTGATTAGGGTGGCGTATATCGGTGTATGAGATCCACGAGGTAGATCCAGTAGTCGACGGTGTTCCTCCAGATTTAGTGCCGCGCAAGCGCGATGGATTAAGGGCACCGATTCTTCAATCAGGGATTTGAGTACCTGATTGAAGTCCAACATGCACTATCCGAGATTGGTGTTCATGATGTCTGGTTAAAGTTAACTGTGCTAAAATGCAGGTCTGTTTTCGGGAAAGTGCTAACAAGGCAAGTTTTAGCAATGAACGAGGTATGCGAAGAAAGAAAGGAACGGAAAAACAGAAAAATTAAACCAAATTAGCTGGGCTAAAATGCTGAGACATGTTCCCAATTCGACCATCGATACAATAATGAGGTCATTGAGTAGTAGGCGGGTTCGGCTAGACGCGAGTTCCCTTCGACCATGTTTCAATTATGGGGGTATTTGGTGTAGAATAAATATGCGGATATATATTTAAACAGGTAAGTATTTTTGATGTATACATATGGAGACGGATAATTGGAAATTAAGAATTTGCAGATTCTGCAGCGGACTATATGTAAATATACATAGGTTTTAGCTATTTATTGATTAGGGAATTAGCGTGTGGGGTTTTGAAAACATGTATATGTTGACATAATAAAATATGTATAGGTTATTTTGGAGCTAGCGTTAGTAATTGATTCTAAGTAAGTAAGTGTGCCTTGAATATATGTATGTAGTCATATCCGAGAAAGTTACAAGGTATAAGGAGAATACACTCGTTTATGGATATATACATATCAGGCTAGAAGTAAGTTTAAATAAAAAGTAATTATATGCAATGAAAAGTTCAGTCATGCAATGGGCAATTTTTTTAACATAAACAGGTTTATCTTGTATAATCTTGTTTTTGTCGGAGGAGCAAAGGGATTTGCTCCTCCGAATTTGAAATTTAAATGAGTGACAACTCACTTTTGAACGAAAAACATGTAAAAAATTAAGCGAAGCAAAACTGGTGCCCTATATGGCGATAATAAGACATAGTCCAGTCCTCTTTTCCTCTAGGATGCAGTAGCGAATTCAATAATGTAAGGGGAAAAGACGAGTGGACGTAAATTGAATGATATAGCATTCAATTATAGAATAAGCATGGTATGAAAATATTGTTATATATTTATACAGAAGTATCGTATGTTTAGTGTAAAATTTTACCTTTTTTGTACAGTTATAGGTTAAACAGGAGATGTATGGTTCGCGAAAGACTATTGGGTGGTTAGAACTCCACGAACAGAATTGAGGATTATTGTGGAACAGTTCAAAGGCATGTAGGAGACAACCAGGAAGTTATGTGAGAGGCATACAGCGGCCAGCGGGACCGAGCTAAAGCGTAGATGCGATGCTTCGAAATTGGAAATAGAGGCAATAATGAGAAGATTTCTGGAAAAAGAGAAATCATTGTCCCTGAAAGGGAGGATACGCCGGTCGCTAATAGACGCTGGCGGAGAAATTCTTAAGAGGGCGATTGGTACAATCGACCACCAGGATTCAGACCGAATTTATGGTCACTCACAGCAACTTGAGAAGAAGCAGTCAAAAACATTGCCATTGCAGGGGAAAGAGGTGACTGTGATGAGAGCAGGATATCAGGGTCTACACGAAGCAGTGAATAGGACTTTCCAAGAGCTGGAGCAGATGCACTCGGCGTTGGAAGGCATTGGAAAGAGACAACAGGAAGCAGAAGTGAACTTGGCAGAGTCTTTCATGTTGGGGAAAGTTATTTCTGAGGAGTTACTGAGGATCCAGGATCAACTACAAACGGAGATAGTGGTGCTTGATGACCTATTACATGGCAAGCTACACCCGTTGTTCCTGACGTTGTTCAGATGAGCTACTCAAAGCAACACCAACGTCGATGAAAGTAATTGCATGGTATAGCGAGGTACCGGAGCGGTTCTATGAACTGGCCGAGGTTCGAACAGAAGAGGCGGAGAACGGTTTAAGAGTGGTCGTTAAGATTCCAGTGCCATTATTGGAGTTATTTACGATGCACAAGGTGTAACCTATACCCAAACGACTAAACCTAGATTGGTGTGTGTTGCCAACGACGAGATACGATTATAAAGCCGCAAGCCAGACACAAGAGCACTATATCGGCCTGTCAATAGAGGACGAGGGAAAATGTCGGGAGGTGGGCACAACAAAACGTTTATGCTACCATCCTGGGAAAATAATAACCCAAGCAAACGAATACTGCGAAATAGAAGTCTTGAAGCATGAACGGGATCATTGCGATCACATAGCCATTCCAGCCACGGGAGGAATTCAGATAGCTACCAGAACCATAAACAGATGGCTCTACCATTTTGACGACCAGGTGACTTTCAGGGCAGTGTACTCAGACGGGACCACACGTTTGGAATTGGTAGACACCGGTTTTATGACTATCGAAGCTGGTTGCAGAATAATTGGTAAAGGAGTAATGTTAGTCCATAAAAGTCAAGAAGAATCACGGTACAAACTCTCAGCGTCCGTCATGGGAACAAACCGTTTAAAGACAAAACTGAAGGAGCTGCTGGGAAATCACAAACGCAGTGACTCTGGCCATACTCGGACAACACCGAACACAGTCTCACTCATGAATTTCCAGGACCTACGAAGAACCCTAACAACGAATAGCAGAGCGATCAGCGACTTGGTAATGGAGGCCGAAGATGTGGAAAGGGTATCACACCTCGTCAATTCCTGTGAGATAGTGCACACCTGGATGAAGGGAGGGGTAGCCGGTATAGCCGGGCTCATCCTAGTAATAATGCTGGTGATGACTCTTCTTTCGAAAAAATGGTGCAAAATAGTAGCAGCTCTTCAAAGACTCGAATCAACCACACCAACGGCGCAGCACAATAACCATACCGTCAACGACAGCCGTCAACCGGATCAGCAGTTAGCAGAAGTATAACGTAAGATTTTAGATATAAATATCATAGTAGAATATAAGATCTTAAGTATAGAATTAAATTGTGTTATCGCTAGTTGTCTGAAATTGTATATACGCCAGTGAGAAAAGAGTCAATGAAAGAACAAAATAAAACAACATAAGCACAAGAAAAAAAAACTATAAAAAAGTAATAAAAGGAAAAAAAAGCACAAAAGTAAAAAAGAAAAGAATACAATAATAGAACCCAAAAAAAGCGATATTAAAAAAGAGAAAAACTATACGTATGTACTACAGGTTTAAGGAAATGCACAGATTGTTTAAAGTGCAGAAAAGAGAAAAAATATTGTAGATTCATTAGAAGTTAGTTGCACTAACTTCTTTTAGAAAGAGGGGAGGGATGTTGTGAGTTAGAATCAAGCCACCTACGAGTAGCTGACGCAAAGCATTGACTCCTAAAAGATGAAACACTTTATGTGGGATTAGTATGTTCTAAAGTTGTTTAAGAGTAGCACCTACTTTTAGGGTCTAATTATTGTAAATTAATAGTATTTATGTAATATTTATTATGTAAACTTTTAGGGTGTTACAGTTCCGCAGTCGAGTCGACGAAGGGCATTGTAATTTAGAATGCACCGTCGACACTTTTACAGTAGGTCAGTTGGCTTGACCAACTGACACCAATTAGCAGGTGCGGAACTGGAACACCAGAAATGTCAGTTCACAAACTGAGATGACTATTAAGAAATAGTATATAAAAAATAGTATTTGTAAGAATAAATCTTCTTGTGATTTGATCTTTGAACATAAAAACAGGTCTGGTGTTTTTCTTCGAGAGAGTGCTCTAAAGTTTTCAGTTACGCGCACAGCAGAACGGAAGGACGTCCTACGACGAGCAGGGAGGACCCCAACAACACACAGGACTGACATAATGACAGACCTAATACTGAAGTGTGAGTAAATGCTCTTACGGCCTCCCGACGTAAAACCTAATCAGTGTCTCCGGGGGGAATCGCCGTATTGACGAGAGGAGGTTTTAGCGGAGTTAGAGGCCCGCACTGACAGGGTTATGATTTAGATATTGTCCTCCTCGTTAAATATAAAAAAACCCCCAAATGCCAGAACAGATGGCTTATCCCAATTACAAATAAAACCTAATAATTGTTAACACTTTTTATCAACTTATTCCAATATTTTATTCTATCTTACTGAATGATTCAATACAAATTTATTAAAAAAGATTCCACCGTAAATTCTATCTTTATATATATACTTTCTTTACCTATTTTCCATCACAAGTTCTATATCCGCTGGCTACCGGCGTCCATTAAGTCCTTCCATCAAAGCAAATTGGTCCTTGACTTCCTGACAGATACTCCTTGACTTCCTCTCACCATCTTTAATACTCCCAAAAATCCATAGAAAAGGCTATATATTCGCAAAAAATTGGATTTACAGGCAAAAGTTTCTTGATTCATTCCCGGGAATTTTAATCTATATTAAAAAATAAGCCAAGAAAGTATGCGCCACGTAATAAGCGCATTTAACTTTTTTCTTCAACATTGCTACGCAAATCTTAGTTTTCGAACTACACAAACTTTGATGCAACAACTCGTGTTGTCTACAACTCTTGAAATATTTTCACCTAATACCCTAAGCTTAAAATGCCAAATATTTAAATCAATGTTAAAACAATATAAATTAAAAACATTTAAAAACAATATAAATGTCCCTATCGACAAACAAACACGATTCCCACACAAAAAAAAATCCTCACAGCTTGGACGACATACATAGACCGGCCGATCATACTGACGGTTTATGGTTGCCCATACAAAGCTGCGTGCAACAGCGCAAACGCGCCTATATGTTCCGACTTCTTTGATCAGCGCTACGGCGTCTTCAGGGTCGCAGAAGTATCTACTTAAACTACGCTACTATACTCTCTACGCACCATTATCCTGGCTGATGACATCTCCGCTTCAGGGTCCTCCGCCCTGGGTTATCCTTCAAATTTGTTGCAGTATGCTTCCCTGCTTCAGGGTTCCTTACCCTGGGATTCCTCCTGAAGGTCCTTAAGACCGGCTGCGCCGAAATTTTGGGTATCCCGTTTGTTGGTGTCCTTGCGAACGTCCTCTTGCTGCCAGTCCTGGGCGCGCGAGTTATGGTAGAAAATACTCCAAATTTAAATATATGAACAGACAAACAGACAAACCCAGCATATTCTGAGAATGCAAACAGAATATGCTGGTGAACAATGTATGGCAGGTACACACCAAAGCGGCTCAAGCTGCATAGCAAAAAACACTGAGCTCGCGTATTAAAGTTAGATAAGAAAAGGCATGCAAAGCTGAGTATGCTGATTCAGCTTTGCCTAAGAAACATAGCATAAGAAATATAGCATAAGATATTTGAAAGAGCCAGTGGTGACTGAGCAGCAGAAAAATAAAGACGTCTGTAATTTTAAACGTACGGAGAATAGAAAAACATATTGTTTCTTTTTGATTCATACCCATACCCAGTAGTTACTCCTCGGTTTAAAGAGTAGCCAGAGGATTAAGGTGCCGGACCACTCACCATAACTATAACTGGCGCAGTCGCGAAACAAACCTACCGCAATCAAACAAAAATGTCGACTCTGACCGACAGCTACATACACCAGTGGAGTGCAGATGTACTTACACTTAAAAATAAATAAAAATTATAATAATATATCAACGAAAAAATTGAGTTTTGCGCTTATATAAAATAAAATTCAAATCATAGCAGTATTCGGCAGAAGCAGATCTAAAAGTCAAACACAACAACATTAAGTCGGACAAAATTGTTAAAACAATATACAATTCAAATATAAATTATTTTCAACATAGAAATGGTGTAAGAGAACTGCATCATCTACAAAGCATACAAAGTAAAGGGAACATACAAAAACAACAACAGCAGAACAACAACAGCAATATTCCACCAATCAACTAACCAGCGGAAGAAACGTAAATATTAAGACTAAATATTAATTATTTAAAAAAAAATAAATAAAGAAATAAATAATAATAATTATTATTATTATAATAAGCAAGGAAAGAAGTATAGGAAAAATACAGTGTATAAAATTTACTGTTTCTCATTCTCTATTTAAAAAAAAAAATTAAGTAAAATGGCTCAAAATGGAACCAATATTGAACGTTGCGTAGTTGCAATAACGCAATTACTCCAACAAAACGCTGCACAGCAAGGTATAAGTGTTAGGCAAAAAGTAGAAAAGAACCTCAAATACCTGCAATCTTTTGAAGGCAATGCAATAAAGTTGCCAGCATTCATAGAAGCAATTGACAGAATATTGACTGATTATGAAGGACAACAACAGCTGGTTTTCAGAATAGTTTACGATATAAAAATCTTAGTACCGGCTAAAAATTTGTTGGCGT
This sequence comes from Clusia tigrina, assembly GCA_920105625.2. Taxonomy (NCBI): domain Eukaryota; kingdom Metazoa; phylum Arthropoda; class Insecta; order Diptera; family Clusiidae; genus Clusia; species Clusia tigrina. Next base: position 104,483,467 of record OV050030.1, on the reverse strand, counting down.
TAAACCCCCCAGAAATTTGGGAGGTATGTAAAATAAAACTAAAACAGCACTTCAGGTCAACAAAGGACCAAATGACTCTGACTAACGACATAACCAACCTAAGAGTAGGAAGCATCAGCGACCTTAGTAGAAAAACTAAAGAAATAATCGATAATATTACTGAATATAGCGCTCTGAGCGAGACAGGTGGTGCAATGAAAGAAATATTTTCAGGAATGCTGATACAAAGAATAAAGCAATTAGCAGCATGGACCTTTGCATATATGGTACGAAATGTAACGACATGGACAGACATGACAAATACGATTTACAATTTCATAGGCCTGGATAGAAGCAATTAACAGAATATTGACTGATTATGAAGGACAACAACAGCTCGTTTTCAGAATAGTTTACGATATAAAAATCTTAGTACCGGCTAAAAACTTTTTGGCTTTAAACCCCCCAGAAATTTGGGAGGTATGTAAAATAAAACTAAAACAGCACTTCAGGTCAACAAAGGACCAAATGACTCTGACTAACGACATAACCAACCTAAGAGTAGGAAGCATCAGCGACCTTAGTAGAAAAACTAAAGAAATAATCGATAATATTACTGAATATAGCGCTCTGAGCGAGACAGGTGGTGCAATGAAAGAAATATTTTCAGGAATGCTGATTGTATCGAATCGACAATGAAACTATGGCAATACTTACTGCAATCCGACTTAAATAAAAACACAATTGTTTAAGTGGAAAAGCATACGAAAAACCACTTTTTATTGCTCTTATAATTATGCACATACATATGTAGCTCAACAATAAATCGGCATGTATGCGATACATATATATATATATGTACGAGTATATACAATTAGTGAATATGCACAAGCTCTTGCGCGTTTAGCTCAATTGCTCTCATATGCATGAACGGACCTGCATATGTATGTGTAAATAGGTACGTTTATGTATACGTTTATATAATGTATGTATGTTACGTATATATAATGTATAAAGCAATGTGAACATAAATATTGTCAGCGTATATAATCTAAACGTGACTATGCTCTCGAATACCTGTGTCACCGCTCATACTTGCTCCTGTGTATAGGCTCCGTATAAGCTCCCCTGCTCCGCAACGCTCTCCTGGCTCAGCTCCCTGCATATAGATTGCACTCTCTCCTGGCTCAGCTCCCTGCACATAGATTGCACCGCACTGCTCCTTGTGCTCTCACGCACTGCCCCTTGGCACAACCGCACAGCTCCATCGTCAGAAACGAACTAAACTTTAAAATACTCGCTGAACCTATTTTCGCTATGTGCGAAAACTCAAACGCATGGTTGAATTTGATACTCATTCATAAAGCCGCCCTCTATTCGCTCGGGTCAATTGGAAGCACACATATCTTCGGAACAGGCCTTGTCAGACGGTTTGTGGCCGTCTGCACAATGACTGAGCATATTATACCATCTCGGCTCTTTATTAGCTCACTAAGCCCAAAGCCCATTGCGCTGGTGGAAAAAGTTCACTCTTGATCAACACTAATTGATCCAGGCTCATTGTCTCTCGTTCTCTGCACAATTTTTACGCTCTTGCAGCACCGTCAAATATTCCTCTCTCCATCTCTTCCAGAAATGCTCAATTATTTTCTGACGTGCTCTCCATAAACTTGCTCCTTTCATGTTTGACTGCTGCTCGCTCACGAATGGTAAGGGAATGATCAATGGCTCCCCTATCAAAAAATGCCCTGGCGTCAAGGCCTGAATATCTTCCGCATCATCACTCAAGGTGTCAAAGACCTTGAGTTCAAAATTGCTTCGATCTCTACTAGGAGGGTAGATAACTACTCTTGTGTTAAAATCTTTTGCTCAGCAATGCGCGTGAGGTGGTACTTCATTCACAGTAGCTTCATATATTCCGCCATGATGCGGTGCTGCTGGCGTCATGAATACACATTCTGTCCCCTTGTTGCTCATATGCTCAAAAACATCTATTACTTGCCAGCTCTCCCGTGTTCTTCTCAGCTCCCTTGCCGCCCCTACAAATGATGTACCATTGTCACTATATATTCGCTCACATCTCCCTCTTCTGCAAATAAAGCGCTCATAACAAGCAATAAAGTCTATAGAGGTTAAATCAAAAACAATGTCAATATGAATGGCCTTTGTTTTTAGGCAAACAAATATAGCCACCCAGCACTTACGCTCCCCCATTCGCTCTCCTGCTCTTTGCACTCCCTTTGCTCTAAAAGGACATGCGCAATCAATACCTGTATATAAAAAAGGCTTGCCCACTTGCACCCTGTCGCCTGGCAATTCAGACATCAGCTGTTGCTCAAATCTGCGATTATAGCGCGCGCACACCACGCACTTGTGGAGAAAAGCTCTTAATTGGCTCCGTAGTTTTGGAATCCAAAACTTTTGTCTGATAAATTGCATCATCACTTGCACAGCACCATGCTTAGTCATACGATGAGCGTGGTCCATTATCAGCCATGCTGTTCGAGAACCATCCTTCACTATCACCGGAAGCATCATCTCATAGGCTTCTTCTGATCTCCCCAATCGCCCGCCCGCTCTCAATAGGCCTTTGCTGCCCATTATTGGATTCAACGCACTAATTTTGCTCCCTTCTTGCACCTGCCCAATCTCTCTTAGTTTGTCTATCTCTTGTCTGTAATCGCTCTCCTGCGCCTGCTTAAGCAGGAATTCCGTTGCTTCACATTTCTCTTCCACTGTTGGCGCTTGCTCTGCTCGGTTGTTGTGCCGAGTTCTGCTCCTCCTCTTTCTGTGCCTTGCCCTTCGCACAAACCTGATTATGTAGCTCAATATGTTGATGCTCTACTCTAGACTTCGCGCATAGTCAATCAGCGCCATGCTCTTGCCCCTGCTCGGTATAAATATTTGCAAAAACTCGCGTGAATATTTCACGTGATACGCTCCCAGCTCGTTAAGCCCTTTCGTTGGATTTTCCGGCTCAAAAATGTTGGCTGGCCAACTGATTTCTGATTTACGTAACCACTCCGGTCCATATAACCAGAGCTTATTACAAACTAGCTCTCTCGCAATGCAGGAGTCTCTACCACAAGGGTGAATTTTTGTCTTCTTCTATCAGCCATTTCAGCCCTAGCACTGACATCTCGTCTTCTCTCGGGAATAACATCTCTTCTTCTCTCTCCGCTCTCATTGCCCTGAGTAGTCTTTTTGAGTTCGACTTCCATTTGCACAGCTCGAAACCGCCGCCTTTTAGGACAGTGTCTGTCTCTTTCGCGAGCACTATTGCTTCTTGCTCAGATCGTGCGCCTGTAGTACAGTCATCCATATAGAAGTCACTCTCTATGATGTCCGCTGCTCTTGGGTATTCATCTTTCGTCTCCCTAGCACATTGTATTAAAGCTCGCACAGCATTATAAGCGGAGGAAGTCATTCCCTACGTTACAACCGTTAAACACTATTCTCGTAATGGCTCACCACTATGCTCTCGATGCAAACGATTCTTTCAAATTTTATTGCCTTTCGCCAACACGTAGTTGTCGGAACATCTTCTTGATGACTACACATATCGAAACTTATGACGCCTAAATCTCATGACAATTTCGTAAAGATCCTTTTGTAACTTATCGCCTAAACATTGCACTTGATTCAGAGATATGCCACGATTCGTTTGGCAGCTAGCGTCAAAAACCACCAGAAATTTTTTGGTACACAGTGATGTGGGATATAATAAACTGGCTCGTCCACTCTTGGTGGTTGTATAGCGCACTTCATATGCCCTAATCTCTCATACTCTCTCATGAATTCTACGTATTGCTCTCTCAGCTCTGAGTCTTTCTCTAATTTCCGCTCCAAGTACATAAACCTGCGCAATGCTATTGCCTTTGAAGTGCCTAAACCTTGCACCGTCTCTTTCACTGGAATTGTCACAATAAAACGCCCTGTTTCATCTCTAGTATAAGTCTCCATAAAATTTTGCTCCACTTCCTGCTTCTCATCTCTCTCACAGGGTTGTGCCCAGAAAATGACTTGCCCAAACATGATCTCATATATGGCAATGCCTTGCACCTCATTTGGCATTATCGCCGTAAAGGCTCTGGCCACCATATTTGCTCCTAACAGTAGCTCGACTGGTCTCGCCTTCCAAAACTCAGGATCCGCCCATAAACCCTCATTCTTAAAATGCATGGGTGTCTCCACTAAATCTCTTGCTGGCAAAACTGGGCACCAGTACATTCTCTTGGTAGCACCCAAAACTCTGTCTCTAAATAATCATTCTCGCTCTTTTTTTTAATGCTCTACTATGTTTTTTTTTAAATTTAAAGTTTAAAAAGCTCTTAAAGCTGGCACTTCGCCCGGGCTCTGCTACCCTTGCGCGCTTTACAAGGTTGCTGTACCGTCAATCGCTCTTAGCCTTCAGCATTGTTGTCGCGGCGGCTCCCCGCTTTGGCTGCTGTGCCACCCACACCTGCTGCTGTGGCTCCTTTTTTGCATATAGCACGCTATTGTGCTTCTGCGCCCCTGGGCACCGTAAAAATGGCCCCGCAAAGCACTCCGACGCCTTGTGCCCCTTCTTCAGGCAGTTGTGGCACAGGTTGCGTTTGCCAACTAGCTCTTGCCTAGCTCTCAAATTGAGTGACACGAAGTTTGGACACTGCGTGATCTGCGCTGCATATCTCGCACAGCTTGTCTTGGCTTGCTCGTATCGGTGCTGCTCCCGTTGCACTCACACCGTGGCCCATTCTCTCCCTGCTCTTGGGTACTGCACCCGTTGCTCGATCGCGCCCGTGCTCCAATTGATGCGCTCGCTTCGCTTCCCGTGCTGGTAGAGCAGAGGCCTGCTCCTCCAGGAAGGCATACCGGGTACTTGCGGTCATATATTTGGTTGAGCCGCTCCCACGTTTCATTGTACCCGTTGTCAGTGAGCTCCCAATCACCCAACGTGCGCGCTGCCTTATGGGTGAGTGACTTCTTCAAATATGAGAATTTGTAAGAGGCCGCTATTTGCTCATTGCTATGCGCCGCAGCGGCGAACCAATCGCGAAAACCGTGCCACTTGGTCACGCTGCCGTCAAATTCCCCCGAAGTGTTCTGGAGGTCATGCTGCTGGAATGACATGGTCAGCTGCACTGAGATCGGCAGCTTTGCACTCTGCTCTGCGCTCCTTGCTGTGCCCACTTGCTCAGTTTTACCCTTCAGAGCACCGCTCGCTTCGAAGTACCGCCGCTCTGCTCGCTCCATCGATCTGTCTAGATCGGCGCTCTCATCGCGCTTCGCTCGGGATGCTAACTCCTCATGGAGCTGATTAAAACGCTCCCACTGTTGCTCCAAACGAATCGAACGCACCTTGGCTTCATCAAACCTTAGTCGCCCAAACTCGTCAGCTAACTGTTTCCTCCTTGTTCCTTCTGCAGCCGTGCCAACACTGCATTTTTGTGCATTAAAATTTTTGAGTCGAATAACCGCACTGGTTTATTCACCCACTTAGCTCACAAGCTCAGCACTAAAGCACGCTCTTAATTAATTTCCTGAGCCGCATAACCACATTGGTTTATTCGCTCACTAGCAAACAATTTTTTGCACCAATTCTCGCTCTTATATAATTTTTGAGCCGAATAACCACATTGGTTAATTCGCTCATTAGCACGAAATTATTTGCACCAATGCTCGCTCAAATTTTAAATTTTGAGTCGAATAACCGCACTAGTTTATTCGCTCATTTGCACATAATTTTCGCTCGCTCATAACTAAATTTTGAGACGAATAACCGCACGGGTCTATTCTCTCATTTGCACATAATTTTCGCTCGCTCATAACTAAATTTTGAGACGAATAACCGCACTGGTTTATTCGCTCATTTGCACATAATTTTCGCTCGCTCATAACTAAATTTTGAGACGAATAACCGCACTGGTCTATTCTCTCATTTGCACATAATTTTCGCTCGCTCATAACTAAATTTTGAGACGAATAACCGCACTGGTTTATTCGCTCATTTGCACATAATTTTCGCTCGCTCATAACTAAATTTTGAGACGAATAACAGCACTGACCTATTCTCTCATTTGCACATAATTTTCGCTCGATCATTTTTAATTTTTTAGTCGAATAACCGTACTGGTTTATTCACTCATTTGCACATAATTTTCGCTCGCTCATATCTAAATTTTGAGTCGAATAACCGCACTGGCTTACTCGCTCATTTGCACATAATTTTCGCTCGCTCATAACTAAATTTTGAGACGAATAACCGCACTGGCCTATTCTCTCATTTGCACATAATTTTCGCTCGATCATTTTTAATTTTTTAGTCGAATAACCGCACTGGTCTATTCGCTCATTAGCACATAATTTCGCTCGCTCATATTTAAATTTTGAGACGAATAACTGCATTGGTTTATTCGTTCATTTGCACAAAACATTCTGCTCTTTGCACAAAACTTTCAGCACCAAGCACGCACACACGCCGCCTTACTGTCGGCCGCCAGCAAGGCGGCAGCCATAGCGCAGCATACTGCGCAAGTCTATGGCTGCGTCGCATAGTGCTTGCCTGCGCATATTCTCTGCACAAAACTCGCACTGTGTCTGCTGCGCACATTACACTCACCCCTAAATTCTTTTAGCTTTCCTGATAATATAATTTTTATTTGCTCAAGCCCGATGCACTGTACCAATTTGTCGTATGTACTTTGAGCACATACATACGCCCTTCGTTTATTATTTTTTAGCATTGCAGTGTTGGCTCTGCTCCTATAACTCCGTGGACTGTATTTTACCTTATTGTTCTATAATTTATTTATTTCTTGAAATTTAGTCTATTTCTTTCTGTACCTGCCTGTGCTCTCATGGCTCTGCTCACATACCATATTATATGTTCCGAATGCGTATTGCGCATTCAGCAATTGATGCTCCTCTAGCGCTTTGCACTTACTCTCTTTTTCCTTCCCGCAGGCACAACGGATCAAAGGAATTCAAAGGAAAGAAATAGCTATCACCTACCCTGCCAGTACACAATCGCACATACTGTTGTGAGTTAGAATCAAGCTACTTACGCGTAGTTGACTCACAGCACCGGCTCCTATTAAATTCATTAAGAACGCACATATTTTTAGGGTGCAAATATTGTAAATGAACAGTATTTATTCATTAATTATGATGTAAACTTTTAGGGTGTCACAGTTCTGCAGTCAAGCTGACGAGGGGCATTTAGAATGCACCGACGACACTTTTACTTGCAGTAGGTCAGTGGGCTTGAGCCACTGACACCAAATAACAACTGCGTAACTGGAACACCAGAAAAGTGAAGACGTAGACTGTAATGTTTATTTGTAAATATTATATAAGAACTAGCATTTTAAGAATAAAGCTCTCTTGTGTTTTTAAAACTGAAAAGTGAAAGTGTTTGTACTTTACGTTAGGGTTCTTGATTTTGCAGCCACGCGCCCGGAAGAACTGCGACAGGACGTCGCTCTCGCCGACAAGCAGACACGAGGACCCCAACATTTTGGCGCAGCCGGTAGGATCCAACGTCGAGTGCCAGGAAAAGAGCACTCCTACGCGGGAATCCACCAATAGGAAACCATAAGGATAACCATCCCAAAGGAGGGCGATGGAGGGAACGAAAATGGTGAGTATGTCTATGGTAGGACATTCTAGTATCTAAGTGAATTTTGTCGACGATTCTTCGGTGACCGTGTGGGCGCTTTTGCGCCGGTCATGCAGAAGAAGCAGCATTGGGGCTGATTAGCCGCTGCGGTTAGGTGATAATAGGTCGATTCGAAAGGAAAATTTTTACTTACGGTCAGGTTGTATAGGGTTGTTCCACTGAGATTAGGCTCATACTTTTTAATACATTTTGTTTCAGCATTCTCGGGGAATGTGGGACGTGTCTGTTTATTCACGGATTTTGCGTTATTGAATTGCGAACTTGTGTATACCGGTTGGTTTGGTTCGGAAGGAACGTGCCACGGTATAGGGTTCGTACGGTTATGATAGGGGATTTGTGTTTGTTTGTCGGTAGGGACATTTATACGATTCAATTTATATTGTTTTGAAATCAAAATAAAGATTGATTTAAATATTTGGCATTTTGAGTTTAGGGTATTAGGTGAAGAGGTGCAGACAACACGTGTTGTTGCATCAAAGTTTTCGAAGTTCGGAAACTACGATTTGCGTAGCAATGTTGAAGAACACATTTAAATGCTATTATTATGTGGCGCATACGGGTTTATTTTTAAATATGGATTCAAATTTCCGGGAATGAATCAAGACACTTTTGCCTGTAAATACAATTTCGGTTTTTACAAATATATGGCCTTTTCCATGGATTTTTGGAGTATTAAAGATGGTGAGAGGAAATCAAGGACTAGCTGTGAGGAAGTCAATGACCAATTTGCATTGATGGAAGGACTTAATGGACGCCGGTAGACAGCGAACATAGAACTTATGATGGAAGTTAAAAGAATATTAAGATAGAATTTACGGTGAAATGTTTTTTTTTATTATATAAATTTGTATTTATAATTAAGTAAGACAGAATAAAATATTGTAACAAGTCTTAGCAATTATTGGATTTTTATTTGTAATTGGGATACGACATCTGTTCTGGCATTTGGGATATGACGAAGGAAGCGCAAGGATTACTGCTGAGACAGGAACAAATTGGCGAAACGATTGAAAAGCTGGTCCGTAACTTTAAGAAAGACGGCAAGTTACGTAAGGACAACGTGTATTATCGCAAGCGAATAACACAGTTGCAAGATCTGGGGAGAGAGTTCAACAATAATCACGGACTGTTGTTACCTCACGCAGTTGAGTACGGCAAGGGAAAATATTTTGCGGAAAAATACGCAGACTACATAAATAGTCTGGTCAACGAATGGGCAGATACATTTAGTTCTGAATTAGAAGGACTAGGGCAACAAACAGTGAGTTTGGTTTCGCCAGACGAGGAAGTAAGGAACAGATTAAAATCAATACAGTCAGAGGTGAAACTGTTTACTGGGAAAATAGTTGACCAGTTCGAAGCGAGTACAAGCAGGGAAGAAGCTCAGGAATTGTGGAAGCAGGCGAATGCCGGAGGAGCTGTGTCACCATTAGAAGTAGCGGATCAAGCCTTTACGGCAATCCAAAGAAGAACAGAAGAAAAGTTATTCAGTTTTCATAAGAAAACAGAAGATTTGAGAGCACAAAAAGAGTATCTTGAGAAGAAGGTAAAGGAACTTTCTCAGAGATTGTCGGAAACAGAGGAAGCAGCAACGCTGTTGGAAAAGGAGTGTGCAGGATTGAAAAGAGGACGGGCGACCAATAGCAACCCACATAGAAAGGAGAGATCAAAATCAGCATCGGCTGGATTTACACAGACAGTGTTGACATTGCCTCCTGAAGTTCGCTGGCCGGAGTATTTAACTCCGGAAGGGATAGGTCGTGTGGTAAAGCCTACATTAGACTTGACTGGAGAGAGTGAAGCGGAGTTTTTATTCGACGCGTCGGAAATCGGTGTCGAGCCATTTACTCCAGGAAGTCCGATTAATAATCGAAATCGGGGTTATCCGCCAAAGGAGCCAGAAGTTGTCAGTATTTCGCCGATAGGAACAAACGGTCGAAGGCTAATAAGCTTGAGTCCGTCACTGGTTAAAAACCTCTCAGATTCGGGAGAAGTGAATCTAGGAACGAACCACAAAGATAGCACTCAAGTTTTACCGGTCATAAGTAAAACAAATAGAAGTAAAATGGGCATTCTGGAAGTAGCTCATGCAGTGGAGAAGCTGGTGCCCATGTTCTCAGGGGTCGAGTTGTATGATCTGAGAACTGAGATACGGCACTTCAAAGAAGGTTGTGAGTTGGCGCAACAGAGTCTTCCGGGAGCGGAAGGGGAACATTTGATAAGATGTATAAGACAAAGGACCACAGGTGATGCGTTTGATTTACTAGCGCATAGCTCAGTAAGCACCCTGCCGGAGTTGTACGCACTTCTAAATCGAACATATTTGAAACAAAAGTCGTACGACTGTCTTGTACGGGAAATACAGGAATCAACTCAGAAACCAGGGGAGGAATTGAGAGCCTGGGGACGAAGGATCCAGTCTCTGGGGAACGCTGCTGAGACAGAAGCTAACAGGCAGTTTCCAGGAAATGTCGCAGCATATAAGGCTCAAGTAGAGCGAGCCATGATTTCTGTGTTTAAGGCAGGTCTGATAAATAGGGACTTGGCGAATTATACTCTTAATCTCACGCAGAGGAGTATGGCAGAATTAGTCGAAGCGGTTTCTTCCGCAGAGGAATCAATCCAACAGCGAGCGACAACAGGTGGAATCTGTTGGAATAATGCTCCTGCAGAGGTAGGACCGGTACAACAGCGGAACCCAAGGGGAATCGGCAGATTTTCCCTCCCGCAACAAAGAGAACAAGGTTGCCTAGTCGAGAGTTTCCAGCCGTGGAAACCCATTTGTTCATTCTGCCATAAGTCAGGCCATACAAGAGACGAATGCATTACACGCAAGAATACGCCCTATTGTATGGATTGCCAAACGTATGGTCATGAGGCAAGTAGACAGTGCCGAATGGATATTAAATGGGATCAAAATGAAAGGCAGCCGGGTACGAGGCGCCCAGATCCAACCTTAAGGGACAGCAGGGGTAGTGGTCCTCGAGTCAACTCAACGGAAGGAATTAACCAAGGAAGAAATCCTTTCAACACGGGGAATGGTCAGCAGCGACCAGATTGGAATTCTAGAGGTGGACAAAGGTTAGGCAACACCCAACAGGGGTTGAAATGCTTCTCATGTGGACGGATGGGACATCGAGCTGCGGAATGCAGGGATAGACAGTTCCAACAGAGAAACCAGGGAAACTTCCAGCGGCCCAGTCGAGGCCAATAGACTGGAAAGCCAAAAGTAAGGAAGTAACAGTTAGGCCGAAGGTACGTGTGACTGGTAATGTAGGAAGTACAGTCCAGGAAAAGGAGGAGCAAGAGGCTCTCCAATACCACGTACCAAGAATTGTAAGAACAATGGTTCAAGTGACGGATGAGCAAGAGTCTCTCCGGGAGAAAATTTTTGATTGCGTATTGATTTGGGTAACTGTGATGATTCTAGCACTTAGATTAAGTTGTAATAAGATTAGAGAGTATAAGCCAATCGCCGCGTACGTGGTACGAGAATGTGTAGTTAAGATATTAACGGTGATATTGAGGGAGTATAGGATTGTAAGGGATAACTGCGGTGTATGGAGGAGAAAATTGGAAGAGTTAGGAAGTAGATACGCGTCCATTTTGGAGTCAAAAGGGCGTTGTTTCGTTGTGAGCGGGGTAGGAGATGCTTTCATCGAGATACCCTGCAAGGAGGCGGCTAGTGGAAAGCTAGTGCTTTTGATAGATTCAGGGGCGGATACTAGCCTCGTAAAATCTAGTGTTTTACGGAAAGGACTAGTTATTAACCCAAAAGATGTAAGAACGCTTAATGGAGCGTTCGGAGGTTGCATCAGAACACTGGGGTCACTTAAAATAGGGCACAGTAAAGTTAAGGAAATGAGTTTTAGAGTGCACGCAGTTGAATTGGATAGGGAAGGTATCCCGGCCGATGGGATAATTGGCCGCGATAATCTCTGGGGCCGCACCATACTGGATGCGCTGGAGAAACAGTTATCATTTTATGATGATAATAAGAATATAATCCTTACTCTCCCATTGAAGTCATGGCAGGAAGGAACCGTGAATAGGGTTAAGAATTGTATGGAGGTAGTGAACGCAAGGTCAACCAGAGTAGTTTCTATTCGTGTAAACACGAAACTTAGGACTGTTGTTTTGCACAAGCAGCAACTAGCGGACGGCGTATATATGGGAGAGACCATAACGCACGTTAATAAGGGTAGAGTGTACGCTTGCGTACTCAACGCATCAGAAAAGGACTACCTGATGGATGAGGGTTTTAGACCTAAGTTCACTAGTTACGATAATTTTAAGGAACCGAATTATGGAACGGTTAATCAGATTAAGCAGATAAATGTAAGGAAAAGAATGGAGAGAGTGCTAGAATCACTAAAGTTAGACCCAAGCGTAAATTCAGAAGAGAAGGCATCAATAGAAGCCATTTGTATGTCATTCCATGACATATTTTTGCTGGAAGGAGACCAGCTAACATATACACCAGAGGTAGAGCATGAAATACCTACTAGAGTGGATCAAGCGCCAATTAACCAGAAGCAATACAGATTGCCGCAAGCTCACAAAGATGAGGTAAATAGGCAAGTGGAAGGAATGTTAAAGGATAACATTATTTCACCGAGTATCTCGCCTTGGAACTCACCAATAATTTTGGTACCAAAGAAGGGAGGTGCGCAGGGTCAGAAGAAGTGGAGAATGGTCGTCGATTTTAGGAAATTGAACGACGCCACTATCAAGCAGGTGTTCCCGATACCAAGGATAGAAGAGATTCTGGATCAATTGGGACACAGTAGATATTTTTCTACACTTGATTTAGTGAGTGGCTACCACCAAGTTCTGGTGGATACCCAAGATAAGCAGAAAACCGCGTTCAGCACCGGTTTAGGCCATTACGAGTTCAATAGAATGCCGTTTGGATTAACAGGAGCACCGGCTACCTTCCAACGGCTAATGAACCATGTGCTAACAGGCTTACAAGGGTTAGATTGTTTTGTGTATCTCGATGATATTGTAATTTATGGGAAGAACTTGCAGCAGCATTCGCAACGCTTGCGTAAGGTGCTCCAGAAATTGCGAGAACACAACTTGAAATTGAACACGGAGAAGTGCCAATTTTTACGAAGAGAGGTGGTTTATTTGGGCCATCATTGCTCAGAAGCAGGAGCACTGCCTGACCCGCAGAAGGTGGAATGCGTTAGAAATTTAGCGGTTCCAAGAAACAGAAAAGAAGTGCAAGCATTCCTAGGACTAGTGAACTATTATAGAAAGTTCGTGGAAGGACTAGCCGGAATTGCGTTGCCAATTAACAAGTTGCTACGAAAAGAGGCAAAGTTCGAATGGACAGAGAGATGTCAGCAGGCATTCGAGAGGCTAAAAGAAATAATTAGCTCGCCACCAATTTTGGCATACCCCGACTTTGAGCAAACTTTTTTGTTGACCACTGATGCTAGCAATGAAGCATTAGGGGCAGTATTGTCACAAGGGGAAGTCGGGAATGACCGACCAATAGCATTCGCAAGCAGAGCGCTTAGTGACACGGAGAAGAGATACTCCACAATAGAAAAGGAATTTCTAGCCATAGTATGGGCTACGAAGAATTTTAGAGCATATTTGTTAGGACGCCCATTTAGGATATATACTGATCACCAGCCGTTAAGAGGCATAGCCAATTTGAAAGACCAAACGTCTAGGCTAGCTAGGTTCAGACACAAATTGTCTGAGTATGATTTTGAAATCATATACAAACCTGGGAAAAAGAATCTGAATGCCGATGCACTCAGCAGAGTACCGCAGGCACAGAAAGTATCAGTAGTGCAAACAAGGTCCAAGGCACGGTCGGATAAGGAGAAGGCCGAGAGGATGCAGAAGGACAAAGTTGATGCTACAAGAGATGTTAGCAATGCGGGTTTCGATCCCAATGAGCAAGCAGCCAGTAATGTAGAATGGCTGGAGGATACAAAGGATATTCAGGCTGTGTTAAAGGGTTTCCATGATTCACCTCTGGGTGGCCACCAGGGATTCTGGAAAACCCATGACAGAATTAGGCGAGTATACGGATGGAAGGGTATGCTCAAGGACATTAAGAAATATATAAAGAGTTGTCCAAAATGCCAGGCCAACAAAAGCTCAAGGCTGACGAAGATGCCAATGGTGTTAACTGACACACCTAAACAGCCATTTGATAAAGTTCATATGGATATTGTAGGTATTTTACCTGAGACTGTTTCGGGGAATAAATATATTTTGACGTTCCAAGACGATTTCTCAAAGTATATGGCGTGCGTGGCTATACCCGATGCTGAAGCAAGCACGGTGGCCAAAGCATTCTTTGATGAAATAGTAGCACGATACAACATACCTAAGGTTTTGATAACCGACAATGGTTCAAATTTCGTATCGAAATTATTCTCGGAAACATGTAAAATGCTGGGAATTAAGAAGTTGCACATAACACCATATCATCCACAAGCGAATGGCTCATTGGAACGTAGTCATCGACCTCTGGCCGAGTACTTGCGCAGTTTCGCCAAGGAAGACGGCTCGAATTGGGATCAATGGTTGACCACTGCAATGCACGTACACAACAATACTGTGCATGTATCAACGAAGCAAACTCCATTTAGAACACTCTACGGGTTTGATTTCAACATGCCAGCGAATTTGAAGCGCAAATGTGCGCCTGTATACAATGCTGATAACCCGAATAAAGTGCAGAAGTATCAGTTACAGCGAGCGCACGAATTGGTTAGAGAAAACCAGGAATGTGCTAAACGAGTGGCCAGGGAAGCCTATAACAAGGTACTAAACCCAGTAGCTTTTCATGTGGGTGATCAAGTACTAATGAAGAATCAGGCTAGGAGAAACAAATTCTCACCTGTGTGGATAGGTCCCTATGTAGTAGCAGAGATCAAAAGCCCAGTTACAACGGTCGTAACAATTAAGGGCAAAAATAAAAAGCTACATAATAATTTGTTGAAATTATTCCACATTAGACCACACAAATAAAGACATGTGTTAGCAGTGTCTTACAAGTGTAAACACAAAAATAACAACGTAAACATGTACGTGTGTGTATCAAATAACACACACAGCTCCGATTCTCAAAGTCAAGGCCAGTAGAAGTGTGCCACTTAAAATCGAGCGATTAAAGTTGACGTAATAAAAGTGTTTATTATGCACTGTGGCCGAGCGAAGCATAGTAGGGAAAAATATTTTTTTTTTAAATAATGATAAATATTGCACGTAATTAAAAAATAAAATGAAATAATAAGACAGTCGTGGGTAAGTAATATAAAACAAAACTTCGAATATGTACATACATACATACGGCAGTGTATGCACTGAAATTCGATGCGTGGGCATTAACGCCAGGCAATGGAACTGCTGGTGAAGTAAGTATATATACGAGTATATATATATGTGTATAAGTTAAAGAATGAATGTACGAATGTATATTTAAAGAAGTAAGTATTCTAGTTAGGAGGAATGGGTATGTGCGTATGTATATATTTGCAGATACTGCAGCAGGCTATATGTAGATATACTCGTACATGGGTTTTAACTGTTTATTGTTTAGGAAATTAGCGTATGGAAATTCGAAAAAATGTATAGTTAATTGGGGAAAATAACGTTAGTAATTAATTCTAGGTAAATTAAAGCGCCTTGAATGTATGCATGTATTCATATACGAGCTAATTACAGGATGGAAAATAGAATCGTTAATGGATATATACATATCAGGCTAGAAGTAAATTTAAATAAAAAATCAATTGTATGCGATGAAAGATATAGTCATGCAATGGACAATGTTTTCACATAAACGGGTTTATCTTAAATAATCTCGCTTATGTAAAAGGCACTAGTTTTGCCAAGAATTGATATAAAAAATTTTTTTGGGCGGCATATAATTAAATTAGAAAATAATTGTTATGTATGAAGCAAATTTTTGTAAAATATATATATTTGAGAAGGATTTAAAGTTTTAATGCCGCCAACAATTGTAAGAAAATGTATTATAGTTAATTAATAGTATTTGTAAAGGAAATAGTTTTTGTTACTTGTTTATAGTTTGTTTGTTAAGACGTAGTAGATAAGCGATATATAGATTTGAATCCAATTTACTGTTTACGTTAAAAATTGAATGAATGTAATAGCTAAAACTCGGCAAGTCCGATAAGCTAAGCGTATTGTTTTTAGATATTCAGGCGTTGGTGAACAAACATCTGGATGGTTCAATATGGTGCAGCATGAACCTGGAAGGGACTTCCTGCAGCGTCGAAGACTGAGTAAGATGTTAACCAACATCCAGGAGACCAGTAGATGAAATGCAAGTGCAGCGAACAAAAATCTGACTGAATGAGAAGAAGTAAGAAGACGTAGAAGAAAAGTGATCAGTAAGCCGCAAAGGAAGAAAGACGAGTTTGGCAACGATAATGTCCAGAGATAATTTTTGGGTTGGAAAAAAGGAAAACGAAATTAGTGAGAATTTATTTTTATATGAAAAAGTGGAAGAGCTTTCAACTTCCCATCTGCGAGATGACTACGATTTAAGCTTATAAAAAAATGGAGATGGTATCGGCCGAATGGAAGAGTCTCTATCTGACTAGTAAAAGTCTAATAATACTTGAGTTTTATTGCATAACTGACTAAATGGCATGAAAAGCACTAACATGTACGTTGTCCGTATAAAGAATCCAACGTGTTTGCCATTATTACATATATCAGTATGTATATTGTATTATTGTCGAAAATGAAAAAGAGATAATTTTAGCCAAAACCCGAGGTAACTCCGTAATTCCACCGAGAAACGACTACAATAACAATAACAGCCACAACTACATCGTTCAATTAGCTTCGCAGAATAATCTCCTGGCGCAAAAAATCGTTTTTAACCACGAAAAGATCAAACATAACATAGCCAAGATTTATCGGCTAAACTTCGTAACGATTTCTCCAATGAGAAAATATCCATTGTCACTCACTAAGCGAATATCGAATATTTATTTTGACTTCGTCAGAAGCGCATCTAATCGCGCAAGCTTGCATCATCTTTTTACGTACCGGTCCAGAAAGAAGGGAGGGGTATGCAGAGTTCATCGAGGGACTTCACTCCGACAACGGCAGTCGTCAACTGGACCAGCAGGTAGCAGAGGGCGCAGTATAATATAAGGTTTTATGTATAGAATAGAATTGTGTCATTGTTTAGATATTTGTAGATACGCCAATGAGAAAAGAGTCAATGAAAGACCAAATTATAAAAAGGGGAATTTAAAAAAAAAAAAAATAATGATGGATAAAAATAAAAAAAAAACAAACAAACAAAAACAAAAACAAAGTAAAGAAAAAAAAATAAAAATAAAAGAAAGAAAACTACAAAAGAAAATAAAAGCTAGAAAAAAAAATATATATATAGAAAAGAAAAGAATAAAAAAGGAAGAAAAAAACCGTGATAGAACCCAAATAAGGCGATTTTAAAAATAATAAATAAAAACAAGTCATATGTATGTAATATAGAGTTCAATCGATGCACATAATTGTTTACAGTGCAAGAAAAATACTGTAAAGATTTTATGGAAGTTAGTTGCACTAACTTCTTTTAGAAAGAGGGGAGGGATGTTGTGAGTTAGAATCAAGCTACTTACGCGTAGTTGACTCACAGCACCGGCTCCTATTAAATTCATTAAGAACGCACATATTTTTAGGGTGCAAATATTGTAAATGAACAGTATTTATTCATTAATTATGATGTAAACTTTTAGGGTGTCACAGTTCTGCAGTCAAGCTGACGAGGGGCATTTAGAATGCACCGACGACACTTTTACTTGCAGTAGGTCAGTGGGCTTGAGCCACTGACACCAAATAACAACTGCGTAACTGGAACACCAGAAAAGTGAAGACGTAGACTGTAATGTTTATTTGTAAATATTATATAAGAACTAGCATTTTAAGAATAAAGCTCTCTTGTGTTTTTAAAACTGAAAAGTGAAAGTGTTTGTACTTTACGTTAGGGTTCTTGATTTTGCAGCCACGCGCCCGGAAGAACTGCGACAGGACGTCGCTCTCGCCGACAAGCAGACACGAGGACCCCAACAATACATGCATACATGCATTCATATACGATCTGCGTTTACATAGAGTCTGGTGTGATTTCATAGGAACGCTTAAAATAAAGGCGCAATTAAGTTTTGCACTTAATTTATGTATATAGCTACTTAATACTACAAACATACGCATGTATATGCGATCTGCTTTTACATTGCTCTGACGTCATCTCAAATGAATGCCTAAATTAAAGGCGCAATTTCATTTCGCACATAATTACTTATAGCTCTTCTTAATATATGTACATATTCACATGCATCGCGCCATCTGGCAACGCCATAACTTTTGACAGAGATGTCAGATCGCTTAATGACATACCGCGTTTGAAGCGTCAGTCCAAGCAGATTTTTACCATGGAACAATACACGCCACGCGAGCGCTCTGAAATAGTTGAAATTTACATTCAACAGAAGAAGTCAATTGTGAAAACTCAACGTGCTTTTAAAAACTTAAAAAATGTGAGAAGTGCGCCTTCTAAGAACACCATTAAGCGTTTATATGAACAATTTTCGATTGGTGAGGCTCTTTCTAATCCGAAGAGGCCAAATCAAAGTCGACCAATGCGATCGGCCGAGAATATCGCTGCCGTACGAGCCAGTGTTGAGAGGTCCCCAAGAACATCCCAAAAACGCCGTTCTCAGCAGTTGGGCATGGCTCGGTCCACTTTACAACGGATTATTCGCGTTGATTTGCATTTGTTCCCGTACAAAATTCAATTGACGCAAAGATTGTTGCCTGCGGACAAGCCGCGTCGATTGGAATGGGCCCAAAGAGTCATCGAAATGGCCGAAGATGAAGAGCAATTTTGGAACAAAATTATCATGTCCGATGAAGCCCATTTCACATTGAATGGGACCGTAAATAAGCAAAATTGCCGTATTTACGCCACTGAAAATCCTCAGGAGATTCAAGAAGTGCCTCTTCATGACGAAAAAGTCACAGTTTGGTGCGGCGTTAGTGCGAAAACGGTCATTGGGCCGTTTTTCTTCCAAAATGAAAATGGCCATGCTGTTACCATCAACCAGGAGCGTTATCGAGACATGATGACCAATTTTGTGATGCCAATTATTCGTCGAAAGCGTATGAGGCAGTTTTGGTTTCAACAAGACGGCGCTCCACCGCACACAAGTCGCATAACAATCGATTTTCTGAAGAATTTGTTTCCGGGCCGTTTGATGTCGAAAAGTGGTGATTTGGACTGGCCACCGCTTTCGCCCGATTTGACGCCGCCTGACTTCTTCTTGTGGGGATATTTGAAGTCAAAGGTTTACGTTAACAAGCCAAGGACCGTAGAAGAGCTCAAGGACAACATTCGTGAAGAAATAGCCGCTATTCCGGCCGAAATGTTGGCGAAAACGATGGAAAATGCTGCAAAAAGGGCACAATACGCCATCAACGCCAGAGGCGGCCATTTGAGAGATATCATATTCAAAAATTGATGTAAACAAATCTACTTGGAACAAATTAAATGATTAAGATTGCCAACCGCCAAATTTTTATTTTTTTCTTTGATTTTTTTAACAAAAACATGGGTCCGTCGAATTTGGGCAACCCTGTACTTGCTGTATTGCATAGATCACTGGTACGATCCGGCTCGACATGGACCAATGTATCGAATCGACAATGGAACTATGGCAATACTTACTACAATCCGACTTAAAAAAAAACACAATTGTTTAAGTGGAAAAGCATACGAAAAACCACTTTTTATTGCTCTTATAATTATGCACATACATATGTAGCTCAACAATAAATCGGCATGTATGCGATACATGTATATATATATATATATATGTACGAGTATATACAATTAGTGAATATGCACAAGCTCTTGCGCGTTTAGCTCAATTGCTCTCATATGCATGAACGGACCTGCATATGTATGTGTAAATAGGTACGTTTATGTATATATATATAATGTATAATGCAATGTGAACATAAATATTGTCAGCGTATATAATCTAAACGTGACTATGCTCTCGAATACCTGTGGCACCGCTCATACTTGCTCCTGTGTATAGGATCTGTATAAGCTCCCCTGCTCCGCAACGCTCTCCTGGCTCAGGTCCCTGCACATAGATTGCACTCTCTCCTGGCTCAGCTCCCTGCACATAGATTGCACCGCACTGCTCCTTGTGCTCTCACGCACTGCCCCTTGGCACCACCGCACAGCTCCATCGTCAGAAACGAACTAAACTTTAAAATACTCGCTGAACCTATTTTCGCTATGTGCGAAAACTCAAACGCATTGTTGCATTTGATACACTGATAAAAGAATAAAGCAATTAGCAGCAGGGACCTTTGCATAAATGGTACGAAATGTAACGACATGGACAGACATGACAAATACGATTTACAACTTCATTGGCTTGGATGATGGAAATTTCAACCCTATGTTTTTATCAAGAAATAAAAATCAAGGCCAATTCACACAAAAGACTAGAAATTATAACAGTAACAGAAACCAAAATAATCACAGATTACAAAACAATTTAGAACAAACTCACTTTAGGGGACAAAATAGGAATGAGCAAAATAACTCTCGTTCACAACATAATTCGAGACAATTCCTTCAAAGAGTTACAAACTATTCAGGGCAAAATAACTATCGCCCAAATAATCCCCAAAGACAAACATATTTTCGACCTAGAAATTCAGGCCAATATAACAGCCAAAATAATACAACAAATCAATATCGTAATAATGTTGGTTACGGTAATGCTGCTGTACCAAACATTCAGAGCGGCACTCAGCAGTCAAGACGCTCAAATTGCCCATATACCCATGGAGATGGACACTATGAGCAGGACGGAGGAGACAAATAACAACGACGAGTTTTTTACAATCTAGCCTCGGAAAACCAAAATAAAATTTTAATTTCGTTTACATTTTTTAATAAAAAATGGTGCACACTAGTAGATCCTGGCTCTACTATAAGTATAATGAAAAAAGCAAGCTTCGAAAAATATAATTTACCGGTGTTAGAAAACAATAACACAATAGTTACTACATTGAACGGGAATATAAAGACATCTAATGAAAAGATTAAAACACAATGTCCTCCACAATTCGAATATCCCCAAAACGATAGAATGAGATGGTTAAAAATGGATTATGATAAACCATATGATCTCTTATTAGGAAACGATTTTATTCTGAAAAATATAAAAATAATCGATATAGAAAATAGGGAAATGGTATTAAATAATGGCGTTAAAATCCCATTTCACACAAAAATGGTTAAAGAACAGATTCACTCATTGGAAACAAGTGAAATTCAAAATATTCAACTCGATCATCTAAAAGCAGACGAACGGAAAAAGGTTGAAAAAATACGAAAAATTAATATATAAAGAAGGAGATCCTTTAACAAATACGCAAACAGTGCTTCACGAAATTAAAACTACCACAAGTCAGCAAATTAATTCGAGATTATATAGGCTACCACCGAAACATGAAGAAGAAGACATGAGAAAAATTCAAGAACTAGAACGCCAAGGCGTAATAAGAAAAAGCAGGAGCAAATATAGCTCACCTATTATAATAGTGCCAAAGAAAAGCGATAATTCAGGAAATCAAAAATTCCGCTTAGTGGTTGACTATAGGAGATTAAATCAAATAACTGTTGGCGATAAATATCCATTGCCAAATATTGATGGAATACTAGACAAATTGGGCAAAGCACAGTACTTTACCACCTTAGATCTAGCAAAAGGTTACCATCAGATTTTAATGGCAGAAAAGGATATTGATAAAACAGCTTTTGTTACTCCAGCAGGCCTGTACGAATATGTCAGGATGCCTTTTGGGTCCAAAAATACCCCAGCCACATTTCAACACCTAATAAATGATATTTTAAGGGATTATATAAACAAAATATGTGTTATATATTTGGACGATGTACTAATATTTTCGACATCAATAGAAGAACACATGAGTTCACTAGAAAAAATATTTGCAAGACTACAAGAACATAATCTAAAACTTCAAACTGATAAATGCAGCTTCTTAAGAAAAGAAACCAAATTTTTGGGACATATTTTGACAGAAGACGGTATGAAACCAAACCAAGAAAAGGTAGAAGCAATTATGAAGTTAAAAGTGTCAAAAACTGAAAAACAGCTAAAAAGCTTTTCAGGGGTAACCGGATTTTACAGAAAATTCATTAAGACTTACTCAAAAATAGCGTCTCCTATGATTAAATATTTAAAAAAGGAATATAAATTAAACCCAAAACCTCAATTTATTGCAAGTTTTGAAAATCTCAAAACGCTGATTTCATCCCACCCCTTTTTAAAATATCCTAACTACGAAAAATAATTCACAATTACCACAGATGCTAGCGATTACGTCATTGGAGCAGAATTGTCTCAAGAAGGACAACCAGTGTGCTATATCTCTAGAACACTTAACAATCATGAGCAAAAATATGCTACGACAGATAAAGAATTTTTATCCATTATATATGCCATCACTTACCTTAGGCCTTATATATACGGAAAAAAGATTAAAATCGCAGATCATTGCCCGATTATGTACTTAAATAGTAAATACAAAGGGAAGGAATTCTCCCAACGTCACCAAAGATGGCTATTCAAATTGCAGGAATATAATTACAAAATTGAATATTTACGTGGAAAAGATAACGTGGTAGCAGATTTTTTAAGACGCATTGAGAATTGGCCAAAAATAAACGAATATAATGATAAAGAATCCAATTTGAACATGTCCGAAACAATTTATTTAGCAGAAGAAGGATTGCTAGAATACGTTGTTATAAAGGAAGAAATCGTAAATAAATATAAAACCCAAATTATAATAACCTACAGTCCCCAAGCTGAAATTCAAACTATACATAATAGAAAAATAATACAAATAAATCCGACGGAAAATTAAAATACACTTAAAGTTATTTTACAAAGGCACATTAAAGGAGGCAAAAATGGAATATTCTCAGAAACCGAAGAAGCCGACTATCACAAAATTCAACTTCTATTGATATCAATGTTTTCTTGCAATAGCAAATTACAATTTGTAAAGTGCACAAAGAGAGCATCAGAGATACTAAAAGAAGAAGAGCTACATAAACAAATCTCATTCTATCATAATAACGAATCCATGAATAGTGGAATAGCAGAGACATATAATACAAAGACAAAATATATTACCCAAAATTTAGGAAACATATACAACTAATAATAAATAATTGCCAAAAGTGCCAACAGATTAAATATGATCGAAAACCTATTAAACCCAAATATCAACTAACAGAAACGCCGACCGAAAAAAATGAAATTATTCATGTTGATATTTTTCATTTTAAAAAATTATCCTTTGTAACAGTCATGGACAAATTAACAAAATTTGCAGCTGCTTACAATATAACCGACAGAAACTGGAAATCAAAGAAATCTATAATAATAGAGCATTTCACAAAATTTGGGAAACCAAAAAAAAATAATAATGGACAACGAATTCAGGGCCGAACAGTTGATACAGTTTTTAAATACAGAAGGAGTAGAAGTACACCTAACAAAACCAAATAGCCATACAGGTAATGCAGACATTGAAAGGCTGCACTCAACGTTGTTAGAAAAACTAACAGGAATTGAAGACGCAAGTCTCTCAACAGAGATGAGGATACAGGTCGTTATAGGTAACTATAATGATCGTTATCACTCAACAATAAAATGTTCACCGACAATAGCAAAGAACAGTCTCGATCCAACAATTTTAAAAGAAAGCATTGACCAGACCAAACAACATATAATAACTGAAAGAAATAGAAACAGAGAAGACTATGAAGAACAGAGATCAACGGGGCCAATAAAAAACTATAAAAGAGTTAGACATAAGGACGAACCACATTTTAGAATACACCCCTTACAAAATGGACATACAAAAAATATTAGAAGACCGTTAAAATTTACAGATGACACCCATGAGGACAATACTAATCGTGATAATGATGACTAAGACTGTAAAAGGGCACTTGCAGGCGACGCCGATATTAGACGAAGCAGGATATGCAATAATACATATGGGAAATACGGAAATAGCAAACGAAACAAGTACAATCCTCCACATCATTAAGCCATTGGAAATTCTAGAAATAATACATGAATTTAAAAAAGACATCGAACACTGCAGGATTATGAGAAAAGATTTACTGTTTAACGAAATAAAGACAATAGAGGCAAAAATAAAGACAATTTGTCCAGAAAAATAGAATAGGTACAAAAGAGGGTTAAGGAACATAATAAGCACAACACATAAATGGTTATTCGGAGTAATGGATGTCGACGATAGGCAGGAAATATTGGGCTATTTAGAAGTACAACAAAAAAATGACCATAACATAATACAGGGAATAAATCAGCAGATTTCAATAAATAATTACTTCAATGATACAATTTATTTAATTAAAAGTAAAATTGAGGAAGATAGAGGAATGATAAGTACTTTTATGCTACTGGCTAACAAACAAAACGAAGAAATTAA
Source organism: Clusia tigrina (assembly GCA_920105625.2). Lineage (NCBI taxonomy): Eukaryota > Metazoa > Arthropoda > Insecta > Diptera > Clusiidae > Clusia > Clusia tigrina. The sequence continues at coordinate 104,459,229 of OV050030.1, read as the reverse complement.
TGGCCATCTATTATTTAACGACTTAATGAATAATATTAGACATCTAGAAAACAAAATTAGTGAAATTCAAACAAATATAGCAGCAGCTAAGTATAATATTATCCATCCGGGTATTTTAACAACGGAGGAAATAGAATATTTTAAAATAGATTTTTATAAATTAAAATTGTCAAAAATAGAAGTGCAATCATACAAAAATCAATCTATTGTAAATGCTATTCAAATTCCAAAAAATTACATAGTATCAGATTTAAAATTAAGAGTGCCACTGACAAACGCTAAAAACTTAGAAATTGAAATTGAAAATGAATTAATTGTCACAATTAATAAGGAACATTTTAAATATGATTAAGACGCAGCGTTAAAAGATTTAAAAAGAAGCCACAATTGTATTTTTTTAAATGAATACACCTTTAACTTTAACAATAAAACTAAATTAGAGATTATAGAAGATGATACATTGTTAATTACGAATGCATATAAAGAGAAACTTACGCAAAATTGCGACAACAGAGAACTCGTACTAAATAAAAACTATTTAATTAGCTATGTGAATTGTAAAATACAACTAAACAATAAAACTTTGTAAATACAAAAATTGAATTTACCGAAAAGTTTCATTACCCAGCTCAAGTGCTTAATCAAAACTATACCCATGAACTACACTTTAACGAAATAGATAGAAGGATTTCAGAATTAAAAAAAAAATTTTAGGAACTTTATACCATAAACAAGGGGGTTGAAGCGTCAGTTTTCGTTGAAGCGTAAGTTTCGTTGAAACGTAAATTTTCGTAGGATGGGAATATGCGATTATAGTTCTAGGATCACAAGCCTCTATTCCATCTAGACCGATAGTGCGTGGCGAAGAGTCATATCCTGCCCGAGGTAACCCTGCTATTTATAACAGAACACTACGGATCTAGACTGAGGAGTCAATAAACACCTCCCCGGATACAGGGTCTGGAGGAGCAAACCTCTATAAAAAACCTCTGGTTTGGAGTAAGATGTTATACGACCCGTGTCGATGCTCAGCCTGGCTGGGGACCCAGGTCAAAAAATAGCCCAGTCTCTAACGGAGTGCTCCGGATACTTGGCGTCCTTCGGTTCTATCTAGCCTTACTCGTGCATACGGACCTCTGCGCGAGCGGACCTCTCTTGTCCGATACTCGTGGGACCACATATGTCATTAAAATTAAATTCAAAACCAAAACAAAAGGAGGGCGGTCCTCCCAAAAAACCGACAGAGGCTATCCTGTCTACCGCTAATATAAGGGTGGCAGACAGATCGATAGCAGCAGGAGGCAGAAGGGGCTTAAGCGTTAGGGCTGGTCCCAGCACGAGTGCTGGTAGTAGGGGACGGGGAGGCTTGGGAAAACCGGTCTCTCGTCTCTTTCAGAGGGGTGCTGAAGGAAGAAACCCGGAGGAGGTGCTGCCCCGGGGATCTATCGGCAGCAGACCGTAGAGGGGCCCAGCAGCTCAAACAAGGTTGCTGGGGTAGGTCAGGGGGTCCTTTAAACCCGTCCGTCCGTCAAAGCAAGACTTTTACGAAGAGGAGGCGGCCTTCAAGATCTTGACAAAATACTAAGCTCTACCAAAAGATCAGCTCAATGAGGAGCAGGCCAAATCGGTAGAATGGGCAAGGGGTGTGCTATCCGGCTTGGGCAAACCGGCTGTACAGCCTCAAAGAGACAACGTTCGTCTGAAGAGGCGGGTGAGGTCGCTAAAAGACAAAAAGTCAGCGGCCAGAAATACCCATCCCACAGCAAAGCTGTCAAAGGTGGGGATGAGATGCGGGCCATCATTGACCGGAAGGAGGAGGAAGGGGTCATACCCAAAGAGAAATGGAGGTGGGTGGAGCAAGCGATTGCCGAAGTCTACCTCCAAGTCTTAGAGGAAAACCCTGGACCCCCCTTTCTGTCATGATGAGGGCTGGTATCAGGGCAGGGCCAAGCTTATCGCATGCGATGACAGCAGGTAAGCCAACCTTTACAAGATCGCGGTAAGCAAGGTTGGCGAGATCTGGAGGGGACCCAAGCTAGAGGCCGTCAGCAGGGAAGAAGTTCCCAGCAGACCAAGAGCCTGGGTCTGGATCCCGGCTAAGCCAGCTGAACCGGAGAGAATAGAGGCGATCTTTAGATCGTGCAACAGAGAGCTGCCAACCCATAACTGGAAGGTAGCGAAACTCGAGGAGCCAGTGGAAGGTAGGAGGCAGGTGTTGCTGATACTCAACGCTGAGTCCCTTGCCCCACTGGCAGAGAGAAATGGGGTAGTCAGGTTCGGGTTCGTTCACGCGACCGTTCGGATCTACCGCAGCGACGAGCAAGTTTTGGAACCGGAGGAGATAGAGGTTGACAAGGCTAGCGAGGCTGGCGGTGGTGAAGAACGGTTGTCCAGCATCCGAAGGTCGACCGGCTCAAAGCAGCTGACCGGGGTCGGGCAGCTCTTTGAGGAGGACGACCTTCTTGACTACACCGAAGAAGAGGAGGACGCGGTCGTTACGATGGTGGAGGTGAGAAGGACAGATTCTTATGAAGCTGATCCAAATCAACCTCCACCATTGTAAACTCGCCTCTGCGAACTTGATTTGACGTTGGTTTTGACGTGGCCCTCATCCAAGAGCCGTGGATATGCGGCAACAAAATCTGCGGTTGGAAGATGAGAGACTTGAAGATGATAGGCGCTCAGAGCATAGGTAAGCCTCGTGCTTGTATAGTTGCAAAGGATAACATTAACATCTTTTTGCTCCCGCAGTTAAGTAATGGCGATACGGTGGCGGCAAGCATTGAGCTGCAAAATAGCAGTCTCTGGGTAGCCTCCGCATATAAGCCTCACGGCAAGGACGCTCCACCGGTGGAGGTTCGGACATTGGTCATTGAGGCAGCCGCAGCCAAAAGGAACTTGGTTGTCTCCAGTGACGTAAACGCACACAATACATTGTGCGTAAGTACAAACACTAACGCAAGAGGTGAGTCAGTTTTAGACTTCATTATAGAGAATAAGCTTAGTGTGGTAAATTTAGGCTCTGAGCCGACGTTTATAGCACAAAATAGAAGGGAAGTGTTAGATATTACCCTGACCTTCGATAACTTCGCTAACAATATAAAAAGATGGAGAGTGTCGAATGAAAATTCCTACTCTGACCATCGCTATATAGACTACGAAGTGAACTTCCCACGAGCTCCAGTTAAGACCTTTAGAAATATAAGGAGAACGGACTGGGGAAAGTATAGGAAAACTCTCAGGGCCTCGCTGCCAATAAATCCCCCGTCTGATCTCACAGACCCTGTGGAATTAGACGAGCTGATCAATCAGGTAACCACGGCCCTGAATAGTTCACTGACAGCCGGGTGCCCGGTTGTAAAACTGAGAGGCAAGGACAAACCACCTTGGTGGTCAATGGATCTAGGCCTTCTCCAACAGGCGGTTATTTAACAGGGCTAAAACTTCGGGTCTGCCCGCGGACTGGGAAGCCTACAAAGCTGAGCTAAAAATATATAAAAAAGCAACCAGAACTGCGCAGCGACAGTCCTGGCAAAATTATTATAGGGATGTGGAAGAAACATCGGAAGCAGCTAGACCAAGAAGAATCCTAGCGAGGACACCACACAACCTCGGCTACCTTAAAGGTCCGGGTGATGTGTGGAGTGAATCGACCGCGGAATCTTTGGCTCTTCTCTTAGATACGCATTTTCCAGGCAGTAGCACAGTGGAGGGTGATAACCCGACACCTAGGGGCAGGCAGTCTGAGATAAGGAATGCGATAGTTACAGTCGAGAAAGTTCAGTGGGCCATTAACACCTTTGGTCCATATAAATCTCCGGGTCCGGAGGGAGTTTATCCAGCTGAACTGCAACAATCACGGGTCATAATTACGCCCTGGGTTGTGACTGCAATTAGAAGCTGTCTTAACTATATGGCTATATTCCGCTGAGATGGAGAGAAACGAAGGTTTCTTTCATACCCAAGGCAGGTAGGTCCTCTCATGTAAATTCTAAAGACTTCAGACCAATCAGTCTCACGTCTTTCCTCCTAAAACACTGGAGAGATTGATGGATGCACACTCACGGGAAGCTATACCAGCTGGTAGAATCTCCTCGGCACAACATGCATACACGAAGGGCAAATCTGCAGTTACACGTATTTATTGGTATAGTGCAAAAAGCCTTCCAGCAGAAAGATTTCGCACTAGCGGCATAGAAGGTGCTTTCAACAATATAAATGCGAATGCCATTACGGGAGCGTTAGAAGCTCTGGGCGTCGATCCTAATATGGTAGCGATGGTAGAGATGATACTCGTCAGTAGAAAGGTAACTGCCAGCTTAGGTTCCCACACCTTAAGCAGACAGGTCTGCAGAGGCACTCCTCAGGGAGGAGTCCTCTCCCCCCTGCTCTGGAATTTGGCGGTAAATTCATTACTGCTAGCCTTAGAGAGGGAGGGTTGCCATGTCGTCGCCTATGCTGATGACTTGGCAATTGTGATCAGAGGGAAATATCCAAACACTCTTATGGATATTTTGCCTTCTAGCATGGCAACGCTTACTGGTTGGACGGGAAGAGGGGGATTAGGGTTAAACCCTGATAAAATGGAAGTAATCGTCTTTTCTAAGAAAAATAGATCTCCTGAGGTCTCCCCGCTAACATACAAAGGTGTGGAAATTCCGATGAAGGAGACAGTTAGATTTGGGACTAGTACTAGATAGAAAACTTACCTGGAAATTGAAGAAAGAGTCAGAAAGGCCAATATTGCTTTGTACACATGTAAAAAAGCGGTCGGAATCAGGTGGGGGCTATCCCCACGAATTATGCACTGGCTATACACTTCGGTGGTCAGACCCATATTGCTATATAGCATACTGGTATGGTGGCCAGCCACTCAGAAACAAAGCTATTTGAAGCTTCTGAGCAAGGTCCAAAGAACGGCTTTTTATGCATCTCTGGTGCCTTGAGGACCACGCCTACTAAAGCTTCAGAAGTAATACTCAACCTACCTACATTAGAGCTGGTAGGGAAACAAGTGGCCGCCACATCAGCACTAAGGCTGAAATGTGCGGCGTTATGGCATGATCGGCAGATTGGTCACTCGACTATTGCGCATACCTGGAGTGGTTCTATCCAACACATTGACCACTCTATACCTAATCTCAACTTCGATAGGCACTTCCAGACATATATTCCGTCTAGAAGAGAGTGGCAAACACAAATGCCATGGATAAGGGGGGAACTAAGTTTCTACACTGACGGATCCAAACTTGACGATAGAGTGGCTTTGGAGTTTTCTCACAAGAACTGGGACTGGAACTTTCTTTCCGTCTCCCCGACCACTGCAGTGATTATCAAGCAGAGGTCCTAGCCATAAAGGAGGTAGCCATCTACTTAAATAGACATGCCGTAACAAAAAATATTATAAATATCTACTCGGATAGCCAGGCGGCCATCTTGTCAATGAATTCGGTGGCACTGAAATCAAAGGTAGCTCAGGACTGCCGAGCAGCCCTAAATGATATCAGTACCGTTTTCAAGGTACGCCTTATATGGGTTCCGGGGCAAAGAGATATTGCGGGAAACTGTAGGGCTGATGACTTAGCCAGACGGGGTACTTCCTTTAGGCCCGGACAGATGTGAGATTGGAATACCAATTACAACCTGTAAACTGATGCTGAAGGATAGGGTCGTGAGTGAGACCAATGGGTCTTGGGCACACGAGGGCACTTGCTTAACGACTAGGCTAATGTGGCCGGAACTTAATAGTAGGAAAACTAGAGACTTGCTTGCCCTGCCGAGAGAGAATATCTCTAAGGTCGTGGCATGTATAACTGGTCACTGGCTTTTCGGCAGACATGCTCTCAGGCTGCCAGTATTCTCTCATGAATTCTGCAGAAGCTGTGGGGATGAGGAGGAGGAGGAGGAGACTGTGGACTCTGGCTAGAAGCAGAGCCGGCTCTTTAGGCAAATACGCTTTCAGCTCTCTTACAGAGGTGTCTAGCGCGAAGATCAAACAAATCCTGGGCTTTATTAGGGCTTCAAAATGGTTCGACGAGTGAATCGGAGGTGCGTTGTGGCGCGGTGGTCTCACAATGGACCCATGGTGGTTTGAGTGAGCTGGTTCTTGGACTGGCTGCCACATTAACCTAACCTAACCTATACCATAAACATGTTTCATATGGTCTAAATGTAATAATGATACTAGATCTGACAGTGCTTGTAATTGTAATAATAATTTATTTGAAAAAAAAAAATTTGTATGTAAAAATAATAAATAAAAGAACTCAGGAGAATTCTTAGAGTAACCGTAGGGCAGTTATGGTAGTAGATACTGGAAATTTAAATATAATAAAAGCAGACAAACCCAGCATATTCTGAGAATGCAAACAGAATATGCTGGTGAACAATGTATGGCAGGTACACACCAAAGCGGCTCAAGCTGCATAGGAAAAAACACTGAGCTCGCATATTAAAGTTAGATAAGAAAAGGCATGCAAAGCTGGGTATGCTGATTCAGCTTTGCCTAAGAAATATAGCATAAGAAATATAGCATAAGATATTTGAAAGAGCCAGTGGTGACTGAGCAGCAGAATAATAAATATGTCTGTATTTTTAAATTCGTTACAATATACGGAGAATAGAAAAAACATATTGTTTCTATTTGATTCATACCCATACCCAGTAGTTACTCCTCGGTTTAACGAGAAGCCAGAGGATTAAGGTGCCGGGCCACTCACCATAATTATAACCCGCGTGTAGCTGCAAACCTAACACCTTTTCACAGAACAAATAACACTCACTTAGTTTGATTAGAAAAACAATAAGAAGCTGTATTCTTAAAATACTAAATCTTATATACTATTTACAAAGAACACTTTCAGTCTGCATAGTAACCTTTCTGGTGTTACAGTTCCGCACCTGTTAATTGGTGTCAGTTGGTCAAACCAACTGACCTACTGTAAAGGTGTCGATGGTGCATTCTACATTCCAATGCCCTTCGCCGACTTGACTGCGGAACTGTAACACCCTAAAAGTTTACATAATCATTAGTACATAAATTCTGGTTATTTATAATACTCGCACCCTAAAAATATGTGCTTTCTTACTTAACTTAATTGCTTAAAGCTAACAACACCAAATGTGTAGTATTTGTTAGGGGCCGGTGCTGTGAGTCAATTACTCGCAGGCAGCTTAATTCTAACTCATAACAGCAGGAAACCATCCCCGATAACTTGCAGGTTAAAAAAGGTACCACCTCCCACCCTAGATGCAACAATAAAACCAGCATACAAGTATAAGAAAACATTTACGCACAGACGATCGGCCCAATAAGCGTAAAGGTTGTGAGGAGCTCAGAAACCTAAAGTGTTACACTGATCACAACGACGGCCTAATAGTACAAACAAGCCTAATTACAACAAGTGGGACTACTGCAGCTATAAGGGAAAACGTATCAACCAAATAACAAGCACTTAAGCAGTAAGCAGGTGGAGTACGAAGAAATATTTTAACAACAACAAAACTATAGCGACCGAAGGCGGAACACGAATGGGAACGAGAGCGCGCCACACACCGATCCCAAACACAAAGCTGTAAACAGGCAGAGTAAGAAGAAATATTTTAACAATAACAACACTATAGCGACCGAAGGCGGAACATGGATGGCAACGAGAGCGCCATTCCGCGGAGAACAAAACCCAGCGGGAATGTAGTTGAAGTGAACTCCGACATAGTCACGAAGCCAAAATTGCAAAGGGCTATCCATAGACTCCAACCATTTAAAGCATCTGGACCAGATGGTGTGGCTCCGATTAAAATTCAGGTTGCAGAGTATCTTATAATAGAGGTTCTGCTAAAGATATACAATAGTTGTCTTGAATTAGCGTATATTCTAGACACATCGAAGCATGTGAGGGTAATTTTTATACCCAATGCCGGCAAAAGCTCGCACACAGCTCCAGGGCACTTAAGGCCCATTAGTCTGTCCTCCTTCTGGACATTCATCTCAGGCTCACTATAGACAGACAGAAGCTGTCAGTCTCTCAGCATGCCTACTTCAAGGGTAAATCGGTTGAGACCGCTTTACACTCCTTAGTCTCTAGTATTGCGTGCTCCCTGCACAACAAGGAGTTCTCCCTAGTGGCTTTCCTGGACATTGGGGGAGCTTTTAGCAACATCAAATTAGACGCAATAATCGGTGCGATGCGAGACTTGGAGGGGGAACCCGCCATTAGCAGGTGGATTGAAAACATGCTTAGTAGCAGGATAATCAATTCACAGCTGGGGGCGGCGTGGGCCAAGAAGTCCGTGTGCAGAAGCACACCTCAAGATGGAGTCCTTTCACCCCTACTTTGGAATCTTGCGATAAATCAGCTGCTTGTTCAACTGGAGAGGCAAGCGTGCAAGGTGATTGCGTATTGGGATGATGTTGCTATTAGTTTCTCGGGAACATACATATCTACTTTGAGGGACTTGATGCAACATATGTTCAACATTCTCTCTAAATGGACTACTGACTGTGGGTTGGGGGTTAATCAGACCAAGACTAAGCTGGTGCTCTTCACTAGGAAGTATACAATTCCTCAATGTATCGCTCCAAAATTAATGGGTGTAGATATTAACCTTGTCGATGACGCTAAATATCTGGGCGTTATCCTAGATAGGAAGCTGAACTGGGCGCATGAGGAAGGCTCAGGTAGCTCTGTACTCTTGCAAAAGAGTTATAAGCAAAAAATGGGGGTTACAGCCTAAGGTAGCCTATTGGATATACACGGCTGTGGTACGATCAGTCCTTTTTTATGGGGTGCTTGCTTGTTGGACAGCACTAAGTAATTCAATATACAATAGGCTGGGAACAAAGGTACAAAGAACGGCAGAGGTATACATAAGTAGTGCCATTAGAACGACTCCAACGGCAGCATTGGACATTATCCTCAATGTGCTGCCTGTTAGGCTTTTTGTCGGAAAAATGGTTGCAAACTCAGCTATCAGGCTAAAAGCTACGCATCAATGGGTTGCCAGGAATGTACGTCATGCGTCCATTATAAGACATTTTGAGAGCATTCCTTACTCTTTGGACTACATCCCACCAATTTATGCCATCAATTGTAGGTGCAAGATCTCCATTCCCTCCAGGGACGAATGGAAGGATGGCATCCCCCCTCATGTAGAAGGGGTTCACATCTATACAGATGGATCCAAACTGCAGAGTAGGGTGGGAGTTGGTGTATTCTCAGAAGATTTGGACATTAACATGTCCTTTAGGACGCCCGACCATTGCAGTGTTCAGGCAGAGGTCGCAGCTATAGAGGCAGCACTGTCCTGGCTAGGGAAGAAGAAGGTAAATGGACTTCATATTTGCATTCTGTCCAACAGCCAAACAGCTTTGCGCTCCCTGAATTCGGTTATTATCACCTCAAAAGCCGTTAAGAGCTCCCGCAAATTTTTAGACGAGATAGCTAATCAGATCCGTCTACATCTGTGCTAGGTTCCCGGTCATAGAGATATTCCAGGGAACTGCAAGGCGGATGAATTTGCCCATGACGGTACTACCATATCAATTGAACCAGATAGGTCGAACTTCGGTATTCCTATTGGCACATATAAACTCTTAGTAAATACAATATCCTTAGGAACAGCGGGCAGACGCTGGTCTGAATTTTCAGGATGTAAAATAGCTACACAAACTTGACCAGAAATAAATGTCAAGCGCTCTAAAGACCTACTGGCTCTAAATATACAAAGCATAGGTTCCGTGATTAGCATCCTAATGAGACACTGGACTCTAGGCACATACGGGTGTAGGCTGGGGATCGCCTCTAACGACTTCCATTGCTCACTTGTTGTGAACGTGGCCAGCGCTGTCCAGAAGGAGGCGCACTTTCCTAGGCGACTACTTTCTGGACTCCTTGGGAGATATCACAAAAAAAAAGATTAGCTCCATCAACTGCTTCATTAAAAGCTCCAAATGGCTCGACCGTTGAAAGGGATGGGGCCTGTTGTATCATGCGGTATCAGAAAGGGTCAATGTTGGCCTAATTGCGCCCTTTTCGGGTGGCCGCCTTACCTACCTATCTACCATAAGTATATGTAAATGTATATGTATATGTATATGTATTTATTAAGTTTTAAATAAAAATAGCGGAAAAAGACATTATGTATACGCATATGACTATATGTATGTATATATAAATATGTAAGAACAAGAAGGCAAATAAATTGACGCAAATAAACAGTAGGCAACAAAATTATTCGTACTGTTAACACTTCCACTATTATTGATCAGATTATTTGCACTTTCACATTTAATGAATATTTAATATTGCATTTAATTTATTGAAATTTTTTTTTTTTTTATTGGTTTTTGAAAACATCTGCCACCTGTTCGCTCGTTGGTACATACTTAACAGTAAAGCCGACGTTCTCATATACCTCTCGGATGAAATGATATTTGACTTCAATATGCTTGATCTGCTTTTGATATTGATGGTTTTTGATCAATTTTATAGCGCTCTGATTGTCCAAACATAGTTCTGGTGTTGCAGAATCATCAGACAATTCGCTTAATAAACACCTGACCCAAATCAGCTCCTAACACCTTCACATGCTGCCATACATTCAGCCTCAGTTGTTGAAAGCGCAACAGCTGTTTGTACTTTTGAGGACCACGAGATTGGACCACCACAAAATATTATAGCGTAACATTCAGTTGAGCGCCTGGTATCAACATCTCCAGCATAGTCTGAATCGCTATAGCAAAATAAGATAGATTTTTACCTTTTTTGAAACATATATCTTCATTAAGTGTTCCGCGGAGATATTTAAGAATTCTTTTAATATCTATTACGTGCTCGCTCTGATAAGTATTCAGAAAACAACTTGCGTAGGATACTGCATATTCAAGGTCTGGCCTAGTTACCATGGATAGATACATCATTGATCCGAATGCTTCGTGATTAGGGTATTTTGGTTGTGTTTCATCTTTTTTAGTTGGCTCCTCGTCTAACATACTAAATCTCTCCAACACTTTTCTTGCATATGCCTCTGCCTGAATTATAATTTTGATTGGTTGTTGTGGTATAATCTCCATATCTAGGTAGTATAGCGAGTCGGACAGCTTAATTTCAAATTCAATTTGTAGATGGTTTATAAGCTCCTCAAGAGCGACGGTTGATTTAGCTGCAATACCCTCATCAATATAAATTGCAAGTTTTTTTTTCTTTATTAATACTGCCAATAAAAACGCAGGGATCCACAGTACTAGCATTAAGATTAAAAGTCTCCAGCATAAGTGTGAATTTGCGATTCCAGCACCTCGACGCTTGTTTCAATCCGTAAAGACTTTTATTCAGCTTACATACCTTGTTGGTGCCATCTTCATATCCAATAGGCTGGTGCATATAAATTTCCTCTTCGAGAGTACCGTATAGGAACGCTGTTTTGACATCAAATTGCTTTATAGTCAATCCAAGCTCATTGGACAGTGCCAAAATTATGTGAATTGATGTGAACTTGGCAACAGTTCTAAAAGTTTCTTGTAGTCTGCGCCGAATTTTTGTGTGAAACCGTGCGCCACTAAAGGCACTTTAAATTTATCGATACCGCCTTTCTCATTTCGCTTTACTTTGTAACCCATTTATTTTAAAAAACCGTCTTGTGGTAAATTCACCAAGTCCCAAGTTCTGTTACTAATTAGTGACTTAATCTCTTCGTTCATGGCACGCTTCCACTGCACATTTAACTCTCCAGACATCGCCTTTTGAAAGGTTGCAGGCGCATCAGTGTCAGCTAGGAAAGAGTAATGGAGAACCGCTTCAGCTGCCTCTCTACTCTTAGACCGTGTGTTGTATCGCCAGACTGCTTGCTCATCATTCTTCTTCGCATCATTGGAGTCAGTATCTTCAACTTCATCACTTGAATTGTCTTTGGAGTTCGGTTCACATTTTTGAATTTCGATTTTAGGTATTTATTAATAGGGCGCGGCATCCGCCTCATGTTGATGAGAAAAAATTGTGTCATCTCTCTGATGATAACGTCTCTAGGGATTTCTATCTTTCTCTCTTATGGCAGCCAAATCTGATAGCCTTTACATTTCTCCTCGTGTCCTACGAACACACCTACATTAAATTTTGTCGTTTTTCCTGTGGGATATGTACGTACGCAACAGGGCCGAAAACTCTTAAAAGCGAAATATCAGGTTTTTTTTAAACCATAACTCAAATGGTGTAAGATGCTCTTCACTTTTCGCAGTTCGATTCAGAGTAAACACCACGTTTTGAACCGCCTCGCCCCAGTATTTTAAACTTAGGCCTTTCGCATGTGTTATCGATCTTGCAGCTTCTATGACAGTCCTCATATCCCTTGCGGCTCGTACATTAAGCTCTGGAGTGCACGGCGTAGATTTTTGATGTGTGATCCGATGATTACGAAATATATCAATCATATCTTCATTAATGTACTCTAGCCACTTATCGGATCTGTTGCACAACACCCTTTTTCCAGTTTACGCTTTAACTCGATCCAGAAAACGTACTAGCATTATCGTAATATCTGTGTTAGATTTGATGCAGTAACCAATACGGTAATTTGAAAAATCATCGCGAAACAAAAGCCTATAACGAACACTTCCTTGTGAAGTCTCCTGCATAGGGCCGCACAAATCTGTTTGGATATCTTTTGGCATACTTCCTCTGTTTTTGCTTTCATTGAATGGGAGACTATGAAGCTTACCCATAACGCATGGTTCACAGAAGAAATCGCTACCATTGAATGGTACATTTTGTTGACGAAGAATATTTTGCACATGCAATTGAAGCCCCTCTGCTTTCACCACAATATTTGCTTCTGCTGCTGTAATCTTCAAGCAGATAAAACAGTTTAGTTTCTCCACGAGTACCTTGTAGCCACACTTTTCCACTTTTCTCAAAACTACAATTGCTTCCATGTGCCCTTAACGCATATCCTTTATCTAAGCAAGCATTAGAATAGAATAGATTTTATTCTATTGCGGGCACATATAATAAATCAGCTAAATACTTCACGCTCCACACATTACCATCATAAGCTTCCACTACAATGTCGCCCCTACCGTATGCTTGCACCATGGAATCATCAGCAGTTCTGAGATTTTTAGATTTTTCTAATTTAACATAACCATTCTTTGCGATATGCTCGCAGCCAAATCCATGTACCATGTGTTTTATTGGGTTATACTCGACTGTACAAGCATAACCTCACTTACGAACGCATCTCCACGTGATGATTTTTCGCCGTCCATTTTGTTTGGACAATCACGCTTCCAATGCCGAATTTTTTGCAAATAAAGCACATGCCCTTTCCATTTGTTTAAATGCGTTACCTACCCGCCTGGCCACAAATGCTTCTTGTTTGCAAGGCTGCACACCCAACCGGGGTTCTTCCATATATAGCCGCGAAGTAAGCGTTCTTTCCTTTTTTGATGTCGCCTCCCATGAAGCAAAGAAGTGATTATATTGTTCCGGTAACATAATAGTTTTAGTTATTTAGCATATTATTAGGAATCTTCTCACCAAGATCCCCCAGTTGTTTAGCAATTTTCTGTAACTTCGCAATGTGCATTGCGATACTGTCTCCTGGGGCTTTTACATATTGAAAAAATTGCTGTTGCAGCAGATGAACTGATGTCTCCGACTTCTGCTCATAGACACTTTCTATCGCCGAGTATATATCATCCGCTGTATCACATTTGATGACGTGCATCAGCGCCTCTTCATCCATCGAGACCACCCAAATATTTTGCGTTTTAGCATCTTTCGCCATCCATGCAATCAAATCCGCTCCTTCCACGACAGGCCTTATCACAGCTCCATTAGCAATGTCCCAAAGGCCGCTTGCCTTCAACAAAACATTCATCTGAAACTTCCAAAGTGTCCAGCCCTCATCGCCGACTAGCTTGCTAATCTTGATATCTTCCATTCCGCAAAATAAAATTTTTTAAACTTCTAACTTCCTTTTTTAACTATAAGCGTGCTGGGCCCATAACCTATTAAGTTTTAAATATAAAAGAAGCTTCTGTTCTCGATGAAGTAACAATTTTGAGTGCAACCTTTATTGAAAGTTATATGTAACAAAAGCAAATAGCGGAAAAAGACATTATGTATACGCATATGAATATATGTATGTATGTATAAATATCTAAGAACAAGAGAGCAAATAAACTGATGCAAATAAACAGTAGGTAACAAAATTATTCGTACTGTTAACAGTATTTGTTATGTATATGTGTATGTATTTGTATATGTACTCGTATATGTATTTTTATTTAGTTTTTTATCGAGGGGGAAATCTTTAAGCCAATCAGTGTGGGACATCAACCCACTAAAACCTCCTCACTGTCATGGCGGACAACCCTCCTGGGACCGCATATGTTATTAAGTCGGGAGGCCGTCGTGAGCATTATTGCTCAATCGTCTGTAATTGTCAGTCTAAATCAACTCCGCTACTGGTTGTCGCTTCGTGCCGAAATTTCTGCTACGTTTGCTAGCTCCTGTTGACGCTGTAGCCGCTGTCGTCCTCCTTGCGTAGCGCCACCATTACTTGTTCAGCGAAGGTCCATAACGCGTTTTATTTAGCGGGTGATTCTAGCAATACAGCCACTATGTTTTTGTGGTCGGTGGTCTGCCCAAGGCAGATCCCAACTCCTCTCCCCACGTCCTGAAGCGTGAGCAGTGAAGCATCACGTGCCTGGCGCTCTCAAATTCGGCCGTGCATTTTGGACAGTAGGAGTCTTCTGTTATTTTGAAGCGATAGGAATATTCATTGAAGCATCAATGAACGCTGAGTAACTGCATCATGTAATAGTTTAGACTACCGTGCTTCCTGTTCACCCATTTTGACACACTGGGAATGAGCTGGAATGTCCATCGTCCGTTCTCGCTCTGCTCCCATATTTCTTGCCACTCTTTAGTGCGGCGCCGTCGCTCCTCTAGCCTTCGTTCGGCTGTAGGCCTTACGCCCTGTCGGTCGTACAGTCGTTGCAGCTCCAAAGCTCGTAAGTCCAGGGGCATTTTTGCAGCAAGGACGGAAATTGCGTCGTCGGAGACCGTTCGGTAGGCGCAGGTGAATCTAAGCGCTCTTAAACTTTGCTTTCCGCAAGCCTCTCTGGGATGCGTCATTTTTGCTCCTGCCCAGATGGGTGCTGTATAGAGCATTACGGAATCCGTTACCGTCGCCAGAAATTGCCTTCTTCCCTCACTTGGGCCTCCAATGTTTGGCAGAATCCCCGCAGGGGTGCCTTGGATTTTAGAGCCTTTATTGCTGACCGCTGCCAGGTGCTCCTAAAAAGAGAGCCTCGCGTCGATGCTAACTCCAAGATACTTAATGCTTGGCTACGACATAATGCGGTGATTACCGATATCCACCACAATCTCGTCTCGCTTTTTCCGCGTTCTTAACAGGACAACCTCAGTTTTTTAAGCAGCAAATTCCATGTGTACTGATTGGAGCTACCTACGCACGCTTGCGATCGCATCGTTACACACAAACTGCAAATGCTCAATATGTTTAGCCGCCAATACCAGTGGGATATTATCAGCATAACCAATAATAGTAACATTTTCCGGCATATTCATCGCCAGGATCCCGTTGTACGTGGCGTTACACAGCATGGGCATAGTACCGATCCTTCAGGAATCCCGCTGGTTATTTGGTATGTTTTTATACTGCCTCTGTTTCGCACAGTAGCACTCTGTTGCTGATATAGCTACCGATTAAGCGCCGTATGTTGGTACTCTAAACATCTTCAGAGCCTGCATTATATGTCACCAATTCGCAGAAGTGAAGGCATTTTTTATATCCAGAGTGACCACCGCGTAGTCCTTTTTGGCGGCTCCCTCCCATCTAGTGCCACTCGTCGCATATCGAGCAATGCCTACTACCGCTCTGATCTCGTCGACTGTAGACCTCCCTTTCCGAAAACCAAATTGTCGGTCAGAGAGCACTCCTGGATGCTCGAATGTCGCCTGCAGTCTTTCACAAACGATACGCTATAGGATCTTTCCCACTATATACAGCATACAAAGTGGGCGATAGGAGGGTGCCTGGTCCGGTGGCTTTTCAGGCTTTAGCATCAGCATCAGCCTCTGCCGTTTCCATGCGTCTGGAAAAATGCCTTCGCTGAGACAGACACCACAAGTCATACAGCTTTGCGAACAGTTCTGATCTGGAAGGCCAAATTTGGGACTCTATCCAAACCAGGAGACTTGTTGTCGTCGACCCTTGATAAAATCGACAATACCTCATCGACAGTAACTATAGGTCCCCTCTGCACGTCTGTCGCCACGATGGGTCTCGTTTCGCTCTCTGGGGGGAAGAGCTTTACCACTATGCGCTGCATCAGCTCTGGACATGTAGGCTGTAGCGCTCTGGGACTCTTAACTTTGCGCATGACCGTTTTATATGCTGGGGTCTTTGTACGCACTCTCCTGCAGTTCTCTGTAGCTCTTGTTTTTGTTCTCTGTGATAGTTGCTTTCAGATTCCTTCTGTGTGCCTTATATTCTGCCTGGAGTTTCTCGAAATGTGGAGTCGATCGAGATCTTTGCGCCTTGCATCTTGCTTGATGGCAGCTCTTCCGAATCGCAGCAATTTCATCCATCAACCACTAAACGGGAGTCCTCGATGTATCGTTCGACGTAACGACTTCTGTTAGTCGGCAGCTAATCCCATCCTACAAGTTAATGCGAGTAATTTCTTGGCATCCTCCGCCGACAGGCTTTAAAATCCCTCCTGTGCGCCACCATTGCCTTCCATGGCTTCCACGCCTGGGCGTCTTATGTTCACCTGGTCTCGCAATGCATCGTAGGTCTCTTCTTTCGAGAAAATATACGCTACGAGTCCCTGGCACTGTAGTATAAACATGTGCGTGCGTTCACTGAGGCTGAGTCTTTCACCACGCTTTCAATGGCCGTCTGGTATGTGACCGCGTTTACTTCCTTTGGTAGCTTCAGCTCTATGCGAAGTTCCCCTTTTTGAGTTCGGCGGATAGTTTTCACCGCTTCATTTAACGATTTCAGCTGCTCACACTCTTTCACGCTCTTCAGGATGTTGGCGTATGACATCCCATCGTTCTTAGCAGTAATTCAAATCGCATCGGCTTTGGTCTAATGGCCCTGGCTTTAGACTTCATTTTCTTTCTGCACCAGCATTTGGTCGAGGCACTGCCGTAGCCTGTCGTTTTTGCATCGTCACCAGTTTTCATTGTTCCATGGCTCTTTTTGGCCGCGGGAGCGTTTACAGCAGTGCCTAGTCGCCTTTGGACAAATGTTGTCCTCCCGCAGACGCTTCGCGGATTACGCACACTTTGTCCACAGCGAAGTTTGCGTACCTCCGATGATCTCCTGTACAGCGTTACCTATACACTGCCACTGCCTCTCTGCCTTCTGGTACAGATCTTGTATCGCCTCCACCAGGGTATTCATAGGCTGGTGAATGGATCTGCGGGGTGGGTTGCCACCCACTATTGAAGCCAGCTTTTCCAGATTATGGCCCAGTAAGTTGAACGGATCGCCCGTGCTCGCCTTTCTCATCGTTGCCACATGCTCCATGTATGGAGCTGACGAGCTTGAACGCCCTTGACCCGTGTCAGGCACCAATCTCTCCGGAGAGCTAGCCATTCTAGGGTTCTTTCCGAATGGGTCTTCGAGAACTGGCCCGAATAACGCTGGACACT
Organism: Clusia tigrina; assembly: GCA_920105625.2. NCBI lineage: Eukaryota > Metazoa > Arthropoda > Insecta > Diptera > Clusiidae > Clusia > Clusia tigrina. The sequence continues at coordinate 104,441,542 of OV050030.1, read as the reverse complement.
CATAATTCGCTCGTGTTTTTTTCCTTTGGTATGTACACAAACCCTTCAAATTATTAATAAAACAGACAAAATGGATAAATTGGATAAGTCTGTAAGTTTTACCTATAGTGTACACCAACTGTTTTTATGTTTGTTTACTTAATTGCAGACTTAACGAATTATTATAATCGAATTTTGCATTTTCTTTTTAAAACGTCGTTTCCACTCAGTAACATTTATGAATTAAATACCTGCTCAAATGCAACACCGATTCTACACAAATTCCGGTATACAATCTACTACTTACAATGAAATTTCACAAATTGTTCGCCCACAAACTAAACGCACTGTCTGCTGCCGTCACCGACCACTTGCGTATGTGTATATGTATATGTTTATGAATTTGTATATGTATATAGATCTGTATATATATATATATATGTGTGGACGTGTATATATATATATATATATATATATATATATATATATATATACGTATATAGTATATATATATATATATAAATATATATATATATATATATATATATATATATATATATATATATATATATATATATATATATATATATATATTTATATATATATATACGAGGTGTGATCAAAAAAGCACCGTTATTGTGTGATCAAAAAAAAAAGTATTTATTTATTCATCAACAACTATCTTGTCCCCTTTAAAGTAATTCCCCTCAGATATAATACACTTATGCCAGCGTTTTTTTCAATCCTCGAAACACTTCTGAAACGCTTTTTTTGGTATCGCCTACAGCTCCTGTTTCGATTTTTCTTTTATCTCCTCAATCGTAGCAAAACGCTTTCCTTTCATCGGTGTCTTCAGTTTTGGAAAGAGAAAAAAGTCAGCGGGGGCCAAGTCCGGTGAATACGGTGGTTGAGGCATGATAACGGTTTTGTTTTTGGCCAAAAAATTAAGCACAAGCATCGAAGTGTGAGCTGGTGCGTTATCATGGTGCAAAATCCATGATTGGTTTTTCCACAATTCTGGAGGTTTCTGACGAATTGCTTCTCGCAAACGGCGCATAACTTCAAGGTAGTATTCCTTGTTGACCGTACGACCTTGTGGCAAAAATTCATATTGCACCACGCCATTGCAATCAAAGAAAACTGTCAGCAAAACATTTAGGTTCGACCGAACTTGACGTGCTTTTTTCGGTCTTGGCTCATCTGGACGTATCCATTGGGATGATTGGGCTTTGGTTTCAATGTGATAGCCATACACCCACGATTCGTCACCAGTTATGATCTTTTTGAGGAAATCAGGATCGTCGTTAACGATGTTCAACAGCTCCCGAGCGAAATCCATGCGACGTAGTTTTTGCTCAAAATTTAGCAATTTTGGAACAATCTTCGCTGCCGCACGGTTCATGCCTAAAACATCCGTAAAAATTGCTTGGCATGAGCCGAACGATTTGCCAACATTATCAGCAACCTCTCTGATTCGACAAAATCATTTTCTTCACTGCGTCAATGTTTTCATCGGTTGTTGACGTGCTTGGGCGACCAGGACGAGCATCGTCATTGACATCTTCTCGGCCTTCCTTAAACCGGTTATACCACAATTCAACTTGTGTTCTGCTCATAGTAGACTCGCCAAAGGCCACAGTCAACATTTCAAATGTCCTTGCGCATTTAATTTCATTTTTTACACAAAACTGAAGACAGTTTCTTTGATCCATTTTTTCGAATAGTACAAAATCGAAGAGCACACCAAAACACGACTAACCTTTTTATCTGTCAAAAACAAACTGACAATCCAAAATGGTTGGTATTGCCAACATATATAACAGGCATGTGTACCAACATAAAAAAAAAATGCGAACATCGAACATACGTAACTCACGAAAAGATGAAAATAACGGTTGTCTTTTGATTACACCTCGTATATCATATATATATATATATACATATATATATATATATATATATATATATATATATATATATATATATATACATATATATATATTTATATATATATATATATATATATATATATATATATATATATATATATATATATATATATATATATATATATATATATATATATATATATATATATATATATATATATATATATATATATATATATATTGAAACGTGATAGCTCAGTGAAAAGGGATTGCATACTTTTAGGATCCCATCTCGAGTTTGAGAATGAGGGCACCACCCTGTGTGTGTAAGTGAAGACACGAACTATTCGTATAAAAGTTTACTTAAGAACAGCCTGTCGGTGGTGTAAAATAATGAAAGCTTCCTTTGAGGTGTATATCAAGTTCTAGAAAGATCGAGAAATTTCTACTGTATTGTAGAAATTTCCACCTCAACCATTCGAAACTATAAAAAGCACAAGCATGTGCAAAGTCGAGGTGATTCGAACAGAGATCGTGACAGTGTATACATCGAGCATTATAATCGAAGCAGCAGTATTTGTAATTGTGCAAAGTGATGAAATTCATTGTGAAATAAAGTACAAATTGTAAAGAAGTAAACTTTAAGCCTAATATTAAATGTGTAAATAGCAATAGTTAAATAAAGTTAGTTATTTTAATTTAACCAGCGATTGTTTGATTACTACACAATCCAGTGTTACGAGTCCGAGTACAGAGAGTTAGAGAAATTGTCAGGAGGGCAATTTTGTAACAGAGTAAATTGTCAAGAGGGCAATTTCGTAACAATTGGTGTCAGAAGTGGGATTGTGTATCTGTAATAAACAATGGTTAAATTCGAAAAACTGAGATTGGAGCAGCTCAAGAAGGAGCTTGGGCGCTTAAATTTGCAAACAGAAGGGCTTAAAGCGAAGCTGCAGTTGCGATTAAGAAGCGCTTTAGATGAGCAGGGTATAGATGTCGATGAGCATGAATTCCAGTGTGAAGAGCCAACGACATCTCGCCATGAAGAAACACCACAAGAACCTAACACGGGTAATTTTGACATGAGCGCAATTATCGGGATAATGCAATCCTTTAAACAGGATATGCAGCAGTTACATCAAAGTTCTCAAGCAGCCGAAGAGAGAATACAGCAGAGAGATGAGAAGATGCAGCAGCAGTTACAACAAAATTCTCAAGCAGCCGATGAGAAGATGCAGTTGCGATTACAGCAAGATGCACAAGCTGGCAGAGAGGATGTCAAAGAACAGTTACAGCAGAGTGAAATAAGACTTGCTCTATTAGCGGAACAAAACTCACAGCAGACGAAAGAAATGTCTGATATGGTAGACAGGAAGGTTTCTGAAATTGAGACACGGCAGGAATCGTTCGAAAAATCTGTAGAACAAAAATTCATTGCGAACGAGCAAAAGCAGAACGAATTAGAGCAAAGAATTCACCTACTACAGGAAGGTGCATTGCCTGTACCAGCTTTATCCTCAATAAAACTGAAGCCTCCTACCTATGATGGAACCACAACATTTAGTGTTTTCAGAATGCAATTTGAGACTACCGCTAGCACAAATGGTTGTTTCGTGGAAAGCTGCTGCCGCTGATGTGCTGCAAACTATCTCAGAAAGTGAGCGAGACTGCTATGAAAGCTTGATGTCTCGCTCACGTTCTGCAATAACTAATCCGAAAGCTACATATATGGATACAGTAGCTAGCACTTTAACTTCAGAGACAGCAGCCTTGGTGTGCCAGCCAGTATACAGAGCCCGTCAGGTACAAGTCGAAAGCGGCCAAAGTTTCACGGGCAAATGCTTTACCTGCGGTGATGTGGGGCACATGGCTCGTGACTGTCAGTTGAGATGGAAACGTTATGCAACACACGCTCCGGTAAGATTGCCAAAGCAAGACAAAGTCCGAATTAGGGAATCGGAAAAGATTGTCAAGCCGGGAAATGAATGGACTCCCACAACTGATGGCCCAAGAATCTTCGTTTCTCAGATGGCGCGGAAAAATAATAGCCTAACTGTCGACAACGTAGTAAATGGAAGAAAAATTATGGTAACATTGAATACGGGGGCATCACATTCCATAATCAGAAGGGATCTCGTTCGGGGAATCGAGCCGCTTCAGGGAATAAGTTTGCGTACGGCAACTGGAGATGATGCACCGGTACTGGGAAAAGTTACACGGAAAATCACTACCGGCACCACAACAGTGACGCACAAGTTTATAGTTGCGGATATTGTGGATAAAGTAATCTTAGGTGTGGATTTTATGATACGGAATGGATTCACGCTAGATTTCAAAAGCCGAGTGCTGAAATATGCGAACACCGAAATACCGTTATACTTTGGTGTGGATAAGTATGGAGGTGTTAAACAAGCCATTGTATCGCGGCGGACAAAAATCACACCCAAGTCAGAGGCAGTTATACGGGCCAAAATGGGCGGAGATGTTGGGAAGCATAAGAGCCGAATCGTACCAGAAAAAGTGGTGAATATTTCAAATACCGCTGAAACCATAGCGAAAAAGAAGGTAAGGTGCCAGAGAATCTCAGCAATTGTAAACTGTGAGAGGCAACCGCGAGTCACGAAAAGCAAGATACGAGCCAATTAAAAGGTACCCGACGATCTAGCGAAAGAATGGACTAAAGAGTCATCAAGTGTACTTCCATGCAGCAATTGTATACCTAAAAAACGAGGACAGTTGAATGAAATTCATGGAAACAGCAGAAATCGTACGCAACTGATGAGTGATAAAAGGAAAGCGAGATATGATGCACGAGTAAACTCTAAGGGATTTCAGGAAGGGCAACTAGTTATGGTTCATAATCCGCAAAGGAAAAGTGGATTATCGCCAAAACTGCAAACACCCTGGGAAGGACCTTATAAGGTGATAAAACGGATCAACGATGTGAGATACCGCATCCAGTGGACGAGAAATGTCAGGAGCAAAATGAAAGTCGTTCATTTAGAGAGGCTATCTCCTTATAAAGGTTGCAGTACTATCCTTGTTCGAAACGAACAAGTTTAAGCGGAGGGCAGTGAAACGTGATAGCTCATGAAAAGAGATTGCATACTTTTAGGATCCCATCTGGAGTTTGAGAATGAGTGCACCACCATGTGTGTGTAAGTCAAGACACGAACTATTCGTATAAAAGTTTACTTAAGAACAGCCTGTCGGTGGTGTAAAATAATGAAAGCTTCCTTTGAGGTGTATATCAAGTTCTAGAAAGATCGAGAAATTTCTACTGTATTGTAGAAATTTCCACCTCAACCATTCGAAACTATAAAAAGCACAAGCCTGTGCAAAGTCAAGGTGATTCGAACAGAGATCGTGACAGTGTATACATCGAGCATTATAATCGAAGCAGCAGTATTTGTAATTGTGCAAAGTGATGAAATTCATTGTGAAATAAAGTACAAATTGTAAAGAAGTAAACTTTAAGCCTAATATTAAATGTGTAAATAGAAATAGTTAAATAAAGTTAGTTATTTTAATTTAACCAGCGATTGTTTGATTACTACACAATCCAGTGGTACGAGTCCGAGTACAGAGAGTTAGAGAAATGGTCAGGAGGGCAACTTTGTAACAGAGTAAATTGTCAAGAGGGCAATTTCGTAACAATATATATTTATATCTATATATATATATATATATATATATATATATATATATATATATATATATATATATATATATATATATATATATATATATATATATATATATATATATATATATGTATATACATATACATATACATATACATATACATATACATATACAAATACGTATCCATATACATATACATATAGATAAACATATAAACAGGCTTACATATATACATACACATATATTAGGTTTTTCAATAAGAGCGCTACAAAAGTTTTTTTTAAATAAAACAAAACCGGTTTTAGATATCAATGAAATTCTTTATTCCTGTGAAAGTACGTTCGATGCCATTATGTATGGAACTCGATTTCGTTTGCATGGCCACCACGTTCACGCTTGCAGAAGTCCAGATGCTGAACGCAATTTTCAACGGTTTTCAAGCAGAAATCGGCCGATACTGCTGAAATTTCACGTTCAATATTCGTACGAAGTTCATCAATCGTCGCTGGCTTGTTGGCATAGACCATAGACTTGACGTAGCCCCACAGGAAATAATCTAACGGCGTCAAATCGCACGACCGAGGCGGCCAATCGACTGGGCCATTGGCAAACTTGGTTTGCAGTAAATTGATTGTTGCATTCGCTGTGTGGCTTGTGGCGCCGTCCTGTTGGAACCACATGTCCTCCAAGTCCATATTATCCAATTGGGGCCAAAAATATTCGGTTATCATTGAACGTTAGCGATTCGCATTCACAGTAATGTGCCGGTCTTGATCATCACGAAGAAGTACGGCCCAATGACGCCGCCGGCCCATAAACCGCACCAAACCGTAATTTTTTCGGGATGCAATGATGACTCATGGAGTTCGTGTGGATTGGTGTCTAACCAATAACGCATATTTTGCTTATTGACGAAGCCATTCAGCCAGAAATGAGCCTCATCATAAATTGGACGTAACGCTCTTAAAGTTGAGGCGACTGACTCCGAACTTCGGTAGTAAATTGTAATAATTTCGACTCGTTGTTGGCTCGTATATCTTTGCGTGATGAAATGGCAAACCTTATTAAAGAGAAATTTCAAAAGAGCGGGAAAAAATATGGCGTCGTTTGCTGTCACTATTAATTTACTTTTGTAGCGTTTCTTTTGAAAAACCCTTTACTTAGGGTGTCCCTTATTTTTCAAAGTCATTATATTAAAACGCACAGGGTCTAATTTGTTTCGTTTGACCCTAAAACCACAAACAAATTTTTTTTTTCTGTATTTGGAGCACTGCAACCTGTGCCGACTTTCGCCGAAACATGTTCATACACGTTGTGCTGTAAACATCAAAGTGATTGCCAATTTTCCTGTGTGCTCTGAAAAAGTGTGATGCCTGTGCTCTGAAAAGTGTGATTTTTATTATGGGAAATAATAGTGATTGCAACCTTCTAAAAATTTGTTCGCACTAGGAATTGAAAAAAGCTCCCAATTGAACAATTGAACGTAAAGTTGTCTAATCTGGCAACTGTGACTCTGGCATGTGCTTAGTCTGTTTTTCAGTTGATCGCGTTTTGTCGTCTAATTCGAACGCATCGTATTACTTTTAAAAGATGACACTGCAACTGCGTAGTGCAAAAAAGTGTATATTTTTGATTGTAGAGGCAACTCACCAAATAATGGGTGCAAAACTGCCATCTAATCGCCAAGTTCTCGCAGTTTTATTTTTCAACATTCGCGAAGTAAAATTTACTGTAAGTGAAAGCGCAAATCTTGTCATTCGGGTATGTGTAATATTCTGGGAAAAAGCTAGAATACCAACCACAGCTGTTCCTAACTGCTTAAAAAAGCTTGTGGATATCTATCAAGTTTGGCGTAAATTTCAGAAAAACTGCCAGAAAGCTCAAAATGTTTATCGAAGCCGTGAGGAGAAATTTGAAAAAGATTTGAATAATTTATTTGATATAGCACACGCTGATGCTTTGAAAAAAATGAAAATAGACGAAGATAAAATTTTTCTACAACAACAAAGACAACCAGGGCATTCGGGTTGCTTGGCGGCTGTTGACAAGCTGTTAGCTGAGAAGGAAAAAGGTTACAGCAGAGAAGCAAGAGGAAGAGAAGAGAAGACTGAACAAAAAGTCTTCAGAGAGCTTGTTACCGTTACTTACTATGTCACCTCAAGACAAATCTAGCGGCTCTGAAGGAAACTCGAAGGAAAATTTGCCTTCCACATCTTAATGCATAAGTTCTGTGCCTCTTTTAAGAAGAAGAAGAAAAGATTTTATGACTTGTAAGCTAACGTCTGCGTTAGATAGGTGCCAACTGAGCATTCGAGACTTCAAGCAGTAGTGGAAGCATTAAATCTTAATTGTGACGAATATGCAATCAATAAGTCCTCCATACAGCTTCTGCGAATACAAATGAGAAAGGCTAGAGCGGAGTCTATTAAAACCGATTTTCAGTATAAAACTGCTATCTGGCTTGGATGTGACAAGTTCTAAGGAAGAACGGCTGCCAATCGTTATTATATATGAGGAGAAGTAGCAACTACTTGCGGTACCAAGACTGGAAAGCTCTTCCGGGCAAGAGCAAGCTAATGCAGTTTCAAACGCAGTTAATTACGGGAACCTTATAGATAATGTACAAATAATGTGCTGCGATACGACAGCGTCTAACACAGGCCGCTTGAATGGAGCTTGTTTGCTTTTAGAACAAAATTTAAAAAGAGAATTGTTGCCGCCATCATATTTATGAGCTGGTACTTAAAAGTGTATTTAAATCAAAGATCCATCAAGTCACTAGCAGTCTGACATACGAGTATATATATATATATATATATATATATATATATATATATATATATATATATATATATATATATATATATATATATATATATATATATATATATATATATATATATATATATATATATATATATATATATATATAGTTATATGTACAGGTATATGTGTATGTTTATCTATTTGTATATGTATATGTATATGTATATGAGTACTTATATTTATATGTATATGTATACATATATATGTATTTATATGTATATGGGGGTCAGGGAGGATAATCTTAAGGTAAAGTTGCTGACTGCCTCTAGGAAGGGGCCAGAGCGATCCTTACAGAGAACTTCTCCAAGAAGACTCACTGCCTCCTCGTGGCGACCCCGGGCAATGGTATACCAGCATCAGTTGAATATTAGCCAGAGTGAGCGACGATTCATTCAGGGATGACCCCGGAGGGGCGGCTGTTTGAACACCGGTGGACAACGAGCGATCATCGATGGACCGACGTGGGATATCATCCTTCATCCTCTATTGAGAGACATCCTGGGACAAACGTTGTCCACAACCATCATCTGAGCCCAGTATGGTCATAGTGATAATGGCACTGGAACATATTTCGGAGATGATGATTGGAGCTGGTGGCTGCTGTGACTGGCCTCTTAGTAGGTGTGTAGTGAAATCCCAGTGAAGCAGTTGCCCGCGTCCCGGTAAAACCTTGGCAGGCCTGGAAGTACAACAGAGGCATCGTTGGGGAAAGTCCCACATAAGATGGCAGGGCCATTGAAGGCACTTGGGCGAGAAATCGATGAACTAATGCGATACTGCAACTCACAAAGAAACATGAACAAGGATCACATAAGACGGTGCAGTATTATCAAACGTGTACAAACCGAAGCGATGATACAGTTGGATAAGGAGGAGAAGCGGCCAGGTTTAGGAGTTATTTCAAAAACCACAGCTGCAACAAGAACACACGAGAGTCAGGCAAGTACTGCACCACCTTCTGCTAAACGGAATAGAACAAAATCTAGTTCTTATGAGTACGTAAAAGGCAAGTCACCAGCAGCAAAAAAAATGAGGGCTGTGGAGGCGGTGGTTATCCCGAAACCAGCAGAAGTAGTAGCCGACAAGGAAGCATTGCCAAAGATGGTAAGGAAGCAAAGCAGGCAGAAGCTTAAGGTAATTAAACCACGGGCATATGCAATTATTATTGCCACAAAAGGAAAAAATACGTCGTATGCAAACATTCTTCGGACGGTGAAAACTAGTACGGAACTAGAGGAGCCTGGAAAAGAGGTACGCACGATACGACGGACGCAGAAAGGAGAGTTACTCCTAGAGCTGAACCGTATGAAGGAAATAATCACAGTCTCACTCCAAACAGCCATCGAGGGAGTCCTGAAAGATGCAGCGAGAGTGCAAGTGAGAACCCACATGATCACAGTACAGTGCAAAGGTCTGGTCAATGAGATCAGCACTAAAGAGGAGCTGCTGGATGCATTAGAAAAACAGGCGAAAATTCGTAGGCCAGATGAATCCGCAATAAGGAGTGTGAGGAACACATACGGTGGAGCACAGACTGCTTATATAACGTTAGCTGCCAAGGACGCTAATAAGGTAATGAAATTGAAGCACCTACGAGTCGGATGGGTTAGCTGCCGAGTGTCGGAGTCCATATCTCCAACTAGATGCTTCAGGTGCTGGGGATTTGGTCATGTTGCAGTATCTTGCAAGCAGACGAATCGAACGGGAATGTGCAGAAGGTGTGGCGAAAGTGGCCACATTGCAGCCTCATGCAAAAATCCAGCAATGTGTGTACTTTGTAAAGGAGCACACGCTGCAGGTAGTGCAAGGTGCCCACAGTACCAGGAGGCAGTAAAAAAGAAACGAGCATGAGAATAATTCAGCTCAACCTCGATCATTGTGCGGCCGCTCAAGACCTCTTGCGGAAAATCATGCAGGAGCACAGCGTAGATATTGCGCTACTATCAGAGCCATACGAAAGCATCGACGAATATTCCTGGACGTCTGATGTCTCAAACAAGTCGGCGATATGTACAATGGGCAATTCAACTACGCACAGTAAAATGACGGGAGCAGAACGTGGTTTCACCTGGGTCAAAGCGAGAGGCATCTATCTTTTTAGTTACTACGTTCCACCCAGTATGAACGCGGAGGCAAACACCCACTCCTGATTGCTGGTGACTTTAACGCGTGGTCTACTATTTGGGGGAGCACGCGCAGCAACAGACGTGGTACAGCACTGCTGGAGAGCATGGCTCTGCTTGATCTCGATCTACTCAATGTGCCTGGCCAATGCACCTTCGAAAATGGAAGAAACAGCTCCATCGTGGACCTAACAGAATGACATAGCTCGCACAGCAAGGTGGTCTGTAAGCTCCATCTACACGCATAGCGACCATAATCCCATCATCATGGACATATGGCAACATACACAATAGAACGCATATCGGGTGCAGAAAGTTCAGCAAAGAGGCTGGAAAAAATAGTCATATGACGCCGAAATCTTTAACATGGCTTGGCAATGTGGCACCGCTCAAGAAAGCCATTTAGAGATGAAAGCAGAAAGCATAATGGCGAGCATCACAGCCTGCCTCGGTAAAGCCTGCGACACAACCATGCCCAGGTTATCAGGAAGACCTGACAGAAAGCCAGTCTACTGGTGGAATGAGGAGATCGTGATCGCTAGAAGAAATTGCCATCATGCACGAAGAAAACTTAAGAGATCTCGCGCTGCGCCAGCGACAGACGCGCTATTGGCAGACTACAAGATATGTAAAGCAGTACTCAAAAAAGCCATACAAGATAGCAAACACCGATGCTTTAGGGAGCTTCGCGACAGCGTAGACATTGATCCCTGGGGAAATGGTTATAAAAGAGTTATGAGGAACTCAAAGTCCCAAGAGCATCACAGCTCACAAGCCCGACACTCATGCGCGAGGTGGTATCCACTCTATTCCCTCGCCAAGAAGAAGCCACACTTTACGAGGGACAGCAATTGCACATGGATGATATCCCTGAAGTTACCACACAGGAAGTGCTTCTCATCACGCAATGCATCGCAGATAACAAAGCACCGGGTTTGGACCTCTTTCCAAACATCGCAATGAAAGCAGCGATTAAGGCTACGCCGGAGTTTTTCGCTAAACTCTACGACGCATGTCTCAAGGAAGGCGTTTTCCCAAAATCCTGGAAACAACAGAGGCTGGTGCTGCTACTTAAACCGGGGAAGCAGCCGGATCAACCATCGTCGTACCGTCCTGTATGTATGCTGGATACTCTGGGCAAAGTATTGGAGCGAGTACAGGAGCATCTGGAGAAACCAACAGGGCTGTCCCCAAACCAGTATGGCTTTAGGAAAGCGCGATCAACGCTGGACGCTTTTCAAACCGTCATGAGTATTGCTCGTCAAGCCACTAGCGGCAGACAATGGAGATTTGGTACAAAGAAGTACTGTGCGGTGGTGACGTTGGATATAAAAAACGCATTCAACTCCGCAAGCTGGCCCCAGATTATGAGCGCACTCAAAAGTTTCGTCGTGCCGGTATATCTGCACCGAATTATAGCGTGCTACTTCTACAGCAGAGTCCTGTTTTATGACAAGGACGATGGCATGAAAACGTACAGAGTAACTGGCGGCGTCCCCCAGGGTTCGGTGCTGGGCCCAACACTCTGGAACGCAATGTATGACGGCATCCTTAAACTTGGCCTCCCGGCAGACACAACTCTCGTTCGATACGCAGATGACATCGCGATGGTTTCAGTGGCAAAGCACCGTGACAACAAATGCATAGCCATATACACATAGCCCATAAAGTCTGCGTTCACCTTACAAATTTTTATAAATGATATAAAAACACAACGAAAATATATAATTCAAATAAATTTTTTTTGATGTATTTATTTTTTACATCTTAAGTTCAAAAAGTAAAAAAAAATTTCAGATTCCTCTCTTCATTCTTGAGATAACGGTAAAAAGAGCCGTAACAAGCAAAAATAGCTCCCACAAATTCTGCGTTCAGTTTTAAAACTAATTACAAAAGCATTCAAAATAATGAAGAAAAGATAAATTTAATATTTTGTGGGATAGCCACGACGTTTTAAGACATCACTCAGTCTGTTTGGCATTGAATTTACCAACTTCTCTGTTCCCCCCCTGTCCGACGGTTATTCCCCCCGGAACTTCACCATTAAGTAGTGTGTCGGGAGGCCGTTCTGAGTATACTACTCAATCGTCAGTATTGGTCATTCGGTCATAGTACGATCCAAAGCTCATTTGGGCGTCGCGAGCTCCTTCTGGAGATGCATTGGCGCGTTCCGTTCTACGCATGTATTCCGCGTGTTGCAGCTTGTTCATAATACTCGCCACCACAGCACATGTGGTATTCCATTTGTCTTTATCCTCGCACATATTTGGTACCAGATTGTACTCCGTCAGAGTTTCGCCGAATACTCTTTCTAGATCCATTCGCACATTGATGAATCGCGGACAGTGCAATAACACATGCTTTCCAGTTCTTCTTGGCATACTGTGCAATAAGGGTCGTCTTCTCGATGGAATCTGTGCAGGTATTCTTTGAAGCACCCATGTCCAGTGAGCCTCTGCGTCAGATGGTAAAGGGTGTTTTTTTTAGACGTGTGGTTTTCAAGCAGAAATAAAACGCATATAATTTACTGTGGCCAAGAAATTTGCTTTATTATATAGATAAGGGTTTGCCATTATGTTTTAAAAATGATTTCGGGCAAGTGGCCGCCGCGGCTGCCTCGAATAAATTCCAACCGAGAGGCCCAATTTTCAACCACTTTCTGCAGCAATTGGGGCCGTATGTCAGCAATAACGCGCCGAATATTCTCTTCCAAGGCATCAATCGTCTCGGGATTATCTGCGTAGACAAGCGACTTCACATAACCCCACAAAAAATAGTCCATCGGTGTTAAATCGCACGATCTTGGAGGCCACGCCACAGGCCCACGACGCGAGATAATGCGCTCACCAAAAGTTTCGTTCAATAAATTGTAAATATATGTTTCATTGGCTGTATGGCATGTAGCGCCGTCTTGTTGGAACCAAAGATCGTTCACATCAACATCCTCCATTTCAGGCACGAAAAAGTCATTAATCATGGCTCTATAGCGTTCCCTATTGACTATAACAGTATGGCCGGCTTCATCTTTGAAGAAATATGGACCAATGATTCCCTCTGCCCATAGAGCACACCAAACAGTGAATTTTTGAGTCACTCCAAATGCGACAATTTTGCTTATTAACGTACACATTACACAAAAGTAAGCTTCATCGCTGAACAAAATTTTTTGTGAAAATCGGGATCGGTGGCCATCTCGTTTTGGGCCCATTCACCGAACATGCGACGCGAGTTACATACAATCCTCATTCAACGATGCCGATCACGCTACCGTTGAATGATCAACACAAGAAACGTGACGGAATGCACAAAGTCAGCATATTCTAGCTGACATGTATTCCGCCACGATAATGCTCAGAGAGAGCATAAGTTTATCTTAATAAATACATACATATATGTTTATACAACAAAAGATACATATTTATAAAGCTCAGATGGAGCATAAGTTAGAGTAAGAATAAAGTGGTAGTTGAAGTTTGACGATGACAATAAACAGTCAGATAAAATAAAGAGTGTTGAGTTTTTAATAAATTATTACAACCTATATAAATATATATATAATTATAAAATATATATAATTATAATATATATAACTGGCGCAGTCGGTGAACGATACCGAGTTCCTTATTATTATTATTATTATTATATAAAATATATAAGGAATAAAATATATAAATATATTCAAATTCAACTCAAGCCAACACTTATAAATAAAAATTAATAAAGATCACTTATTAAAGTGAACTAATTTATCTCGGAAAAAGTGTGATTACCGCAAAGAAGGCAGCAGCACAGCATCCTACGGAAGAAGAATTGTGAAGTTCTCAGCAAATTATCACAATCATTACCAGCGGATCTGTATACCTGGAGGCAGCAGCGAAATATACGACAGTACATAAGACGAAAAAGTGTAAATCGGATCAGCATATCAACATACTTAGCATCAGTTTGAAAATGAGGATAAAAGTAAGAATGCATTTTAAATCATACTCAAAATTAATGTAATTAATAATAACATAAATTGTTAATTGTACTTGATAATAAGATTTGATTTTTGTAATTAAATTTTGCCGTTAGGTGTAAAGATTTTATTTTGGTTGTGAATGATTAGTGGTGTTAACAGATAAAATAAAAAAAAAAAATAGCAAATACAAAAATGGCAAACCAACAAATAGAGCGTTGTTTAGTGGCGATAACACAATTGCTGCAACAGAATGCAAATCATCAAGGAAATACATTTAGGCAGCGAGTCGAAAAAGATTTAAAGTATATGCAATCTTTTGAGGGTGATTCGAAAAAGTTACCAGCGTTCATGGGAGCTATAGATAGAATTTTATTAGATTATGTAGGACAAGAGGTGGCAGTTTTTCAAGTGGTTTATAATATGAAAATACTTGGTTCAGCTAAAAACTATTTACAAACAAATCCACCATTAACATGGGCTGACTGTAAAATAAAGTTAAGACAGCACTACAAGCCTACAAAAGACCAAATGACAATTACAAAAGACATTACGACACTAAGAGTAGGTAGTATAAGGGAACTTAGTAGAAAGATAAAAGAGTTAATTGATAATATTACAGAATTCAGTGCACTAAGCGAAAATGAAGGACCAATGAAGGAAATTTTTTCTGCTTTGTTATTACAAAGAATAAAACAGTTAGCATCAGGCACTTTGGCATATACCATTATGAGGGTTACATCATTGTCGGAAATAACAGATAAAATTCACGAATTTGAAGGATTGGATGAAGGCAATTTAAATCCAAACTTAATTTTAAAAAATAATTATTGGACTCCGAAAAACAAAAATAAAACTTATAGTCAGCAAATTGATACAGCAAGTGAAACCAAATATAAAAACAAATGGAAACCAAGAAATAATAGTTCAGATCAACTTAATTTGCCTAGGCAAGGCTATAACAATTATATTCCACAAAATCGTTTTCAAAATGTTTCAGGGCAGTTTCGTCCTCAAAATTTTTCAAATCAAAATAATTACAGACCTCAAATTCAGGCAGGCCCCTCAGGACACAATCAAAATCGTCAGTGGAATGCCAATTCAGCTAATACTAGGCAAAGCTATCAAAACAGAACACAACAGTCAAGACGCTCTTTTCGACCAGAGCCTATGGAAGTAGATACTATGAGTAGATCCGAGGAGGTTGAAGAAGTAAATAATAACGATTTTTTTATAAATTAGCCTCGGAAAATCAAAACAAAATTATAATATCTCTAACAATATTTGACAAAAAATGGCGTACTTTAGTGGACCCTGGATCCACTATCAGCATCATGAAAAAGAAAAGTTTTTTAGAATACAAATTGCCCATAGTAGAACGTAAAAATACTATTATAAGTACAATAGGCGGGAATATCGAGAAGCCAAATGAGAAAGTAAAAACGCCGTGTCCTTCGGAATTTTGTTTTCCTTCAAATGCGAAAATGAGATGGTTAAAAATGGATTTTAACAAGCCATATGATCTTCTTTTAGGAAATGATTTTATATTCAACAATGTAAAAGTAATTGATATCGCAAGTAAAGAAATCATCCTAAACAATGGGGTAAAGCTTCCTTTCCAATCGAGGACCTTGCAAGAACAGGTTTATTCGTTGGATACAAGTGAGGTAAAAAATATCAAATTAAACCATTTAAATTCGAATGAAAAAAATCAAGTGCAGAAGCTTTTGAAAAAATTCAATAAATTAATTTATAAAGAAGGGGACGCTCTTACAAATACAAAAGCAGTGGTACACAAAGTAAAAACCACAACTAATCAACAAATAAATTCACGAATTTATAGGTTGCCTCCAAAGCACGAAGAAGAAGTCCGAAAACAAATTGTTGACTTACAAAATCAGGGAATCATCAGAGAAAGCAGGAGTAGATATAGCTCTCCGATTCTAATAGTTCCGAAAAAAATTGATAACTCGGGCATACAAAAGTACAGATTAGTGGTTGATTATAGGAGATTAAATCAATTGACGGTAGACGATAAATACCCAATGCCAAATATTGAAGGTATCCTTGACAAACTGGGCAAAGCACAGTACTTTAGCACAATTGACTTAGCCAAGGGTTACCACCAAATATTGATGGCAGAGGAAGACATCGAAAAGACAGCTTTTGTAACTCCGGCTGGACTATATGAATATGTCCGTATGCCTTTCGGGCTGAAAAATGCCCCAGCCACCTTCCAGAGAATGATGAACGAAGTTTTGAGAGAATATATCAATAAGATATGTGTTGTCTATCTGGATGACGTTCTCGTATTTTCAACCTCATTGGAGGAGCATATAAGTTCTCTTGTAAAAATTTTTTCGACATTAGAAAAACATAACCTTAAAATTCAAGCCGATAAGTGTAGTTTCTTAAAGAAGGAAACACAATTTTTGGGGCATATACTGACTAAAGAAGGCATTAAGCCAAACCCTGAGAAAGTTATGGTTATTCAAAATCTGGTGGTGCCTAAAACGGAAAAGCAACTTAAAGGATTCTTGGGAGCCACAGGCTATTATAGAAAATTTATTAAAAATTATTCTAAAATAGCTTATCCTATGATAAAGTATCTGAAGAAAGGATTTAAAATTAATCCTAAAGATCCACAATATATAAGCAGTTTTGAAAATTTGAAAGCCTTAATAATATCACACCCTATTTTAAAATTCCCAGAGTATGACAAGGAGTTCACTATCACTACAGATGCTAGTGATTACGCTATCGGTGAAGTCCTTTCTCAGCAGGGACAACCTGTATGTTATATCTCTGGAACGTTAAATAACCATGAGCAAAAATATGCGACTACTGACAAGGAATTTTTGGCTATAATATATGCTATCACGTATCTTAGACCCTATATCTATGGAAAGAAGTTTAAAATAATAACTGACCATTGCCCAATTAAATATTTAAATAATAAATATAAAGGGAAGGAATTCTCCCAACGTCACCAAAGGTGGCTTTTGAAACTCCAGGAGTATAGTTATGAGATAGAATATTTAAATGGTAAAGATAACGTTGTGGCAGACTTTTTGAGTAGAATTGAGAATTCGCCCAAAATAAATGAAAATAATGACCATGAATCAAACTACGAACTGACAGACACTATACATTCCGCTGAAGAGGAGTTGTTAGACCATTTTTTTATAAAGGAAGAGATAGTTAATAAATACAAGATACAAATAATAATTACATATAGCCCAGAAGCCGAGTTGCAAACACTCCATAACAGAAAGATTATTGGAATTAATCCAATGGAGGATGAAAACTATATTAAAAATATTTTTAAACGTTATATAAAAAAGGGGAAAATAGGCATTTTTTCAGAGGTCTCTGAGTCAGATTATCACAAAATACAACTGATACTTATATCTATGTTTTCACACGAAAACCAAATTGAATTCGTAAAATGTACAAAAAAGGCTTCCGAAATAGAAGACGAGGAAGAGTTGCACAAACAAATTTCATTATATCATAGTAATGAATCAATGCATAGCGGTATTAACGAAACCTATAACACACTAAAAGAAATAATATACTATCCAAAATTCAAGGAGCATATTCAGCTAATAATTAATAACTGTCAAAAGTGTCAACAAATCAAATATGATAGGAGACCAATTAGACCCAAATTTCATTTAACGGAAACTGCAACCGAAAAGAACGAAATCATTCATATCGATATTTTTCATTTTAAAAAATTATCATTTGTAACAGTTATTGGTAAATTAACCAAATTCGCAGCAGCTTATAACATTACTGATAGAAATTGGAGATCAAAGAAAACAATAATAGTAGAACATTTTGCCAAATTTGGGAAACCTAAAAAAATCATTATGGATAATGAATTTAGAGCAGAACAACTAATAGAATTTTTGTCTACAGAAGGTATAGAGGTACATTTAACAAAGCCCAACAACCATACAGGAAATGCAGACATTGAGAGGCTTCACTCAACCCTGTTGGAAAAACTAACAGGAATTGATGATCCAAGTCTCTCAACGGAAATGAGGATACAGATCGTTATAGGTAACTATAATGATCGCTATCATTCTACCATCAAATGTTCTCCTAGGTCCGCAAAAGAAAACGTTTGCTCCACAATTTTACAAGATAGAATAAATCAATCCAAAAATCACATCATAGAGAAAAGAAATAGAACTAGAGAACAATATACTGAATATAGACCAAGCGGCTTTATAAAAAATTATCGTAGAGTCAGACACAAAGACCAACCGTATTATAGAAGTAATCCATTGAAAAATGTCCATATTGCCAATATAAAAAGACCATATAAATTCGCAAGCATTGAAATCTTGAATAATAATGAAAATGATGATAGATTTAGTACTAGGGCAATGGCTGGTGATCCTGGTTATTGAAAAACACAATGAATATATCCATTAAAATTTATTTTATAAGTGTAGGATCATTTAAACGGAGTGATTATATAATTGTAATTTGCAGGGAATATTGACGATCGTAATTTTAATTGCAACAGCAATAACAGCAAGAGGACGCCTACAAGTAACCCCAATAACTGAAGAAGCAGGTTATACTATAATACAAATGGGGGTGGTTGAAATAGTAAATGAGGTAAATACAGTGTTACATGTTATACGACCACATGAAATAGCTAGTGTAATAAATCAATTTGAAGAAAACATAATGAAAACAGAAATAAATAATAAAGAACTTCTAATAAATGAGATAAAAATAATTAAAGCTAAAATCAAATCTATTACCCCTAGCGACGAAAGAAGAAAAAAAAAGAGGATTAATAAATGTTGGGGGCTCCATGTATAAATGGATGTTCGGCGTAATGGATGATGAGGATAGGCAAGATATTGTAGATCATATGAAAATAATAGAGGAAAATAATCACAATGCAATTACAAATTTAAATAAACAAATATTCATTAATGAATATTTCAATAACACGATGAATTTAATGAAAACAACCATTGAAAACGATAGAATCGAAATTTTGAGCTCATTAAATAAAACACAATCAGTAAATAAGGAATTAATGAAACAATTATTGTTTAATGACCAAATGAATAAGCTACGGTATTTGGAAGGAAAGATTAAAGAAATACAGGATAATATAGCTGCAGCAAAACATAATTTAATACATCCAGGAATGCTAACTAAAGAAGAAATAGAATATTTCAATATAGATTTCTACAAGCTTAAACTTGCAAAATTGGGAGTTTTATCATACAAAAATGAGTCAATTATATTTGCTATACAGATACCAAACAATTATATTACTGCTGACCGAAAGTTGATAACACCACTACCAAATAAAGAAAATTTGCAAATAGAGGAAAAAGATGAAATTATTGTCACTGTAAATTTCAAAAATTATAAGTATATCGAAAACATGATGTTAAAAAAGTTAAAAATAACAAAAAACTGTATTTTTTCAAATAACTGTATTTTTAAGCATAATAATCAAACTAAAGTTAAAGACATAAATGATGACACAATTTTAATAAAAAATGCACATAATGAAAAACTGATACAGAATTGTGACAAACGTAATTTTACATTATATAAGAACTATATTATTAATTTTTCAAATTGTAAATTGCAGATAAGAAACGAAAAATATTATAACAACAAAATTGAATTTGTAGAAAAATATACCTACCCTGTCAAAATGTTAAATCAAACATACGAAAGCCAAATTAGTTTTGAAAAAATTGTATTAAATAACTTTGAAAACATAAAACATATACAGGAATTAAAGTACCACAAAAATGTTTCTTATAGTATAAGTGCTGTAATAATTGGTATAATTGTAATAACTCTGGTTTTGTTTTGGCTAAGAAAAAGAAATGTAAATGTAAAAATTTTAAATAAAAGGATTCAGGAGAATCCTAAAAGCAACCTGGGAGGAGTTACATACAATCCTCATTCAACGATGCCGATCACGCTACCGTTGAATGATCAACACAAGAAACGTGACGGAATGCACAAAGTCAGCATATTCTAGCTGACATGTATTCCGCCACGATAATGCTCAGAGAGAGCATAAGTTTATCTTAATAAATACATACATATATGTTTATACAACAAAAGATACATATTTATAAAGCTCAGATGGAGCATAAGTTAGAGTAAGAATAAAGTGGCAGTTGAAGTTTGACGATGACAATAAACAGTCAGATAAAATAAAGAGTGTTGAGTTTTTAATAAATTATTACAACCTATATAAATATATATATAATTATAAAATATATATAATTATAATATATATAACTCGCGCTTGATGGTCGTTCGGCTTTAATTCTTGTACGAGCTGGATTTTGTAAGTCCGCAAACCAAGATCCTTTCGCAAAGTCTTCCATAAAATGGATGGGCACAGCTTCAATTGTTGCGCGCGATGGGGAATGGACTCATTCTGGTCTTCTTCGATACTCTGCTCCACAGCAGCAATAGCTTCTTGACTGAGCATAAATCAAGAGACAACTGTCAAAAAGACCAGATTGGTGCTGCATACAGGATCACCGAACTTGTCACAGTTGATAAGAGGTACCGTCTGCTTGCCCGGGGGGCCAGCAACGTTAGGCATTAGTCTCGTTAACGCACCATTTATTCGTGCGGCCTTATCGCTGACTATTTGTAAGTGTTGCCTGAAGGTCATCCGGGTATCAATTACCACTCCCACATATTTTAGATACGGTTGAGAAGTGATGATTTGATCACCTACCGTTATTGTTATTTCTTCGCGCACGAGTCTTGTGCTCAGCAGCACCACCTCCATTTTTTGTGCTGCCAGCTCGAGCTTTGCGTTTCCCAGCCATCTTCTTACTCTCGTGATAGCGTCGTTACATAACGCCTGCAGTGTGTCACGGTGCTTTGCCACTGAAACCATCGCGATGTCATCTGCGTATCGAACGAGAGTTGTTTCTGCCGGGAGGCCAAGTTTAAGGATGCCGTCATACATTGCGTTCCAGAGTTTTGGGCCCAGCACCGAACCCTGGGGGACGCCGCCAGTTACTCTGTACGTTTTCATGCCATCGTCCTTGTCATAAAACAGGACTCTGCTGTAGAATTAGCACGCTATAATTCGGTGCAGATATACCGGCACGACGAAACTTTTGAGTGCGCTCATAATCTGGGGCCAGCTTGCGGAGTTGAATGCGTTTTTTATATCCAACGTCACCACCGCACAGTACTTCTTTGTACCAAATCTCCATTGTCTGCCGCTAGTGGCTTGACGAGCAATACTCATGACGGTTTGAAAAGCGTCCAGCGTTGATCGCGCTTTCCTAAAGCCATACTGGTTTGGGGACAGCCCTGTTGGTTTCTCCAGATGCTCCTGTACTCGCTCCAATACTTTGCCCAGAGTATCCAGCATACATACAGGACGGTACGACGATGGTTGATCCGGCTGCTTCCCCGGTTTAAGTAGCAGCACCAGCCTCTGTTGTTTCCAGGATTTTGGGAAAACGCCTTCCTTGAGACATGCGTCGTAGAGTTTAGCGAAAAACTCCGGCGTAGCCTTAATCGCTGCTTTCATTGCGATGTTTGGAAAGAGGTCCAAACCCGGTGCTTTGTTATCTGCGATGCATTGCGTGATGAGAAGCACTTCCTGTGTGGTAACTTCAGGGATATCATCCATGTGCAATTGCTGTCCCTCGTAAAGTGTGGCTTCTTCTTGGCGAGGGAATAGAGTGGATACCACCTCGCGCATGAGTGTCGGGCTTGTGAGCTGTGATGCTCTTGGGACTTTGAGTTCCTCATAACTCTTTTATAACCATTTCCCCAGGGATCAATGTCTACGCTGTCGCGAAGCTCCCTAAAGCATCGGTGTTTGCTATCTTGTATGGCTTTTTTGAGTACTGCTTTACATATCTTGTAGTCTGCCAATAGCGCGTCTGTCGCTGGCGCAGCGCGAGATCTCTTAAGTTTTCTTCGTGCATGATGGCAATTTCTTCTAGCGATCACGATCTCCTCATTCCACCAGTAGACTGGCTTTCTGTCAGGTCTTCCTGATAACCTGGGCATGGTTGTGTCGCAGGCTTTACCGAGGCAGGCTGTGATGCTCGCCATTATGCTTTCTGCTTTCATCTCTAAATGGCTTTCTTGAGCGGTGCCACATTGGCAAGCCATGTTAAAGATTTCGGCGTCATATGACTATTTTTTCCAGCCTCTTTGCTGAACTTTCTGCACCCGATATGCGTTCTATTGTGTATGTTGCCATATGTCCATGATGATGGGATTATGGTCGCTATGCGTGTAGATGGAGCTTACAGACCACCTTGCTGTGCGAGCTATGTCATTCTGTTAGGTCCACGATGGAGCTGTTTCTTCCATTTTCGAAGGTGCATTGGCCAGGCACATTGAGTAGATCGAGATCAAGCAGAGCCATGCTCTCCAGCAGTGCTGTACCACGTCTGTTGCTGCGCGTGCTCCCCCAAATAGTAGACCACGCGTTAAAGTCACCAGCAATCAGGAGTGGGTGTTTGCCTCCGCGTTCATACTGGGTGGAACGTAGTAACTAAAAAGATAGATGCCTCTCGCTTTGACCCAGGTGAAACCACGTTCTGCTCCCGTCATTTTACTGTGCGTAGTTGAATTGCCCATTGTACATATCGCCGACTTGTTTGAGACATCAGACGTCCAGGAATATTCGTCGATGCTTTCGTATGGCTCTGATAGTAGCGCAATATCTACGCTGTGCTCCTGCATGATTTTCCGCAAGAGGTCTTGAGCGGCCGCACAATGATCGAGGTTGAGCTGAATTATTCTCATGCTCGTTTCTTTTTTACTGCCTCTTGGTACTGTGGGCACCTTGCACTACCTGCAGCGTGTGCTCCTTTACAAAGTACACACATTGCTGGATTTTTGCATGAGGCTGCAATGTGGCCACTTTCGCCACACCTTCTGCACATTCCCGTTCGATTCGTCTGCTTGCAAGATACTGCAACATGACCAAATCCCCAGCACCTGAAGCATCTAGTTGGAGATATGGACTCCGACACTCGGCAGCTAACCCATCCGACTCGTAGGTGCTTCAATTTCATTACCTTATTAGCGTCCTTGGCTGCTAACGTTATATAAGCAGTCTGTGCTCCACCGTATGTGTTCCTCACACTCCTTATTGCGGATTCATCTGGCCTACGAATTTTCGCCTGTTTTTCTAATGCATCCAGCAGCTCCTCTTTAGTGCTGATCTCATTGACCAGACCTTTGCACTGTACTGTGATCATGTGGGTTCTCACTTGCACTCTCGCTGCATCTTTCAGGACTCCCTCGATGGCTGTTTGGAGTGAGACTGTGATTATTTCCTTCATACGGTTCAGCTCTAGGAGTAACTCTCCTTTCTGCGTCCGTCGTATCGTGCGTACCTCTTTTCCAGGCTCCTCTAGTTCCGTACTAGTTTTCACCGTCCGAAGAATGTTTGCATACGACGTATTTTTTCCTTTTGTGGCAATAATAATTGCATATGCCCGTGGTTTAATTACCTTAAGCTTCTGCCTGCTTTGCTTCCTTACCATCTTTGGCAATGCTTCCTTGTCGGCTACTACTTCTGCTGGTTTCGGGATAACCACCGCCTCCACAGCCCTCATTTTTTTTGCTGCTGGTGACTTGCCTTTTACGTACTCATAAGAACTAGATTTTGTTCTATTCCGTTTAGCAGAAGGTGGTGCAGTACTTGCCTGACTCTCGTGTGTTCTTGTTGCAGCTGTGGTTTTTGAAATAACTCCTAAACCTGACATTCAACAATCAAGTCCTAAGCTAGTAACCTGCAGAAGACTTCAGACATTATCTACATCATCAAGCTTTCAAGTTTCCTGTAACCAGCAGACGACAACAATCAAGTCAGCATTAGCCGGTAACCAGCAGACGACAACAACGAATCCTGCACATAGCATTAAAAAACACGATACGTCATCATCATGGGAATGGATGAACTATCATTGAGGCAAGATGAACTTGCACTGGCTCTACAAAAAGCTATAGCCAATTACAAGAAGGCGCCACATGAGTGCAGAACAATATATGTCATAACAACAAAAGCCATGGAGCTGGATGAATTGTGGGAACAGTTTGACAAACTCGACAATACCATCCGCGACCAACATGGCAAGGAAGTCGGCCACCCGTATTTCGTGAAGGATTTACACGCTGCCATTCGCACGAAATACCGAGAAGCACGCGATGAGATGGACAGACCAGTACAGGCCATCAAACTTCTCCAGGCAGCATCAACCTCAAAGGCTGCACCGGAGGTACTCAAAAGAGTACAGTCGCCGCAGCCAGCCACCAGACAAAGCGAATCAAGCACCGTGATACCTGCCCCCAGAGGTCCGTCAAGTTAGCTATGCTCACTAATTGACAAACAAAAGAAGTCAACAGACACAGCTAGCAAACTACTTAGCCAAGTGCTTAATAGTGTGACACAACAAACGTCGCACTATTATGCAATGCAGGCGAAGACAGTAGAAACGCATTGGAAATCTGCCCAGGACCTGCACCAAAGGATCTGGTTATCTGATGAGCCCAGCTCATACGACTACGAGGGTTTTGCCCAGATTGAGCAAGCAATCACTGCACAGATTTTGCAGCTTCAAGATATGGCTCGAGAATCAGCGGCATCAATTATGCAAGCCTCTCCAACAGCAGTCAACAGGCAAACAGCCAATATGACGACATCAGGTCTAAAACTTCCCAAGGTTGAACTACCAAAATTTGATGGCAGCTACCACAAGTGCAGGCAGTTCCACGATCTATTTATGGAGTTGGTCGACAAACAATCAATTCCAGCTTACCAAAAGATGTGGTTCTTGAAGTCCAGTTTATCCGGTCAGGCGGAAGGACTAATTCGGCACTTCACAGGATCGGGAAATGATTACGAGGCTGAATGGGCGGTGGTCAAGGATCGATATGAAAACCCTCGGCTGCTGATAAACGCAACGTTAAGCAGACTGCTCTCCCAACCGACAATCAACAACGATCAGACATCAGCGATTAAGTTCCTCCACGACACTACCAAGGAGTGCATCATGACTCTACAAGGTCTAGGAGTGAGCACCGACAGCTGGGACTCCATTCTGCTGTACATGTTAACCCAAAACCTGCACAAAACCACTCACGCATTATGGGAGCAATCCTTAAAACAGCCGAAGGAGATACCATCTGTAAACGAATTCCTGAAATTCCTTGAACTTAGATTCCAGTCATTGGAAGCTTTAGGAGGAAGACTCAACAAGGATGCGGCAGAACAAGGGCGACCAAGGGCCTACCAGGCGTTAAGTGTCTCAGTGCCAACAGGTCCAGCATGCATCACATGCAACCAACATCATGCGCTATTTCAATGTCAAGATTTTCTCAAAATGACACCAAGTCAGCGGTTAAACACAGTCCAAACAGCAAACTACTGTGTAAACTGTCTGAAAGGTGGGCACAACGCCAAATCTTGCTTGTCAGGCAACTGCACCAAATGCAATAGAAAACACAACACGCTGTTGCATCTAGAAGCACGGGAGCAGACCACAAGAGGAAGCCGATCTACAGCAATCAATTTAAAATCAACTACAACTCTGTCCAATACCGCAGTGGCATCAGCAGCCACCGACATCATGCCTACACATCGAAGCTGTTATGTCTTGTTGGGAACAGCTAAAATCAGAAAAACAGCTGCGAATGGACGATCGGGTGAATTTAGAGCCATTCTCGACTCAGGATCACAAATCAACATCGTCTCCGAGCGTGTCATTAAAAGACTAGGCATATATCCAATCGAGGCTTCGTTGTGCATTGAAGGTATTGGGAATGCCCAAAGAAGAGCTACGCACCGCGCTAACATGAAACTGGAATCTCGAACAAGCAACTTTGCAGCCGACTTCGAGGCATTTGTGCTGCCAAGCATTGTTCCAACTCAACCAGCTCAGCAGCTAAACGTTAAAAAATGGCCGATTCCTAAGGGTGTCCAATTGGCTGATCCGGACTTTCATCAACCAGGAAAAATCGATGTTCTCTTGGGCGCAGAGCTGTATTACGACTTCATAGAAATGGGCCAAATCAAACTTTCCTCTGAGCTTCCAGTCATGCAAAACACAACGCTTGGTTGGGTGATAAGTGGAAAAATTGGCCAAAGCTCAACAAAAACAGCAACATGTGCAGTCTACACTGGTCAGGAGAATGGTTCCCTCAACGACACTCTTGAAAAATTCTGGCAACTTGAAGGATGTGATTCACCGAGCTGTAAGTTTACAACCGCCGAGCGTCGCTGTGAAGAACATTTTCTGCAAAATTATTAACGTGATATCAATGGGCGCTTCATAGTGAAATTGCCGTTCCAAACCACTCCAAACCAACTGGGAGAATCGCGGGAGTTAGCTCTGCAACGGTTCATGACAATTGAATGAAAAATGATAAAGATTCCTGAAATCAGGGCCCAATATGTAGCCTTCATGCGAGAATACGAGAAGCTTGGTCATATGGAAGAGATTGATATAACCAGCATCAAGAGTTCCCACTACTTTCTTCCACATCATGCCGTTTTGAAGCCAGACAGCTCAACGACAAAGCTAAGAGTCTTATTCGATGGTTCAGCCAAAAGATCAACAAATGTCTCTTTAAACAATTTTCTGGCAACAGGACCAACTATCCAGGAAGATGTGTTCACTATTCTTTTGCGTTTCCGGCTCCCTGAATTTGTCTTTACAGCCGACATTGAAAAGATGTATCGACAAGTGCGAGTAGATAAAGACGATCAAAAGTTCCAACTTATCTGGTGGAGAGAGGATCCCTCACATCCCATGCAGTGTTATCAGCTCACGACAGTCACCTACGGTACAACATCTGCACCGCATTTGGCTATCCGCACACTTCAGGCTCTGGCTGACGATCAAGCCAACAAATACCAACTAAGAGCAGAAGTCGTAAAATCCAATTTTTATGTCGATGATGTGTTGAGCGGATCTGATCATCTCTCCTCTGCATGTGAAATACAGCGGCAACTTCGACTCATGCTTAGTTCCGCGGGTTTCAATTTACGGAAATGGTGCGCGAATCACCCAAGGTTACTAGGAGAAATTCCAGTCACGGACCGTGAAGTAAATATGGAATTCGGTGACACACTGGACGACAACATCAAAACAATGGGATTGATTTGGAGCCATTCTAATGATGACTTTAAGGTCAAGGTTGGTGTAGTAGAATCCGGTAGGATAACAAAGCGTTCAGCCTTAGCAGATATTTCACGTATTTTTGATCCCCTTGGCTTCGTCGCGCCAGTTACGACCACAGCAAAAGTATTCCTTCAACAACTATGGAAACTTGTAATAGACTGGGATACAGAACTTCCAGCACCACTTCACAAAACATGGCTAACCTTCAAAAAGGACTTGCAGAAGTTAGAAACCATCAGCGTGCCACGCCACGTCTTCGGTCGCACAGTACCCAAGGACCCCCAAGTACACATTTTCGCTGACGCATCGGAACGTGCCTATGGAGCGGTAGCATACATGCGAACACAAGATTCCCAAAACCAGATAATCGTTCGCTTCCTATGCGCGAAATCACGAGTAGCTCCAACAAAGCAAGTAACATTACCAAGACTGGAATTGTGCGCTACTAAGGTCGCCGTGGAATTGATGCAGAAGCTCCATGAAAGCCCATTCTTCAAAGGCGTTACAACGCATTTTTGGTCTGATTCCACAGCGGTGCTGGGATGGATAAATGCAGAATCAGCACACTACCACACATTCGTGGCAAACCGAATTTCGGCTGTTCAGCAAGCAACTAATCCACAACAATGGCGTCACGTGCCGTCCCAAGACAATCCCGCAGATCTGGTATCAAGAGGCGTGACAGCAGCTAAATTGGTAGACAACCTGTTTTGGCTATATGGACCTAAGTTCCTGCACGGATCTATGACAATTTGGCCACTTCAACCTCCGCGAGAACAATGTGCCTTGGAACTCAGGCGGCAGACGAGTGCAGCTCTAACACTCAATTCGAAAGAGACAACAACTTTCTGAGAAGAAATCAATCACAGGAACTCATTTCGACGCCTGCAAAGAATTGTAGCATATGTCATTCGTTATGTGAAAGTATTAAGAAACAAGGTGTCCCACCATACAATAGCACCAACAGCCGAAGAAATGGAGACATCATTGACATTGATTGTCAAGGGTACCCAAGGAAGAGCCTTTTACGATGACATTAAAAACTTAGAGCGTCACCCAACTGTCAATAACACTAGCGATATGAGTAATTTGTCACCGTTTATTGATGACCAAGGTATCCTAAGGGTTGGAGGACGGCAAGAAGCATCTAACTTGAGCTATGACGCAAAACATCCCATGTTGCTGCCATACAACGACCATATCTCCAAAATGATTCTCGTCATGATGCATGAGAATAATTTGCATTGTGGTCCACAAGGTTTGCTATCAGCGTCAAGGGAACGATTTTGGATAATAAAAGGAAAAATAATGGCCCGAAACGTTGTGCAAAATTGCGTGCGCTGCACCAGATCCAAGCCTAAGTTATTCACTCAAGTGATGGGAAATTTGCCAGCAACCAGAGTCACTCCAGCTCGACCGTTTGTCCATAGTGGATTGGATTATTGCGGACCATTTTGGGTGCACTATAAAATTCGAGGAAAAAAGCCACACAAGGCTTACACCGCAGTATTTTCCTGTTTCGCAACAAAGGCAGTTCACCTAGAGGTTGTAACCGAATTGACGACCGAAGCATTTATCGGAGCGCTGAAACGCTTCTCGTGTCGCCGCGGACGGTGTGACACTATCTATTGTGACAACGCAACCAATTTCGTCGGCGCAAGTAACAATCTGAAGGAGCTAAACGATGTCATCTTCTCAAACACCTCACGAGAAAATATCACGAGATCATGCAGCGACCGTGGAATAAACTTCAAATTTATTCCTCCTAGAGCTCCACATTTTGGAGGCTTATAGGAAGCAGCGGTTAAATCCGCCAAGCATTTGCTACTACGAAGTGTATCGACGGCATCGCTGACCTACGAAGAACTCGAAACCATCGTCGTGGAGATCGAGGGAATTTTGAATTTTCGACCGCTTACCCCAATGTCAACAGATCCAGCTGACCTAACAGCGCTAACTCCGGGACACTTCTTGATAGGCGAACCGTTAACTTCACAGATAGATAGGAACATGTCAGATTCCAAGGTAAGTATACAAACTAGATGGAAATTGGTGACACACCTTAAATACGAGTTCTGGAAACGTTGGTCACACGAGTACCTTCACCAACTTCAGCAACGACACAAATGGAAGGGTCCAACCAGCACCATAGAGCCAAATACTATGGTAATCGTCAAAGAAGATAACTTACCAGTGCTCCAATGGCCTCTAGGGCGAATTGTTAAGGTATACAAGGGTGACGATGGCTTAGTAAGAGTGTGCGACGTAAAAACACAAAGGGGCATATTTAAAAGAGCAATTCAAAGACTGGCACCATTATTCTCGGCAGATCATGACGACATCGAAGTAGATCCAGAAGAGCAACCAGTGCCAAAAAGGAGAAGAATAATACCAGCAATCACTAATGGTTTGGCATTGCTACTACCAATAATGATGTTACCAATAATATTGGGATCTCCAGTGCAAGTTAATCGTTTTGGTTCAAAACTTGGCATCCACTTCGAAAATATAGGATCAGTTGCTATTTCATCTACGTAATGGAACTTGCTCGTATACTACGATCTGAAACCATATTGGTCAGAAGCATCAACGCTTGTCAACGGAACCAGCACCCTACGATAACTTTGCCGAAAGATTAAACAAAACTACACTTGTAGTCATCTAACCGACAGCTTCGATCGACTTGAAGGAGAATTGCGTGTAGATAATAATCTGTTAAGAAGCAGTCGCAACAGGAGAGGGGCAGTAAATCTCGTTGGAAACCTTGCACATACACTATTTGGCGTGTTAGATTCAGAGTATTCCAAAAAGATGTCAAAGACAATCAGATAGTGGTTAAGACAAAATTTGATGAGTTTGACCAACAAGTGAATCAAATGTGGAATCAATTGCAGAAAGAAGACGAAGAGCTGCAACAATCGAAATTGTTGGAACTATTCAATGCTCTGTCAATTCAACTAACTCTAATCGCAACCGATTTACAACGTACACAGTCAGCTATACTAGATGTTCTCACAGACACTCACCATGGTAAATTCAATCCGCTCCTTTTAACTGCCGCGCAATTGCACACCGAAGTTGACAAAGTTAAACTCCACCTGCCATTATCATTAGAACTACCTGCAAATCAAGAGGACTTAATACAACTATATAGGATAATGAAGGTAAAGGGAGGA
Source organism: Clusia tigrina (assembly GCA_920105625.2). Classification (NCBI taxonomy): domain Eukaryota; kingdom Metazoa; phylum Arthropoda; class Insecta; order Diptera; family Clusiidae; genus Clusia; species Clusia tigrina. Next base: position 104,410,756 of record OV050030.1, on the reverse strand, counting down.
TTCACTCAGGACCATGTTGTGTTTAAGATTACATTACCGTTGGTGGAACATGGCCGATTTGAAGTCTTTCTGCTCATTTCGGTACCAAATTGGATCAACAACACTATGGTGGCAATTGATATATGCACCACCTTTCTTGCCACAAATGCTGCTCGCGATCAATACCTCCGAATTAGCTCCAACGACTTTGCATCATGTGAGCGAATCAATCAAAATGAATACGTATGTTCCAATGTGCCAATCCGGTACAGCTATGAGGCTGAGATGTGTTCCTGCGAAATCAATTTGTTTAACAACAACACTCAACCAAATTGTAAACTAAAACCTGTGGCCAATAACATTACGTGGCTAACATTGAAGAAAACAAATCAATGGATTTATGCAATTCCGTCAACTTTACGAGCCACTGCAGTCTGCGGCAAAGAAATCATCCTGTTGACACTGAAAGGCTCAGGACTACTGACACTTCAGCCAGAATGCGTGCTGAAACACAATGCAATCTCAATACAAGGGCAAGAATCCGTGTCCAGTTCGTTAACAGCATCACGCACAAGCCTAGGAAAAATTACAGAATTATCTAATAGTGAACAAATAACCCCACTATTGCAGAAAATCAACGCGATGACTTACACAACACAACTGAAGAATCTCACAGAATTACACAATGCTCTGGCCAAGGAAAAACTGATGACACTGCACAAAATTCAACCACCATGCGGTCAGTTATACCGCACTGTTCCTGTCCGTGATACTTTTAATTACTGGGCTCATATGGAAAATACGAAGTCAACGTGGCGTCAATGTACCAGAAATCATCACGTCAACAGATACGGTGCCTCAGCCTCGCCCTCGCCACCAACCAATAGAGAATCTTATATAGGTTGAACTGTGCTCAACGCGCGGGAGAAATGTTAATTGCATTAACAGTTGATGTGCAAACCTCATTGGGAAGTATGTAACATTCAAACTTTTAATGCATAACATCTTCTTTTGCATACAATTAGGCTTGTGTTAAGCAAACCTTGCCAGCTTAACGATTTGCATTGTTGACAAAAACTCAAATATATACTACATCAGCGAAGGCATTGCACTGGATGAAACATGATATCAAGTGCAATACGCTGAAAAACTCAATCCAAGGCCAGCTTGCAAATTTGTCAATAATGCACATTTCATGGTTATGCTGTCAATTCAATAATACCTAATATGTATAGCCAAATTATATGTAATATATGTATATAGAAAAATGAATAAATACCCACGATTGGCAGATCCAAAAGTCAGTCAATCAGAAAGAGTTAACTGTGAGTCTTCTCATTTTAACTTAACATTGATTGATTCTCCTCCTCCGACACCAAGGTTTATGTACCTGTTGTCAACTTAATAATCAACTCGGTACAAGAACTGTTGTTGAAATTCAGCTGTTAAATTTAGTTTAACATTTTGGTGACCCCGACGTTTGCAACCTTCTGAGTATCAGACGGAGAGGATAACTGGTTCAAGTGCCAAGTATCCATCGATCCACTGATCATTGAAACATCTTTCAGTAGGCAGCAAACAGCTATCAACGTAGTATCCACATTCAACAATCAAGTCCTAAGCTAGTAACCTGCAGAAGACTTCAGACATTATCTACATCATCAAGCTATCAAGTTTCCTGTAACCAGCAGACGACAACAATCAAGTCAGCATTAGCCGGTAACCAGCAGACGACAACAACGAATCCTGCACATAGCATTAAAAAACACGATACGTCATCATCATGGGAATGGATGAACTATCATTGAGGCAAGATGAACTTGCACTGGCTCTACAAAAAGCTATAGCCAATTACAAGAAGGCGCCACAAGAGTGCAGAACAATAGATGTCATAACAACAAAAGCCAAGGAGCTGGATGAATTGTGGGAACAGTTTGACAAACTCGACAATACCATCCGCGACCAACATGGCAAGGAAGTCGGCCACCCGTATTTCGTGTAGGATTTACACACTGCCATTCGCACGAAATACCGAGAAGCACGCGATGAGATGGACAGACCAGTACAGGCCATCAAACGTCTCCAGGCAGCATCAACCTCAAATGCTGCACCGGAGGTACTCAAAAGAGTACAGTCGCCGCAGCCAGCCACCAGACAAAGCGAATCAAGCACCGTGATACCTGCCCCCAGAGATCCGTCAAGTTAGCTATGCTCACTAATTGACAAACAAAAGAAGTCAACAGACACAGCTAGCAAACTACTTAGCCAAGTGCTTAATAGCGTGACACAACAAACGTCGCACTATTATGCAATGCAGGCGAAGACAGTAGAAACGCATTGGAAATCTGCCCAGGACCTGCACCAAAGGATCTGGTTATCTGATGAGCCCAGCTCATACGACTACGAGGGTTTTGCCCAGATTGAGCAAGCAATCACTGCACAGATTTTGCAGCTTCAAGATATGGCTCGAGAATCAGCGGCATCAATTATGCAAGCCTCTCCAACAGCAGTCAACAGGCAAACAGCCAATATGACGACATCAGGTCTAAAACTTCCCAAGGTTGAACTACCAAAATTCGATGGCAGCTACCACAAGTGGAGGCAGTTCCACGATCTATTTATGGAGTTGGTCGACAAACAACCAATGCCAGCTTACCAAAAGATGTGGTTCTTGAAGTCCAGTTTATCCGGTCAGGCGGAAGGACTAATTCGGCACTTCACAGCATCGGGAAATGATTACGAGGCTGCATGGGCGGTGGTCAAGGATCGATATGAAAACCCTCGGCTGCTGATAAACGCAACGTTAAGCAGATTGCTCTCCCAACCGACAATCAACAACGATCAGACATCAGCGATTAAGTTCCTCCACGACACTACCAAGGAGTGCATCATGACTCTACAAGGTCTAGGAGTGAGCACCGACAGCTGGGACTCCATTCTGCTGTACATGTTAACCCAAAACCTGCACAAAACCACTCACGCATTATGGGAGCAATCCTTAAAACAGCCGAAGGAGATACCATCTGTAAACGAATTCCTGAAATTCCTTGAACTTAGATTCCAGTCATTGGAAGCTTTAGGAGGAAGACTCAACAAGGATGCGGCAGAACAAGGGCGACCAAGGGCCTACCAGGCGTTAAGTGTCTCAGTGCCAACAGGTCCAGCATGCATCACATGCAACCAACATCATGCGCTATTTCAATGTCAAGATTTTCTCAAAATGACACCAAGTCAGCGGTTAAACACAGTCCAAACAGCAAACTACTGTGTAAACTGTCTGAAAGGTGGGCACAACGCCAAATCTTGCTTGTCAGGCAACTGCACCAAATGCAATAGAAAACACAACACGCTGTTGCATCTAGAAGCACGGGAGCAGACCACAAGAGGAAGCCGATCTACAGCAATCAATTTAAAATCAACTACAACTCTGTCCAATACCGCAGTGGCATCAGCAGCCACCGACATCGTGCCTACACATCGAAGCTGTTATGTCTTGTTGGGAACAGCTAAAATCAGAAAAACAGCTGCGAATGGACGATCGGGTGAATTTAGAGCCATTCTCGACTCAGGATCACAAATCAACATCGTCTCCGAGCGTGTCATTAAACGACTAGGCATATATCCAATCGAGGCTTCGTTGTGCATTGAAGGTATTGGGAATGCCCAAAGAAGAGCTACGCACCGCGCTAAAATGAAATTGGAATCTCGAACAAGCAACTTTGCAGCCGACTTCGAGGCATTTGTGCTGCCAAGCATTGTTCCAACTCAACCAGCTCAGCAGCTAAACGTTAAAAAATGGCCGATTCCTAAGGGTGTCCAATTGGCTGATCCGGACTTTCATCAACCAGGAAAAATCGATGTTCTCTTGGGCGCAGAGCTGTATTACGACCTCATAGAAATGGGCCAAATCAAACTTTCCTCTGAGCTTCCAGTCATGCAAAACACAACGCTTGGTTGGGTGATAAGTGGAAAAATTGGCCAAAGCCCAACAAAAACAGCAACATGTGCAGTCTACACTGGTCAGGAGAATGGTTCCCTCAACGACACTCTTGAAAAATTCTGGCAACTTGAAGGATGTGATTCACCGAGCTGTAACTTTACAACCGCCGAGAGTCGCTGTGAAGAACATTTTCTGCAAAATTATCAACGTGATATCAATGGGCGCTTCATAGTGAAATTGCCGTTCCAAACCACTCCAAACCAACTGGGAGAATCGCGGGAGTTAGCTCTGCAACGGTTCATGACAATTGAATGAAAAATGATAAAGATTCCTGAATTCAGGGCCCAATATGTAGCCTTCATGCGAGAATACGAGAAGCTTGGTCATATGGAAGAGATTGATATAACTAGCATCAAGAGTTCCCACTACTTTCTTCCACATCATGCCGTTTTGAAGCCAGACAGCTCAACGACAAAGCTAAGAGTCGTATTCGATGGTTCAGCCAAAAGATCAACAAATGTCTCTTTAAACAATCTTCTGGCAACAGGACCAACTATCCAGGAAGATGTGTTCACTATTCTTTTGCGTTTCCGGCTCCCTGAATTTGTCTTTACAGCCGACATTGAAAAGATGTATCGACAAGTGCGAGTAGATAAAGACGATCAAAAGTTCCAACTTATCTGGTGGAGAGAGGATCCCTCACATCCCATGAAGTGTTATCAGCTCACGACAGTCACCTACGGTACAACATCTGCACCGCATTTGGCTATCCGCACACTTCAGGCTCTGGCTGACGATCAAGCCAACAAATACCAACTAAGAGCAGAAGTCGTAAAATCCAATTTTTATGTCGATGATGTGTTGAGCGGATCTGATCATCTCTCCTCTGCATGTGAAATACAGCGGCAACTTCGACTCATGCTTAGTTCCGCGGGTTTCAATTTACGGAAATGGTGCGCGAATCACCCAAGGTTACTAGGAGAAATTCCAGTCACGGACCGTGAAGTAAATATGGAATTCGGTGACACACTGGACGACAACATCAAAACAATGGGATTGATTTGGAGCCATTCTAATGATGACTTTAAGGTCAAGGTTGGTGTAGTAGAATCCGGTAGGATAACAAAGCGTTCAGCCTTAGCAGATATTTCACGTATTTTTGATCCCCTTGGCTTCGTCGCGCCAGTTACGACCACAGCAAAAGTATTCCTTCAACAACTATGGAAACTTGAAATAGACTGGGATACAGAACTTCCAGCACCACTTCACAAAACATGGCTAACCTTCAAAAAGGACTTGCAGAAGTTAGAAACCATCAGCGTGCCACGCCACGTCTTCGGTCGCACAGTACCCAAGGACCCCCAAGTACACATTTTCGCTGACGCATCAGAACGTGCCTATGGAGCGGTAGCATACATGCGAACACAAGATTCCCAAAACCAGATAATCGTTCGCTTCCTATGCGCGAAATCACGAGTAGCTCCAACAAAGCAAGTACCATTACCAAGACTGGAATTGTGCGCTGCTAAGGTCGCCGTGGAATTGATGCAGAAGCTCCATGAAAGCCCATTCTTCAAAGGCGTTACAACGCATTTTTGGTCTGATTCCATAGCGGTGCTGGGATGGATAAATGCAGAATCAGCACACTACCACACATTCGTGGCAAACCGAATTTCGGCTATTCAGCAAGCAACTAATCCACAACAATGGCGTCACGTGCCGTCCCAAGACAATCCCGCAGATCTGGTATCAAGAGGCGTGACAGCAGCTAAATTGGTAGACAACCTGTTTTGGCTATATGGACCTAAGTTCCTGCACGGATCTATGACAATTTGGCCACTTCAACCTCCGCGAGAACAATGTGCCTTGGAACTCAGGCGGCAGACGAGTGCAGCTCTAACACTCAATTCGAAAGAGACAACAACTTTCTGGGAAGAAATCAATCACAGGAACTCATTTCGACGCCTGCAAAGAATTGTAGCATATGTCATTCGTTATGTGAAAGTATTAAGAAACAAGGTGTCCCACCCTACAATAGGACCAACAGCCGAAGAAATGGAGACATCATTGACATTGATTGTCAAGGGTACCCAAGGAAGAGCCTTTTACGATGACATTAAAAACTTAGAGCGTCACCCAACTGTCAATAACACTAGCGATGTCAGTAATTTGTCACCGTTTATTGATGACCAAGGTATCCTAAGGGTTGGAGGACGGCAAGAAGCATCTAACTTGAGCTATGACGCAAAACATCCCATGTTGCTGCCATACAACGACCATATCTCCAGAATGATTCTCGTCATGATGCATGAGAATAATTTGCATTGTGGTCCACAAGGTTTGCTATCAGCGTCAAGGGAACGATTTTGGATAATAAAAGGAAAAATAATGGCCCGAAACGTTGTGCAAAATTGCGTGCGCTGCACCAGATCCAAGCCTAAGTTATTCACTCAAGTGATGGGAAATTTGCCAGCAACCAGAGTCACTCCAGCTCGACCGTTTGTCCATAGTGGAGTGGATTATTGCGGACCATTTTGGGTGCACTATAAAATTCGAGGAAAGAAGCCACACAAGGCTTACATCGCAGTATTTTCCTGTTTCGCAACAAAGGCAGTTCACCTAGAGGTTGTAACCGAATTGACGACCGAAGCATTTATCGGAGCGCTGAAACGCTTCTCGTGTCGCCGGCGGTGTGACACTATCTATTGTGACAACGCAACCAATTTCGTCGGCGGAAGTAACAATCTGAAGGAGCTAAACGATGTCATCTTCTCAAACACCTCACGAGAAAATATCACGAGATCATGCAGCGACCGTGGAATAAACTTCAAATTTATTCCTCCTAGAGCTCCACATTTTGGAGGCTTATGGGAAGCAGCGGTTAAATCCGCCAAGCATTTGCTACTACGAAGTGTATCGACGGCATCGCTGACCTACGAAGAACTCGAAACCATCGTCGTGGAGATCGAGGGAATTTCGACCGCTTACCCCAATGTCAACAGATCCAGCTGACCTAACAGCGCTAACTCCGGGACACTTCTTGATAGGCGAACCGTTAACTTCACAGATAGATAGGAACATGTCAGAATCCAAGGTAAGTATACAAACTAGATGGAAATTGGTGACACACCTTAAATACGAGTTCTGGAAACGTTGGTCGGACGAGTACCTTTACCAACTTCAGCAACGACACAAATGGAAGGGTCCAACCAGCACCATAGAGCCAAATACTATGGTAATCGTCAAAGAAGATAACTTACCAGTGCTCCAATGGCCTCTAGGGCGAATTGTTAAGGTATACAAGGGTGACGATGGCTTAGTAAGAGTGTGCGACGTAAAAACACAAAGGGGCATATTTAAAAGAGCAATTCAAAGACTGGCACCATTATTCTCGGCAGATCATGACGACATCGAAGTAGATCCAGGAGAGCAACCAGTGCCAAAAAGGAGAAGAATAATACCAGCAATCACTAATGGTTTGGCATTGCTACTACCAATAATGATGTTACCAATAATATTGGGATCTCCAGTGCAAGTTAATCGTTTTGGTTCAAAACTTGGCATCCACTTCGAAAATATAGGATCAGTTGCTATTTCATCTACGTAATGGAACTTGCTCGTATACTACGATCTGAAACCATATTGGTCAGAAGCATCAACGCTGGTCAACGGTACCAGCACCCTACGATAACTTTGCCGAAAGATTAAACAAAACTACACTTGTAGTAATCTAACCGACAGCTTCGATCGACTTGAAGGAGAATTGCGTGTAGATAATAATCTGTTAAGAAGCAGTCGCAACAGGAGAGGGGCAGTAAATCTCGTTGGAAACCTTGCACATACACTATTTGGCGTGTTAGATTCAGAGTATTCCAAAAAGATGTCAAAGACAATCAGATAGCGGTTAAGACAAAATTTGATGAGTTTGACCAACAAGTGAATCAAATGTGGAATCAATTGCAGAAAGAAGACGAAGAGCTGCAACAATCGAAATTGTTGGAACTATTCAACGCTCTGTCAATTCAACTAACTCTAATCGCAACCGATTTACAACGTACACAGTCAGCTATACTGGATGTTCTCACAGACACTCACCATGGTAAATTCAATCCGCTCCTTTTAACTGCCGCGCAATTGCACACCGAAGTTGACAAAATTAAACTCCACCTGCCATCATCATTAGAACTACCTGCAAATCAAGAGGACTTAATACAACTATATAGGATAATGAAGGTAAAGGGAGGATTCACTCAGGACCATGTTGTGTTTAAGATTACATTACCGTTGGTGGAACATGGCCGATTTGAACTCTTTCTGCTCATTTCGGTACCAAATTGGATCAACAACACTATGGTGGCAATTGATATATGCTCCACTTTTCTTGCCACAAATGCTGCTCGCGATCAATACCTCCGAATTAGCTCCAACTACTTTGCATCATGTGAGCGAATCAATCAAAATGAATACGTATGTTCCAATGTGCCAATCCGGTACAGCTATGAGGCTGCGATGTGTTCCTGCGAAATCAATTTGTTTAACAACAACACTCAACCAAATTGTAAACTAAAACCTGTGGCCAATAACATTACGTGGCTAACATTGAAGAAAACAAATCAATGGATTTATGCAATTCCGTCAACTTTACGAGCCACTGCAGTCTGCGGCAAAGAAATCATCCTGTTGACACTGAAAGGCTCAGGACTACTGACACTTCAGCCAGAATGCGTGCTGAAACACAATGCAATCTCAATACAAGGGCAAGAATCCGTGTCCAGTTCGTTAACAGCATCACGCACAAGCCTAGGAAAAATTACAGAATTATCTAATAGTGAACAAATAACCCCACTATTGCAGAAAATCAACGCGATCACTTACACAACACAACTGAAGAATCTCACAGAATTACACAATGCTCTGGCCAAGGAAAAACTGATGACACTGCACAAAATTCAACCACCATGCGGTCAGTTATACCGCACTGTTCCTGTCCGTGATACTTTTACTGGGCTCATATGGAAAATACGAAGTCAACGTGGCATCAATGTACCAGAAATCATCACGTCAACAGATACGGTGCCTCAGCCTCGCCCTCGCCACGCGCGGGAGAAATGTTAATTGCATTAACAGTTGATGTGCAAACCTCATTGGGAGGTATGTAACATTCAAACTTTTAATGCATAACATCTTCTTTTGCATACAATTAGGCTTGTGTTAAGCAAACCTTGCCAGCTTAACGATTTGCATTGTTGACAAAAACTCCAATATATACTACATCAGCGAAGGCATTGCACTGGATGAAACATGATATCAAGTGCAATACGCTGAAAAACTCAATCCAAGGCCAGCTTGCAAATTTGTCAATAATGCACATTTCATGGTTATGCTGTCAATTCAATAATACCTAATATGTATAGCCAAATTATATGTAATATATGTATATAGAAAAATGAATAAATACCCACGATTGGCAGATCCAAAAGTCAGTCAATCAGAAAGAGTTAACTGTGAGTGTTTTCATTTTAACTTAACATTGATTGATTCTCCTCCTCCGACACCAAGGTTTATGCACCTGTTGTCAACTTAATAATCAACTCGGTACAAGAACTGTTGTTGAACTTCAGCTGTTAAATTTAGTTTAACATTTTGGTGACCCCGACGTTTGCAACCTTCTGAGTATCAGACGGAGAGGATAACTGGTTCAAGTGCCAAGTATCCATCGATCCACTGATCATTGAAACATCTTTCAGTAGGCAGCAAACAGCTACCAACGTAGTATCCACATTCAACAATCAAGTCCTAAGCTAGTAACCTGCAGAAGACTTCAGACATTATCTACATCATCAAGCTATCAAGTTTCCTGTAACCAGCAGACGACAACAATCAAGTCAGCATTAGCCGGTAACCAGCAGACGACAACAACGAATCCTGCACATAGCATTAAAAAACACGATACGTCATCATCATGGGAATGGATGAACTATCATTGAGGCAAGATGAACTTGCACTGGCTCTACAAAAAGCTATAGCCAATTACAAGAAGGCGCCACATGAGTGCAGAACAATATATGTCATAACAACAAAAGCCAAGGAGCTGGATGAATTGTGGGAACAGTTTGACAAACTCGACAATACCATCCGCGACCAACATGGCAAGGAAGTCGGCCACCCGTATTTCGTGAAGGATTTACACACTGTCATTCGCACGAAATACCGAGAAGCACGCGATCAGATGGACAGACCAGTACAGGCCATCAAACGTCTCCAGGCAGCATCAACCTCAAAGGCTGCACCGGAGGTACTCAAAAGAGTACAGTCGCCGCAGCCAGCCACCAGACAAAGCGAATCAAGCACCGTGATACCTGCCCCCAGAGGTCCGTCAAGTTAGCTATGCTCACTAATTGACAAACAAAAGAAGTCAACAGACACAGCTAGCAAACTACTTAGCCAAGTGCTTAATAGTGTGACACAACAAACGTCGCACTATTATGCAATGCAAGCGAAGACAGTAGAAACGCATTGGAAATCTGCCCAGGACCTGCACCAAAGGATCTGGTTATCTTATGAGCCCAGCTCATACGACTACGAGGGTTTTGCCCAGATTGAGCAAGCAATCACTGCACAGATTTTGCAGCTTCAAGATATGGCTCGAGAATCAGCGGCATCAATTATGCAAGCCTCTCCAACAGCAGTCAACAGGCAAACAGCTAATATGACGACATCAGGTCTAAAACTTCCCAAGGTTGAACTACCAAAATTCGATGGCAGCTACCACAAGTGCAGGCAGTTCCACGATCTATTTATGGAGTTGGTCGACAAACAACCAATTCCAGCTTACCAAAAGATGTGGTTCTTGAAGTCCAGTTTATCCGGTCAGGCGGAAGGACTAATTCGGCACTTCACAGCATCGGGAAATGATTACGAGGCTGAATGGGCGGTGGTCAAGGATCGATATGAAAACCCTCGGCTGCTGATAAACGCAACGTTAAGCAGACTGCTCTCCCAACCGACAATCAACAACGATCAGACATCAGCGATTAAGTTCCTCCACGACACTACCAAGGAGTGCATCATGACTCTACAAGGTCTAGGAGTGAGCACCGACAGCTGGGACTCCATTCTGCTGTACATGTTAACCCAAAACCTGCACAAAACCACTCACGCATTATGGGAGCAATCCTTAAAACAGCCGAAGGAGATACCATCTGTAAACGAATTCCTGAAATTCCTTGAACTTAGATTCCAGTCATTGGAAGCTTTAGGAGGAAGACTCAACAAGGATGCGGCAGAACAAGGGCGACCAAGGGCCTACCAGGCGTTAAGTGTCTCAGTGCCAACAGGTCCAGCATGCATCACATGCAACCAACATCATGCGCTATTTCAATGTCAAGATTTTCTCAAAATGACACCAAGTCAGCGGTTAAACACAGTCCAAACAGCAAACTACTGTGTAAACTGTCTGAAAGGTGGGCACAACGCCAAATCTTGCTTGTCAGGCAACTGCACCAAATGCAATAGAAAACACAACACGCTGTTGCATCTAGAAGCACGGGAGCAGACCACAAGAGGAAGCCGATCTACAGCAATCAATTTAAAATCAACTACAACTCTGTCCAATACCGCAGTGGCATCAGCAGCCACCGACATCGTGCCTACACATCGAAGCTGTTATGTCTTGTTGGGAACAGCTAAAATCAGAAAAACAGCTGCGAATGGACGATCGGGTGAATTTAGAGCCATTCTCGACTCAGGATCACAAATCAACATCGTCTCCGAGCGTGTCATTAAAAGACTAGGCATATATCCAATCGAGGCTTCGTTGTGCATTGAAGGTATTGGGAATGCCCAAAGAAGAGCTACGCACCGCGCTAACATGAAATTGGAATCTCGAACAAGCAATTTTGCAGCCGACTTCGAGGCATTTGTGCTGCCAAGCATTGTTCCAACTCAACCAGCTCAGCAGCTAAACGTTAAAAAATGGCCGATTCCTAAGGGTGTCCAATTAACTGATCCGGACTTTCATCAACCAGGAAAAATCGATGTTTTCTTGGGCGCAGAGCTGTATTACGACCTCATAGAAATGGGCCAAATCAAACTTTCCTCTGAGCTTCCAGTCATGCAAAACACAACGCTTGGTTGGGTGATAAGTGGAAAAATTGGCCAAAGCCCAACAAAAACAGCAACATGTGCAGTCTACACTGGTCAGGAGAATGGTTCCCTCAACGACACTCTTGAAAAATTCTGGCAACTTGAAGGATGTGATTCACCGAGCTGTAACTTTACAACCGCCGAGAGTCGCTGTGAAGAACATTTTCTGCAAAATTATCAACGTGATATCAATGGGCGCTTCATAGTGAAATTGCCGTTCCAAACCACTCCAAACCAACTGGGAGAATCGCGGGAGTTAGCTCTGCAACGGTTCATGACAATTGAATGCAAAATGATAAAGATTCCTGAATTCAGGGCCCAATATGTAGCCTTCATGCGAGAATACGAGAAGCTTGGTCATATGGAAGAGATTGATATAACTAGCATCAAGAGTTCCCACTACTTTCTTCCACATCATGCCGTTTTGAAGCCAGACAGCTCAACGACAAAGCTAAGAGTCGTATTCGATGGTTCAGCCAAAAGATCAACAAATGTCTCTTTAAACAATCTTCTGGCAACAGGACCAACTATCCAGGAAGATGTGTTCACTATTCTTTTGCGTTTCCGGCTCCCTGAATTTGTCTTTACAGCCGACATTGAAAAGATGTATCGACAAGTGCGAGTAGATAAAGACGATCAAAAGTTCCAACTTATCTGGTGGAGAGAGGATCCCTCACATCCCATGAAGTGTTATCAGCTCACGACAGTCACCTACGGTACAACATCTGCACCGCATTTGGCTATCCGCACACTTCAGGCTCTGGCTGACGATCAAGCCAACAAATACCAACTAAGAGCAGAAGTCGTAAAATCCAATTTTTATGTCGATGATGTGTTGAGCGGATCTGATCATCTCTCCTCTGCATGTGAAATACAGCGGCAACTTCGACTCATGCTTAGTTCCGCGGGTTTCAATTTACGGAAATGGTGCGCGAATCACCCAAGGTTACTAGGAGAAATTCCAGTCACGGACCGTGAAGTAAATATGGAATTCGGTGACACACTGGACGACAACATCAAAACAATGGGATTGATTTGGAGCCATTCTAATGATGACTTTAAGGTCAAGGTTGGTGTAGTAGAATCCGGTAGGATAACAAAGCGTTCAGCCTTAGCAGATATTTCACGTATTTTTGATCCCCTTGGCTTCGTCGCGCCAGTTACGACCACAGCAAAAGTATTCCTTCAACAACTATGGAAACTTGAAATAGACTGGGATACAGAACTTCCAGCACCACTTCACAAAACATGGCTAACCTTCAAAAAGGACTTGCAGAAGTTAGAAACCATCAGCGTGCCACGCCACGTCTTCGGTCGCACAGTACCCAAGGACCCCCAAGTACACATTTTCGCTGACGCATCAGAACGTGCCTATGGAGCGGTAGCATACATGCGAACACAAGATTCCCAAAACCAGATAATCGTTCGCTTCCTATGCGCGAAATCACGAGTAGCTCCAACAAAGCAAGTACCATTACCAAGACTGGAATTGTGCGCTGCTAAGGTCGCCGTGGAATTGATGCAGAAGCTCCATGAAAGCCCATTCTTCAAAGGCGTTACAACGCATTTTTGGTCTGATTCCATAGCGGTGCTGGGATGGATAAATGCAGAATCAGCACACTACCACACATTCGTGGCAAACCGAATTTCGGCTATTCAGCAAGCAACTAATCCACAACAATGGCGTCACGTGCCGTCCCAAGACAATCCCGCAGATCTGGTATCAAGAGGCGTGACAGCAGCTAAATTGGTAGACAACCTGTTTTGGCTATATGGACCTAAGTTCCTGCACGGATCTATGACAATTTGGCCACTTCAACCTCCGCGAGAACAATGTGCCTTGGAACTCAGGCGGCAGACGAGTGCAACTCTAACACTCAATTCGAAAGAGACAACAACTTTCTGGGAAGAAATCAATCACAGGAACTCATTTCGACGCCTGCAAAGAATTGTAGCATATGTCATTCGTTATGTGAAAGTATTAAGAAACAAGGTGTCCCACCCTACAATAGCACCAACAGCCGAAGAAATGGAGACATCATTGACATTGATTGTCAAGGGTACCCAAGGAAGAGCCTTTTACGATGACATTAAAAACTTAGAGCGTCACCCAACTGTCAATAACACTAGCGATGTCAGTAATTTGTCACCGTTTATTGATGACCAAGGTATCCTAAGGGTTGGAGGACGGCAAGAAGCATCTAACTTGAGCTATGACGCGAAACATCCCATGTTGCTGCCATACAACGGCCATATCTCCAGAATGATTGTCGTCATGATGCATGAGAATAATTTGCATTGTGGTCCACAAGGTTTGCTATCAGCGTCAAGGGAACGATTTTGGATAATAAAAGGAAAAATAATGGCCCGAAACGTTGTGCAAAATTGCGTGCGCTGCACCAGATCCAAGCCTAAGTTATTCACTCAAGTGATGGGAAATTTGCCAGCAACCAGAGTCACTCCAGCTCGACCATTTGTCCATAGTGGAGTGGATTATTGCGGACCATTTTGGGTGCACTATAAAATTCGAGGAAAGAAGCCACACAAGGCTTACATCGCAGTATTTTCCTGTTTCGCAACAAAGGCAGTTCACCTAGAGGTTGTAACCGAATTGACGACCGAAGCATTTATCGGAGCGCTGAAACGCTTCTCGTGTCGCCGCGGGCGGTGTGACACTATCTATTGTGACAACGCAACCAATTTCGTCGGCGCAAGTAACAATCTGAAGGAGCTAAACGATGTCATCTTCTCAAACACCTCACGAGAAAATATCACGAGATCATGCAGCGACCGTGGAATAAACTTCAAATTTATTCCTCCTAGAGCTCCACATTTTGGAGGCTTATGGGAAGCAGCGGTTAAATCCGCCAAGCATTTGCTACTACGAAGTGTATCGACGGCATCGCTGACCTACGAAGAACTCGAAACCATCGTCGTGGAGATCGAGGGAATTTCGACCGCTTACCCCAATGTCAACAGATCCAGCTGACCTAACAGCGCTAACTCCGGGACACTTCTTGATAGGCGAACCGTTAACTTCACAGATAGATAGGAACATGTCAGAATCCAAGGTAAGTAAACAAACTAGATGGAAATTGGTGACACACCTTAAATACGAGTTCTGGAAACGTTGGTCGGACGAGTACCTTTACCAACTTCAGCAACGACACAAATGGAAGGGTCCAACCAGCACCATAGAGCCAAATACTATGGTAATCGTCAAAGAAGATAACTTACCAGTGCTCCAATGGCCTCTAGGGCGAATTGTTAAGGTATACAAGGGTGACGATGGCTTAGTAAGAGTGTGCGACGTAAAAACACAAAGGGGCATATTTAAAAGAGCAATTCAAAGACTGGCACCATTATTCTCGGCAGATCATGACGACATCGAAGTAGATCCAGGAGAGCAACCAGTGCCAAAAAGGAGAAGAATAATACCAGCAATCACTAATGGTTTGGCATTGCTACTACCAATAATGATGTTACCAATAATATTGGGATCTCCAGTGCAAGTTAATCGTTTTGGTTCAAAACTTGGCATCCACTTCGAAAATATAGGATCAGTTGCTATTTCATCTACGTAATGGAACTTGCTCGTATACTACGATCTGAAACCATATTGGTCAGAAGCATCAACGCTGGTCAACGGTACCAGCACCCTACGATAACTTTGCCGAAAGATTAAACAAAACTACACTTGTAGTCATCTAACCGACAGCTTCGATCGACTTGAAGGAGAATTGCGTGTAGATAATAATCTGTTAAGAAGCAGTCGCAACAGGAGAGGGGCAGTAAATCTCGTTGGAAACCTTGCACATACACTATTTGGCGTGTTAGATTCAGAGTATTCCAAAAAGATGTCAAAGACAATCAGATAGCGGTTAAGACAAAATTTGATGAGTTTGACCAACAAGTGAATCAAATGTGGAATCAATTGCAGAAAGAAGACGAAGAGCTGCAACAATCGAAATTGTTGGAACTATTCAACGCTCTGTCAATTCAACTAACTCTAATCGCAACCGATTTACAACGTACACAGTCAGCTATACTGGATGTTCTCACAGACACTCATCATGGTAAATTCAATCCGCTCCTTTTAACTGCCGCGCAATTGCACACCGAAGTTGACAAAATTAAACTCCACCTGCCATCATCATTAGAACTACCTGCAAATCAAGAGGACTTAATACAACTATATAGGATAATGAAGGTAAAGGGAGGATTCACTCAGGACCATGTTGTGTTTAAGATTACATTACCGTTGGTGGAACATGGCCGATTTGAACTCTTTCTGCTCATTTCGGTACCAAATTGGATCAACAACACTATGGTGGCAATTAATATATGCTCCACCTTTCTTGCCACAAATGCTGCTCGCGATCAATACCTCCGAATTAGCTCCAACTACTTTGCATCATGTGAGCGAATCAATCAAAATGAATACGTATGTTCCAATGTGCCAATCCGGTACAGCTATGAGGCTGCGATGTGTTCCTGCGAAATCAATTTGTTTAACAACAACACTCAACCAAATTGTAAACTAAAACCTGTGGCCAATAACATTACGTGGCTAACATTGAAGAAAACAAATCAATGGATTTATGCAATTCCGTCAACTTTACGAGCCACTGCAGTCTGCGGCAAAGAAATCATCCTGTTGACACTGAAAGGCTCAGGGACTACTGACACTTCAGCCAGAATGCGTGCTGAAACACAATGCAATCTCAATACAAAGGCAAGAATCCGTGTCCAGTTCGTTAACAGCATCACGCACAAGCCTAGGAAAAATTACAGAATTATCTAATAGTGAACAAATAACCCCACTATTGCAGAAAATCAACGCGATCACTTACACAACACAACTGAAGAATCTCACAGAATTACACAATGCTCTGGCCAAGGAAAAACTGATGACACTGCACAAAATTCAACCGCCATGCGGTCAGTTATACCGCACTGTTCCTGTCCGTGATACTTTTACTGGGCTCATATGGAAAATACGAAGTCAACGTGGCGTCAATGTACCAGAAATCATCACGTCAACAGATACGGTGCCTCAGCCTCGCCCTCGCCACGCGCGGGAGAAATGTTAATTGCATTAACAGTTGATGTGCAAACCTCATTGGGAGGTATGTAACATTCAAACTTTTAATGCATAACATCTTCTTTTGCATACAATTAGGCTTGTGTTAAGCAAACCTTGCCAGCTTAACGATTTGCATTGTTGACAAAAACTCCAATATATACTACATCAGCGAAGGCATTGCACTGGATGAAACATGATATCAAGTGCAATACGCTGAAAAACTCAATCCAAGGCCAGCTTGCAAATTTGTCAATAATGCACATTTCATGGTTATGCTGTCAATTCAATAATACCTAATATGTATAGCCAAATTATATGTAATATATGTATATAGAAAAATGAATAAATACCCACGATTGGCAGATCCAAAAGTCAGTCAATCAGAAAGAGTTAACTGTGAGTCTTTTCATTTTAACTTAACATTGATTGATTCTCCTCCTCCGACACCAAGGTTTATGTACCTGTTGTCAACTTAATAATCAACTCGGTACAAGAACTGTTGTTGAAATTCAGCTGTTAAATTTAGTTTAACATTTTGGTGACCCCGACGTTTGCAACCTTCTGAGTATCAGACGGAGAGGATAACTGGTTCAAGTGCCAAGTATCCATCGATCCACTGATCATTGAAACATCTTTCAGTAGGCAGCAAACAGCTACCAACGTAGTATCCACATTCAACAATCAAGTCCTAAGCTAGTAACCTGCAGAAGACTTCAGACATTATCTACATCATCAAGCTATCAAGTTTCCTGTAACCAGCAGACGACAACAATCAAGTCAGCATTAGCCGGTAACCAGCAGACGACAACAACGAATCCTGCACATAGCATTAAAAAACACGATACGTCATCATCATGGGAATGGATGAACTATCATTGAGGCAAGATGAACTTGCACTGGCTCTACAAAAAGCTATAGCCAATTACAAGAAGGCGCCACATGAGTGCAGAACAATATATGTCATAACAACAAAAGCCAAGGAGCTGGATGAATTGTGGGAACAGTTTGACAAACTCGACAATACCATCCGCGACCAACATGGCAAGGAAGTCGGCCACCCGTATTTCGTGAAGGATTTACACACTGCCATTCGCACGAAATACCGAGAAGCACGCGATGAGATGGACAGACCAGTACAGGCCATCAAACGTCTCCAGGCAGCATCAACCTCAAAGGCTGCACCGGAGGTACTCAAAAGAGTACAGTCGCCGCAGCCAGCCACCAGACAAAGCGAATCAAGCACCGTGATACCTGCCCCCAGAGGTCCGTCAAGTTAGCTATGCTCACTAATTGACAAACAAAAGAAGTCAACAGACACAGCTAGCAAACTACTTAGCCAAGTGCTTAATAGTGTGACACAACAAACGTCGCACTATTATGCAATGCAAGCGAAGACAGTAGAAACGCATTGGAAATCTGCCCAGGACCTGCACCAAAGGATCTGGTTATCTGATGAGCCCAGCTCATACGACTACGAGGGTTTTGCCCAGATTGAGCAAGCAATCACTGCACAGATTTTGCAGCTTCAAGATATGGCTCGAGAATCAGCGGCATCAATTATGCAAGCCTCTCCAACAGCAGTCAACAGGCAAACAGCCAATATGACGACATCAGGTCTAAAACTTCCCAAGGTTGAACTACCAAAATTCGATGGCAGCTACCACAAGTGCAGGCAGTTCCACGATCTATTTATGGAGTTGGTCGACAAACAACCAATTCCAGCTTACCAAAAGATGTGGTTCTTGAAGTCCAGTTTATCCGGTCAGGCGGAAGGACTAATTCGGCACTTCACAGCATCGGGAAATGATTACGAGGCTGAATGGGCGGTGGTCAAGGATCGATATGAAAACCCTCGGCTGCTGATAAACGCAACGTTAAGCAGACTGCTCTCCCAACCGACAATCAACAACGATCAGACATCAGCGATTAAGTTCCTCCACGACACTACCAAGGAGTGCATCATGACTCTACAAGGTCTAGGAGTGAGCACCGACAGCTGGGACTCCATTCTGCTGTACATGTTAACCCAAAACCTGCACAAAACCACTCACGCATTATGGGAGCAATCCTTAAAACAGCCGAAGGAGATACCATCTGTAAACGAATTCCTGAAATTCCTTGAACTTAGATTCCAGTCATTGGAAGCTTTAGGAGGAAGACTCAACAAGGATGCGGCAGAACAAGGGCGACCAAGGGCCTACCAGGCGTTAAGTGTCTCAGTGCCAACAGGTCCAGCATGCATCACATGCAACCAACATCATGCGCTATTTCAATGTCAAGATTTTCTCAAAATGACACCAAGTCAGCGGTTAAACACAGTCCAAACAGCAAACTACTGTGTAAACTGTCTGAAAGGTGGGCACAACGCCAAATCTTGCTTGTCAGGCAACTGCACCAAATGCAATAGAAAACACAACACGCTGTTGCATCTAGAAGCACGGGAGCAGACCACAAGAGGAAGCCGATCTACAGCAATCAATTTAAAATCAACTACAACTCTGTCCAATACCGCAGTGGCATCAGCAGCCACCGACATCATGCCTACACATCGAAGCTGTTATGTCTTGTTGGGAACAGCTAAAATCAGAAAAACAGCTGCGAATGGACGATCGGGTGAATTTAGTGCCATTCTCGACTCAGGATCACAAATCAACATCGTCTCCGAGCGTGTCATTAAAAGACTAGGCATATATCCAATCGAGGCTTCGTTGTGCATTGAAGGTATTGGGAATGCCCAAAGAAGAGCTACGCACCGCGCTAACATGAAACTGGAATCTCGAATAAGCAACTTTGCAGCCGACTTCGAGGCATTTGTGCTGCCAAGCATTGTTCCAACTCAACCAGCTCAGCAGCTAAACGTTAAAAAATGGCCGATTCCTAAGGGTGTCCAATTGGCTGATCCGGACTTTCATCAACCAGGAAAAATCGATGTTCTCTTGGGCGCAGAGCTGTATTACGACTTCATAGAAATGGGCCAAATCAAACTTTCCTCTGAGCTTCCAGTCATGCAAAAAACAACGCTTGGTTGGGTGATAAGTGGAAAAATTGGCCAAAGCTCAACAAAAACAGCAACATGTGCAGTCTACACTGGTCAGGAGAATGGTTCCCTCAACGACACTCTTGAAAAATTCTGGCAACTTGAAGGATGTGATTCACCGAGCTGTAAGTTTACAACCGCCGAGCGTCGCTGTGAAGAACATTTTCTGCAAAATTATCAACGTGATATCAATGGGCGCTTCATAGTGAAATTGCCGTTCCAAACCACTCCAAACCAACTGGGAGAATCGCGGGAGTTAGCTCTGCAACGGTTCATGACAATTGAATGAAACATGATAAAGATTCCTGAATTCAGGGCCCAATATGTAGCCTTCATGCGAGAATACGAGAAGCTTGGTCATATGGAAGAGATTGATATAACTAGCATCAAGAGTTCCCACTACTTTCTTCCACATCATGCCGTTTTGAAGCCAGACAGCTCAACGACAAAGCTAAGAGTCGTATTCGATGGTTCAGCCAAAAGATCAACAAATGTCTCTTTAAACAATCTTCTGGCAACAGGACCAACTATCCAGGAAGATGTGTTCACTATTCTTTTGCGTTTCCGGCTCCCTGAATTTGTCTTTACAGCCGACATTGAAAAGATGTATCGACAAGTGCGAGTAGATAAAGACGATCAAAAGTTCCAACTTATCTGGTGGAGAGAGGATCCCTCACATCCCATGAAGTGTTATCAGCTCACGACAGTCACCTACGGTACAACATCTGCACCGCATTTGGCTATCCGCACACTTCAGGCTCTGGCTGACGATCAAGCCAACAAATACCAACTAAGAGCAGAAGTCGTAAAATCCAATTTTTATGTCGATGATGTGTTGAGCGGATCTGATCATCTCTCCTCTGCATGTGAAATACAGCGGCAACTTCGACTCATGCTTAGTTCCGCGGGTTTCAATTTACGGAAATGGTGCGCGAATCACCCAAGGTTACTAGGAGAAATTCCAGTCACGGACCGTGAAGTAAATATGGAATTCGGTGACACACTGGACGACAACATCAAAACAATGGGATTGATTTGGAGCCATTCTAATGATGACTTTAAGGTCAAGGTTGGTGTAGTAGAATCCGGTAGGATAACAAAGCGTTCAGCCTTAGCAGATATTTCACGTATTTTTGATCCCCTTGGCTTCGTCGCGCCAGTTACGACCACAGCAAAAGTATTCCTTCAACAACTATGGAAACTTGAAATAGACTGGGATACAGAACTTCCAGCACCACTTCACAAAACATGGCTAACCTTCAAAAAGGACTTGCAGAAGTTAGAAACCATCAGCGTGCCACGCCACGTCTTCGGTCGCACAGTACCCAAGGACCC
This sequence comes from Clusia tigrina, assembly GCA_920105625.2. Taxonomy (NCBI): domain Eukaryota; kingdom Metazoa; phylum Arthropoda; class Insecta; order Diptera; family Clusiidae; genus Clusia; species Clusia tigrina. The sequence goes on along the minus strand of OV050030.1, from coordinate 104,389,234 downwards.
CCAAGTACACATTTTCGCTGACGCATCAGAACGTGCCTATGGAGCGGTAGCATACATGCGAACACAAGATTCCCAAAACCAGATAATCGTTCGCTTCCTATGCGCGAAATCACGAGTAGCTCCAACAAAGCAAGTAACATTACCAAGACTGGAATTGTGCGCTGCTAAGGTCGCCGTGGAATTGATGCAGAAGCTCCATGAAAGCCCATTCTTCAAAGGCGTTACAACGCATTTTTGGTCTGATTCCACAGCGGTGCTGGGATGGATAAATGCAGAATCAGCACACTACCACACATTCGTGGCAAACCGAATTTCGGCTATTCAGCAAGCAACTAATCCACAACAATGGCGTCACGTGCCGTCCCAAGACAATCCCGCAGATCTGGGATCAAGAGGCGTGACAGCAGCTAAATTGGTAGACAACCTGTTTTGGCTATATGGACCTAAGTTCCTGCACGGATCTATGACAATTTGGCCACTTCAACCTCCGCGAGAACAATGTGCCTTGGAACTCAGGCGGCAGACGAGTGCAGCTCTAACACTCAATTCGAAAGAGACAACAACTTTCTGGGAAGAAATCAATCACAGGAACTCATTTCGACGCCTGCAAAGAATTGTAGCATATGTCATTCGTTATGTGAAAGTATTAAGAAACAAGGTGTCCCACCCTACAATAGCACCAACAGCCGAAGAAATGGAGACATCATTGACATTGATTGTCAAGGGTACCCAAGGAAGAGCCTTTTACGATGACATTAAAAACTTAGAGCGTCACCCAACTGTCAATAACACTAGCGATGTCAGTAATTTGTCACCGTTTATTGATGACCAAGGTATCCTAAGGGTTGGAGGACGGCAAGAAGCATCTAACTTGAGCTATGACGCAAAACATCCCATGTTGCTGCCATACAACGACCATATCTCCAGAATGATTCTCGTCATGATGCATGAGAATAATTTGCATTGTGGTCCACAAGGTTTGCTATCAGCGTCAAGGGAACGATTTTGGATAATAAAAGGAAAAATAATGGCCCGAAACGTTGTGCAAAATTGCGTGCGCTGCACCAGATCCAAGCCTAAGTTATTCACTCAAGTGATGGGAAATTTGCCAGCAACCAGAGTCACTCCAGCTCGACCGTTTGTCCATAGTGGAGTGGATTATTGCGGACCATTTTGGGTGCACTATAAAATTCGAGGAAAGAAGCCACACAAGGCTTACATCGCAGTATTTTCCTGTTTCGCAACAAAGGCAGTTCACCTAGAGGTTGTAACCGAATTGACGACCGAAGCATTTATCGGAGCGCTGAAACGCTTCTCGTGTCGCCGCGGGCGGTGTGACACTATCTATTGTGACAACGCAACCAATTTCGTCGGCGCAAGTAACAATCTGAAGGAGCTAAACGATGTCATCTTCTCAAACACCTCACTAGAAAATATCACGAGATCATGCAGCGACCGTGGAATAAACTTCAAATTTATTCCTCCTAGATCTCCACATTTTGGAGGCTTATGGGAAGCAGCGGTTAAATCCGCCAAGCATTTGCTACTACGAAGTGTATCGACGGCATCGCTGACCTACGAAGAACTCGAAACCATCGTCGTGGAGATCGAGGGAATTTTGAATTTTCGACCGCTTACCCCAATGTCAACAGATCCAGCTGACCTAACAGCGCTAACTCCGGGACACTTCTTGATAGGCGAACCGTTAACTTCACAGATAGATAGGAACATGTCAGATTCCAAGGTAAGTATACAAACTAGATGGAAATTGGTGACACACCTTAAATACGAGTTCTGGAAACGTTGGTTACACGAGTACCTTCACCAACTTCAGCAACGACACAAATGGAAGGGTCCAACCAGCACCATAGAGCCAAATACTATGGTAATCGTCAAAGAAGATAACTTACCAGTGCTCCAATGGCCTCTAGGGCGAATTGTTAAGGTATACAAGGGTGACGATGGCTTAGTAAGAGTGTGCGACGTAAAAACACAAAGGGGCATATTTAAAAGAGCAATTCAAAGACTGGCACTATTATTCTCGGCAGATCATGACGACATCGAAGTAGATCCAGAAGAGCAACCAGTGCCAAAAAGGAGAAGAATAATACCAGCAATCACTAATGGTTTGGCATTGCTACTACCAATAATGATGTTACCAATAATATTGGGATCTCCAGTGCAAGTTAATCGTTTTGGTTCAAAACTTGGCATCCACTTCGAAAATATAGGATCAGTTGCTATTTCATCTACGTAATGGAACTTGCTCGTATACTACGATCTGAAACCATATTGGTCAGAAGCATCAACGCTGGTCAACGGAACCAGCACCCTACGATAACTTTGCCGAAAGATTAAACAAAACTACACTTGTAGTCATCTAACCGACAGCTTCGATCGACTTGAAGGAGAATTGCGTGTAGATAATAATCTGTTAAGAAGCAGTCGCAACAGGAGAGGGGCAGTAAATCTCGTTGGAAACCTTGCACATACACTATTTGGCGTGTTAGATTCAGAGTATTCCAAAAAGATGTCAAAGACAATCAGATAGCGGTTAAGACAAAATTTGATGAGTTTGACCAACAAGTGAATCAAATGTGGAATCAATTGCAGAAAGAAGACGAAGAGCTGCAACAATCGAAATTGTTGGAACTATTCAACGCTCTGTCAATTCAACTAACTCTAATCGCAACCGATTTACAACGTACACAGTCAGCTATACTGGATGTTCTCGCAGACACTCACCATGGTAAATTCAATCCGCTCCTTTTAACTGCCGCGCAATTGCACACCGAAGTTGACAAAATTAAACTCCACCTGCCATCATCATTAGAACTACCTGCAAATCAAGAGGACTTAATACAACTATATAGGATAATGAAGGTAAAGGGAGGATTCACTCAGGACCATGTTGTGTTTAAGATTACATTACCGTTGGTGGAACATGGCCGATTTGAACTCTTTCTGCTCATTTCGGTACCAAATTGGATCAACAGCACTATGGTGGCAATTGATATATGCACCACCTTTCTTGCCACAAATGCTGCTCGCGATCAATACCTCCGAATTAGCTCCAACGACTTTGCATCATGTGAGCGAATCAATCAAAATGAATACGTATGTTCCAATGTGCCAATCCGGTACATCTATGAGGCTGAGATGTGTTCCTGCGAAATCAATTTGTTTAACAACAACACTCAACCAAATTGTAAACTAAAACCTGTGGCCAATAACATTACGTGGCTAACATTGAAGAAAACAAATCAATGGATTTATGCAATTCCGTCAACTTTACGAGCCACTGCAGTCTGCGGCAAAGAAATCATCCTGTTGACACTGAAAGGCTCAGGACTACTGACACTTCAGCCAGAATGCGTGCTGAAACACAATGCAATCTCAATACAAGGGCAAGAATCCGTGTCCAGTTCGTTAACAGCATCACGCACAAGCCTAGGAAAAATTACAGAATTATCTAATAGTGAACAAATAACCCCACTATTGCAGAAAATCAACGCGATCACTTACACAACACAACTGAAGAATCTCACAGAATTACACAATGCTCTGGCCAAGAAAAAACTGATGACACTGCACAAAATTCAACCGCCATGCGGTCAGTTATACCGCACTGTTCCTGTCCGTGATACTTTTACTGGGTTCATATGGAAAATACGAAGTCAACGTGGCGTCAATGTACCAGAAATCATCACGTCAACAGATACGGTGCCTCAGCCTCGCCCTCGCCACCAACCAATAGAGAATCTTATATAGGTTGAGCTGTGCTCCTACCGGATTCTACTACACCAACCTTGACCTTAAAGTCATCATTACAATGGCTCCAAATCAATCCCATTGTTTTGATGTTGTCGTCCAGTGTGTCACCGAATTCCATATTTACTTCACGGTCCGTGACTGGAATTTCTCCTAGTAACCTTGGGTGATTCGCGCACCATTTCCGTAAATTGAAACCCGCGGAACTAAGCATGAGTCGAAGTTGCCGCTGTATTTCACATGCAGAGGAGAGATGATCAGATCCGCTCAACACATCATCGACATAAAAATTGGATTTTACGACTTCTGCTCTTAGTTGGTATTTGTTGGCTTGATCGTCAGCCAGAGCCTGAAGTGTGCGGATAGCCAAATGCGGTGCAGATGTTGTACCGTAGGTGACTGTCGTGAGCTGATAACACTTCATGGGATGTGAGGGATCCTCTTCCCACCAGATAAGTTGGAACTTTTGATCGTCTTTATCTACTCGCACTTGTCGATACATCTTTTCAATGTCGGCTGTAAAGACAAATTCAGGGAGCCGGAAACGCAAAAGAATAGTGAACACATCTTCCTGGATAGTTGGTCCTGTTGCCAGAAGATTGTTTAAAGAGACATTTGTTGATCTTTTGGCTGAACCATCGAATACGACTCTTAGCTTTGTCGTTGAGCTGTCTGGCTTCAAAACGGCATGATGTGGAAGAAACTAGTGGGAACTCTTGATGCTAGTTATATCAATTTCTTCCATATGACCAAGCTTCTCGTATTCTCGCATGAAGGCTACATATTGGGCCCTGAATTCAGGAATCTTTATCATTTTTCATTCAATTGTCATGAACCGTTGCAGAGCTAACTCCCGCGATTCTCCCAGTTGGTTTGGAGTGGTTTGGAACGGCAATTTCACTATGAAGCGCCCATTGATATCACGTTGATAATTTTGCAGAAAATGTTCTTCACAGCGACGCTCGGCGGTTGTAAACTTACAGCTCGGTGAATCACATCCTTCAAGTTGCCAGAATTTTTCAAGAGTGTCGTTGAGGGAACCATTCTCCTGACCAGTGTAGACTGCACATGTTGCTGTTTTTGTTGAGCTTTGGCCAATTTTTCCACTTATCACCCAACCAAGCGTTGTGTTTTGCATGACTGGAAGCTCAGAGGAAAGTTTGATTTGGCCCATTTCTCTGAAGTCGTAATACAGCTCTGCGCCCAAGAGAACATCGATTTTTCCTGGTTGATGAAAGTCCGGATCAGCCAATTGGACACCCTTAGGAATCGGCCATTTTTTAACGTTTAGCTGCTGAGCTGGTTGAGTTGGAACAATGCTTGGCAGCACAAATGCCTCGAAGTCGGCTGCAAAGTTGCTTATTCGAGATTCCAGTTTCATGTTAGCGCGGTGCGTAGCTCTTCTTTGGGCATTCCCAATACCTTCAATGCACAACGAAGCCTCGATTGGATATATGCCTAGTCTTTTAATGACACGCTCGGAGACGATGTTGATTTGTGATCCTGAGTCGAGAATGGCACTAAATTCACCCGATCGTCCATTCGCAGCTGTTTTTCTGATTTTAGCTGTTCCCAACAAGACATAACAGCTTCGATGTGTAGGCATGATGTCGGTGGCTGCTGATGCCACTGCGGTATTGGACAGAGTTGTAGTTGATTTTAAATTGATTGCTGTAGATCGGCTTCCTCTTGTGGTCTGCTCCCGTGCTTCTAGATGCAACAGCGTGTTGTGTTTTCTATTGCATTTGGTGCAGTTGCCTGACAAGCAAGATTTGGCGTTGTGCCCACCTTTCAGACAGTTTACACAGTAGTTTGCTGTTTGGACTGTGTTTAACCGCTGACTTGGTGTCATTTTGAGAAAATCTTGACATTGAAATAGCGCATGATGTTGGTTGCATGTGATGCATGCTGGACCTGTTGGCACTGAGACACTTAACGCCTGGTAGGCCCTTGGTCGCCCTTGTTCTGCCGCATCCTTGTTGAGTCTTCCTCCTAAAGCTTCCAATGACTGGAATCTAAGTTCAAGGAATTTCAGGAATTCGTTTACAGATGGTATCTCCTTCGGCTGTTTTAAGGATTGCTCCCATAATGCGTGAGTGGTTTTGTGCAGGTTTTGGGTTAACATGTACAGCAGAATGGAGTCCCAGCTGTCGGTGCTCACTCCTAGACCTTGTAGAGTCATGATGCACTCCTTGGTAGTGTCGTGGAGGAACTTAATCGCTGATGTCTGATCGTTGTTGATTGTCGGTTGGGAGAGCAGTCTGCTTAACGTTGCGTTTATCAGCAGCCGAGGGTTTTCATATCGATCCTTGACCACCGCCCATTCAGCCTCGTAATCATTTCCCGATGCTGTGAAGTGCCGAATTAGTCCTTCCGCCTGACCGGATAAACTGGACTTCAAGAACCACATCTTTTGGTAAGCTGGAATTGGTTGTTTGTCGACCAACTCCATAAATAGATCGTGGAACTGCCTGCACTTGTGGTAGCTGCCATCGAATTTTGGTAGTTCAACCTTGGGAAGTTTTAGACCTGATGTCGTCATATTGGCTGTTTGCCTGTTGACTGCTGTTGGAGAGGCTTGCATAATTGATGCCGCTGATTCTCGAGCCATATCTTGAAGCTGCAAAATCTGTGCAGTGATTGCTTGCTCAATCTGGGCAAAACCCTCGTAGTCGTATGAGCTGGGCTCATCAGATAACCAGATCCTTTGGTGCAGGTCCTGGGCAGATTTCCAATGCGTTTCTACTGTCTTCGCTTGCATTGCATAATAGTGCGACGTTTGTTGTGTCACACTATTAAGCACTTGGCTAAGTAGTTTGCTAGCTGTGTCTGTTGACTTCTTTTGTTTGTCAATTAGTGAGCATAGCTAACTTGACGGACCTCTGGGGGCAGGTATCACGGTGCTTGATTCGCTTTGTCTGGTGGCTGGCTGCGGCGACTGTACTCTTTTGAGTACCTCCGGTGCAGCCTTTGAGGTTGATGCTGCCTGGAGACGTTTGATGGCCTGTACTGGTCTGTCCATCTCATCGCGTGCTTCTCGGTATTTCGTGCGAATGGCAGTGTGTAAATCCTTCACGAAATACGGGTGGCCGACTTCCTTGCCATGTTGGTCGCGGATGGTATTGTCGAGTTTGTCAAACTGTTCCCACAATTCATCCAGCTCCTTGGCTTTTGTTGTTATGACATATATTGTTCTGCACTCATGTGGCGCCTTCTTGTAATTGGCTATAGCTTTTTGTAGAGCCAGTGCAAGTTCATCTTGCCTCAATGATAGTTCATCCATTCCCATGATGATGACGTATCGTGTTTTTTAATGCTATGTGCAGGATTCGTTGTTGTCGTCTGCTGGTTACCGGCTAATGCTGACTTGATTGTTGTCGTCTGCTGGTTACAGGAAACTTGATAGCTTGATGATGTAGATAATGTCTGAAGTCTTCTGCAGGTTACTAGCTTAGGACTTGATTGTTGAATGTGGATACTACGTTGGTAACTGTTTGCTGCCTACTGAAAGATGTTTCAATGATCAGTGGATCGATGGATACTTGGCACTTGAACCAGTTATCCTCTCCGTCTGATACTCAGAAGGTTGCAAACGTCGGGGTCACCAAAATGTTAAACTAAATTTAACAGCTGAATTTCAACAACAGTTCTTGTACCGAGTTGATTATTAAGTTGACAACAGGTACATAAACCTTGGTGTCGGAGGAGGAGAATCAATCAATGTTAAGTTAAAATGAAAAGACTCACAGTTAACTCTTTCTGATTGACTGACTTTTGGATCTGCCAATCGTGGGTATTTATTCATTTTTCTATATACATATATTACATATAATTTGGCTATACATATTAGGTATTATTGAATTGACAGCATAACCATGAAATGTGCATTATTGACAAATTTGCAAGCTGGCCTTGGATTGAGTTTTTCAGCGTATTGCACTTGATATCATGTTTCATCCAGTGCAATGCCTAATTGTATGCAAAAGAAGATGTTATGCATTAAAAGTTTGAATGTTACATACCTCCCAATGAGGTTTGCACATCAACTGTTAATGCAATTAACATTTCTCCCGCGCGTTGAGCACAGCTCAACCTATATAAGATTCTCTATTGGTTGGTGGCGAGGGCGAGGCTGAGGCACCGTATCTGTTGACGTGATGATTTCTGGTACATTGACGCCACGTTGACTTCGTATTTTCCATATGAACCCAGTAAAAGTATCACGGACAGGAACAGTGCGGTATAACTGACCGCATGGCGGTTGAATTTTGTGCAGTGTCATCAGTTTTTTCTTGGCCAGAGCATTGTGTAATTCTGTGAGATTCTTCAGTTGTGTTGTGTAAGTGATCGCGTTGATTTTCTGCAATAGTGGGGTTATTTGTTCACTATTAGATAATTCTGTAATTTTTCCTAGGCTTGTGCGTGATGCTGTTAACGAACTGGACACGGATTCTTGCCCTTGTATTGAGATTGCATTGTGTTTCAGCACGCATTCTGGCTGAAGTGTCAGTAGTCCTGAGCCTTTCAGTGTCAACAGGATGATTTCTTTGCCGCAGACTGCAGTGGCTCGTAAAGTTGACGGAATTGCATAAATCCATTGATTTGTTTTCTTCAATGTTAGCCACGTAATGTTATTGGCCACAGGTTTTAGTTTACAATTTGGTTGAGTGTTGTTGTTAAACAAATTGATTTCGCAGGAACACATCTCAGCCTCATAGATGTACCGGATTGGCACATTGGAACATACGTATTCATTTTGATTGATTCGCTCACATGATGCAAAGTCGTTGGAGCTAATTCGGAGGTATTGATCGCGAGCAGCATTTGTGGCAAGAAAGGTGGTGCATATATCAATTGCCACCATAGTGCTGTTGATCCAATTTGGTACCGAAATGAGCAGAAAGAGTTCAAATCGGCCATGTTCCACCAACGGTAATGTAATCTTAAACACAACATGGTCCTGAGTGAATCCTCCCTTTACCTTCATTATCCTATATAGTTGTATTAAGTCCTCTTGATTTGCAGGTAGTTCTAATGATGATGGCAGGTGGAGTTTAATTTTGTCAACTTCGGTGTGCAATTGCGCGGCAGTTAAAAGGAGCGGATTGAATTTACCATGGTGAGTGTCTGTGAGAACATCCAGTATAGCTGACTGTGTACGTTGTAAATCGGTTGCGATTAGAGTTAGTTGAATTGACAGAGCGTTGAATAGTTCCAACAATTTCGATTGTTGCAGCTCTTCGTCTTCTTTCTGCAATTGATTCCACATTTGATTCACTTGTTGGTCAAACTCATCAAATTTTGTCTTAACCGCTATCTGATTGTCTTTGACATCTTTTTGGAATACTCTGAATCTAACACGCCAAATAGTGTATGTGCAAGGTTTCCAACGAGATTTACTGCCCCTCTCCTGTTGCGACTGCTTCTTAACAGATTATTATCTACACGCAATTCTCCTTCAAGTCGATCGAAGCTGTCGGTTAGATGACTACAAGTGTAGTTTTGTTTAATCTTTCGGCAAAGTTATCGTAGGGTGCTGGTACCGTTGACTAGCGTTGATGCTTCTGACCAATATGGTTTCAGATCGTAGTATACGAGCAAGTTCCATTACGTAGATGAAATAGCAACTGATCCTATATTTTCAAAGTGGATGCCAAGTTTTGAACCAAAACGATTAACTTGCACTGGAGATCCCAATATTATTTGTAACATCATTATTGGTAGTAGCAATGCCAAACCATTAGTGATTGCTGGTATTATTCTTCTCCTTTTTGGCACTGGTTGCTCTTCTGGATCTACTTCGATGTCGTCATGATCTGCCGAGAATAATGGTGCCAGTCTTTGAATTGCTCTTTTAAATATGCCCCTTTGTGTTTTTACGTCGCACACTCTTACTAAGCCATCGTCACCCTTGTATACCTTAACAATTCGCCCTAGAGGCCATTGGAGCACTGGTAAGTTATCTTCTTTGACGATTACCATAGTATTTGGCTCTATGGTGCTGGTTGGACCCTTCCATTTGTGTCGTTGCTGAAGTTGGTGAAGGTACTCGTGTAACCAACGTTTCCAGAACTCGTATTTAAGGTGTGTCACCAATTTCCATCTAGTTTGTATACTTACCTTGGATTCTGACATGTTCCTATCTATCTGTGAAGTTAACGGTTCGCCTATCAAGAAGTGTCCCGGAGTTAGCGCTGTTAGGTCAGCTGGATCTGTTGACATTGGGGTAAGCGGTCGAAAATTCAAAATTCCCTCGATCTCCACGACGATGGTTTCGAGTTCTTCGTAGGTCAGCGATGCCGTCGATACACTTCGTAGTAGCAAATGCTTGCGGATTTAACCGCTGCTTCCCATAAGCCTCCAAAATGTGGAGCTCTAGGAGGAATAAATTTGAAGTTTATTCCACGGTCGCTGCATGATCTCGTGATATTTTCTCGTGAGGTGTTTGAGAAGATTACATCGTTTAGCTTCTTCAGATTGTTACTTGCGCCGATGAAATTGGTTGCGTTGTCACAATAGATAGTGTCACACCGCCCGCGGCGACACGAGAAGCGTTTCAGCGCTCCGATAAATGCTTCGGTCGTCAATTCGGTTACAACCTCTAGGTGAACTGCCTTTGTTGCGAAACAGGAAAATACTGCGATGTAAGCCTTGTGTGGCTTCTTTCCTCGAATTTTATAGTGCACCCAAAATAGTCCGCAATAATCCAATCCACTATGGACAAACGGTCGAGCTGGAGTGACTCTGGTTGCTGGCAAATTTCCCATCACTTGAGTGAATAACTTAGGCTTGGATCTGGTGCAGCGCACGCAATTTTGCACAACGTTTCGGGCCATTATTTTTCCTTTTATTATCCAAAATCGTTCCCTTGACGCTGATAGCAAACCTTGTGGACCACAATGCAAATTATTCTCATGCATCATGACGAGAATCATTCTGGAGATATGGTCGTTGTATGGCAGCAACATGGGATGTTTCGCGTCATAGCTCAAGTTAGATGCTTCTTGCCGTCCTCCAACCCTTAGGATACCTTGGTCATCAATAAACGGTGACAAATTACTGATATCGCTAGTGTTATTGACAGTTGGGTGACGCTCTAAGTTTTTAATGTCATCGTAAAAGACTCTTCCTTGGGTACCCTTGACAATCAATGTCAATGATGTCTCCATTTCTTCGGCTGTTGGTGCTATTGTATGGTGGGACACCTTGTTTCTTAATACTTTCACATAACGAATGACATATGCTACAATTCTTTGCAGGCGTCGAAATGAGTTCCTGTGATTGATTTCTTCCCAGAAAGTTGTTGTCTCTTTCGAATTGAGTGTTAGAGCTGCACTCGTCTGCCGCCTGAGTTCCAAGGCACATTGTTCTCGCGGAGGTTGAAGTGGCCAAATTGTCATAGATCCGTGCAGGAACTTAGGTCCATATAGCCAAAACAGGTTGTCTACCAATTTAGCTGCTGTCACGCCTCTTGATACCAGATCTGCGGGATTGTCTTGGGACGGCACGTGACGCCATTGTTGTGGATTAGTTGCTTGCTGAATAGCCGAAATTCGGTTTCCCACGAATGTGTGGTAGTGTGCTGATTCTGCATTTATCCATCCCAGCACCGCTGTGGAATCAGACCAAAAATGCGTTGTAACGCCTTTGAAGAATGGGCTTTCATGGAGCTTCTGCATCAATTCCACGGCGACCTTAGCAGCGCACAATTCCAGTCTTGGTAATGTTACTTGCTTTGTTGGAGCTACTCGTGATTTCGCGCATAGGAAGCGAACGATTATCTGGTTTTGGGAATCTTGTGTTCGCATGTATGCTACCGCTCCATAGGCACGTTCTGATGCGTCAGCGAAAATGTGTACTTGGGGGTCCTTGGGTAATGTGCGACCGAAGACGTGGCGTGGCACGCTGATGGTTTCTAACTTCTGCAAGTCCTTTTTGAAGGTTAGCCATGTTTTGTGAAGTGGTGCTGGAAGTTCTGTATCCCAGTCTATTTAAAGTTTCCATAGTTGTTGAAGGAATACTTTTGCTGTGGTCGTAACTGGCGCGACGAAGCCAAGGGGATCAAAAATACGTGAAATATCTGCTAAGGCTGAACGCTTTGTTATCCTACCGGATTCTACTACACCAACCTTGACCTTAAAGTCATCATTAGAATGGCTCCAAATTAATCCCATTGTTTTGATGTTGTCGTCCAGTGTGTCACCGAATTCCATATTTACTTCACGGTCCGTGACTGGAATTTCTCCTAGTAACCTTGGGTGATTCGCGCACCATTTCCGTAAATTGAAACCCGCGGAACTAAGCATGAGTCGAAGTTGCCGCTGTATTTCACATGCAGAGGAGAGATGATCAGATCCGCTCAACACATCATCGACATAAAAATTGGATTTTACGACTTCTGCTCTTAGTTGGTATTTGTTGGCTTGATCGTCAGCCAGAGCCTGAAGTGTGCGGATAGCCAAATGCGGTGCAGATGTTGTACCGTAGGTGACTGTCGTGAGCTGATAACACTTCATGGGATGTGAGGGATCCTCTCTCCACCAGATAAGTTGGAACTTTTGATCGTCTTTATCTACTCGCACTTGTCGATACATCTTTTCAATGTCGGCTGTAAAGACAAATTCAGGGAGCCGGAAACGCAAAAGAATAGTGAACACATCTTCCTGGATAGTTGGTCCTGTTGCCAGAAGATTGTTTAAAGAGACATTTGTTGATCTTTTGGCTGAACCATCGAATACGACTCTTAGCTTTGTCGTTGAGCTGTCTGGCTTCAAAACGGCATGATGTGGAAGAAAGTAGTGGGAACTCTTGATGCTAGTTATATCAATCTCTTCCATATGACCAAGCTTCTCGTATTCTCGCATGAAGGCTACATATTGGGCCCTGAATTCAGGAATCTTTATCATTTTTCATTCAATTGTCATGAACCGTTGCAGAGCTAACTCCCGCGATTCTCCCAGTTGGTTTGGAGTGGTTTGGACCGGCAATTTCACTATGAAGCGCCCATTGATATCACGTTGATAATTTTGCAGAAAATGTTCTTCACAGCGACGCTCGGCGGTTGTAAACTTACAGCTCGGTGAATCACATCCTTCAAGTTGCCAGAATTTTTCAAGAGTGTCGTTGAGGGAACCATTCTCCTGACCAGTGTAGACTGCACATGTTGCTGTTTTTGTTGAGCTTTGGCCAATTTTTCCACTTATCACCCAACCAAGCGTTGTGTTTTGCATGACTGGAAGCTCAGAGGAAAGTTTGATTTGGCCCATTTCTATGAAGTCGTAATACAGCTCTGCGCCCAAGAGAACATCGATTTTTCCTGGTTGATGAAAGTCCGGATCAGCCAATTGGACACCCTTAGGAATCGGCCATTTTTTAACGTTTAGCTGCTGAGCTGGTTGAGTTGGAACAATGCTAGGCAGCAAAAATGCCTCGAAGTCGGCTGCAAAGTTGCTTGTCCGAGATTCCAGTTTCATGTTAGCGCGGTGCGTAGCTCTTCTTTGGGCATTCCCAATACCTTCAATGCACAACGAAGCCTCGATTGGATATATGCCTAGTCTTTTAATGACACGCTCGGAGACGATGTTGATTTGTGATCCTGAGTCGAGAAGGGCTCTAAATTCACCCGATCGTCCATTCGCAGCTGTTTTTCTGATTTTAGCTGTTCCAAACAAGACATAACAGCTTCGATGTGTAGGCATGATGTCGGTGGCTGCTGATGCCACTGCGGTATTGGACAGAGTTGTAGTTGATTTTAAATTGATTGCTGTAGATCGGCTTCCTCTTGTGGTCTGCTCCCGTGCTTCTAGATGCAACAGCGTGTTGTGTTTTCTATTGCATTTGGTGCAGTTGCCTGACAAGCAAGATTTGGCGTTGTGCCCACCTTTCAGACAGTTTACACAGTAGTTTGCTGTTTGGACTGTGTTTAACCGCTGACTTGGTGTCATTTTGAGAAAATCTTGACATTGAAATAGCGCATGATGTTGGTTGCATGTGATGCATGCTGGACCTGTTGGCACTGAGACACTTAACGCCTGGTAGGCCCTTGGTCGGGGGGGTCAGGGTTGATAATCTTAAGGTAAAGATTCTGATAGCCACTCACCAGGGAGAGGCCAGGGCGATCCTTACAGAGAACTCTTCCAAGAAAACTCACTGCCTCCTCGTGGCGGCCCCGGGCAATGGTATACCAGCAACCGCTGGTTGCTAGCCGAAGTGAGCAACGACTCTTTCAGCGATGACCCCGGAGGGGCGGCTGAAGGGGCACCGATGGACAACGATGGACCATCGAGGGACGGACGCGGAGCATCGTTTCACCACCGAGGGACTTCGTGGGATCATCGTTGGACCATAAAAATCCAAGAGTGAATTCAGATAACCAAAACCTTGGTCAGCTGCCACATGCCTGGGGCAGCTGTGCGACAAGCGCTTAGCGCTACTAAGGTCGAGACCGGTAAGGCCTTAAGTTTGTGATACCGGACATTTTTTTGGGAATTATGGATATGGGCTGACGATTGTGGCATGCTGTCACTTTAGTACATAAGAGTGAAATCTTATCGAAATGGCTGGCAGCTTAATGCCACAATTGCCTCCGTCCCGATAAAACCTTGGCAGGTCTCGGAGAACGCTCGATGTCCGACCCCATTAAGTTGGCGGTACAGGCTCGGATGTAACATTCCCGACTAACGCTGAAATGGCTCTGTATGCAAGCTCCCATGAGGACTTGTGTCAACTCTTGCATGGCCTCCCTGCTGCGGCATAGACAACCATGGGATCATGAAGGCGACTGTACTACGGGCAGCGATAACGACTCTGAGCGGGGACCCAATACGCATGAACAAAATAAATAAAGAAAACAACAACAACAATAACGTGGGTGCAAAAAAAAGCAGGGAGCAGGACCCTTTCAATAGAAGCTCCATACTGCGCCGGACCCCACCTAGTGGTGGGCAAGACCAGCGACTGACGGTGCGGAGAAACTCCCTGGGGGATCCGGGGGAGATGCAAATGCGGGTGGCATGTAAGTCAGACATGCTAGGGAAGATGGCAATCTTCCCGCCGCCGGAAGTGAATGCTAAGGGGAAAATGGCTGTGCTAGAGTGGCATGTCGAGGCACTCATCAACTACATTGCGGAGCGACATAATGTCCAATCGGACATTAAACGAAAGGCGGCGAAGATCCGCGACATGTGCCTAGAAGTGGCACAAGAACGGGATGCCGATGACATCGTCAACGTTCAACCACCACTACTGCATCGAGCCGACAAGAATATGCAAACCTGCAAAGCGCAGGAGGACAAGGAGGTCCAAGCCAGCGTATCGCCGCTGGCAAGGAGCTACGCGGATTCCGTTGCAATGCCGAAGCGTCCCCGCGAAAACGCAGAAGACGACGGAACCAGCCCGACGAGCCGAGCGGTACCCAAAAGGCAGAAGGCGGATGCGGCAAGGGCGGCCATGGTGAAGGCCGCCGCAGCTAAAAATACCACCAAGCCAGAAGTGGGTAAACCCGACGCAGTGGTGAAAAAGCCAGAGTGGACGATGGTTCGTGCTCGCCCCCGGGCAAAGCCGAAGACACTCGCTAAAGCGAAGCCGACCAGACCTGATGCAATTGTCATCAAGGGAACGGGAGTGACAACCTATGCGGAGATCTTGCGGAGGATAAAGACGGAGCCGCGGCTTGGGGAATTGGGCGAGAGAGTGAACAAAATAAGGAAAACCGCGAAAGGTGAGCTGCTACTCGAATTAGCCACGACAGCGGACCCGAAGACGGTCACTCTGCGGGAAGCAGTAGCAAATACACTGCGGTCTACTGTGGAGGTGCGACAACTCACCCAGGAGACTCTGCTGGAAATAAAGGATTTGGACGAGATCACTACGGTAGAGGAAGTTCACGAAGCGCTGTGCAAACAGCTGAGCACTTTCGAAAAGCTCCCCGTGACCGCGATTAGGTCCCTTCGGAAAGCGTACGGTGGAACGCAAACAGCAACCATCAGTTTTCCCCCTCTGGCAGCCGCAGCGCTACTGGCCGGGAAACTGAGAGTCGGATGGACCTCTTGTCGGGTGCGGGGAAAGGTAGTACCCACACGTTGCTACAAGTGCATGGAGTTTGGGCATATTGCCAAAAAGTGCAGTAGCAAGGAGGACTGGCGGAATCGGTGCTACAGATGCGGCGCCGAAGGCCACAACGCCAACGAGTGTAGCAAAAGCCCAACCTGTGCACTCTGCAAGACCAAAGGCCGCAAGGATACGGAGCACTCGACAGGATGCAGAATATGCCCGTCGTATAAGCAAGCAGTAAAGGAGTCAAATCGCATGGAATGAAGTTACTCCAGCTTAACCTCAATCACTGCGCAGCTGCACAAGACCTACTTGAGCAGACGGTGAGAGAGCACAAGATCGACGCCGCTGTGCTCAGTGAACCATATCGTCGGAAGCACCAAGGAGTCTGGGTCGAGGACAATACTTGCCGAGCTGCAATATGGGTGTGTGGAGTCAAACCACCTCAACTCGCGGACGTCAGGAGGGATGAAAACTACGTCAGGGCAACCATAGAAGGAACCACGGTTTACAGTTGCTACATGGCACCAAGCCTAACTACGGATGAGTTTGAGTCGGCGGTAGATAGACTCGTTCTAGATGCACACGGCAGGAACTCTGTAGTAATTGCTGGCGATTTCAACGCATGGGCAACTGAATGGGGCTGCGGCCGAACTACGCCAAAGGGTCATATCCTCATGGATGCACTCGCAGCACTTGACGTGATCCTCTTGAATACCGGCGAGATGACTTTTGCCAGAGGAGATGCCAGTTCTGCGATTGACCTAACCTTCGTAAGTAGCAGGCTGGTGAGGGGTGCAAAATGGCTGGTGAGTGACATATACACCCACAGCGACTACCAATCATCTGCGAACTGGAGAAGCCCCGGAATCGGCAGCGGATAGGTCCGACATTGAAAGGCTGGAGAACAAACAGCCTTGACGAAGACGTCCTAGAAATGATGCTTGAAGGTTTGGTGCTGGAAGGCAGTGCAGAAGAAATGGCGAATCAGCTGGCAAGGAAGGTAGAAAACGCCTGCGACGCGGCAATGCCCAGGAGAGCATATGGTGGGAGGCATAAACCTGTCTACTGGTGGACGGATGCAATATGCGAGCTCCGTAAAGCATGCCATGCTGCGAGGAGAAGGTATCAACGTTCCATACGGAAACCGGATTCCCTGCAGAAGCACCAGGCCTTCAAGGAAGCCAGAAATGTTCTGAAGAAGGCAATTAAGAAGAGCAAGAGCACCAGATTCGCTGAATTATGCGCACAAGTTGAGGACGACCCATGGGGCATGGCATATATACTTGTCATGCGAAAATTGCCCTGTTATAGACGGCCAGCCCCAACCTGCCCAATGTTGCTCAGACGCATAGTGGCACAGCTCTTTCCAGTACAGAACTATGTCCCATACGAGCTCCCTCTGGAGCAAACGGAGGAGTCAATACCCAGTGTGACTATAGATGAGGTGTTGCGCGCGGTTGGGAAGTTTGGAGACCAGAAAGCACCCGGCCCAGATGGAATCCCCAACCGAGTGCTCAAGACCGCAGCTGCACTGAACCCAGAGCCACTGAGGAAAATGTACGACGCTTGCCTGAGAGAAGGCATTTTCCCCAAGAGATGGAAGAGGCAACGATTGGTCCTGGTGCTGAAAGCCAACAAACCAACAGAGGACCCTTCAGCGTACCGCCCACTCTGCATGTTAGATATGGCGGGAAAAATTCTAGAGCGGATAATCTGTGACAGGATTGATGAGGCCATTGCAAAATCTGGAGGGCTCTCAAAACGGCAATATGGTTTCCGGAAGGCGAGATCTACCGTGGACGCCATCAACGAACTTGTCCAGACGGCTAAAACAGCGATCCATGGGAAACGATGGAGGGGTGGAACCAAGAGGTATTGCCTTGTGGACACCCTAGATGTCAAAAATGCTTTCAACTCAGCTAGCTGGGAGCGCATAGATAAGCGTTAGCAGAGTTTGGGGTACCCATCTACCTGAGGCGAATGATTGCCAGCTACTTCAGCGATAGGATCCTGCTCTACCAGTCCGAAAAAGGTGTGGAGTCGCACAAGATTATCGGAGGAGTTCCCCAGGGATCGGTGCTTGGACCGTTACTCTGGAATGCTATGTACGACGGCATCCTCCGCGTACAGGTCCCTGATGGTGTCAAAATCATCGGATACGCGGACGACATAGCATTGGTAATCACAGGTAAATACTTGGAGGAAGTGGTAGCAGAGGCCAACCGAACTATGGCTACCGTCGGAAGATGGCTTGCAAACGTTGGACTTAGCTTGGCTGAACACAAGACCGAGGCAATCCTGGTTTCGAGCCGCAGAGTATTGGAGGTAGTGGAAATAAGAGTTGGTAGATGTGCCATAACCACGATTCCACACCTCAAGTACCTAGGAGTGTGGATAGACGCGCGGCTTACCTTCAAAGAACATCTGCGGCGCGTGGGAGATAAGGCAGCAAACACATGTTCTCTCCTATGTAGAATAATGCCCAACGTGGGAGGACCCAGGCAGCGGAAAAGGCGACTCATCGCCGGGGTTGTCAGATCCATTATTCTCAATGAAGCGCCAATAGGCTTACGTCCGCACCATTGAGGCAGCATACAGGAGAAGTGCACTACGAGTGATCTGCGCATACCGCACCGTATCCACAGATGCCACCTTGGTAATAGCCGGCATGATTCCCGTGAACCTGCTAGCGAAAGAAGCGATGAACCTCTACCACGCCAAAGGGACACACGCGACAAATGTAGAGGAGCTCTTGGAAATTGGAAAGCGGAAGACCCTTCAAGAGTGGCAAGCCCAGTGGGATACTTCTACAAATGGCCGCTGGACAAGAAGGCTGATCCCCAACATTCAGCAATGGGTAAGCAGGTCGCATGGTGAGGTGAATTTCTACGTCACACAATTGCTGACAGGCCACGGAGGTTTTCGGGCATACCTGCACAGATTCCACTTGGAGGAATCTCCCGACTGTGCAAACTGTGGAGGTACAGAGATAGAAGATCCCAAACATGTCTTCTTCTATTGCCCACGTTATGAAAGTGCTAGAGTGGCACTACAAGGAGTATGTGGAGAGTCCGTGGTGCCCGACAACATAGTGCAGCATATGCTCGAGAGCCCGGAGAAATGGGCTGCGGTGTGTGACACCACCGCCGCTATTATGAAAGACCTCCGCCACCAGGAGTGGCGAAGACGAGCAATGGAAAATAGCTAGGAGGGGTCCGCTGGCCATACTGCTTATTCGAGATTCCAGTTTCATGTTAGCGCGGTGCGTAGCTCTTCTTTGGGCATTCCCAATACCTTCAATGCACAACGAAGCCTCGATTGGATATATGCCTAGTCTTTTAATGACACGCTCGGAGACGATGTTGATTTGTGATCCTGAGTCGAGAATGGCACTAAATTCACCCGATCGTCCATTCGCAGCTGTTTTTCTGATTTTAGCTGTTCCCAACAAGACATAACAGCTTCGATGTGTAGGCATGATGTCGGTGGCTGCTGATGCCACTGCGGTATTGGACAGAGTTGTAGTTGATTTTAAATTGATTGCTGTAGATCGGCTTCCTCTTGTGGTCTGCTCCCGTGCTTCTAGATGCAACAGCGTGTTGTGTTTTCTATTGCATTTGGTGCAGTTGCCTGACAAGCAAGATTTGGCGTTGTGCCCACCTTTCAGACAGTTTACACAGTAGTTTGCTGTTTGGACTGTGTTTAACCGCTGACTTGGTGTCATTTTGAGAAAATCTTGACATTGAAATAGCGCATGATGTTGGTTGCATGTGATGCATGCTGGACCTGTTGGCACTGAGACACTTAACGCCTGGTAGGCCCTTGGTCGCCCTTGTTCTGCCGCATCCTTGTTGAGTCTTCCTCCTAAAGCTTCCAATGACTGGAATCTAAGTTCAAGGAATTTCAGGAATTCGTTTACAGATGGTATCTCCTTCGGCTGTTTTAAGGATTGCTCCCATAATGCGTGAGTGGTTTTGTGCAGGTTTTGGGTTAACATGTACAGCAGAATGGAGTCCCAGCTGTCGGTGCTCACTCCTAGACCTTGTAGAGTCATGATGCACTCCTTGGTAGTGTCGTGGAGGAACTTAATCGCTGATGTCTGATCGTTGTTGATTGTCGGTTGGGAGAGCAGTCTGCTTAACGTTGCGTTTATCAGCAGCCGAGGGTTTTCATATCGATCCTTGACCACCGCCCATTCAGCCTCGTAATCATTTCCCGATGCTGTGAAGTGCCGAATTAGTCCTTCCGCCTGACCGGATAAACTGGACTTCAAGAACCACATCTTTTGGTAAGCTGGAATTGGTTGTTTGTCGACCAACTCCATAAATAGATCGTGGAACTGCCTGCACTTGTGGTAGCTGCCATCGAATTTTGGTAGTTCAACCTTGGGAAGTTTTAGACCTGATGTCGTCATATTGGCTGTTTGCCTGTTGACTGCTGTTGGAGAGGCTTGCATAATTGATGCCGCTGATTCTCGAGCCATATCTTGAAGCTGCAAAATCTGTGCAGTGATTGCTTGCTCAATCTGGGCAAAACCCTCGTAGTCGTATGAGCTGGGCTCATCAGATAACCAGATCCTTTGGTGCAGGTCCTGGGCAGATTTCCAATGCGTTTCTACTGTCTTCGCCTGCATTGCATAATAGTGCGACGCTTGTTGTGTCACACTATTAAGCACTTGGCTAAGTAGTTTGCTAGCTGTGTCTGTTGACTTCTTTTGTTTGTCAATTAGTGAGCATAGCTAACTTGACGGACCTCTGGGGGCAGGTATCACGGTGCTTGATTCGCTTTGTCTGGTGGCTGGCTGCGGCGACTGTACTCTTTTGAGTACCTCCGGTGCAGCCTTTGAGGTTGATGCTGCCTGGAGACGTTTGATAGCCTGTACTGCTCTGTCCATCTCATCGCGTGCTTCTCGGTATTTCGTGCGAATGGCAGTGTGTAAATCCTTCACGAAATACGGGTGGCCGACTTCCTTGCCATGTTGGTCGCGGATGGTATTGTCGAGTTTGTCAAACTGTTCCCACAATTCATCCAGCTCCTTGGCTTTTGTTGTTATGACATCTATTGTTCTGCACTCTTGTCGCGCCTTCTTGTAATTGGCTATAGCTTTTTGTAGAGCCAGTGCAAGTTCATCTTGCCTCAATGATAGTTCATCCATTCCCATGATGATGACGTATCGTGTTTTTTAATGCTATGTGCAGGATTCGATGTTGTCCTCTGCTGGTTACCGGCTAATCCTGACTTGATTGTTGTCGTCTGCTGGTTACAGGACACTTGATAGCTTGATGATGTAGATAATGTCTGAAGTCTTCTGCAGGTTACTAGCTTAGGACTTGATTGTTGAATGTGGATACTACGTTGGTAGCTGTTTGCTGCCTACTGAAAGATGTTTCAATGATCAGTGGATCGATGGATACTTGGCACTTGAACCAGTTATCCTCTCCGTCTGATACTCAGAAGGTTGCAAATGTCGGGGTCACCAAAATGTTAAACTAAATTTAACAACTGAATTTCAACAACGGTTCTTGTACCGAGTTGATTATGAAGTTGACAAAAGGCACATAAACCTTGGTGTCGGAGGAGGAGAATCAATCAATGTTAAGTTAAAATGAAAAGACTCACAGTTAACTCTTTCTGATTGACTGACTTTTGGATCTGCCAATCGTGGGTATTTATTCATTTTTCTATATACATATATTACATATAATTTGGCTATACATATTAGGTATTATTGAATTGACAGCATAACCATGAAATGTGCATTATTGACAAATTTGAAAGCTGGCCTTGAATTGAGTTTTTCAGCGTATTGCACTTGATATCATGTTTCATCCAGTGCAATGCCTTCGCTGATGTAGTATATATTGGAGTTTTTGTCAACAATGCAAATCGTTAAGCTGGCAAGGTTTGCTTAACACAAGCCTAATTGTATGCAAAAGAAGATGTTATGCATTAAAAGTTTGAATGTTACATACCTCCCAATGAGGTTTGCACATCAACTGTTAATGCAATTAACAATGCATATATATATATATATATATATATATATATATATATATATATATATATATATGTATATATGTATATATATATATATATATATATATATATATATATATATATATATATATATATATATATATATATATATTTATATATATATATATATATAGATATATATATATAGATATATATACATACTCGTATATATATACCCAGTAAAAAATAGATCGCTCTCGGAGCAATTATGGATCGATCCAATGCGAGGCATTGATCGCTCCCTATTGTTCAAGAGCTCATGTATTTTGCGATCCTTTTTAACATAGCGTGTCATTGGAAGCGAGCGCTCGTTTTGAGTTCCTAAGCGAGTAATATTTGAGCGCTCGGTTAGAGTTCCTACGCGAGTAGTATTGGAGCGCTCGTTTTGACTTCCTCCACGAGTAGTATTGGAGCGCTCGTTTTGACTTCCTACGCGAGTAGTATTGGAACGATCTTTTATTCATAGTACGCGAGTAAAAGGAGAAACGATTATTGCTTATTCTGTATATTAAATGCCTGTATACAAAATTGAAAGAACATAATTCTAGCAAATCCTAGTCATATATATAAGAAAATTTATACAGGGAATTCAATTCAAAATCGGATAAAGCATTAATGGATTAATAATTAAATATAATAAAGTAATTAATATTAATTATTGCTGCTTTAGGGCATACGTCATTCTGTAGAAGGCAACTTTGATTTTCAAGAACGCTTCTCCCATTGATTTCTCATAGTCTGGATAGGTGGTGTATATATTCTTCATGGCTTCAAAAAAATAGTAATTCAAAAGCCTGTAACATTTTAGGGCGATCTTTCCCTTCGACCTGTTCCAATTAACTTTTAATATGCGCCAACATTTCGGTTGTATCGACTGAATCTGCAATTACGACAGTTAAAAATGTATGTATGTAATATACCTCGAATGAAATAATTTGCATTAAATAAAATATCTTACCCGTGTTGCCTGAATAAACAGGCACAAATTCGAAATTCCTTCTATTTTCACCCATCTTGCGGGTTATTTCGAGTTTAATTTTAATTAAGTTTTAATTTCATTTTTTCGCTTCTTGAACTCTTGAATTTGTTGTATCGGGTACTAAATCGAGTACTAAAGCATAAAGAACTACGCAATAACTTGCCTCTCAACGAAAGTGCAACTAACGGTAAACAATACAAAACTCTGAAGAAGCCAGATATTAGCAAAGAACCAAACAAGAGAAAGAAGTGACAGAGGAAAGTAAATGAGAGCTGTCAATTTGATACATTTATGTTCAAATAGGAGTAATAATGGAGCGCTCTGTTATTCCTCCTTTTTGCGAGCGATCAAACATTTTTTACTGGGTGTATATGTATATAAGAAAAATAGCTTAAGAAATGTTAAAGTGGAGATCGTGATATTCGTGTTGCCAACTCATATAAATACTACTACTATTTCAACACTTCGTCTCAATACGAATATCCTCTACAAACTATATACAACAATATAATTTCAATTCACAAAATTCATTTTTAGACCCATCATTTCAGTTAGTTTACAATGTTTATCTTTAGATAGGTTTTTCGTCAAAATATCAGCACCATTTGATTAGTTGAGGCATACTCAAATTCAGCATGTTTGTTTTCAGCAACTTCACGTACATAATGATATTTTAAATCTATGTGTTTTGTTCTTGAAGGATATACATGATTTTTAACTAGAGATTGAGAACTTAAATTATCGCACTTTATTGTTATAGGCATGTCTCCTTCATCGAATCCAAGCTCTGTTAAGAATCGCTTAAAATAAACAGATTCTTTAGCGCTCGTACACAATGCCACGTACTCTGCTTTTGTTGTACTCAACGATATAGTACTCTGTTTTTTTGATTCCCATGCCACGGATCCGCCACTCATCATGAAAACATAACCAGAATATGACTTCCAATCTTTCGTATCACCAGCCCAATCTGCATCCGCCATATATTCCATCACTGCTGGGGCGATACCATAGTTTTACCTGCCAAGTTTTCGATAAATACCTCATAACGTGTATGACGCCAGTCTGATGCTGGATTGTTGGATTTGAATTACCCTGTGCCAAATATCTAACAGAGTGTCAATTTGTAGATCGCTAAATACATTAGTCCTCCAATCATTGATTGATAAGATGTCTTGTCAACTCTTTCAGCATGCTCGTCATCACATCTGATTTGAAACCCAGGATCCAAAGGAGTTGAAACTGGTCGACAAGTCTTCATGTCGTACCTCTTCAATATACTGCGGATATGTTGCTTCTGACTGACCGCTATTGCGCTGGTTTCTCCGCACCGCTCAATTTCCCAACCAAGGAAATGGGAAAGAGGCCCTTTATCCACCAACTTGAATTCGCTAGCCACCTTTGCCTAAATGAGTTCAATGTCTTCTTTGACCGCGCTACTTATAATTAAATCATCAATGTATACGGCTTTTATAATTAACTTGCCTTTTAACATCATTTTATATACGAATGACTCCGTCTGGCACTGATGAAACCAGATGTTCTTTAGTACACCATCAATTTTTGAGTTCCATTCACGTCCTGATTGCTTTAACCCATATATTGCCTTGTTTAATCGGAGCACACGATGCGGATATTTTTCGCTGATGAAGCATTCTGGTTGCTGCATATAACATTCGTCAGACAGGTTACTGTTGAGATACGCCGTAGCGATGTCAAGATGAAGTAGATGCATTTTATGTGATACAGCCAAAGCTAATATTGTTCGTATGGTGGCATATCTTATTACTGGTGAAAATGTCTCCATATAATTTAATCCGAACCGTTGGCTGCATCCTTTGGCGACAAGCCGCGCCTTAAATCGCTCAATTTCGCCGTTTTGATCCGTTTTGATGCTGAATACCCATTTACACCCAATTGCCTTTTGGTTCAGTGGTAGATCGACTAACGACCATGTGTTATTCTCAATCAGTGCAGTGTATTCTTGTTGCATTGCAGATAACCATTCTCCGGAATGCGAACCATCTTTTATATCACTTACTGATTGTGGAACCTTGATATTGTCACTGCTATTCGCCAAATTAGCACAGTTGTATTCCTTGCGTGGACGCCCTGGCTTACCAGTTCTGATAAATTTTGGTCTTCCAGACCCAATTCGCTTTGGCTCCTCGTCATTGCTGCTAGGCTCATTTATAGTATCAGCTGCTTCATCATGAGGCTCACCTGTTATTACTGCTGACACTGTATCATCTTTCTTGGCTGCATTGTTCTTCAGATCATTCAACAACTCCGATAGTTGATTGGCTTCTGAACCCATAAGTGTAATTTCATCAAACTTTACGTCTCGTTTGGTCACTACCTTTTCTGAACGTAAATCGTACAATCGGTAAGCTTTCGACTGCTGTGAGTAACCGACCATAATATATTCTCTCCCTTTTGGGCGGAACTTCCGATTTTGCGTTTTGTCTAATGCGATAGCTAAACATCCGAACACTTTCAAATGCTTCACGCTCGGCTTGATTCCGTGCCAAATTTCGTTTGGAGTTGTATCTCCCAATATTTTTGATGACGTCCGATTCCGCAAGTATACTGCGGTTGCTGCTGCTTCAGCCCAAAATTTTTCTCCTAGTCCAGCATGTACTAACATCGATCTGGCCATTTCGGCCAGTGTACGGTTCGCTCGCTCTGCCACTCCATTGTGTTGGGGTGTATGTGGAACCGTCAGTTGACGCACTATCCCGTTTAACTTTAAAAACTGGTCAAACGCGGTATTTACAAATTCACGACCGGTGTCGCTACGAATAGCTTTAATTTTTCGACCCGTTTGGCATTCAGCAAGATTTTTGAAAGTTTTAAAACAATCGAGCATATTGTCTTTTGATTTCATAAAAAAATAAAATATGTTCGGGATTTATCATCGACAAATGTCAAAAAATATCGCGACCCACCGATCGACTGGGTATTAAATGGTCCACATACGTCAGTATGAATCAAATCTAATAGATTGTCTTCTCTATTTTCTGATGTTTGAGGAAATGGCTGTACGCACACTTTGCTTTTCGTGCACGAAATGCATTAAAACTTTTCTGGCATTGTAAAATTTTTAAAATCACGCACAATCTCTTTTGAGGCGAGTTCGCGTAAACAATTAAAATTCACATGGCCACACCTATTATGCCACCGCACACATTCATCGCCACACAAGAAATTTGATTCGAGTTGGTTTCGCAAAATGTTCAAGTTGTTCTCTTTATATGCTTTGAACGATATCGTATTGTTTGAAGTGAAGGTCACCTCTGCACCGTACTCTAAGCTTTTGCTAACCGAGAAGAAATT
The DNA here is from genome assembly GCA_920105625.2 of Clusia tigrina. Lineage (NCBI taxonomy): Eukaryota > Metazoa > Arthropoda > Insecta > Diptera > Clusiidae > Clusia > Clusia tigrina. The sequence goes on along the minus strand of OV050030.1, from coordinate 104,363,058 downwards.
TGATTGTAGCGAAGGAACGAATAAAACGTCTTTGAGAGTAAGATTACTATTCGAAGTTTTAATTTTTACCTCTCCTCTCCCTTCTGCGTCTACAAACTTATTTCCAGCGACACTGACTTTTTGTTTCTCCTCGCGCATTAAAACAAAAAACTCCCGATTATTACACATGTGCGACGTCGCGCCACTGTCGACGCACCAAACCGACCGATCTAGCGCGCGCTTTGTATTATTTGAACTTGACAAAAGTGCAGCAAAATATGACTGCTCTTTTCCTTTTCTCTTTGCCATTGTTTCTACGCCTGTTACTATTGTAGTTTCTTTGGTGCCAAACTCTAGTTGAGTTGTTATTGTTGTATTGTTGTGCGACATACGCCTGGTGATTCCTTTCCTGTGTTTCGTTGTTCTTTCCTCTGCGTTCGTATTCTTCTAAGAGTTTGGCCTTGAGTGCGCTGTACTCGGGCAAAGTATCCCTTGTTTCCATGGCGAAGTTTTCGTACTGCTTTGACAAACTGCACAACAGTATAATGGCCAAAATTTCGTCCCCTAGTTCAATGCCCACTTCGGTCAACTTGTCTACGATGTCAGTAAATGAATTCAAAAGCGCTGGCACATTATCGTCATCCGACATACAGAGATTCAGCAAGCTCTTGTATAAGGTGTCCTTTCTTGCAGGGCCTTTTGGTTTATATATACCCTCGAGCCTCGACCACGCTTCGGCTGACGTTTTACAATTTTTAATGTGGTTCAGCTGATTAGGTTTGACTGACAAAACCATTGTTGCTACGGCTTTCTCATCCAGCAATTCCCACTCGTCACGGTTAGACGTATTTTTCTTCAGCTTGCCTAATACCACTTTCCACAACTCTGTACAAATTAAAACGCCGCGCATCTGGACACACCAGGAGTCATAGTTCTGTTCATCTAATTTTTCGATGGCGTATACACTCGATCCTATTGTTGAGCTTCGTTCTGTCACTTTTTTTATTCCCGAAAATTTTTATTTCTGGATTTTGTTTGCACAACTTCGGACTTTTTCTTCTTGTCTCAGGCATTTGGACACACCACGCCTGGGCCCATAACTTATTGTAGCAGATTTCTAAAGAAGTAAAAACACGCGTAGAGTACTTAACTCTTTGACAGTATATTAAAGACTTAATCTAACGTAACAAAAAGAAAAATAGCTTAAGAAATGTTAAAGAGGTGATCGTGATATTCGTGTTGCCAACCCATATAAATACTACTACTATTTCAACATATATATATATATATATATATATATATATATATATATATATATATATATATATATATATATATATATATATATATATATATATATATATATATATATATATATATATATATATATATATATATATATATATATATATATATATATATATATATATATATATATATATATATATATATATATATATACTCGTATAAATATAAAGACACACTATTAATGATAGTATGATAATTATAATATTACTTAAACTAATTTAATTGATTTAAAAATAAACTAATTAAAACATAATTTTTATTGTTTTTGAAAAAATTTGTAATAAGGAAATATTAGGGTCCTAATTTTACATGTATTCCGTAACTATAGATCTTAATGATTTAATTTTCAAATGATTTTTAGTAGGCAAATAATCATTATATATTATTCATTATATTTAAATTCTACAGTTTACATTTTTTTCAAAATATTTTTATTTTTCTTAATTTTTTTTTTTTTTACAAACTATCTAGCATATTCTATTACTAATTTTAGGTGTACATTCCCTAACGTATTTTTTATCTAATATTTTATATCTCATATTTTGTACTTTTTTTATATCTTATATTTTTTATTAAAAGGTATCCCTTTTTTATAAGCAACCTGTGATAAATTTGTGGAACAACTATCTTAATGTTTACATAAAGGTATATATTTTTTCATGATTATGTGTGACCTTATATCTCAATAACAATGTTAGGGTGCATTAATTATGAATAGGTAAGTGCCTTATGTATTCATTTTTATTTCTAGTGCCTATAAATACTTTGCCAATTACTATTAAAGCTAATGCTTTATTTTAACTTGTTCTTTACGTGTGTCTTATGAAATCTTTTACCGGTTTCTGTTACTACTGTCACTTTGTTATTCCTTGCCACTACTTCTTTCTTATAAAGGAGTTTTTGTTTACTCTTTATCTATTTATCTGCGATATAAATTTGGTCACCCAAATCAAACTTTTTGGGAATCTATTTGTTTTGTTTAATCTTAAATTGGTTAATTCCTGATTTCTTTCTATTTGCGCTCGAATTTCTTCATGGATTTTATTTCGAAAGTACGTAAGGTTTTGGTAATTGACTCTTTGTGTCCTGACAAAAGTATATCGCAAAGTATTTGGTTTGTCACTGTGTGAAACGTGTTGTTATAATGTGTTATATATACTAATTCTTTCGGCGTCAGATTGCGCATTTCTTACTTCAGACAGCGATAAATTTCTATGAGAATAGAATGAAGTCGTTCTACTTGACCGGTTACCTCACTGTGCTGGGTTGGCGTTTGATACAATTCAACTACTAAAGATCTAATGTAGTTAGAAATATTAGGGTTTATAAAACCTTCTCTCATTACATGTAACAATAGTTTTGGGTACTGTAAAATTGTGAAGGGTTTTAATTAGATTTGAACGAAGATGGATTGCGGATTTATTTTTAATATGAAAGAATTTTGCAAATTTAGTGAATTTGTCAATACAACTAAGAAGTTTTTCCTTTTGTAATTCAAACATGTGTATGTGTAAAATTTTGCATGGGTATCTGGGAACTAGGGTTTGTTGTAGTTGAGGCTTAGGTGGATGTCGGTCGTATTTGTTCACATTGCAAATCTCGCAATTTGAGTTATATCCTGTAATCAGGGCATTTATCCAGGGGAATTAAAATTTCCGACAGATCCCATCTTCTTCCCTTACGTCCTCCATAACCTTTTGAGTGAGCCTTATTTTATACTGGGAAAAGTGTTTTAAGTAAGCTTCCTGAAGTGTTTGTAAGAAGGCTTCAGGAATTTTTATCCCATTAATTACAGTAGGATTCAAAAAATTCTTTTAGTTGATTATTAAATTTGCACTATTAATTTCCATAGATATGTGGTGGCGCTTGTCCCAAAAGTGAAAATTATTACCCTGTCTCACAACCAGTTGGTTCCTAAATACTTTCAAGGGAGTCTCTATGTGAGGATTCAAATCAGAGCTGTCTATTTCCGCACTATGCATGGTGGCGGCTGTTGAATAGTTGCCTTCGCTGGCTGTTTTAGTAGCATAATCTAGGCCTTCACAAGCTATATCCGTAACAGAATCGCTTGAACTTGGCAAGTGATTTAGTTCCATTTTAAGCCTCGAGAGAGCATCGGCTACAAAGTTTGATTTACCAGGCTTGTAAATCAACTCGTAATTGTACTCCTCAATTCGGGCCTTCCATCGGTTAAAATTTAGTCTATAACTATCCTATACTATTTTTCACCTGAAGGTTTTGGTTTTTTAGGAACCACTCAAATTGGCGAATTATATGGGCTATTAAAGGGAGAGATCACACTTTCGGACAAGAGCTCGACCTGCTTTTCGACCTCTTCTCTCATTGTGACGGGATATGTACAACTCTTTTTGTATATAAGGGCTCGTTAGTTGTTGTCTTGATATCAGCTCTCACCGTGGTCTGATCTCCTTAATTGGACCAAAAAGCTCTTTCAATTTTTTTTAAGCTTCTTGATGCGCAGCTTGGCACTAGTAGATGCACTCCCTGGCTCGACCAAGTTGACTTCTTTTGATATCTTTGCCCTCAGAGGAATTTTTATGCCTGGTTTTAGCGTAAGTATATTATTATTTTTTCGGTCTATGACCGCTTATAGATCTTTAAGGGTATCGTCACCAATAATTCCATGGAAGGACACGAGGCCTGGCAAAACGTAGAAGGTCAGAAGGATGTAGTTGGCATATTATTTATATTAATGTCACCCGCAGCAGTGAAAACTTTAGCGGGGTTGCAATGTTTGTAACGGACAGAGATATGCAATGTTTGTAAGCCCCAGTATCGACTAGGAAGTTGAGGATGGAGCCGTCTCGCGTTTTATATATATAAGAAATACTTGAGCGGCGCCCGTCATAAAACTTACATCATCGATACCGCAAGACTCAGGTTATAACTTTTCGTCACAACCTTCTTCTGAGAAGCCTAGCCTTGGCTCTGACATCTGAATATCATTAAGCTTTTGATATTTTTGCGGGTATTTGGCAGACGTGGCTCTTCACTTGAAGGAATTGTCACCTTGAGGGCGGTTTATGTAATTCGCCCGTCTTGATTATATGGATTCATCAACCTTCACTATCTCTGGTGGATCTGATCTCATTGGTCTTCTTTGATAGTTCGATGAAAAGTTCAGCTAGTTGTTATAATTGGTGTTAACTCTTTGAGGAAAGCGATTAAATGGCATGAGTGGAAGCTGTGGTTTGGATTCCATACGAGGTACCTGGACTTATTGGGACTGTCACTCTATTAAGAGTATTCGAGTGAATTGTGTTGTTTCTTACAGATAGATTCTGTATCTCTAAGCAAGCAGAGTATGCCTCTGGTAAGGTTCAAGGTTTTTGAATTATCAACATTTTCGAAAGGTCACCATCTAAACCGCGATTAAAAACATCTAAGGCACGGTTACGGTCGGTTTCCACCAACGCCTTGACCGTCTCCTGAGAATATAGGCTGTTTTTATTTAATAATCATGGAAAATTGGTGACTAACCATGGCATAGTACTCATACAACTTGGACCCCTTCTGTGATAATTGATTAAGTTGGTGTTATAGAGTACAATTGCCCTCGAACACCTGTACTTCCTTACCGCAGTCTGGAAGCCTACACATTTCTTTTAGTTACTGTTCTGTTCTTGGAGCTTCTGCTATCGCAGAAATGAACGTGTTGAAAATCTATCAATGGAATGCAAACGGTATGAGCCAGCATAAGTTAGAAGTCATAAACATTTTCTTTCGAATGAAATCGATATACTTCTCATATCGGAACACATCTAACCGAAAAGCACAATTTTTGAATACCAGATTATAAATTTTATGGCACAAAGCATCCCGTTGGAAAAGCACATTGTGACACTGGAAATTTAATCAAAAATCGAATAATGCATTTTGTTATGGAAGAATAATACAAAGATTACTGTTTATGGGAATGGTAAGCCTTTTTACCAACCGCTTGAACTATTCAATTTTTAAATTACACTACCGATAATAAAAACTGCAACTACGTGTGCTTAAGGAATAAGTTAACGTAACATATGCAAAAACTTCAATATAAATAAATATGTGCGAATAGCCAAACCTCTTACTTCCTTGCTACGGGGAGAAGCAGGACGGGTACCAAAATCTGTTTCTAGTAGAAAATTAATATCAATGAATAACAGTGCAGTTGAGGCATTCAATAAATTAAAAAATTCACTCGTCTCCGAGGATGTCATCCTCTCGTACCCAAACTTTAACTATGCTTTCCCCTTGACAACAGATGCTTCAAATTATGCCATTGTAGCAGTCCTGGAGCAAAATAGCAGACCAATAACCTTTATTTCGCGAACGCTAAGTAAAACAGGGGAACAATATGCTGCTAACGAGAAGGAGATGTTAGCAATTGTTAGGGCACTAAATTCTCTCAAAAGCTACCTCTATGGTGCAGCCAAAATAGTTATTTTCACAGACCACCAACCGCTTACATTTGCCTTGAGCAACAAAAATAATAACAGCAAAATGAAACGCTGGAAGGCAATACTGGAAGAACATAACTATGAACTCAAATACAAGCCAGGAACGACGAACGTGGTCGCAGATGCCTTATCAAGACTACCACTAACTACACAAATAAATTCACTTACTGCCGCACACAGCAGTTTCGTCGCTATGCTTCACAGCATAGCGACGAAAGTTTCTCTCATGACCGCATACCAGCGGTCGAAGTTCCTATAAATGCCTTTAAGAACCAAATTTTCATCCTTTCTGGAAACCCTGATAATTATCAATTCGAAATACCATTCCCTACGTACCACAGGCATATCGTCACTAAATCAGAGTACACAAATCAGGATCTAACCTCAATCCTTAGAAGACATTTAAACCCCAGCGTAATTAATGGTCTGTTTACAACAGAAGAAATAATGGGAAAAGTTCAAGAAATTTGTCCCGAACACTTTAGTAGATACAAAATCCGTTTCACCCAAACAAAAGTCAATGCTGTAACTAGCGAAACAGAACAGGAAGAGGAAATTCTAAAGCAACATAGAAGGGCCCACCGAAATGGACGTGAGAATAAAATCCAATTATTAGAAAGGCTTTACTTTCCGAAAATAAATTCAAAAATTAACAGATTGTTGAAGGAGTGTAGAATATGCCTAGAGCATAAGTATGACCGTCACCCCAATAAGCCCCAATTAAAAGAAACCCCAATTCCTGAATATCCTGGTCACATTCTACACATAGATATTTATAGCACAGAAAGGAAACTAGTCCTTACAGCAGTGGATAAATTCTCAAAATACGCGCAGACAAAGCTGATTCAATCCAAGGGAGTAGAAGATATCCAGGAACCACTACGCCAATTATTATTTAATTATGGAGTTCCAAAAATTGTTGTGATTGACAATGAGAAGTCCTTAAATTCTGCCTCTATAAGATTCTTATTACATGACCAGTTAAGCATACAAATTTTCAAAACACCCCCTTATTTCAGCACAGTCAATGGGCAGGTTGAAAGATTTCATTCAACTTTGACGGAAATTATGAGGTGCTTAAAAACTGATGGAACTCATAGATCTTTTGAAGAATTGCTAGATAGAGCTGTGTATGAATATAACTGCTCCGTGCACTCGACAACAAGGAAGAAGCCAATCGAGGTATTTTTTGGTAGGAGGGTTAGCAGGGACCCAAGCCAATTCGAAAAAGCAAGGCAGGATAATATCGCACGGCTAAGAGAAAAACAAAGCATCGATTTAGGGCAACAAAATAAGAAAAGGCATCCTATTAAAAACTATGAGCCGGGAGATGTCATTTATGTAAAGCTAAATAAAAGAGTAGAATCCAAGTTATCCCCACGTTACAAAAGGGAGAGTGTTAGAGAAAACAAGTCAAAGACAATAATAACTGAAACTGGGAAAGTCGTCCACAAAAGTAATATTAAAAGTTAGACTCTTTTTTTTTGGTTTCTTGTGGCCTCTTGCTTAGCCGATGTAAAAATTTTGGAGTACACAAACTCAAAATTGATCACAGTAGAAACAGGATCATCAAAAGTGCAGTCTGGGACGATTAAACTGATTCATATAATTGACCTTTCCTCTTATGAAAAAATTATTGAAGACTTAAGAGACGAAGTCAACAATATCAACGACACAAATCCCCTTCAACCACTCCTTCGACACGAACTAATCCTCATCCAAAACCACCTAATCCGCCTAAAACCTAGAAATAAGCGTTCATTAAATTTTTTGGGAAGCGCATGGAAATGGATTGCTGGCAGTCCAGACCATGACGACTTCGAAATTGTAAAAGGAAAGATCAATGATGTGTCATCAAATAATAACAAGCAAATTGTTATAAATAAAATGCTAATGGAAAGGGCAAGTAATATAACGAAGATTACAAATAATATTTTAAAAGTTTTCAAAGATGAAAAACATGTTCAAGATGCCCATGTAGCCAATGTTAAACTCAGACTAGATATGATAAAGGAAGAATTAATAAATGTAGAATATGCCGTGCACTGGGTAAAGGCTGGGATCATAAATTCATTCATATTGTCTAATACAGAAATAAACGTTGTAAAAGAAATTTTCGAAAAAGATGATATCCCATATATAAATATTGAAGAAGCCTTTGAGTTTGCATCTGTAAAAATAGCATCAAATTATACCACTCTTGTTTATATAATGAGCATTCCGACAACTAAAAGTGAAGCATGCAAAACATTGATTGTCAAACCCGTTAAAAAGGGGTCATTCATTAATAAAATCGATTTTGAGAAAATTCTGCAATGCAATAAAAAAACTTTTGGCATAAAAGACAAATGTAAAAATTTCAACTTTCTATCCATTTGTAAAGAAGATGAAATAATTGACATAAGTAATTCACATTGCATTCCAAACCTCCTTCGGGGTGAATCATCCGACTGCCTTCGAACCAAGAATCAACACATACCTGAGGTAGAAGAGATCCTTCCCGACGTAATCCTGCTAAACAAATTCAATGGGACAATTACGGCTAATAATGATCAAATTAATCTGACCGGCACCTTTCTAATTTGGCATCACAATATTACCATCAACATAAAAACAAAACCTTCTGTAACGAGCAAATAATATCTTCGAAGCCTATGCCATCTACCCTACAAAGAGGGAGCAGCTTTAAAGCGGTTGAAGAGCTACTCACGTTAGAAATGATGAAAGAACTCCATCTTAACAATACTAAAAGCATCGAGTTGATTGGCGATAAACAAATCTATCCTTTCATCATGGGGTCAAGCCTGTGGATATTGCTACTATCCGCAATCGCAGTTGTCATCGCAAAGAAATGTGTTTCCAAGGCAAAAACAAACCACAAATTGGTCATCGAAACTAAGCCAACACCGAATCCAAGAGGGAATTCAGAGCAACAGCCAAAAACGTCTGCAGCAGTAGAAACGGTAAACGAGAAGCCCACCAGGATCTCTCAAATCCCATTTTTTTGACGACAGCCGAGGACGTCTGTTTTTGAGGGTGGAGGAGTTAACGTAACATATGCAAAAACTTCAATATAAATTAATATGCAAGCCACTCAGTGCAATTGCACCTCATATTGCACCAGCGGTCACACGGTCTACCTGTGGTAGCATAATTGCACGCGCGGATCGGATGACACAATTATGCTAACGTAGCGTCTGGAGCAGTTCCGCCGGTGGGAACCGAAGCAATTGGAAGGAAGACACGCAGCGGCAGCATGATCACCCAAAGGCAGCGAGGCTTATATTATTTTCAACTTAAGTTAGTTCTAATTTGAAGTTATCTAAATAAAGACGTGCCAAGAGCACAATAAAAAATAAAAAATATATTTTTTTTTTAAATCCACATAAAATAATTTAACTTATATGATCAACTGGGGAGAATTTTATTTGTACAGTGCAAGCTATGCTAATACATCAAATATACATAATCAGAATTAAAGCAGGAGAGAGAGAGTTGAGTTAAATTTAAGAGAGTTAAACATTGTTATATTAAGAGACTTAAATATTACTAAAATATGATTATTTATAATTAAATATAGTGCTACTACGAACATCCTCCCCCTTTGGAAGGGTCACGCTTTCAACATTGCCAGGATCTGTGGGAAGACAGCATAGTTTGGTCACGGCTCGTTTGAATATACCACTTGATGTGCGAAGAACCGCCACACGAACAACATTGTCATCACCCTTAATTGTTTCCGCTACTCTTGCCATTTGCCACTTTAAAGGTGGAATATTTTCGTCCTTTATCAAAACAAGAGCTCTCACTTGTAGATTTGCTGAAGAGTGTTGCCATTTGGTTCTTTACTGCAGAAGAGTTAAGTACTCCGAACTCCATTTTCTCCAAAATTGTTGCTGCATATAGCAAACGCGTTGCCAACGATTTAATCGATTGAAATTCAAAGGAGTGACATCCGGATCTATTATAGCGGTGAAGGGACCGCCAATAAGAAAATGGGCAGGAGTTAGTACGTCTAAATCGTCAGGATTTTCTGAAATGGGACAAAGAGGACGTGAATTTACAATTGCGGATATTTGACACACAAGAGTGCGGAGCTCTTCGAAATCTAGAATGTTTGAACCGACAGCTCGATAAAAATGAAACTGGGCGGTTTTAATAGCCGCCTCCCAGAATCCTCCGAAATGTGGAGATCTAGGTGGTATGCATTTCCAATCAATTCCATCGCTGAGGCATTGCTGCTCAACTGCCCTTAAGTGTGTCTCATTGAAGAACAACCTTTTTAGAGAAACCAATTCATTTTTCGCCCCTACGAAATTTGTTGCGTTGTCCTACGAAATTTGTTGGTTTTCCTCGAGAGCATGTAAAACGGCGTAGAGCTGCCAAGAATGCTGGAGTAGACAAATCCTTTACCAGTTCCAAGTGGACAGGCTTTGTAGAAAAGGAAATAAATAGGCAGAGGTAACATTTTATTAATGGTCTATTCCGAACTTCAGACCGATAGTAGAATGGCCCACAAAAGTCCGTACCAGTCACTAGAAAGGCTCTGTTTGCCTTTACTCTTCCTTCCGGTAAATCTCCCATGATGTGCTCCGTTAACCTAGGCCGTACGTGCAAGCACCTGGTACACTTATTAATGGTGCCTTGCGACCACCTACTGGCCAATATTGTAGACGAATTGCGGCTAATGATGCCTGCGTCCCTGCATGCAATAATTTGCGATGAAAGAATTCTATTATCGAATTTGTAACCGGACGCCCTTGGGGCAATATAATTGGATGCTTCGATTCAAAGTCCAGAGCTGAATGCTGGAGGCGTCCTCTCACTCGTATTAAACCAAAGTTATCTAAAAATGGTGTGAGAGAGCAGATTTTGCTAGATGATGCAACGCGACTACCAGATTTGAGTATTTTGTAATCTGGGAAATGCCTTTGTTGTACCTTTCGAATCAATAAATATGTGCCTTGATGAACATCCTCTACTGTAAGTGGACCCCTTCGGTCCTTGCCTCGCGAAATAAATTTGTAAATATAGCCGAATACTCGTTGCAGCTTTCCAAAGGAGTTAAGAAATTTGCATTTTAATGATAAGTCCGACATGTTTGATGTTGAAAGCAAAATATTCTTGCGCTTCTCGGGTAGTTCTTTAACATAACCTGGGGAATCTGGCCACGTATCTCGATCGCCTTGAAGAAAAGGAGGGCCATGCTTCCAAAGCTTAGATTTCAGTAATTCACGTGGTGTGGATCCCCTTGACAGGATATCTGCAGGATTCATTGATGCTGGTACAAAATGCCATTTCATTCCTGCAGTGAGAATTTGACTATTATTCACTCTTTTTGAAACGAATACTGTGAAATTTGACGGTTCCTTTCGTAACCATGATAATACCACCATGGAATCTGACCAGCAGTGAAAATCACATTAAAAAATCCTAATTTTGAAACTGAGCTTACAAGTTCCGATAGGAGCATAGTTGCAGATAACTCTAGTTTTGGGACTGGCAGGGTTTTTAGTAGCGAAACTCGTGATTTCGAACAAAGTAAATCTACATTGATTCCATTCTTATTTTGTGATCGAATGTAAATGCACACACCATATGCCGACAGGCTTGCATCACAAAATGCATGAGCTTCTACCTTCGAGCATGGCAACAAAACTAAGCGACGAAATTTAGAACTCTCTACTGTTTTAAATTCTTCCAATAAATTTACCCAAGTTGAATAAAGTGTCTGGGGTAAGCTCTCGTCCCAGTCTACCTTGTCCTTCCATAGTTGTTGAAGCAAGATTTTGGCCTTAGTGATGACAGGACCAATCAAGCCTAATGGGTCATAAGATCGGGCAATGGTGGACAATACCGATCGTTTTGTCACTTTACCCGGAAGTGAGTGTGGCATGAATGATAACAAGAAATAATCTGCCATAGGATCACATACCAAGCCAAGAGTTTTGGTCACGTCGCTCCCATCACTAAATCTAATATATTTTTCTTTATCTTCTTCTGGAACTTGGTTTAGCACCTTAGAATTGTTGGAACACCATTTTCTTAATTTGAAATTTCCTTTATTAAGAAGCTCAGTTGTTTGACGCATAATCTCCGCGACTTCGTCTTCAGAATTTCCTCCTGAAATGAGGTCGTCAATATAGAAATATCTGCGAACTGTCTCTGCACCGATTGGCAGAACTCGCTCTTCATCATAATCTAATTGATGCATGGTACGAATAGACAAAAATACCACCGATTTGGTACCGTATGTGACCGTATCTAACTTATATATTTGTACATTTTCCTCTGGAGAGTCACGCCATAAAATGCATTGAAGAAAATTGTCAGGATGCTGCATTCGTACAAACCTGTACATTTTCCATATATCTCCTGTTAGAGCGATCTCAAAGGTTCGGAAGCGTAATAGAATACTGAAAAGATTTGGCTGGATTGTAGGTCCAGCCATCAGCAAATCGTTAAGCGAATAGCCAGTGGAAGTTGATGCCGACGCATCAAACATAACTCGCAATTTTGTTGTTGTGCTGTCCGACTTAAAAACACAGTGATGAGGCAAAAAATACGTTGGAGTGCCAAAGTAACAATCGTCGGCAAGTGACATGTGATTTGAATATCTGTACAACTTAATAAATTATGAGTATTGAATTCGTAATTCAGTGTTTCAAAGAAGCTTTCTTTCTAAAGACTTAAAGCGCAATAATGCTTGCTGATACGATTCACCAAGGAGGTCAATGCTATGTTTTGTGGGAAGACGCACAGAGTACTCGCCAGAACTCCTGTGAATTGTGGGCAGGAGCAGAAAGGGTAGAACAATTTGATATTATAGCAGCAGCTTGAGGCGAAGCAATGCGATCAAAATGTAATAGTGTATGATGCTTAGATGAGCACTGCTTGCAACATACAGATTTGCAATTTTTGATAATATGCCCTGGTTTCAAACAATTAATACATAGCTGTCGCCTTTTGGCTTCTTTAAACCGTTTAAACCGGTGGGAGATAACCTTAAAAAAGTCGAACAGGAAGTAATTGCATGCTCCCTTACATTGCAAAATGTGCAAGGTTGATTAGGATGAACTCTGACGAACACATGTTTAGTACCCACCTGTTGCTCAGTGTCTGGCTTACCGAGGCTGCAGTTATACCTTCCATTATCCGGCATCTCTTCTCCAGGAGCTCCACCATAGATTCGCACGTTGGTATGTCGTGTGAAGGAGATTCCTCCTCCCACTTCGCTCTGGTTCCAGCATCGACCTTACTGTTAACCAGATATATGAGCACACTATCAAGAAGTTCATCTCGACCGGCAATAGAGTACAAGGCTCGAAGGTGAGATTTAATCTTATCACACATTTGCCTTATACCAATGGCAGAGCCATCACGAACCGTCTTTAGATTGAAAATTTCCTTACCATGTGTCTGAACCTGAATGCGTTTAATATCAAATCTAGATTTTAGCAAAGTTACCGCATTAATATAATTTTGGTCATTTATTTCCAATGACCGAATGGCATCCATCGCTGTTCCACTCAAACAAGATTTTAAATGCCGGAATTTTTCCACGCCCTTTAAATTTTGATGGTTGCCAATTATTGTTTCAAACAATGACCAAAAGTCAGGCCACTCAGAGATCGTTCCATCGAAACGTGGCAACTCTAACTTCGGCAAATACGAAGTTTTACAGGTTGAAACATCTGAGCCTCCACCGAAAACTGTCTTGGGAGCCATCGCTCCTGAAGACGCACGCTCTTTTAGCTCTTTGGCAATCGCAGATTTAATCTCCGAAAAGTATTGAAAAAATTGGTTTCAATTTCTTCATGGTCCTCCATCTTCAATTGAGATTGCACGTCTTCGAACTGCTCTTGCAATCGATTGAGCTGCTCCAACTTGATGGAAAGCAGTAATTCATCAGATGAACGTAACACAATTTCAGTTAGTCCCTTCTGTATTAACTGCAATTGCGAGATGAACCATGCACTTTTACGCGCCAAGAACATACGATTTTTATTAACCGTTTCCAGAACCGCTGGATTTGACACGGAATGTCGACCTTTCTTTGATCTTGACATGGTAGTATTTGCTGTAAACTAAAAATCACAAACCGATTTGACGAACGAAAAGTACCGATATAGTCTAGTGTAGCTACAACGAAAGGTAAACTGAGAAATAGCGAGTACCGTTATGTCCGAAACCGTATTTATTTTGCCTCTAAACTTTAGGTAATTATTTTAAGCCTTGCATTTAAATGCACACGTTTAATGAACTTATTAAACCGAATGTCCGAACACTAAAAACTGTGTTATAGAAAGTCACGATCACAAAGTAAGAAATTAATATGACAATGTAGGTAGCAGCACGATTGCAGCGAACTGAATTGACCGAACACAACTGTAGCGACACTAAACGAAGCAGCAAGAAAGCAATATATGCACCGGCAACGAAAGGTAAACGAAGTAAGCGAAATTTCGCTGGCAGCGGCAGCGAGCAGATAATGTTTAATGTGAGAATCAAACCAATTGTTTGAATCCCCAATTATCCCCGAAGGTCACACAAAGTCAAAAAGAAGGCGTCGGTGTATTTTCCAGCCAACCAATTTTAGCAGGAAAAGTTCCGACCAAGTAAATATTCGTTGGAATACCCAATCCAAAAAACGAATTAAACGAAAAACGCAACCGATATTACGTCGGGGTCACCAAATGTTTATGGGAATGGTAAGCCTTTTTACCAACCGCTTGAACTATTCAATTTTTAAATTACACGACCGATAATAAAACTGCAACTACGTCTGCTTAAGGTATATGATCAACTGGGGAGAATTTTATTTGTACAATGCAAGCTATGCTAATACATCAAAAATACATAATCAAAATTAAAGGAGGAGAGAGAGAGAGAGAGAGAGAGAGTTAAGTTAAATTAAGAGAGTTAAACATTGTTATATTAAGAGACTTACATATTACTAAAATAAGAATATAATATTTTATAATTAAATACAGTGCTACAACGAACAGTGTTCTGTGGCTTTGGATAGGTGGAGTTGCTTAACCAGCACTAATTGACCAATGACGGGCTTCCACGCTTGGTGTCGCAAATTGTAATACCTTCTCTGGTCCTGCGTTGCCCACTCAAGATTTGTTTCACAATGCGGTAGGCTTCTTGAAGCTGTTCTGCTCGTTCATTAGGCATTTGTGAAGGTATTCCAGTGCCCAACGTAGTTTCATCATAGAGAGACTTTGGTAATCGTGGTTCACGTCCTTGTACCAAGTATGCCGGACTGTACCCAGTCGTTTCGGAGACGCTTGTGTTAATAGCCAGAGTCAACTCTGGGAGTAGAATCTGTTCACAATCTGGGCTATTGTCTTCCGTATGCCTAAGTGTCCTGCTGTTGGAGCATCATGGTTCTCCTGGAGTATGCGTTTCCTAAGTGGTTATGGTATGCATAGTTTCCATGGAACACAGTCTTCATCTCCGTTATGTGATGTGCCATTATGGTTGTATACTCATCTCTTATGGTGCATCCTTGTCTCAAGGTTAAGGTTCCTATTCCCTCCAGTAATTCTGTAAGGATATCTGAACCGCAAATGACGCTGATTGTACGAGCTGGCTGTGCGATGTAGATCCATGAGTTTTCTTTAAGTAATGGAATCCATTGAGGTGAGTCGTGTGTGCGATGAACCTTGCAGCTTTTTGGGTTTGGAGTTTGACATAATATTTCCATCTCACATAGTCGATTGGTTGATGTAATGCGATGTGTTGGATGTAATTGCTTGCATACATGCATATTAGAATTGAATGCAGTGCATGTTGACAATTCTCCTGCTGATAACGAATAATATTTTTCTCGATGTAGATTAGTGACTATATACTCGATTGTCCCTTCCAACATGAAAATTCCAGTGCCTCCCAAAATAGGTAGTCGTGTCACATGTACCAATTCGAATGGTTCTTGATTAGTCAATGGTAACTTAAGACGCACAATCATCTCAGTTGGCGTGATGCGTGCTTCCACAGAGATGAGTTTAAGGATCTCAATGGTATTCTTGCTGGGAACTTGTAACGTTGGTGGGAGATGGTCTTTGATTGCTCTCAGTTGTTGTTGCAGCTGAGACGGATACAGCAGAAGAGGATTGAGCTGTCCATGATGTGTGTCCGTCAGTACATCTAAAAACAGCTCTTGATTTCGTTGGTAGTCCTGCATAGCCATAAGTACTCGACCGGACATCGCATTAAACATTTCGGCTATTGCATGGTGGGATTCTGACTTTGTGAAGTTGTCCTGCTGGCTATATAAATATTTTATTTGCTTGTGTAGTTGTTGAATTTGATCGTCAGATTTCTTTAAAATATTGCTAGTGGAGTCAATTACCGATGTTTGGTTTCGAATTAGGTGCAGAAGATGTTCTTCGTTGCGGGATAAGCCGTTTATCGTTGCAGACATTTCTTTAGCATAGTTGGAGTCCAAAATTCCAAACAACGCATTAGACAAGCTTCCAACAATTGCTAATGGAGCGTCTCGCCGTTGACGATGGATTTGTTCGTCGTATTGTAAGTACTCATCATCTTGTTGGATTAGCTGCCATTTATTACGGAACTGGTCCACAGTTTTCTCACAATTAATTGCACCGCTTTGGATACGTGAACACGCTCGCTGCATTGCAGTCATTCCTTGCATTATGCTGTTGCGCTCAAGCCAATATTGGGACATATTGTAATACACAACTATATTCCAATCTGTTGTTGTTAAGTAAGTCAGACCCATTTTTTCGAAATATAGTCCTGTTTGACTTCCGAAAGGTACCTTAGTAAGGGGGTCATCACCTGCTACTAGAGCAATTAGAAAGCATATGCATAGCAACAATACTGACGAGGGTGACACAGATCGTCTTCGCTTAGCTGGTGTATGACTTATGCCGTCTTTGAGATTTGTGGCTTCTTCTACTGGAGCTGGATGCTTATCAGGTTGTTCTACTGGATTGCTTTCGGTAGACATGGGTAATGGCGCGAGTAAATGGACGCCTCTTCTGGTGAGGCCTGTTGAAGTTCGAATTTCCGCTACTCGCACTAGGCCGTCAGCACCAGGAAATGTTTGAGTTACTCGACCAAGCCGCCATTTAATAACTGGCAAGTTATCCTCCTTCATTAATACCATTGTACCAGGCTGTAAATTATGACGCATGGTCTTCCATTTGTAGCGATGCTGGAGTTGGTTTAGATACTCCTTACTTCACCGACTCCAAAATTCCTGTTTCAACCTTGTGACTAAGTCCCACTGCTTCAGTAAATTTATGTTCAGATTCTCAGTGGGCTGGTCGACAACACTTGTCAATGGTGCACCTGTTAAGAAATGACCTGGAGTTAATGCTGCGTAATCGTGTGGATCATCTGACATAGGAGTCAGCGGCCGCGAGTTAAGAATGGCTTCTATTTCAACCATAACTGTCTCTAACTCTTCGTATGTTAATCGGGCATTGGACAAAACTTTTGTAAAATAGATTCTTTGCCGATTTAACCGCTGCTTCCCATAAGCCGCCAAAATGTGGCGATCTAGCAGGTGCGAAATGAAACTCGATTCCCTTGTGTGCGCAGAATTTCATCAGCTGTGATTTGGTATCTACGTTGTGGATAATGTCCGCAATCTGTCTCAATTGATTTCGTGCTCCTACGAAATTAGTCGCGTTGTCACAATGAAGATGCCGACAGTTCCCTCTTCGGCTCACAAACCTCTTCAAGGCTCCGATAAAGGCGTTGGTCGTAAGGTTGCTTACCACTTCAATGTCTACGGCCTTAGTTGCAAAGCAACAAAATATCGCCACATAACACTTTTGTGGCGTCTTTCCCCTTTGATTGTAATGAAATTTAAATGGCCCACAAAAATCGACTCCAGCGTGAGTGAAAGGTTTATTTGGTTGAACCCGCGATGCAGGTAACTGTCCCATGAGTTGCTGCAATGGCTTCGGCATAGCTTTAGTGCAAGATACACAGTTTTTCACGATTGATCTGGCTATTGTTTTCGCATTAACCGGCCAATAAGCTTCCCGCGTCGCTGCTACTGGACCTGCTGGGCCAACATGCTTGTTATCAATGTGGATGTGTGTCATCAATATTTTAGTGATATCACTCCGATATGGCAATAGGGCTTGATATTTTGCTTCATGTGGTAGGGCTGAATTTGCTAATCGTCCTCCTACCCGCATAATGTCGTCTTTATCCAGAAATAGTGTAAGATCACCCATCCCCCTTCCAACTGGTTTGTTGTGCTTGAGAAGTTTATATTCAGGATTGAATGTTTGTCTCTGCAGGTCCTTGATTATAGTCTGAGTAGCACCTTTAATTTCTTCTGCGTCGAGGTCGATGGATGTTTGAACTGGCATATTACGACAATTTTTAATGAATCGAAGTGCATATGCGGTGACTCTTTGAAGATGTGTCCATGAATTTCGATGATCAATCATTGAAGTAAACGACGGAATCTGTGACGTAGTAAGACATACCTGTCTCTTTTCTAATTCTGTGGTTGAATTGGCTGATGCCGCTGGCCACGATGACGGTGGTCCGTATAGAAACAGTGGTCCATAAAACCACATGCCTTGTTGTTTGAATTGACCCGGGTTGATGCCTCGTGAGATCATGTCTGCCGGGTTTTTGTCTGTAGGTACGTGACGCCATTGTTGCTTCACCGTTACTTCTTGTATAGCTGCCACTCGATTTGCCACAAAGGTGTGGTAAGAAGATGAACTGGCAGAGATCCAGGCTAGCGTCACTTCAGAGTCAGACCACAGAAAGCATTCGCCTGTCCATTGTAAAATATGTTTTACCCTGTCCAATAACTGGGCTGCTAACCGTGCAGCACACAGCTCCAGCCGAGGGAGCGTTTGTTGTTTTGGTGGTGTAGTCTTTGATCTAGAACACAACAGCTAAACGCTCACAGATCCATCTGTTTTTATCGACCTTGCATAAATAACAGCTCCATAGGCCTGCTCGGATGCATCGGCAAAAGCGTGTAATTCTCTCTGATGCACATTGTCCTTTGTGGTTGGAAATACGTAGCGTGGAATTTGGAAGTTCTCAAGTTCCTGGATGTTTTCTCTAAACTGGCTCCAGAAGGTATGCAAGTCCATAGGGAGTGCTTCGTCCCAGCTTAATTTTAGACGCCACAGCGATTTCATGAATATTTTTGCACATGAGACAACTGGTGACAAAAAACCTATTGGGTCGAAAATATGCGCGATGTCCGACAGTACTTGGCGTTTCGTTATTTTGGCTGTTGTGCTCCATTTGGTCCTTATTAGGAAGTAATCAGTCCCAGGTTGCCACGTTAAACCAAGCGTTGTGATGGTAAAACTATCGTTGTCAAAATTCAATTGGATTGCTCGATCCTCTGCGGTGATGTTCGTTAACAGTGTTTTATTACTCGCACACCATTTCCTCAACTTAAAACCTGCTGACTTGGTGAGGGAGTTCAATTCCTCCTGTACGCGCAAGGCTTCTGCTAACGTGTCGGCTCCACTCATAACATCGTCCACATAAAAATCTCGTTGTAAGCATCTGGAGCCGTGCGGATATTGTGTGCTATGTTCCTTGGCTAATATGCGTAGACATTTTATCGCCAAATATGGTGCCGATGTGACTCCATAAGTCACTGTGTTTAATTGGTAACTTTTCAGAGGTTCGCTTGGCGTGTTCCTCCACAAGGTTAGTTGATGCTTGCGGTCACCTTCGTTCACGATAATTTGTCTGTACATTTTCTCGATATCTGCTGTAAAAACATATCTGCGTACTCGAAATCTCAAAAGAACCGCAAATAAGTCTTCTTGAAGTTTTGGACCTGGTAGTAGCACATTGTTCAATGATACATTTGTTGACGTCTTCATTGATGCGTCGAACACGACACGCAACTTTGTGGTGGTGCTGTCTGGCTTCAGAACGCAGTGGTGAGGTAAGAAGTAGTGGGGTTGGTTTATGCTTCCGCTAACTTCTTCCATGTGACCTAGCCGCAGGTATTCCTCCATGAAGGCCGTATACTGCATTTTGATGACGGGGTTTCTTTGCAATTTACGTTCGAAGGCGTAAAAGCGTTGTAATGCGATAGCTTTCGAGTCTCCAAGAGGGCTTGCGTTATCAACGAAAGGCAAGCGCACAACGAACTGTCCGTTCGCTGCTCGACACACCGTTTGGTTGAAAAGTGCTTCGCAAGTTCTTTCTATCGCTGTTAGCGGCGGGCTGTTGGTGTCAAATTCTTCTAGCTGCCAGAAACGCTCGAGCTGTTGGGTTAATGATTCATCTTCATTCGTAACTCCAATACCGCAGAACGTAGTCTCAGCTGTTGATGGAACTGTGATGTGTCCACCAAGCATTGTTATATTAAGAGACTTACATATTACTAAAATAAGAATATAATATTTTATAATTAAATACAGTGCTACAACGAACAGTGTTCTGTGGCTTTGGATAGGTGGAGTTGCTTAACCAGCACTAATTGACCAATGACGGGCTTCTTCGCTTGGTGTCGCAAATTGTAATACCTTCTCTGGTCCTGCGTTGCCCACTCAAGATTTGTTTCACAATGCGGTAGGCTTCTTGAAGCTGTTCTGCTCGTTCATTAGGCATTTGTGAAGGTATTCCAGTGCCCAACGTAGTTTCATCATAGAGAGACTTTGGTAATCGTGGTTCACGTCCTTGTACCAAGTATGCCGGACTGTACCCAGTCGTTTCGGAGACGCTTGTGTTAATAGCCAGAGTCAACTCTGGGAGTAGAATCTGTTCACAATCTGGGCTATTGTCTTCCGTATGCCTAAGTGTCCTGCTGTTGGAGCATCATGGTTCTCCTGGAGTATGCGTTTCCTAAGTGGTTATGGTATGCATAGTTTCCATGGAACACAGTCTTCATCTCCGTTATGTGATGTGCCATTATGGTTGTATACTCATCTCTTATGGTGCATCCTTGTCTCAAGGTTAAGGTTCCTATTCCCTCCAGTAATTCTGTAAGGATATCTGAACCGCAAATGACGCTGATTGTACGAGCTGGCTGTGCGATGTAGATCCATGAGTTTTCTTTAAGTAATGGAATCCATTGAGGTGAGTCGTGTGTGCGATGAACCTTGCAGCTTTTTGGGTTTGGAGTTTGACATAATATTTCCATCTCACATAGTCGATTGGTTGATGTAATGCGATGTGTTGGATGTAATTGCTTGCATACATGCATATTAGAATTGAATGCAGTGCATGTTGACAATTCTCCTGCTGATAACGAATAATATTTTTCTCGATGTAGATTAGTGACTATATACTCGATTGTCCCTTCCAACATGAAAATTCCAGTGCCTCCCAAAATAGGTAGTCGTGTCACATGTACCAATTCGAATGGTTCTTGATTAGTCAATGGTAACTTAAGACGCACAATCATCTCAGTTGGCGTGATGCGTGCTTCCACAGAGATGAGTTTAAGGATCTCAATGGTATTCTTGCTGGGAACTTGTAACGTTGGTGGGAGATGGTCTTTGATTGCTCTCAGTTGTTGTTGCAGCTGAGACGGATACAGCAGAAGAGGATTGAGCTGTCCATGATGTGTGTCCGTCAGTACATCTAAAAACAGCTCTTGATTTCGTTGGTAGTCCTGCATAGCCATAAGTACTCGACCGGACATCGCATTAAACATTTCGGCTATTGCATGGTGGGATTCTGACTTTGTGAAGTTGTCCTGCTGGCTATATAAATATTTTATTTGCTTGTGTAGTTGTTGAATTTGATCGTCAGATTTCTTTAAAATATTGCTAGTGGAGTCAATTACCGATGTTTGGTTTCGAATTAGGTGCAGAAGATGTTCTTCGTTGCGGGATAAGCCGTTTATCGTTGCAGACATTTCTTTAGCATAGTTGGAGTCCAAAATTCCAAACAACGCATTAGACAAGCTTCCAACAATTGCTAATGGAGCGTCTCGCCGTTGACGATGGATTTGTTCGTCGTATTGTAAGTACTCATCATCTTGTTGGATTAGCTGCCATTTATTACGGAACTGGTCCACAGTTTTCTCACAATTAATTGCACCGCTTTGGATACGTGAACACGCTCGCTGCATTGCAGTCATTCCTTGCATTATGCTGTTGCGCTCAAGCCAATATTGGGACATATTGTAATACACAACTATATTCCAATCTGTTGTTGTTAAGTAAGTCAGACCCATTTTTTCGAAATATAGTCCTGTTTGACTTCCGAAAGGTACCTTAGTAAGGGGGTCATCACCTGCTACTAGAGCAATTAGAAAGCATATGCATAGCAACAATACTGACGAGGGTGACACAGATCGTCGTCGCTTAGCTGGTGTATGACTTATGCCGTCTTTGAGATTTGTGGCTTCTTCTACTGGAGCTGGATGCTTATCAGGTTGTTCTACTGGATTACTTTCGGTAGACATGGGTAATGGCGCGAGTAAATGGACGCCTCTTCTGGTGAGGCCTGTTGAAGTTCGAATTTCCGCTACTCGCACTAGGCCGTCAGCACCAGGAAATGTTTGAGTTACTCGACCAAGCCGCCATTTAATAACTGGCAAGTTATCCTCCTTCATTAATACCATTGTACCAGGCTGTAAATTATGACGCATGGTCTTCCATTTGTAGCGATGCTGGAGTTGGTTTAGATACTCCTTACTTCACCGACTCCAAAATTCCTGTTTCAACCTTGTGACTAAGTCCCACTGCTTCAGTAAATTTATGTTCAGATTCTCAGTGGGCTGGTCGACAACACTTGTCAATGGTGCACCTGTTAAGAAATGACCTGGAGTTAATGCTGCGTAATCGTGTGGATCATCTGACATAGGAGTCAGCGGCCGCGAGTTAAGAATGGCTTCTATTTCAACCATAACTGTCTCTAACTCTTCGTATGTTAATCGGGCATTGGACAAAACTTTTGTAAAATAGATTCTTTGCCGATTTAACCGCTGCTTCCCATAAGCCGCCAAAATGTGGCGATCTAGCAGGTGCGAAATGAAACTCGATTCCCTTGTGTGCGCAGAATTTCATCAGCTGTGATTTGGTATCTACGTTGTGGATAATGTCCGCAATCTGTCTCAATTGATTTCGTGCTCCTACGAAATTAGTCGCGTTGTCACAATGAAGATGCCGACAGTTCCCTCTTCGGCTCACAAACCTCTTCAAGGCTCCGATAAAGGCGTTGGTCGTAAGGTTGCTTACCATTTCAATGTCTACGGCCTTAGTTGCAAAGCAACAAAATATCGCCACATAACACTTTTGTGGCGTCTTTCCCCTTTGATTGTAATGAAATTTAAATGGCCCACAAAAATCGACTCCAGCGTGAGTGAAAGGTTTATTTGGTTGAACCCGCGATGCAGGTAACTGTCCCATGAGTTGCTGCAATGGCTTCGGCATAGCTTTAGTGCAAGATACACAGTTTTTCACGATTGATCTGGCTATTGTTTTCGCATTAACCGGCCAATAAGCTTCCCGCGTCGCTGCTACTGGACCTGCTGGGCCAACATGCTTGTTATCAATGTGGATGTGTGTCATCAATATTTTAGTGATATCACTCCGATATGGCAATAGGGCTTGATATTTTGCTTCATGTGGTAGGGCTGAATTTGCTAATCGTCCTCCTACCCGCATAATGTCGTCTTTATCCAGAAATAGTGTAAGATCACCCATCCCCCTTCCAACTGGTTTGTTGTGCTTGAGAAGTTTATATTCAGGATTGAATGTTTGTCTCTGCAGGTCCTTGATTATAGTCTGAGTAGCACCTTTAATTTCTTCTGCGTCGAGGTCGATGGATGTTTGAACTGGCATATTACGACAATTTTTAATGAATCGAAGTGCATATGCGGTGACTCTTTGAAGATGTGTCCATGAATTTCGATGATCAATCATTGAAGTAAACGACGGAATCTGTGACGTAGTAAGACATACCTGTCTCTTTTCTAATTCTGTGGTTGAATTGGCTGATGCCGCTGGCCACGATGACGGTGGTCCGTATAGAAACAGTGGTCCATAAAACCACATGCCTTGTTGTTTGAATTGACCCGGGTTGATGCCTCGTGAGATCATGTCTGCCGGGTTTTTGTCTGTAGGTACGTGACGCCATTGTTGCTTCACCGTTACTTCTTGTATAGCTGCCACTCGATTTGCCACAAAGGTGTGGTAAGAAGACGAACTGGCAGAGATCCAGGCTAGCGTCACTTCAGAGTCAGACCACAGAAAGCATTCGCCTGTCCATTGTAAAATATGTTTTACCCTGTCCAATAACTGGGCTGCTAACCGTGCAGCATACAGCTCCAGCCGAGGGAGCGTTTGTTGTTTTGGTGGTGTAGTCTTTGATCTAGAACACAACAGCTGAACGCTCACAGATCCATCTGTTTTTATCGACCTTGCATAAATAACAGCTCCATAGGCCTGCTCGGATGCATCGGCAAAAGCGTGTAATTCTCTCTGATGCACATTGTCCTTTGTGGTTGGAAATACGTAGCGTGGAATTTGCAAGTTCTCAAGTTCCTGGATGTTTTCTCTAAACTGGCTCCAGAAGGTATGCAAGTCCATAGGGAGTGCTTCGTCCCAGCTTAATTTTAGACGCCACAGCGATTTCATGAATATTTTTGCACATGAGACAACTGGTGACAAAAAACCTATTGGGTCGAAAATATGCGCGATGTCCGACAGTACTTGGCGTTTCGTTATTTTGGCTGTTGTGCTCCATTTGGTCCTTATTAGGGAGTAATCAGTCCCAGGTTGCCACGTTAAACCAAGCGTTGTGATGGTAAAACTATCGTTGTCAAAATTCAATTGGATTGCTCGATCCTCTGCGGTGATGTTCGTTAACAGTGTTTTATTACTCGCACACCATTTCCTCAACTTAAAACCTGCTGACTTGGTGAGGGAGTTCAATTCCTCCTGTACGCGCAAGGCTTCTGCTAACGTGTCGGCTCCACTCATAACATCGTCCACATAAAAATCTCGTTGTAAGCATCTGGAGCCGTGCGGATATTGTGTGCTATGTTCCTTGGCTAATATGCGTAGACATTTTATCGCCAAATATGGTGCCGATGTGACTCCATAAGTCACTGTGTTTAATTGGTAACTTTTCAGAGGTTCGCTTGGCGTGTTCCTCCACAAGATTAGTTGATGCTTGCGGTCACCTTCGTTCACGATAATTTGTCTGTACATTTTCTCGATATCTGCTGTAAAAACATATCTGCGTACTCGA
Organism: Clusia tigrina; assembly: GCA_920105625.2. Lineage (NCBI taxonomy): Eukaryota > Metazoa > Arthropoda > Insecta > Diptera > Clusiidae > Clusia > Clusia tigrina. The sequence continues at coordinate 104,338,108 of OV050030.1, read as the reverse complement.
AATCTCAAAAGAACCGCAAATAAGTCTTCTTGAAGTTTTGGACCTGGTAGTAGCACATTGTTCAATGATACATTTGTTGACGTCTTCATTGATGCGTCGAACACGACACGCAACTTTGTGGTGGTGCTGTCTGGCTTCAGAACGCAGTGGTGAGGTAAGAAGTAGTGGGGTTGGTTTATGCTTCCGCTAACTTCTTCCATGTGACCTAGCCGCAGGTATTCCTCCATGAAGGCCGTATACTGCATTTTGATGACGGGGTTTCTTTGCAATTTACGTTCGAAGGCGTAAAAGCGTTGTAATGCGATAGCTTTCGAGTCTCCAAGAGGGCTTGCGCTATCAACGAAAGGCAAGCGCACAACGAACTGTCCGTTCGCTGCTCGACACACCGTTTGGTTGAAAAGTGCTTCGCAAGTTCTTTCTATCGCTGTTAGCGGCGGGCTGTTGGTGTCAAATTCTTCTAGCTGCCAGAAACGCTCGAGCTGTTGGGTTAATGATTCATCTTCATTCGTAACTCCAATACCGCAGAACGTAGTCTCAGCTGTTGATGGAACTGTGATGTGTCCACCAAGCACCCATGCGAACACGGTGTTTTGCAATATGGGGAGTCCGGTTCCCAATTTGATTTGGCCGACTACTAGCAATTCCAGATAACATTCGTTGCCTATAAGAATGTCAATTGGACCTGATTGATTAAACTCCGGATCAGCCAATTGAATATTTTTAGGAATAGGCCAGACTGTCACGTCGAAACTCTGTGTTGGCAGTGGATGTGTAATTTTTGGCAGTATGACAACTTCAATTCGGGCTGAGTAACTAGTCAATCGTGACTCAAGTTTAATGTTGGCTCGGTGAGTAGCGCGTTGTTGAATTTCCCCAATTCCATCAAAGTACTGCGGATTGTATTGTGTTGGTAATCCGAGCTTCTTGCCAACCTGTCCGTAATGTAGTTTGTCTGCGAACCGCCGTCCAAAATTGCACGGCATTGAAATTCATTTCCACGGAAGTCATTGACTTTTAAGACGACAGTGCTCAACAGCACATGTTTCACGCCCGCACGATTGACCGGGGACACTAATGAAGTGGTGAGTGGTTTTTCTATGGCACTGGAATAGCTCTGTAACTCCACGATAGGCTCACTTACGAATGTTGTGATTGTCTGAGATGACCCTTGACTGGACTGACCCGAGTTATTGGATGGGCCCTTAGCTAGCTGTTGATCAAAATGCACTAATGAGTTGTGCTTCTTGTTGCATTTGGTGCATCCTCTCATTGAACAAGTTTTTGATGTATGACCATTTTTCATACAATTCGCACATAACTTGTGTTGTTTAATTATATCAAAACGCTGATGCGGCGTTTTCGCCAAGAATTGTGCGCATGCAAAAAGTTGGTGATTGCCTTTGCATACGAGGCAGCCCGTTGCGGCCTTGGTTGCTGAGAATAGCGTTGAATGATACTTCGCGTTTGTCGATTTTTTGTTGATAATTTTGTGTTGTGATTCTCGATCTTTACATGATTGAAAACGTTTTTCTAAGAATTTCAATAGGCGGTCAATGGGTTGGAACTCCTGAGGCTGATCTTTTTATACTCGGATCTTGAAGTTTTATCTAACTTCTGCAATAAAAGATACTCCAAAATTGTGTGGAAGCTATCTACGGGAACTCCTTGGCTTTTTAACGCGTAAATGCATTCCTTGGCTGCATCGTGTATAGTTTTAAGCGTTGAGCCCATTTCACTGCTAGCATTCTTTATATTAAACAGCTTGCTATAGATAGTTTTAACCAATTTGCGTTTATTGTTAAACCTATCGCACAAGATTTGCCAGGCTGCGTCATAGTTTTCCTCGCATGCTGGCAAGTGACCGATGAGTGCTTTAGCTTCTCCGGTTACATTGGCAGCCAAGTAGAACATTTTTTGTGTGTTGCTTATTGGCTGAGTATGTATCATCTTAACATACAAATCGCGAAATGGTATCCACGTTGAATAGCTACCGTCAAAAACTGGCAAGGTAACTTTAGGCAAATGCACATTTAATGCCTGTGGTATGGTGTGGATTGGCGAGGAGTTGCTCGGTGTACTAACTGGAATATGTTGTCGTAACTTAATGAGTACGTTTTGAAGCGCATCTTCGATCTCGTAGAATTTGTCCGCATCATAACCATCAATTTCCGCCAGGTTTGTTCGTTGCCATATCCATTGGTTATTTTGCACCAGATTATCGTGGTAACGTATCAATAGTTTTGTTTTGATATCATAGTACACTGGTGGATGTGACTGATCAGTTTCCGAGTGCACATCCCCAATGACTGGAGAAATTGCACGCACCAACGCCTTTTGCTGCCGTACTAGGGCTAAGAGTCCATCGCCTTCCTGATGGTTGGTTCGCGGTGTGCTGTCCTTCCGGTTAGAGCCTCCTTGATGGACGTGCAAGGGAACTTCAAGTTGCACTGGTGTTTTACGCTTCTCTCCTTCCTCATTGATGATGTGCTGTAATTTGGTGAACAGCCAGTCGTAGAGGTTTGCTACGTTGCCTCTATAATCCTGTTTGAAGTACTCATGATTTCGTCTAGCTCGAGTACGTTCGATGTTCGAACGTAGACCATGCCTCCTTCAGAGTCTTCATGCGTTTACTGGCATATTCGATGGTTTTACGGTCTTGTGTGCCGTTTTTAAAGTTGCTCACCAGTTGCTCTATTGCCGAGCCCACTTCATACTGTGCCCTGGTCAACTTGTCCAACTGCTCAATTGTTTCTTGGTGATGCGCCATCCTTCAGAATCTCGCCTTGTGGTAAACAGGAGATCGTGAGTTCTTATCTCGCCGGGGCCTCCAAAATGTTTCTATACCGATTAGTTGGTTTACTAATCGGTTGCCGATTCCTTGGGTGCAATACCGAAGGATCGTGATGATGACTTCAAGTGCAATACTGAAGTCTGATATCTCTTTGGGTACAGTACCGAAAGAGTGTTGTGGTTAATCAAGTATTAATTTTGAATTAACCTTGTGGTTGAAAGTGGCGACAAAGAAAACACTGTTGGAGTTTTGCGTTGGAGCAGGTACAAACACAATTGCTGGATGGAAGTACTGTAGATGACTCTTTAGACCATTCTTTCGCTAGATCGTCGGGTACCTTTTTATTAGCTCGTATCTTGCTTTTCGTGACTCGCGGTTGCCTCTCACAGTTTACAATTGCTGAAATTCTCTGGCACCTTACCTTCTTTTTCGCTATGGTTTCAGCGGTATTTGAAATATTCACTACTTTTTCTGGTACGATTCGGCTCTTATGCTTCCCAACATCTCCGCCCATTTTGGCCCGTACTTGGGTGCGATTTTTGTCCGTCGCGATATATTGGCTTGTTTAACAACTCCATACTTATCATCACCTATAAATAACGGTGTTTCGGTGTTCGCATATTTCAGTACTCGGTATGCCATTAAGAAGAGGGGTATGTGTTGGTCCCAATTTTTCTGGTTTCTGTCCACGACTTTTCTTAGGTGTTCCTCAAGCGTACGATTAAATCTTTCAACCATTCCATCGGATTGTGGGTGCAAAGGGGTTGTAAGAGTTTTGCGTATGCCCATCAATTCACTCATTTCCCTGAATATTGTTGACTCGAAATTTCTGCCTTGATCCGAGTGCATCTCGAGGGGAGCGCCGAATCTGCAGACCCAATTATTGATAAATGCATCTGCAACGGTCTTAGCTTCTTGATCGGGAATGGGGTATACTTCTGGCCATTTACTAAAATAGTCGATTACGACGAGAACATATTTGTTGCCGGAATCACTAATTGGAAACGGACCTGCTATGTCCATTGCAATACGCTCAAATGGCGCTCCCACGTTGTATAAATGCATCTTCCCCTGGCTGCGACGGCTCGGTCCCTTGGCAGCTGTACACTTTTCACAAGCACTAATCCAGTCAACTACCGATTGCTGGCAACCAACCCAATAAAATCGTGTTTTAATTTTCTCGACTGTTTTTGTTATTCCCAAATGCCCTCCGCTTGGCCCACTATGGTATTCCTTGAGAATTTCGCTTATTCTTGCCTTGGGTACCACAATCAAGTTCTTCGTGGTTTTTCCATCTTCGCTCTCCCACAGGCGGAATAGGCATCCATCTTGCAGCTTTAAGCTATTCCATTGAGCCCAATATGCTTTAGTTATGGGGCTTTCAGTCGAGATTTCGTTCCAATCAGGCCGTTTTCCTTCATTCTTACTTGATACGATTTTTGCCAAATCTGGGTCATTTCGTTGTTCTTCTTTTATCTTTTCCGCTGTCCATTCATCGTCTGGTAAAACAGCCATTAAGCGCACATCGACTACTCCTTCTTTCCCATCAGCTTTAGAACAGTGCTTACATTCCATACTGCAAGGACGTCGTGATAGTGCATCAGCATTCCCGTGGTTTCCGCCTCTGCGATGTTCTATTGTGAAATCGTAGCTTTGGAGTCTCTCAATCCATCTCGCAACCTGACCTTCGGGATTTTTGAACTGTAATAGCCAGCGCAGAGCAGCGTGATCCGTTCTCAACAAGAACTTTTGTCCATACAGGTACTTGTTAAAGTGCTTCACGCACTGCATAACCGCCAAAAGTTCTCTCCGTGTTACACAGTAATTTCGCTCTGGCTTTGATAAGATCTTACTGAAGTAGGCTATTACTCTTTCATGTCCGTCAATAACTTGCGACAGGACACCTCCAATCCCGAATCCACTTGCATCTGTATCCAAAATAAATTTTTCGCCAGGTATTGGATACGCAAGGATCGGAGCTGTACACAATAGCTCTTTCAATCTGTTGAATGCCTTCTCCTGTTCGCTTTTCCACTCAAAAGGACAATTGTTCCTCGTTAATGCATGCAGACTACCAGCCACGTCCGCAAAGCCTGGAACAAAGCGTCTGTAATAGGTGCAAAGACCCAAGAAGCTGCGTAGCTCATACAAACTAGTTGGTCTTGGCCACTCCCTTACTGAGTCTATCTTATCTGGATCTGTGTGTACTCCTTCAGGTGTGACTTTATGTCCAAGGTACTTGACTTCTTTCTTGAAGAACGAGCATTTCTTTGCACTCAGCTTCAACCCTGAAGCTCCTAATCGCATCAATACTTCTTCCAAATTCTTCAAGTGGTCCTCGAAGTCCTTTCCCATAACGATGATGTCATCTAAGTACACCAGACACGTTTTCCAGTGAAGACCCTTTAGCACATGTTCCATTAAGCGTTCAAATGTAGCTGGAGCATTACACAGTCCGAATGGCATCACCAAAAATTGCCATAGTCCATCACCGGCACTGAATGCTGTCTTTTCCTTGTCTTGTTCGTCTACTGCCACTTGCCAATATCCGCTTTGTAAATCCAGCGTTGAGAACCAATTTGAACCAGAAAGTGTGTCCAACGTATCGTCGATTCGAGGTAATGGATAACTATCTTTCTTCGTTACCTCATTTAGTTTACGATAATCTACACAGAAACGTGTGGAGCCATCCTTCTTCTTGACTAATACCACTGGAGAACTCCAGGGGCTCGCTGATGGCTCTATGACGTTGTTCTGATGCATTTCCTTCAGCAATACATTCACCTCTTCTCTCTTTGCCAGAGGTACTCTTCTTGACGCTTGACGAATGGGTTTGGCATCACCAGTGTTGATTGTGTGTTTCACCATCTTTGTTCTGCCTTCGATTTTACCCTTTTCAGCAAATACTGACCAATGTTTTGCCAAAAGTTGGCTGGCAGTCTTCCTCTGCTCTGTGGATAAGTCTTTGCTCCATTCATTCGTGAGATCGTCGAGTACCTTTTTATCAGCTGGTATCTTCATTTTTGTGTCTCGAGGCTGGCTTTCACAGTTTACAATTGCCGAAATTGCCCGGCAATTTCCAATTATCTGTCCTTTCTCTATGGTTTTAGCGGAATTTGCAAGATTGACCACTCTTACTGGCACTATTCTGTTCTGCTGTTCTTCTACGAGGGTTTTTCCAATGATGATGTCATCCAGTACAAATTTTTCATCCGTTTCCACAACCCACAACTTGTTCTTCTCCACATCTCCGTCCATTTTGGCCCATATGACTGCCTCTGACTTTGCTGGGATTTTTGTCCGCCGCGATACAATGGCTTGTCGGATACCTCCATACTTATCCTCACCAACGGATAACGGTATTTCGGTGTTCGCATACTTCAACGTTCGGCATTTCAAATCTAGGGTGAATCCATTCCGAATCATAAAATCCACACCTAAGATTAATTCGTCCACAATATCCGCAACTACAAACTCGTGCTTCACTGTTGTGGTACCGATAGTGATTTTCCGTGTAACTTTTCCAAGTACCGGTGCATCATCTCCAGTTGCCGTACGCAAACTTATTCCCTGAAGCGGCTCGATTCTCCGAACGAGATCCCTTCTAATTATGGAATGTGATGCACCCGCATCCAATGTTACCACGATTTTTCTTCCATTTACTACGCTGTCGACAGTTAGGCTGTTGATTTGCCATTGAGAAACGAAGATTCTGGGGCTACATGTTGTGGGAGTCAGATCAAGCCCCTCGAGACTGACTCCATCTAGTTTGTCGACGACTTTTCATCATTTTCTGATTCCCTATTTTGGAATCTGACTTGCTTTGGAGGTCTTACCGGTGAGCGTGATCTAGAACGTTTCCGTCTCGATTGGCAATTACGGGCCATGTGTCCGACCTCTCCGCAGGTGAAGCATTTGCCCGTGAAACTTTGGCCGCTTTCGACTTGTACCTGACGGGCTCTGTATACTGGCTGGCACACCAAGGCTGCTGTCTCTGAAGTTAAAGCGCTAGCTACTGTCTCCATATATGTAGCTTTCGGATTAGTTATTGCAGAACGCTTTATCTCCGCATCGCGAATGCCATATACAAAGGTGTCCATCATACACCTCTCAGTGATCTCTCCTGGGTAGGCAAGATGAGCCAACCGTTCCACTTCCGCCGCAAACTGTTGTAGAGACTCACCACTCTTCTGCACCCGTGTTCGTAGCTCTACTTGGTACATCTGCTTCCGGTGTTCACTACCATACTTGCGCTGAACGGCATTCATTAAGCTTTCATAGCAGTCTCGCTCACTTTCTGAGATAGTTTAAAGCACATCCGCGGCAGCACCTTTCAACGAAACTGTTAATGCAGCCACTTTTTCGCGAGCACTCCAACCATTTGTGCTAGCGGTAATCTCAAACTGCATTCTGAAGACGCTAAATGTCGTGGTTCCATCATAGGCAGGAGGCTTCAGTTTTATTGAAGTTAAAGGTAGGAGGCTTCAGTTTTATTGAAGTTAAAGCTGGCACAGGCAATGCACCTTCCTGTAGTAGGTGAATTCTTTGCTCTATTTGTTGCTTAAATTCGTTTTGCTTTTACTCGTTCGCAATGAATTTTTGTTCTTCACATTTTTCGAACAATTCCTGCCGTGTCTGAATATCACAAACCTTCCTGTCTACCATTTCGGACATTTCTTTCATCTGCTGTGAGTTTTGCTTCGCTAATAGAGCAAGTCGTGTTTCACTCTGCTGCAAGTGTTCTTTGACATCTCGTTTGACGGATGCAACACTCTTTTCGACGAATGCAACACTCTTTTCGACGGATGCAACACTCTTTTCGACTGATTGAGTATTTTGTTGTAATTGCTGTTGCATCCTCTCTTCGGCTGCTTGAGCAGTTTGTTGTAGCTGCATCTGTATTACCCCGATAAGTGCACTCATGTCAAAGTTACCCGTGTTAGTTTCTTGCGGTGTTTCTTCGTGTCGAGATGTCGTTGCCTCTTCACATTGGAATTCATGCTAATCGACATATATACCCTGCTCCTCTAAAGCGCTTCTTAGTCGCACCTGCAGCTCCGTTTTAAGCCCTTGTGTTTGCAAATTTAAACGCTCAAGCTCCTGCTTGAGCTGCTCCAATCTCAGTTTTTCAAATTTAACACAGATACACAATCCCACTTCTGACACCAATTGTTACGAAATTGCCCTCTTGACAATTTACTCTGTTACAAAATTGCCCTCCTGACAATTCCTCTAACTCTCTTTACTCGGACTCGTACCACTGGATTGTGTAGTAATCAAACAATCGCTGGTTAAATTAAAATAATTAGCTTTATTTAAATATTGCTATTTACAAATTTAATATTAGGCTTAAAGTTTACTTAGTTATTACTTGCATTTTATTTCACAAAACATTAGTCACTTTATTTACTAATGAATTTCATCACTTTGTAAATCACAAATACTGCTGCTTTGATTATAATGCTAGATGTAAACAATGTTACGGTCTCTGATCTACTGCCTTCGACTTTGAACAGTCTTGTCGCTTTTATAGTTTTCGAATGGTTGGTGTAGAAACTTCCACGCTATTCTCGTACTTTCTAGAAGCTTCTATCCACTTCGACAGAAGTCGAGAATATTCTTTTTGATATTACCGACAGATGGTTCTTGAATAAACTTTTATTCGAATAGTTCGCATCTTGACTCACAGGGGGACTCATTCTCCAGATGGGATCCTAAAAGTATGCAATCCCTTTTCACTGAGCTATCACGTTTCAATATATATATGCATCCCATTTGTACTGGTGAAGGGAGGACATGCGAAGTGTACATACCGCACAAACCTGGAAGAAGTCATCGAATCCATTAAAGAAGACACAATTTACTTGTCGAATGTTAATAACAGTATAACCTTTAATAACTCCGATCAAATCTTAACTGGGACATATGTGATTCCAATTAATAACGAATGTATCACGATCAGGGGTAGGACATTCACTAGCAAAGTGTCCGCGGAGGTCCAAGTTCCCCCAGTCGCGCTAGCCAACATCACAGGTGAAAGTCAAAAAGTCGATGTAAATTACGTCCATAGTCTGAATGTAGGGAATATAGAGAAAATAGTAGACCTTACACGCAGATTCAACTATTCCATAATTGGGTCGCTTTTCCTGTTCATCGCAGCCATTTCAATAGCCATGTTAATTTGTAAGAGAGTCCACGGCCATCTGACAATATCAACAATGGGTCGGCGCCTTCAACCAATCAGGAAATCCATTTCATCTACGGGAGATGAAGGGGGAGGAGTGAATCCAATCCCCTGCCATAACCAACGACACATGTGCCAATGTAACCGCAGCAACGCACAACCAAAATTTAACGCTATTTTGATGATTAAGCACACACGCGCGGTATCCGTTCAAATGCACCGTGTGAATGCACTCATCGAAGACATTTCATTCCCACAGGCGCATATTAGCTTAGTTAGCATTAGTTTATTATAAATATAAGTAAATTAGTTAAATAAGGTCGCTTATCTTCTGTTACGTTAATGGTGCAACCCAAGTGAATAAATATTAATATTTAAAGAGGACGTGTTCGAGGATTACTTTGGAAAATGTTAGTATGACGATAAATTGAAAAATTAGATTTCGATACGAGAAAATGGTCATGAAAGATATAAACTAAAGGATCGTAAAATATTTTTGGCGAATCGCTGGGTGTCTCCGATTATGGACATCACAAGATTCAACCCCTTGCCAACATTTACGAAAAATAGAATACATTGATCGAACTGCGAAACTTCGAGTCCCTCGAGTCGATATAATCAAACACAAAATAAAAAATTTTCTTAAGTGAAAAATGGGGTAATAGAATAGGATATCAAACTTACACATTTATTGTGCAAGTAAGAAAGTGAAGTTTAATGAAAAGTATAAATTCACTTGTATACACGAAACTACACAAATTCTTTTTAAAAAAAAGTGACTCCTTGTGATGGTTAACAACTTCGAATTTCAAAATTGTGCGCATTGATTATTCAAACTTTGGGCCTGGTATGTGAAGTGATTTGTGCCATTAATAGATCGCTTGGAAACTTAATAATATCCATTACGACTAAACGGGATTAACACGAACCTTCCGCCAATACGATATCAAAATGAAAGAGACAAAACCAGATGGTTCGAGATTCTTAAAGAGAAACGTATGATTGATGATGTCTTAAAGGCATACATAGAGAAAATCTGCTATGTATACATTGACGACATTATCATATTCGGTAAAGATGCTGACGATCACATTAGGAATATCGAAACAGTCTTTAATCGGTTACTTGAGTCAAATTTGAAAGTGAATCTAGAGAAAACGCACTTCATGCAATTTGAAGTAAAGTTTTTAGGATACGTTATCACACCTGAAGGTATTAAGCCAGATATGAAGAAAGTGGACGCAATTAGGAATATCTTGCCCCCTGCAAACTTAAAAGAGTTGAAGAGTTTTTTAGGTATAACATCCTATTATAGGCGTTTCATTAGGGCCTATGCCAAGGTCGCTAAACCACTAACCAAAGCTCTATTAAAAAGACTCAGACCAAATTTGATCAATGGGATAAAAATCCCTGAAACAAATTTGGGTCTATTGCACGAAGTCTACCTAGAGAATTACAGAAAAAATATAAGATTCGCATTACCCAACGCATCGCTGAAGACGTAAAAAATGAGCATCATGTGTTCCAGATTATAGAACAAGAACATAAAAGAGCTCATCAGAATGCGAATGAGAATAAAGAGCAAATCTTGAAAAGGTATTATTTTCCACGCATGGCTAGCCTTATTAGAAAATATACGAAAACCTGCGATATCTGTAAAGCAAACAAGTATGATAGACATCTAACAAATCCGGACCTTCAAGTACCAGTTCAACCTCATATGCATGTGAGATGCTTCATCTAGACATAGTCGAAATCCAAAATGTCAAATTTATTAGCTGCATATATAAATTCTCTAAATGTGGTAAGCTTTTTCAGATAAAGAATCGTTCTGCATGTGAGAGAAAATCATTAAAATACTACACTAGTTACTATACAGTTCCTAGAATCCTTTTCACTGATAATGAGAGTAGCTTCGTAAGTTCTATAATTATTAATTTCTTGAAATTGCTTGGCATCAAAATTTACCACACTCCTTCACAAAGAAGCGAGGTAAATGGCCAAGTGGAGCGATTTCACTCTACACTTATAGGGATTTTTAGATGTCTGAAAGCAGAACATAGTGATCTAAAGTTTTAAGAATTAATAAATATATCAGTAGATACAATAATTATGTCCATTCTGTGACTAGGAAAAACCTGCTGACATATTTTTCAATAGATTGATGAGAATAAACTACCAAGATTTGGCTAGTTCTAGGACAAAAATTAATAGGGATCTTAAAGCCGAAATCGCGAGAAACCAAAAAATGAGAAATCTGAGGTTGAACGGCAAAAGAACTGCACCCAGGGTATACAATGCAGGTGAAGTCATTTGCACTGCTTGCAAGGGTACTAAAGGGTAACATAAACCTTTGTACAAAAAGGAAATCGTATCTAAAGACAATAACGTTACTGTTACAACATTGTCTGGCCGTAGGGTGCACAAGGCTCATATAAAAAATGTTTAACTTAAAATGACGTCATAAAATGCCTTAAAATGTAAAAAATATGATATAAAAAATATTTTGAAAAGTAAATTTTGTCCTTGTGACTTTAGAATAAATCAAGTATAATAATTATTATAAGCAACTTTATTAATAATGTGAAATGCCGTCATAAAATGTCTTAAAATGTCAAAAATATGATTTAAAAAAGATTTTGAAAAATTAATTTTGTCCTTGTGACTTTAGAATAAATTAAGTTTAATAATTAGTATAAGCAACTGAATTAATCATATTATAAAATTATAATAAGTGCCTACTTTTGGGCACAACCTGTAATCAAATTGTGAAGTATCAAAAAATTGAAAATTGAGACTTGGAAACAAATATATTTAATATGATAATGTGGGAGTCGTTCACAAATGGGATGCACATATTCAAATATTCAGCACCCATAGTTTCAATTAAAAATGGGAAAGGTTGGATTACTGATGCGGACTTCAAACTTGTGCATGTGATCAACTTAACTAACTTCGACGACTTACTTCAAGCCACAACAGAAGCAATTAACAACTTTGTGAAAGATGAGGAAATCCATCATCAATTTTCATCTAAATCAATTGGACGAACGAATAAACCAGCTTAAGGTAATCCATCACAGGAACACCCGTTCTATCAATTGGATTGGGTCGGTATGGAAATGGGTGGCAGGCAATCCAGATGCGGCAGATTGGGATAAAATCTTGGAAAGCCTACAGAATGTAATCCAAAACAATAATCACCAATATAAAGTAAACGAAAGACTTTTTGGAGTAACGCAAGGAATAATTGAGAAGATGAACCTCATAGTCGACAGAGTTAATAATGAAGTTAAAAGAGAAACTGACCTGAAGTTGGAACAAGATGTCCTAAGCCAAATGCTAATTGTAAAAGAGGAGGTCAACGAAATTGTTAGAGCATGTCAAATGGCAAGAAGTAAGATAGTTAATACAAACTTGCTTGACAAAGAAGAAGTTAATCAGACCCTTTCTGAAATTGAAACATTACCATGGTAGGTAGGTAGGTAAGGCGGCCACACGAAAAGGGCGCACTTAGACCAGCATTGACCCTTTGTGATACCGCATGGGACAACAGGTCCCGCCGTTTTCAAAGGTCCAGCCATTCGGAGCTTTTGATGAAGCATTTGATGGAGCAAATCTTTTTTTTTTAAGACATCTCCCAAGGAGTCCAGAAAGTAGTCGCCTAGGAAAGTGCGCCTCCTTCTGGACATCGCTGGACATGTGCACAACAGGTGAGCAATGGACTCTTCCTCCTCCTCGTCCATGCAACTCCTGCAGAAGTCGTAAGAGGCGATCCCCAGCCTACACCCGTGTGTGCCTAGAGTCCAGTGTCCCGTTAGGACGCTAATCACGGGACCTATGCTTTGTCTATTTAGAGCCAGTAGGTCCTTAGAGCGCTTGACATTTATCTCTAGCCAGGTGTGTCTAGCTATTTTACATCCTAAAAAATCAGACCAGCACCTGCCCGCTGTTCCTAAGGATATTATATTTACTAAGAGCTTAAATGTGGCAATAGGAATACAGAAGTTAGACCTATCTGGTTCAATCGGTATGGTAGTACCCACACGGGCAAGTTCATCCGCCTTGCAGTTCCCTGGAATATCTCTGTGACCGGGAACCCAGCACAGATGCAGACGGGTCTGCTTAGCTATCTCGTCTAAAGATTTGCGGTAGCTCGTGACGGCTTTTGAGTTGATAATAACCGAATCCAGGGAGCGCAAAGCTGCTTGGCTGTCGGACAGAATGCAAATATCAAGTCCAGATATTTTCTTCTTCCTTAGCCAAGACAGTGCTGCCTCTATAGCCGCGACCTCTACCTGAAAAACACTGCTGTGGTCGGGCATCCTAAAGGACGTGTTAATATCAAAATCTTCTGAGAATACACCACCCCCCACCCTACACTGTAGTTTGGATCCATCTGTGTAGATGTGAGCCCCTTCTACATGAGGGAGAATGCCATCCTTCCATTCGTCCCTGGAGGGAATGGAGATCTTGCACATACCAATGAAGGCGTATATTGGTGTGATGTAGTCGAAAGAGTCAGGAATACCCTCAAAATGTCTTAAAATGGACGCATGACCTACATTCCTGGCATCCCATTGATGCGTAGCTTTTAGCCTGATAGCTGAGTTTGCAGCCATTTTTTCGCCAAAAAGACTAACAGGCAGCAGATTGAGCATAATGTCCAATGCTGCCGTTGGAGTCGTTCTAATGGCACTACTTATGAATACCTCTGCCGTTCTTTGTACCTTTGTTATCAACCTATTGTATGTGGACTTACTTAGGGCTGTCCACCAAGCAAGCACCCCATAGAACAGGACTGGTCTATATCCAATAGGCTACCTTATGCTGTAACCCCAATTTTTTGCCTATAACTCTTTTGCAAGAGTACAGAGCTACCTGAGCCTTCCTAATGCGCTCGCTTATATTAGCCTTCCAGTTCAGTTTCGTATCTAGGATCACGCCCAGATATTTAGTCTCCTCGACAAGGTCAATATCTACCCTCATTAGTTTTGGACCAATAAATTGGGGAATTTTATATTTCCTAGTGAAGAGTACCAGCTTAGTCTTGGTCGGATTAACCCCCAACCCACAGTCAGTAGTCCATTTAGAGAGAATGTTCAGCATGTTTTGCATCAAGTCCCTCGAAGTAGATATGTATTTACCCGAGATACTAATATCAACATCATCCGCATACGCAACCACCTTGCACCCTTCCCTCTCCAGTCGAACAAGCAGCTGATTTACCGCAAGATTCCAGAGTAGGGGTGAAAGAACTCCACCTTGAGGTGTGCCTCTGCACACGGATTTCTTGGCCCACGCCGCCCCCAGCTGTGAATTGATTATCCTGCTACTAAGCATGTTTTCAATCCACCTGCTAATGGCGGGTTCCACCTCCAAGTCCCGCATCGCACCGATTATTGCGATTTGATGTTGTTAAAAGCTCCCTCAATGTCCAGCAAAGCCACTGGGGAGAACTCCTTGTTGTGCAGGGAGCACTCAATACTAGAGACTAAGCGGTCTCCACCGATTTACCCTTGAAGTAGGCATGCTGAGAGACTGACAGCTTCTGTCTGTCTATAGTGAGCCTTAGATGAATGTCTAACAACCTTTCCAGGATTTTTAGACAGAAGGAGGACAGACTAATGGGTCTTAAGTCCCCTGGAGCTGTGTGCGAACTTTTGCCGGCCTTGGGTATAAAAAATACCCTCACATGCTTCCATGAGTCTGGAATATACGCTAATTCAAGACAACTATTATAGATCTAATAATAGAGTGGCTTATTATTAGATTCTCTGACTTCTGAATTTCAATTGGAGCTACACCATCTGGGCCAGATGCTTTAAATGGTTTGAAGCTATGGATTGCCCATTACAATTTTGGCTTCGTGACTATGTCTGAGTTGACTTCAACTACATTCCCGCTGGGATTCGTTCTCCGCGGAATGGTACTCGAGCAACCAGGGAAGTGAGTCTCCAGAAGAAGCTCTAGAGTCTCATTACTATTTGAAGTCCAGGATCCATCTTCCCTCCTCAGGTAACCAGGTACCATTGGAGCAGTTGATAGGATCTTCCTCAACCTGGACGTCTCAGAGATATCTTCTACGTCACCGCAAAAGTTTCTCCACGATTCTCTCTGTGCCTTCCTAAGCTTACTTTTGAATGCTCTGAGTGCTGCCTTATATAAAGCCCAGTCTGCACTATCTCTAGACTTCTTTGCGCTGTTGAAAAGTCTCCTACAGTTTTGTCTGAGTCCCCTAATTTCCTCCCCCCACCATGTGGGTTTTTGTTTTCCCCTGGGTCTACTGAGGGGGCAAGAGACCAATAGAGCCTTATTAAGAGCAACCGTTAGAACGTCCACAGACCTATCAATTTCGTCACACGTGCTTGTGGGGTTCTGAGGTAGTAGTCTAGCTACAGTCACTTTGTAGAGGTCCCAGTTTGCTTTCTTGACATTTCTAAAAGCCTTAGGGCTAGGTAGACTATCTAGAAGATCAAACTGAATTAACCTATGATCCGAAAAGGAATGTTCCTCTAGAACTCTCCAATTTGAGATCCGATCAAAAATTGATTCGGAGGCAAGGGTTAAGTCAAGGACTGCTTGCCTATTAGCAGTAATGAAAGTGGGCTCTGACCCCTTATTGCATACAGAAAAGTTAGTCGTTACAATATATTCATATAATGACTCACCTCGTTCATTGACATCCGTCCTTCCCCAGATATCGTGGTGCGCATTGACATCGCATCCAATAATGACAGCCACCCGTTGAGCCCTTGCATCCACAACAAGCTTCTGTAGGTTGCTAGAGTCGCCAGAGATTCGGCGTTCACCACAAGGCTTATTGACCTGTAATCCCCTCTTGGTTCGTCTACCTTAGTAACCTTCCAATTATTAGTCGGGAGGTGCTGGTAGCTCAACCTAAAAATCTCCAAGATAGCCTCAGGACCAGACGGTTCGGCTGGGATCCACGCGCGCGCTCTAGGTCTACTAGGGATCAGCTCCCTAGGTACGACTTCGAGCCTTGCGCCTTGCCATGCTTCCCCTATACTGGAGGTCGCAATCCTATAAAGATCGACTGACCTTTGATCCGCGCAGGCAATCAGCTTCACGTGGCCTTGATGCCATCCGCTGTCGCGAAAAGAGGGAAATCCACCTGGGAATTCCTTCAAAAGCTGGAGGTAGAGCCTTGAAAGGCTTACTTCTACCTTTTTCCAGCACTCTGGAGCGATACTACCATCCGGGTCATTACGATCTATGACCGTCATGACCTGGTGTCCTTTCAGCACTTCGCTGAAGGACTTCGTGGTGACAGTACCGCGCTTCTTAAATTTCTTTGGGTCCGGGTGGGTGGTCTCTTCTAGGGACCGTTGACGTTTTGTAGCCTGTAGTATTGGAGCTTGAGACTCCTTTACGGCTTTCGTCGCCGACTCGCGGGAAGCCTTCTGCTTCACCGTCCTCTCCTTCTCTGGGATCCGCGACAAGCGTTCCACCGTCCTGAGAGCAGCCCTTTTTACTTTATAGAACCTTTTGTTTCCGTGTTTAGCAACACTATCGCAGTACGTGGCTTTGTTTGTGCCAGGCTCGTCGTCCTTAGCTACAATAGCCGCCGCAGAGTGTGTGGAGGATTTTGGATTCCCATCCGAAATAGCGTTTAGAGACCGCACGTCAGTTTCATATTTTTTTAAATTTATCCATCTGATTCTTACGGCCACCCGCTCGATTGATCAAGCTAAGGCAGCCAAAAATTTGAAAGGGGAAGGGGTTGGTCAACTGTGGCAGCGCCCCGTACCACAGCAATGCCACCGATACTACCTGAGGCGGCCTGGTGTCAGGAAGGGGAGCTCTGTTAGGATACAGCCTAATTAACCTCCTGGCTGCGAAATAACATCCAATGGGCACGATCCCAAGAACACCCTGGATTTGGAGGGAGACAGTTCTTAGTTGGATTACTCCACAGTGGTCAGTCCGGCTAGGGTAATCCCAAAAGAGCCGAAACTCCGCCATCCTAACCCATTGCGTCATTGCAATCATTTAAGCCTTCGTACCCCGACAAGGTGACTGCTCTTCACGAAGCCAAAACCATATTCCAATGTAATAGAAGCAATCGAATTTGGCACACCATCGATTTATTCAAATGACACACTGATATTGTACGTACTCTCTATGCCAAAAGTCAGTAGCAAAGAATTTAATGTGGTATTCACCAGAGCGCCTATTCGAAATGGTACAGAAATCGATTCCCAATTTGACAAAATGCTCATAAACCACAAAGAATCTTACGGCATAATAGGATCATGCTTATCAATTAACAATGCTACAATATGTGAAGACTGATCTCTAAAAAAAATTGCGGATGATAATTGTGTTTTTGCACTGGTGAAGGGGGGACATGCGGAGTGTACATACCACATAAACCAGGAAGAAGTCATCGAATCCATTAAAGAAGACACAATTTACTTGTCGAATGTTAATAACAGTATAACCTTTAATAACTCCGATCAAATCTTAACTGGTACATATGTGATTCCAATTAATAACAAATGTGTCACGATCAGGGATAGGACAAACACTAGCAAAGTGTCCACGAAGGTCCAAGTTCTCCCAGTCGCGCTAGCCAACATCACAGGTGAAAGTCAAAAAGTCGATGTAAATTACGTCCATAGTCTGAGTGTAGGGAATATAGAGAAAATAGTAGACCTTACACGCAGATTCAACTATTCCATAATTGGGTCGCTTTTCCTGTTCATCGCAGCCATTTCAATAGCCATGTTAATTTGTAAGAGAGTCCACGGCCATCAGACAATATCAGCAATGGGTCGGCGCCTTCAACCAATCAGGAAATCCATTTCATCTACGGGACGCAGATCTTTGAAGGGGGAGGAGTTAATACAATTCCCTGCCATAACCAACGACACGTGTGCCAATGTAACCGTACCAACGCACAACCCAAATTTAGCGCTATTTTGATGATTAAGCACACACGCGAGTTACGTCCCCACCTACATTAGCAACGACACAACCACCAACCAAACCACCAAGAATGGCAGCAGAGACGAATAGCTGAGTGCAACAACAACAAGGCCAATGCACTCCGCAAATACAACAAGTGCAAGTCAGAACCCAACAAGAGCATTGCACTCAAATACAACAACAACAAGGCCAATGCACTCTGCAAATGCAACAAGTGCAAGTCAAAACCCAACAAGAGCATTGCACTCAAATACAACAACAACCATAAGCCAATGCTGACGATAAGTGGAACACCAGACAGCTGAGTAGGGTAGAATAAGAACCAATAAACTGTAATTCGTAGAATAAGACATTTATTTTATTGTTAATTTAGCATATACTTATTTTGTATAATTTACTTTTTTAATCATTGAATAAACTTTGTTCATTATCATTTTGGCAATCAAATGAACTTGTTGTGAATTATTGTGATAGCAGTGGAAAAGCTATATATTTTTGAAATTTAATAAGGGAGGACCCTTATTTCGCGCGGTATCCGTTCAAATGCACCGTGTGAATGCACTCATCGAAGACATTTCATTCCCACAGGCGCATATTAGCTTAGTTAGCATTAGTTTATTATAAATATAAGTAAATTAGTTAAATAAGGTCGCTTATCTTCTGTTACGTTAATGGTGCAACCCAAGTGAATAAATATTAATATTTAAAGAGGACGTGTTCGAGGATTACTTTGGAAAATGTTAGTATGACGATAAATTGAAAAATTAGATTTCGATACGAGAAAATGGTCATGAAAGATATAAACTAAAGTATCGTAGAATGTTTTTGGCGAATCGCTGGGTGTCTCCGATTATGGATGTCACAAGATTCAACCCCTTGCCAACATTTACGAAAAATAGAATACATTGATCGAACTCCGAAACTTCGAGTCCCTCTAGTCGATATAATCAAGCACAAAATAAAAAAATTTCTTATGTGAAATATGGGGTAATAGAATAGTAAGGATATCAAATTTACACATTTATTGTGCAAGTAAGAAAGTGAAGTTTAATGAAAAGTATAAATTCACTTGTATACACGAAATTACACAAAATCTTTTTTAAAAAAAAGTGACTCCTTGTGATGGTTAACAACTTCGAATTTCAAAATTGTGCGCATTGATTATTCAAATTTTGGGCCTGGTATGTGAAGTGATTTGTGCCATTAATAGGTCGCTTGGAAACTTAATAATATCCATTACGACTAAACGGGATTAATATGAACCTTCCGCCAATACCATATCAAAACGAAAGAGACAAAACCACATGATTCGAGTTTCTTAAAGAGAATTTGTTAAATGAAATTTGTAATAGCAATTTCTAACGAATAAGCAGTTTGCGAAACTATCCACATAAGAACATAGTATAGTAAGCTTAAACTTATAGTTTCCAATATTGGAGATCACGTCGGAAAATGGAAATAACTTGTCAAATAATATATAGAAAATTTCTTTTGGAAAAACTAAAAATAAAAATTATTAACTATGAATTCATTTTTCCGTTACAACAGCTCGCGAAACGAGGATAATCAAGGAAAATTTAGGAAAAATAATGTGCTTAATAACTATAGTTAATTTGTAAGTACGGCATATTTATTTAACTTATAACCTTGTACGGCTAGGACTTAAATATTTAACTGATTAAATTGTCAACTAAAATATAATACATTTTTTGTATCTTATAATACCTTAAGTTATTGTCATTTATATTTTATAAACTCAATTCACGTAAGTTGCAGCTGTAGCAATTTGACTTAAGGATACTGATTATAATGGAAAGTATCGCGGCTAGCATTACTCGCCTTGAAGGTGCTCTGAACGTTGTATTGGAGCAACTGAAGATAGCTGTGACGAGTGTTTAGATACGATTGAAAGCTGGCGAACTGAACCTAACGAGCATTCTATGTTCCGGGAACGGAAATAGACTTTAAAAATATAGGCAAGCTTTCCGATAGCGTTAAAGACTTGCAGGTATTTGACGGAAATCCTGTTCAGTATATTTCCTGTGTTCACTCAGTTGAAAATATTTTGAAAAATTACAAAATAGTGAGGAATAAACCGATCCATCGACGTATCCTTCAAAGTATAAGGCAAAAGATTGGTGGAGGTGCTGATGCAGCCCTTATTTCGTATAATATATTTGACCAGGAGTGGTCTATTATAAAAAAATTCTCTTTATGCATTACGCTGATAAAAGAGACATTGGAACTCTAGAACACCAGCTGAACCCGTTGTGTCAAAAAGGGTCGAGGGTTGATGAATTCTACGCATCCATGAATCATCAATTCTCTTTAATAATCAATAAACTAAAAACTGAACCATATTCCCAAGAGACTATGAAGGCTCTTGCGGAAACGTATAGGAATCGAGCTCTTGATGTTTTTATCAGAGGCTTGGGTGGGGATCTCTCTTGAATGCTGATTGTACAGAAGCCAAAAACATTGCCAAAAGCCTATATGGCTTGTCTCGAACTCCAACACTTATATTTCCGCAGTAATGCGATTCACACTTCTACCTTCCCAAATAAAATAGCGGTCCCTCAAAATTCCTTACATACGAACAACAACAGGCCAACATTTCCCCCAGAGGAAATTTATCCCGCACTCTGAGAGAATCAACCGATACAAGAACACTAACTTCGATAGGACACCACCAAAGCCAAGTACTCCGAAACCAGCTGAGCGGATGGAAGTTGACCGCTCTATTCAGTCAAAGAATGTAAACTATATTAATAGGCAACATGGAAACAGCCCCTTTAAAGGAAGAGATGCCTCAGAAAATCTTCCTCAGAAGCAACAGAGACTATTCAATATTGAAACAGAACCTGAAGTTTATGAGGACCAAAGCGAAGAAATTATTGAGAACCAGGTAAATTTTATGAAGGGTGGAAGTCCAACGTTCCTTATGTAGAATATGTGAAACAGGATGGTTCAGTTTTGTCATTCCTCATTGGTACAGGAGCGAACCAAAACTTTATGAGTTCGTCCGTTTTAGAAAAACCTATTCCCCTTCCAAAACCTTTAACAGCGCAATCAGCAGGTGGCGACATTAAAATGACTGATTATATTTGTGGAAAAGTCTTTGAGAAACTTTTGTGTTTTACCGGAACACCAATCATATCATGGGAGATGATACGCTAAAAATGCTTGGTGCCTTCATCGACGGAAAAGAAAATTATTTAATACTAAATTCCCCATTTATACTAAGAGTTACCCATATCTTGCATGCATGAGGGAGGAAGTGGACAAACAAATAAAGGAGTTGCTGAGTGAACACCACCGATACCACCAGTGAAGGAATGCCAATAGCCTATCCCACAAGGAGCATATATAATGGATCAACAACGGAAATATCATCTGAACGAAGGAGCTCAGAAATCGCAGCCCATACTGCGGATAGCGATAGTTCAGATCTCATTCCGCACGTTGAAGTACCACTAAATGTGTTCCGAAAACAAATCATACTAAAGATAGGGAAGGGACTGGATGACGATCCAGGGTACACACGCCACTATGTTGCTTTGGAAGCCCCAAATAAACAAATGTTAACCAAAGCTCTATTAAAAAGACTCAGACCAAATTTGATCAATGGGATAAAAATCCCTGAAACAAATTTGGGTCTATTGCAAGAAGTCTACCTAGAGAATTACAGAAAAAATATAAGATTCGCATTCCCCAACGCATCGCTGAAGACGTAAAAAATGAGCATCATGTGTTCACTCTACAATTATAGGGATTTTTAAATGTCTGAAAGCAGAACATAGTGATCTAAAGTTTTAAGAATTAATAAATATATCAGTAGATACAATAATTATGTCCATTCTGTGACTAGGAAAAACCTGCTGACATATTTTTCAATAGATTGATGAGAATAGACTACCAAGATTTGGCTATGAGAGATCTGAGGTTGAACCGCAAAAGAACTGCACCCAGGCTATACAATGCAGGTGAAGTCATTTACACTGCTTGCAAGGGAATTAAAGGGTAACATAAACCTTTGTACAAAAAGGAAATCGTATCTAAAGACAATAACGTTACTGTTTCAAGAATGTCTGGCCTAGGGTGCACAAGGCTCATATAAAAAATGTTTAACTTAAAATGACGTCATAAAATGCTTTAAAATGTAAAAAATATGATAGAAAAAATATTTTGAAAAGTAAATTTTGTCCTTGTGACTTTAGAATAAATCAATTATAATAATTGTTATAAACAACTGTATTAATAATTTGAAATGCCGTCATAAAATGTCTTAAAATATTAAAAATATGATATAAAAAATATTTTGAACAGTAAATTTTATCCTTGTGACTTTAGAATAAATTAAGTATAATAATTAATTATAAGACGTGTCGCGAGCAGATGTGTTCTCCGCGACTCTAAGCTTTAGCCACGAAAAAAGAACTAAAAAACGAAAACAAAAAAAATCAAATACTCTCTAGCCGGCTAACAAAAAAGTACTGATAAATATAACTATGTACATACAACAAGGAACAAAATAAAAAAATCCCGAAAATCTGACCTGTAAACATTACATGTTGCGGTCGCCACCCGCGCGTTCAGGTAGTGCAGCAACGGCAACGAAGACAACCGATGCGCAAACACAACAAAACAATAACAACAGCGTGAACATAAATAAAAACAGTTGAAATCTCTCGCCAAGTGAAATTAGTACACTTATAGCGCAATTCGACAGCAGCGGTACGCAGCGCAGCTTTTCAGTGTCTGACTGCTCCCATAAACAGCTCTCCCTCTATGGCTCTGCTAACGCTGGCTCTCAGCTTGAGCACGTTACAGTAAGTAACGACTGCTGCAAAAACGTAAGTACGCTTATTGTTGGCTCTGGGTCGGTAAACACTTTGCCGTGGAGTATGCAAAGCAACTCTCCCTTACCATTAGAACCTCTCAACAATACACATAGCGCTACAGGCAAAGAAAAAAACATGCATGCTACAGCCAACCAAGGAAAAGGTTCGGCAATACAGACTGGTATGGACCGCTATATTGTGGTTAAGCGCAAGTTGAGTCCTCAAAAATTGACTCAAAAATCGGCAAAGCAGATTAAATCTAATGATTCTGCTCCTGAAAAGAATCCACTCGCTTCTAACAGGTTTGCACCTCTTGCAAATGCCGAAGACATTTCTACTCAGAGAGTGCTAAAAGAGGTAAAGCCCCCACCAATGTATTTAAGGGAGCGCAACTCTAACGCTCTCGTAAAAACTATAACTACTCCAATTGGTGCTAAAAACTTTCATGATGTCCCAATACTAAAAGGCAAAATACATGAAACCAAAATTAAATTATATATCGAATCAAGCTATCGCAAAGTCGTCAATCTCTTTGACACAGAGAAAAAAAATTACTACACCTACCAGCTTAAAAGTAGCAAAGGCATTGTTGTTGTCCTTAGATGAATCGAAGCTGACGTAGATGTCAACGAAATAAGAGAAGCCCTATCCCAAGAGGGTTTTACCGCAAGCTCTGTGTTTAACATACGCAATAGAGATAAGATTCCACTGCCGCTCTTTCGCGTTGAGCTACAGCCAGTCGACTCGAAGCTGAGAAAAGGCGAATCACACCCGATCTACAACCTCCGCTATCTTCTACATAGAAAAAACTCTGTAGAAGAACCCCACAAGCGAATTGGACCAGTTCAATACCTGAACTGCCAAGAATTTGGGTAAACTAGAAAATTCTGTACACTTCCCAGTGTAAGTGTCGTTTATGATGATCTCCACATGTCACAAAACTGCACAAAGCCCAAAGACGACTCCAGTGTCAAAAAATGCAGCAACTGTGGTGAAAATCACACTGCAAACTACAGAGGCTGCACTGTATACGCTCATATAAAAAAGAAATTTGCACCTCAACCAAAACAAGTTAAAACTGTTCCTCCCGTAACAGTTTTGCGCGAAATCTCTGCCCGTGAAGCACAGTCTTCAAGTATTTTTTATGGAAATATTCGCAAAGGTACCCCATCAGTAAACCCTTAAACTGATGAGAGTATGTACTCTTGAAAAGACTTTACAAGAGCTCATCGCAAATATGACGCAATTTATGTTCTCAATGCAAAGTACGATGCAAGACATGATACGTAATCAGAACATGCTTTTGCAATCCCTATTAACAAAACCATGAACGCACTGAAAATCTGTCATTGGAATGCAAATGGCATAAGTCAGCACAAAAATGAGCTCAAACTATTTCTCAACGATAACTGAATAGATTTGATGCTAATTTCTGAAACTCACCTTACTCAGAAAAACTGTTTGCTGATAGGGGGTTGCCAAGGGGGACAGGTTCACGTTAGGGTTTCCTGCTACTAACGGCTCATGTCTCTTAAATCTTCCTACTCTCACCTCCACGTGGTGCACCTTGGTAAGCTGAGCAACCTAGGTGAAGATGTGGTAACCAACCCATGTGGGATCCTTGGTCAGGGCCAACGAGAGAGGGAGCTTTGGTGAGGCCACTCTGACATTTTCGGTTTAAGGATTCATCAAAGTGTGCGAGGCCAGGTGGGGTCTCGCATGTAGGAACGGTGGCGGAGGAGTACTATAGGTACCAACGGCAGCGCCCATACCCCCGAAGTGGGTTACCACTACCAAACAAAAAATCCCTAGCTTAGGGTTGTGCGCTGGCCTTAGAACCCGCCACATAAAAAACAAATAATCCAGTGAATATAAGATTGAAGCCTCGGATGAAATACCCCACAACTGTTGACGACAACCCCCGCAAACGTTATAAGGAACACGATTTAAGGATATGCACCTGGAATGTCCGGACCCTTAATAGGGAAGGTGCCTCTATCCAGCTGGTTGACGTCCTCCAGGAAATGCGATGGACGCGACATGGACGCTCAAAAAAAGCTACATGTGACATCTACTACAGCTGCCATGCGACGAAGCGCAGACTCGGTGTAGGTTTTGTAGGAAGCAAACGACTGCGAGATGAAGTCCTGGGATTTACCCCAGTCGACGACAGGCTTGCGCCACTCCGCATTAAGGCAAAATACTTTAACATCAGCCTAATCAGCGCATATGCTCCGACGGATGAGAAAGACGAAAACACCAAGGATGCCTTCTACGATCAACTAGAAAAAACCTTCGATCGATGCCCCCGCCACGATGTAAAAATTGTGCTAGGTGACTTCAACGCCAAGGTGGGCAAAGAAGGCATTTTTGAACCAACCGTCGGTAAGTTCAGCCTCCACGAGCAGTAATCAGAAAACGGTTTGAGGCTGATCGACTTCGCCGCAGCACAGAACATGGTAGTTAGTAGTACTAGATTCCAGCATCCCGATATTCATAAAGCCACCTGGCTGTCCCCTGATCATAAAACCAGGAACCAAATTGATCACGTTGTGATCGACGGCATGCATGCATCCAGCGTGTTAGACGTACGTACAATTCGAGGTGCCAACATTGTCTCGGACTACTACCTTGTTGTAGCTAAGGTTCGCACTCGCATCAGTGCGGCAAAAAACGTTCGCTTTAATTCGCAGAGGAAGCTAGACGTCGGAAAGCTACAATCGCTACAGACAGCTACCGCATTTGATTCTCGGCTCTCGAATATGCTGACGGATTCTCCCCCTGATCTCGATATTTGCGCGCAGTGGTCGTTTATATCCCACTCCATGCGCACGGCCGCTGAAGAGGTGATTGGCTATCACCGCCCGAAGAAAAACAGCTGGTATGACGAAGACTGTCGCAACGCAGCTGCAGAGAAAGACGCAGCATACCAACTCATCCTGCGATCGGCTGCAACGCGAGCTGCTAAGGAGCGATATCGAGAGAAGAGAAGGGAAGAGAAGCGTCTTTTTAGGCGCAAGAAACGAGAAGCCGAAAAGAGAGAATGCGAGGAAATCGAGATGTTTGGCAGAAGGAATATGGCTCGAAAATTCTACGAACATGTGAGGCGCCAAACGGAAGGTTTGAAGACCGGAGCCAATTCCAATTCCTGCAAAGACGAAAACGGGAATTTAGTGACGGATGTCCAGAGCGTACTCACGTTATGGAGGGAACACTTCTCGAAGAAGCTGCAATGAAGATGAACCCGACCCCACAGTTGCTGACGACGAACATGAAGTAGCGCCCCCCGATGACGGGGTCTTGCTAGTCATTAGGCGGCTCAAAAACAACAAAGCCGCCGGAGCTGATGGTATACCAGCGGAGCTATTCAAGGCTGGCGGCGATGAGCTCACGAAACGCATGCACCAGCTCATCTGCAAAATATGGTCGGAGGAATGCATGCCCAGCAACTGGAACTTAAGTGTCCTCTGCCCAATCCACAACAAGGGTGATCCGGCAATCTGTGCCAACTACCGCGGGATCAGCTTTCTGAACATCGCATATAAGGTCCTGTTGAGCGTACTCTGTGAAAGGCTGAAGCCCATCGCCAATGAACTGATTGGGCCTTATCAGTGTGGCTTCAGACCTGGTAAAGGCACCATTGACCAAATGTTCACTCTACACCAAATCCTGGAGAAAACCCTAGAGAAGCAGATTGACATACACCACCTTTTCGTCGATTTCAAAGCCACATTCGACAGCACCGTAAGGAGTCAATTATACGCCGTTATGTCTGAATTTGGCGTCCCTGCTAAGCTAATTCGGCTGTGCGAAATGACGCTAAGCACCACCACTGGCTCAGTTAAAATCGGTAATGACTTGTCCGAGCCGTTTGTTACTGAGCGAAGATTCAGACAAGGTGACTCCTTATCGTGTGTTTTCTTCAATCTAATGTTGGAAAAAATCGTACGTGCAGCAGGTCTAAATCGCACAGGCACTATCTTCCACAAGAGTGTCATGTTACTGGCGTATGCTGATGATATTGACATCATTGGCCATAACAGCCGCGCCGTGAGTGCTGCATTTTCCGGCCTGGAGAGAGAAGCGAGGCGAGTGGGTTTAGCGGTGAACGAGGACAAAACTAGGTACTTGGTGTCAACACACAAAGAGTCTCAGCGTCTTGAACACCACGTCACTGTTGGCGACTACAACTTTGAAGTTGTGAAGGATTTCGTTTATCTGGGAACCAGCATCAACACCACGAACGATGTCAGCAAGGAGATCAAGCGAAGAATCACTCTTGCCAACAGGTGTTACTTTGGGCTCAGTAGGCAATTGAGAAGCAGAGCCCTCTCTCGACGAACAAAAATTACGCTCTACAAAGCCCTCATCCATCCCGTCCTGCTTTATGGTGCCGAAACCTGGACGATGACAAACAACGATGAGCGAGCTTTGGGGGCGTTCGAGAGAAAAATTCTTCGAAGGATCTATGGTCCTATATGCGTCTCCGGAGAGTATCGAATCAGATAGAACAACGAGCTGTATGAGCTGTACGCCGACATTGATATAGTTCAGCGCATTAAAACACAGCGGCTGCGCTGGCTGGGACATGCTGTGCGAATGGATGAAAGTGCTCCGGCGAAAAGTATTTGAATCGATGCCGACGGGTGGCGGACGCAGGAGGGGGAGACCACCACTACGTTGGAAGGACCAAGTTCAAGAGGACCTGGCTGCACTTGGTGTTTCCAATTGGCGCCAGCGTGCGCGGAGCAGAGACGACTGGCGAAGGCTAATAACGCGGCAATGATCAGAAATGGTTGTACGCCAATGATGATGATGATGATGATAGCGGGATACAAAGTTTATGACACCAAACACCCCGGTGGCAAAGCACGAGGTGGTGCAGCCATTCTGATCAAGAATAGAATAAAGCATTTCCCAATGCAAGGATACTGTACCGATTATCTACAAGCGACAACTATTCAGCTCGAAGAATACGTCAAAGGCTTGACAGTATCATCCATCTATTGCCCACCCAGGTTTAATACAAACAATTCTTTAGTACTCTCGATGCTAAGTTCATTGCTGCTGGAGACTTTAATGCAAAGCATACTCATTGGGGCTCACGTTTAGTAACTCTCAGAGGCAGAATACTCTTCTATGCGATAAATGCTCTTGCTCTTAATGTCTTGTCCAATGGTAAGCCTACATACTGGCCATCCGACAAACAGAAGATTCCAGATCTTATTGACTTCGCCATCACTAGAGGTATAAATAATGTACACTCTCTTGTGCATTCCTCTCTGGAGCTGTCCTCTGATCTCACTCCCACAATAATAACTATCTTTTCTGAAAACTCCTATCAGAAAAACGTGAGTGGTAGTGTCGACTACAAGAATACAGACTGGCTTAAAGATAAGATGTTCAAAAGTTCACATATTGAAATAAAGACCTCCCTAAAGTCTGAGCAGGAAATAAACTCCGCTATTTTCAATTTCACTCAATTGCTATCCCAAACAGTAAAAATTGCTACACCACGTTCTAAAGCTCAAACCCGACAAGAGTGTACTCCCCAAGACATTCTGAAGCTCCTTTCCGAAAAAAGATCTCTTAGGAGGGAATGGCAATTGCAGAGATCACCTTCTCTGAAGATGAAACTGAATGAATGTACTAAAAAACTGCATCACCTTCTAAAAGAAAAGGAAACCTCCGAGTTTCACGAGTTTGTAGAGACCCTCTGTCCTACAGAAGCCTCAAGCTATTCTCTATGGCGAACGGCCAAAAACTCGAAAAAACCCATTCAAATGGAGTCACCAATACGCCTTCCCAACGGCAACTGGGCAAGAAGTGATGCAGAAAAGGCAATAGTATTCGCAAATCATTTGGAGCAAGTTTTCACCCCTAATCTTGCTAGTTCCGACCGTTCTAACGGCGGTTGATGCTATCCCTAGTGTCAATGGTATCTCGATTGCCAAAAAGGAGCTGACAAACGCTATCAAAGAACTCAATGCCAAAAAATCTCCAGGGCGTGATCTGATTACGGGCCAAATGATAAAAGAGCTACCAGCAATAGCCACAATGCATCTCTTGCATATATTAAATGCTATAATACGCACTGGATTCTTTCCTTACTCATGGAAAATTTCCCAAATTATCATGATTCCCAAAGCTGGAAAGGACCCAACAAGCGTCTCTTCCTACAGACCAATTAGTCTGCTATCAATTTTTTCAAAACTCTTTGAAAGTTTGATAATAAAGCGAATTAAAGACGTTGTCAAACAGTCTAATGTTATACCAAACTACCTGTTTGGGTTTAGAGAAAAACACAGTACTATCGAACAAGTTCATCGCATTGTAAACACTATACAAGAAACGTTCGAAAAGAAGCAATACTGTTCCACAGTTTTTATCGACATCACTCAGGCATTTGATAAGGTCTGGCACGAAGGAATCTTGCACAAACTGAAATGTATGTTACCTCTTAACATCTACACATTGCTCGAAAGCTATCTCTCAGGTAGACGCTCTGCCCTATACAAGCTGGTGTACCGCAAGGCAGCGTATTAGGCCCCCTGCTCTATACGTTGTTCACTGCAGATATGCCAACAAACGGCAAGACTATCACCTATACTTTTGCCGATGACACAGCCATATTGTGTACTCACACAAATCCGAAAGAGGCGTCAAAACTTCTCCAAGTACACGTCAACATGCTTCAGGAATGGCTTGACCACTGGAGAATCAAAGTCAATGAGTCGAAATACGTTCATGTCACATTCACTCTATGCAGGAGTACTTGCCCCCCTGTGCAAACTAACACCAAGCCGATCCCTCAGGCGACAGAAACTATATATCTAGGAATGCATTTAGATCGCAGACTTACTTGGGTAAAGCATATAAGTGCAAAAATTACTCAGATTAAACTCAAAATAAACGAGCTAAACTTGCTTTTGAACAGGCAGTCCATGCTCAAACTGGACTTTAAAGTTCTACTCTACAAAGTAATTATCAAGCCCCATATGGACCTACGGTATCCAACTCTAGGGTACTGCTTCACCCTCAAATGTCGAAAAGCTGCAAAAAACCCAATCGAAAACCCTTCGAATGATTACCAATGCTCCTTGGTACATCAAAAACGTTAACATCCACAGAGATTTACACATCCCGTATGTAACTAAAGAAGTTTCCCGACTTGCTGAATCTTACTTAACAAAGCTAGACAAGCATCCCAATGCATTAGCGAGGCGCCTACTACAGCATCAAGGACACACCCGCCTGAAAAGTATGGACGTGCTGCGCTTAGCAACAAACTAGATTTTAAGCTTATTCATTACGCTATTATTTAAGTATTGCGCTACTTCTTTTCATATACCATAACTCCTCAAAACACTGGCACTGTGAGGTTGGTAATGATTGACATCAATTTAAAAATGAAATGTTAAATATACTATGAAGATTTATTGTTAGTTCTAAGATATTTTTTAGAAGATTCAATAAAATATATACTCGTATATATAATTATATAATTAAATATTATAATTATTATAAGCAACTGTATTAATCATATTATAAAATTATAATAAGTGCCTTCTTTTGGGCACAACCTGTAAACAAATTGTGAAGTATCAAAAAATTGAAAACTTTTTTTTTTTTTATTTAGTAACTAATATCTTTCATAGGATAATGTGGGAGTCGTTCACAAATGGGATGCACATATTCGAATATTCAGCACCCATAGTTTCAATTCAAAAAGTGAAAGGTTGGATTACTGATGGGGACTTCAAACTTGTGCATGTGATCAACTTAACTAAATTCGACGACTTACTTCAAGTCACAACAGAAGCAATTAACAACTTTGTGAAAGATGAGCAAAGGAAATCCATCATCAATTTCCATCTAAATCAATTGGACGAACGAATAAACCAGCTTAAGGTAATCCATTACAGGAACACCCGTTCTATCAATTGGATCGGGTCAGTATGGAAATGGGTGGCAGGCAATCCAGATGCGGCAGATTGGGATAAAATCTTGGAAAGCCTACAGAATGTAATCCAAAACAATAATCACCAATATAAAGTAAACGAAAGACTTTTTGGAGTAACGCAAGGAATAATTGAGAAGATGAACCTCATAGTCGACAGAGTTAATAATGAAGTTAAAAGAGAAACTGACCTGAAGTTGGAACAAGATGTCCTAAGCCAAATGCTAATTGTAAAAGAGGAGGTCAACGAAATTGTTAGAGCATGTCAAATGGCAAGAAGTAAGATAGTTAATACAAACTTGCTTGACAAAGAAGAAGTTAATCAGACCCTTTCTGAAATTGAAACATTACCATGGTAGGTAGGTAGGTAAGGCGGCCACACGAAAAGGGCGCACTTAGACCAGCATTGACCCTTTGTGATACCGCATGGGACAACAGGTCCCGCCGTTTTCAAAGGTCCAGCCATTCGGAGCTTTTGATGAAGCATTTGATGGAGCAAATCTTTTTTTTTTAAGACATCTCCCAAGGAGTCCAGAAAGTAGTCGCCTAGGAAAGTGCGCCTCCTTCTGGACATCGCTGGACATGTGCACAACAGGTGAGCAATGGACTCTTCCTCCTCCTCGTCCATGCAACTCCTGCAGAAGTCGTAAGAGGCGATCCCCAGCCTACACCCGTGTGTGCCTAGAGTCCAGTGTCCCGTTAGGACGCTAATCACGGGACCTATGCTTTGTCTATTTAGAGCCAGTAGGTCCTTAGAGCGCTTGACATTTATCTCTAGCCAGGTGTGTCTAGCTATTTTACATCCTAAAAAATCAGACCAGCACCTGCCCGCTGTTCCTAAGGATATTATATTTACTAAGAGCTTAAATGTGGCAATAGGAATACAGAAGTTAGACCTATCTGGTTCAATCGGTATGGTAGTACCCACACGGGCAAGTTCATCCGCCTTGCAGTTCCCTGGAATATCTCTGTGACCGGGAACCCAGCACAGATGCAGACGGGTCTGCTTAGCTATCTCGTCTAAAGATTTGCGGTAGCTCGTGACGGCTTTTGAGTTGATAATAACCGAATCCAGGGAGCGCAAAGCTGCTTGGCTGTCGGACAGAATGCAAATATCAAGTCCAGATATTTTCTTCTTCCTTAGCCAAGACAGTGCTGCCTCTATAGCCGCGACCTCTACCTGAAAAACACTGCTGTGGTCGGGCATCCTAAAGGACGTGTTAATATCAAAATCTTCTGAGAATACACCACCCCCCACCCTACACTGTAGTTTGGATCCATCTGTGTAGATGTGAGCCCCTTCTACATGAGGGAGAATGCCATCCTTCCATTCGTCCCTGGAGGGAATGGAGATCTTGCACATACCAATGAAGGCGTATATTGGTGTGATGTAGTCGAAAGAGTCAGGAATACCCTCAAAATGTCTTAAAATGGACGCATGACCTACATTCCTGGCATCCCATTGATGCGTAGCTTTTAGCCTGATAGCTGAGTTTGCAGCCATTTTTTCGCCAAAAAGACTAACAGGCAGCAGATTGAGCATAATGTCCAATGCTGCCGTTGGAGTCGTTCTAATGGCACTACTTATGAATACCTCTGCCGTTCTTTGTACCTTTGTTATCAACCTATTGTATGTGGACTTACTTAGGGCTGTCCACCAAGCAAGCACCCCATAGAACAGGACTGGTCTATATCCAATAGGCTACCTTATGCTGTAACCCCAATTTTTTGCCTATAACTCTTTTGCAAGAGTACAGAGCTACCTGAGCCTTCCTAATGCGCTCGCTTATATTAGCCTTCCAGTTCAGTTTCGTATCTAGGATCACGCCCAGATATTTAGTCTCCTCGACAAGGTCAATATCTACCCTCATTAGTTTTGGACCAATAAATTGGGGAATTTTATATTTCCTAGTGAAGAGTACCAGCTTAGTCTTGGTCGGATTAACCCCCAACCCACAGTCAGTAGTCCATTTAGAGAGAATGTTCAGCATGTTTTGCATCAAGTCCCTCGAAGTAGATATGTATTTACCCGAGATACTAATATCAACATCATCCGCATACGCAACCACCTTGCACCCTTCCCTCTCCAGTCGAACAAGCAGCTGATTTACCGCAAGATTCCAGAGTAGGGGTGAAAGAACTCCACCTTGAGGTGTGCCTCTGCACACGGATTTCTTGGCCCACGCCGCCCCCAGCTGTGAATTGATTATCCTGCTACTAAGCATGTTTTCAATCCACCTGCTAATGGCGGGTTCCACCTCCAAGTCCCGCATCGCACCGATTATTGCGATTTGATGTTGTTAAAAGCTCCCTCAATGTCCAGCAAAGCCACTGGGGAGAACTCCTTGTTGTGCAGGGAGCACTCAATACTAGAGACTAAGCGGTCTCCACCGATTTACCCTTGAAGTAGGCATGCTGAGAGACTGACAGCTTCTGTCTGTCTATAGTGAGCCTTAGATGAATGTCTAACAACCTTTCCAGGATTTTTAGACAGAAGGAGGACAGACTAATGGGTCTTAAGTCCCCTGGAGCTGTGTGCGAACTTTTGCCGGCCTTGGGTATAAAAAATACCCTCACATGCTTCCATGAGTCTGGAATATACGCTAATTCAAGACAACTATTATAGATCTAATAATAGAGTGGCTTATTATTAGATTCTCTGACTTCTGAATTTCAATTGGAGCTACACCATCTGGGCCAGATGCTTTAAATGGTTTGAAGCTATGGATTGCCCATTACAATTTTGGCTTCGTGACTATGTCTGAGTTGACTTCAACTACATTCCCGCTGGGATTCGTTCTCCGCGGAATGGTACTCGAGCAACCAGGGAAGTGAGTCTCCAGAAGAAGCTCTAGAGTCTCATTACTATTTGAAGTCCAGGATCCATCTTCCCTCCTCAGGTAACCAGGTACCATTGGAGCAGTTGATAGGATCTTCCTCAACCTGGACGTCTCAGAGATATCTTCTACGTCACCGCAAAAGTTTCTCCACGATTCTCTCTGTGCCTTCCTAAGCTTACTTTTGAATGCTCTGAGTGCTGCCTTATATAAAGCCCAGTCTGCACTATCTCTAGACTTCTTTGCGCTGTTGAAAAGTCTCCTACAGTTTTGTCTGAGTCCCCTAATTTCCTCCCCCCACCATGTGGGTTTTTGTTTTCCCCTGGGTCTACTGAGGGGGCAAGAGACCAATAGAGCCTTATTAAGAGCAACCGTTAGAACGTCCACAGACCTATCAATTTCGTCACACGTGCTTGTGGGGTTCTGAGGTAGTAGTCTAGCTACAGTCACTTTGTAGAGGTCCCAGTTTGCTTTCTTGACATTTCTAAAAGCCTTAGGGCTAGGTAGACTATCTAGAAGATCAAACTGAATTAACCTATGATCCGAAAAGGAATGTTCCTCTAGAACTCTCCAATTTGAGATCCGATCAAAAATTGATTCGGAGGCAAGGGTTAAGTCAAGGACTGCTTGCCTATTAGCAGTAATGAAAGTGGGCTCTGACCCCTTATTGCATACAGAAAAGTTAGTCGTTACAATATATTCATATAATGACTCACCTCGTTCATTGACATCCGTCCTTCCCCAGATATCGTGGTGCGCATTGACATCGCATCCAATAATGACAGCCACCCGTTGAGCCCTTGCATCCACAACAAGCTTCTGTAGGTTGCTAGAGTCGCCAGAGATTCGGCGTTCACCACAAGGCTTATTGACCTGTAATCCCCTCTTGGTTCGTCTACCTTAGTAACCTTCCAATTATTAGTCGGGAGGTGCTGGTAGCTCAACCTAAAAATCTCCAAGATAGCCTCAGGACCAGACGGTTCGGCTGGGATCCACGCGCGCGCTCTAGGTCTACTAGGGATCAGCTCCCTAGGTACGACTTCGAGCCTTGCGCCTTGCCATGCTTCCCCTATACTGGAGGTCGCAATCCTATAAAGATCGACTGACCTTTGATCCGCGCAGGCAATCAGCTTCACGTGGCCTTGATGCCATCCGCTGTCGCGAAAAGAGGGAAATCCACCTGGGAATTCCTTCAAAAGCTGGAGGTAGAGCCTTGAAAGGCTTACTTCTACCTTTTTCCAGCACTCTGGAGCGATACTACCATCCGGGTCATTACGATCTATGACCGTCATGACCTGGTGTCCTTTCAGCACTTCG
Source organism: Clusia tigrina (assembly GCA_920105625.2). Classification (NCBI taxonomy): domain Eukaryota; kingdom Metazoa; phylum Arthropoda; class Insecta; order Diptera; family Clusiidae; genus Clusia; species Clusia tigrina. The sequence continues at coordinate 104,303,226 of OV050030.1, read as the reverse complement.
CTGAAGGACTTCGTGGTGACAGTACCGCGCTTCTTAAATTTCTTTGGGTCCGGGTGGGTGGTCTCTTCTAGGGACCGTTGACGTTTTGTAGCCTGTAGTATTGGAGCTTGAGACTCCTTTACGGCTTTCGTCGCCGACTCGCGGGAAGCCTTCTGCTTCACCGTCCTCTCCTTCTCTGGGATCCGCGACAAGCGTTCCACCGTCCTGAGAGCAGCCCTTTTTACTTTATAGAACCTTTTGTTTCCGTGTTTAGCAACACTATCGCAGTACGTGGCTTTGTTTGTGCCAGGCTCGTCGTCCTTAGCTACAATAGCCGCCGCAGAGTGTGTGGAGGATTTTGGATTCCCATCCGAAATAGCGTTTAGAGACCGCACGTCAGTTTCATATTTTTTTAAATTTATCCATCTGATTCTTACGGCCACCCGCTCGATTGATCAAGCTAAGGCAGCCAAAAATTTGAAAGGGGAAGGGGTTGGTCAACTGTGGCAGCGCCCCGTACCACAGCAATGCCACCGATACTACCTGAGGCGGCCTGGTGTCAGGAAGGGGAGCTCTGTTAGGATACAGCCTAATTAACCTCCTGGCTGCGAAATAACATCCAATGGGCACGATCCCAAGAACACCCTGGATTTGGAGGGAGACAGTTCTTAGTTGGATTACTCCACAGTGGTCAGTCCGGCTAGGGTAATCCCAAAAGAGCCGAAACTCCGCCATCCTAACCCATTGCGTCATTGCAATCATTTAAGCCTTCGTACCCCGACAAGGTGACTGCTCTTCACGAAGCCAAAACCATATTCCAATGTAATAGAAGCAATCGAATTTGGCACACCATCGATTTATTCAAATGACACACTGATATTGTACGTACTCTCTATGCCAAAAGTCAGTAGCAAAGAATTTAATGTGGTATTCACCAGAGCGCCTATTCGAAATGGTACAGAAATCGATTCCCAATTTGACAAAATGCTCATAAACCACAAAGAATCTTACGGCATAATAGGATCATGCTTATCAATTAACAATGCTACAATATGTGAAGACTGATCTCTAAAAAAAATTGCGGATGATAATTGTGTTTTTGCACTGGTGAAGGGGGGACATGCGGAGTGTACATACCACATAAACCAGGAAGAAGTCATCGAATCCATTAAAGAAGACACAATTTACTTGTCGAATGTTAATAACAGTATAACCTTTAATAACTCCGATCAAATCTTAACTGGTACATATGTGATTCCAATTAATAACGAATGTGTCACGATCAGGGGTAGGACATTCACTAGCAAAGTGTCCGCGGAGGTCCAAGTTCTCCCAGTCGCACTAGCCAACATCACAGGTGAGAGTCAAAAAGTCGATGTAAATTACGTCCATAGTCTGAGTGTAGGGAATATAGAGAAAATAGTAGACCTTACACGCAGATTCAACTATTCCATAATTGGGTCGCTTTTCCTGTTCATCGCAGCCCTTTCAATAGCCATGTTAATTTGTAAGAGAGTCCACGGCCATCTGACAATATCAGCAATGGGTCGGCGCCTTCAACCAATCAGGAAATCCATTTCATCTACGGGACGCAGATTTTTGAAGGGGGAGGAGTTAATACAATTCCCTGCCATAACCAACCATAACATTAGCAACGACACAACCACCAACCAAACCACCAAGAATGGCAGCAGAGACGAATAGCTGAGTGCAACAACAACAAGGCCAATGCACTCTGCAAATACAACAAGTGCAAGTCAGAACCCAACAAGAGCATTGCACTCAAATACAACAACAACAAGGCCAATGCACTCTGCAAATGCAACAAGTGCAAGTCAAAACCCAACAAGAGCATTGCACTCAAATACAACAACAACCATAAGCCAATGCTGACGATAAGTGGAACACCAGACAGCTGAGTAGGGTAGAATAAGACCAAATATACTGTAATTCGTAGAATAAGACATTTATTTTATTGTAAATTTAGCATATACTTATTTTGTATAATTTACTTTTTTAATCATTGAATAAACTTTGTTCATTATCATTTTGGCAATCAAATGAACTTGTTGTGAAGTAAGCTGATAGCAGTGGAAAAGCTATATTTTTTTAAAGTTTAATAAGGGAGGACCCTTATTTGGCACAGTCGACGGTCGACCATCGGTTGTATCCTGACACAACCGTGGAATTTTTATTCCTTTAATGGTCGAGAACCAACACCCTGAGGGAAGATGACTAAAGGAAACTGGAATTTATACCTAACCGCTGGAAGCCACATGACAAACGAATTACTAAGTATGCTATTGGTGCTTATGCAAATGTAAGTATTGAATGTAATCGCTTAAAATTATAATGAAAGTGAACAAATTTTGTGAGGGTAGGAAAAGGTAAAAACATATAAAACTTACCGCAACAGGTTTTTATGTCGAAAAAGTTCATAAAAAAATGAATTTGCGACAAGTGCTCAGTTCTGTGTTAATAAAAATAAAGCAAACAAAGAAAGTCGAAATGGAAAATTTAAGAATTGAAATTGAATTGTGCAAAGAATAAGATAATTGTACATATAAAGGAATTTGTTGAAATGAATTAATATAAACTTAACAAAACATTCATCACTGTTATCCCAGTGCATATGGGCAATGCAGTATAACCAAAGAAAAATAATAACTAAAAATTTACGCTGCGACCTCCAATTGGAAGCTCCCCAACGTACAACAAACCTTCCTAAGAAATTACATTAAAACAAAAAAAAATAAAAGCTGAAATCAGTAGTGTGCAATATATTTAGTACCAATTGTGTTTGAAAAAGTTTCATCTGCAGATCACTGCATATCAGTGCAATAACTTACTCAAAAGCAATTAAATACAGTACCGTAAAAGGTCTGTATCGGGAAAAATATCTATAAAATTGAAAAAAAATCCTTTAACTCAAATCACTTTAATAAATATAAAAACTGAAATTCATGGTCCTACAGCCCACACACTAGGCCTGAGTGATGAAGTTCTAAAATTTTTGTAGTCGCACAAATACTGAAAAATTCAATTTGCATCAGCTGGCAAATACATAAAAATTATATATATATTTAAAAAAAAATTTTTTACGCACAAATATACAAATGCGAGGATGCATAAAGTATCTCGAAAAGGTTAAACGAGAAGCATAAAAAAAAGTTTAAAAAAAATTATACGCACAAATATATAAATGCGAGGATGCATAAAATATCTCGAAAAGGTTAAACGAGAAACATAAAAAAGTTAAATAATATTTTTTTCTTCCTAAAGAAAGAAAGGAAGCACAGAACCGACACACTATCACACAAATAAAATTTTTTTTTATCAATACTTCCTTAATGTCAAAGAGCAACAGTAAGAAGAACTCTAAATTTTTTCCATACCAGAATATTTTCAAAACAAGAAAGCTAAGTTCAATCCAAGACTAAATAATCTTCACACCTTCCCTATCACAATTTTTTTCGGACAGTTGGGAATCACTAGAAGTAGAACCAAATCAATTAGGAGCAATGTCGCTTAATGCAAACCCTGGCACCTCGGCTGGAGCAGCTATTAACGCTTTGAATCCGGCAGATGTGTTTAATTCTCTCAGAATCCCAGATGTTATAAAAGATTTGCCAAGATTTGACGGCAATCCGAGGACCTTGTATGAATTTATAAATAATGTAGAAGAAATATTAATGTATATTAGGGGGACAGATAATACCCCTTACGGAACTATTTTGTTAAGGGCTATTAGAAACAAAATCGAGGGACAAGCGAATGAAATTCTAAATATGTCTGGAGTCCCATTAAACTGGGACGAAATAAAACAAAACCTTATACTCAACTATTCAGATAAAAGAACGGAAACCTCACTAATCCGAGATTTACACAACTTGAGACAGAGTAGGAAAACAGTTGAAGATTTCTATAATGATATAATAGAAATCCAATCAACTTCAAGTAATAATGTCTTAATACATGAAAAGAATAAGAGTGTAGTCGAGGCAAAAAAAGAGCTATATGCAGAAATGTGTTTAAACGCGTTTCTCACCGGGCTTAGGGAACCCTTACGTTCAACCATTAGAGCTATGACACCTGGCACATTGGCGAACGCACTTGCATTTTGCACAAAAGAACAAAATATATTTTACCAAAAGACAGAAATACAGAAGTTCAACTACAGACCCCAGTTTGCACCCTATCCCAGGCAAGATCAAATGGGACGCTATGCACCAAATTTCCATCAAAATAGATTCCGGCAATATAATCCCAACTTTTCGAGACGCAATGATAGGCCAAATTTTCAAGGAATCACAAATATGGGACAACCAATTGGAAGCGCACCTTCTCCCAATCCATTCAATAGAAACATTCTACCCAAGCCAGAAACGATGGATACCACTTCTATAAACAGCAGACAGTTAAAACCATATGAGCCCCTAGATACTGGCACGGGCCTTACAAGGAATTCATTAGCATCCAGGAGAACCTTCCAGAGCTCAAGATCGAGATTCGGTAACCAAAATCCACGAGAGTTTTACAATATTGACCAAATTGATGACCAAGAAGGTGACATGAATCAAAAAAAAATGGCTGGAGATGAAGGTCACGAAATAGAAGAGGATTGCGGAAATTTTCGGATACCAGCCTGGTCCCCAAAGGGTACTTAGACATCAATACTCACGGTTATACTCTACCCTTCATAAAAATCCATTCACTTTTCGGAAGACCTCTTAAATTTTTGATAGATACAGGGGCTTCATCCTCATTCATTAGCCCGGAATTCATTGATGAGCAAAGTCAAGAAGAGTGTAAACCAATAACAATAACAACCTGAATAGGTACAAAATCAATAAGTACGTCAAGCTACCAATTTTTTCCGAATTTAACACCGAAGGCCAATTTAAATTTCTAATATTCAAATTCCATGCTTACTTCGATGGTCTACTTGGTCTAGACGCACTTAAACGATTAGCAGCAACAATAAATTTAGTCGAACAGACTCTTATTACGACAAATGCAGAATTACTATTAAAACTTAAACCTAATTTCACATCTGGTAAATACGTAATTCCAGCCCATTTCAAGGCAATAGTAAGGTTACCGGTAGATTTTAAAAATGGAGACATCTCCGTAACGTCAATACAACTCACACCCTGTATCATGGTTTCGGAAGGCTTATACTCTGCTGAAAACCGGTTTAGTGATTTGGAAGTTAGGAGAGACAGAGACCAAATAGAGATTTAACAGAGACCAAATCCTCTTCTTAGAGCAACCAATAAAAATGGAACCGTTTCAGGAGGGAAACTTCTTAGAGTGAAACAATTGGAATCTAATAGGGCCACAACCACTCGAATTCAAGAACATATCAGAACTAATTCGATCAGATCACCTAAACGAGGGAGAAAAAGGAACATTGATGAAGCTCTGCAAATCATTTAATGACATATTTTTCAAAGAAGGCCAAAAACTCTCGTTTACCAACGACATTAAACATAAAATAAAAACAACAGATGACATACCGATCTTCACTAGGTCCTATCGATACCCGTATATACACAAGGAAGAGGTAAATAAATAAATAAAAAATATGTTGGAGCAGGGTATAATCAAACAAAGTTTTTCGCCATGGAGTTCACCAAAAAGAAAGATGCCAGTGGCAAACAAAAGTGACGGCTAGAAATCGACTACCGCAAGTTAAATGAGAAAACAGTCTCAGATCGTTACCCAATCCCCAACATTGCAGATATCCTTGAAAAGTTAGGTAAATGTATGTATTTCTCCACGTTAGATTTAGCTAGTGGGTTCCATCAAATCGAGATGAACCCAGAAGATATTCAAAAAACTGCATTTACGGTTGAAGGAGGACACTACGAGTATATAAGGATGCCATTTGGGTTGAAAAACGCGCCTTCTACATTCCAACGTGTCATGGACAATGCTTTAAAAGATTTAGTTGGAAAGACGTGTTTGGTATACCTCGATGACATTATTGTCTATTCGACCTCACTTCAGGAGCACATCCAAAATCTGAAGGAAATATTTAAACGGTTAAAAAAAGCAAATCTTAAGATTCAGATAGATAAATCCGAGTTTCTAAAGAAGGAAATTGCCTTCTTAGGACATATTGTTTCAACAGAAGGCATCAAGCCAAATCCCGACAAAATTATAGCTGTAAAAAAAATTTCCCCTTCCAAAGACAAAGAAGGAAATCAAAGCATTCCTAGGGCTATTAGGTTATTAAAGGAAATTGATAAAAGATTTCGCCAAACTAGTTAAACCTCTAACAATTTGCTTAAAAAAAGATGAAGTAGTAGAGCTAACAGATGAATACGTGAAAACATTTGAATTATGTAAAAATCTCTTAACTAACGACCCAATTCTCCAGTATCCAGACTTCTCCAAGCCATTTATTCTCACAACCGATGCGAGCAACGTAGCATTAGGTGCAGTCCTTTCACAAGGAACAGTTGGCAGCGATAAGCCTATATGCTATGCAAGCAGAACGCTAAATAAACACGAGAATAATTACAGCACTATTGAGAAATAATTGTTAGCAATAGTATGGGCGACTAAATACTTCAGACCTTACCTATTTGGCCGCAGATTCAAAATAGTCACAGACCATCGACCCCTTACTTGGTTAATGAGCATGAAAGAACCGAATTCCAAACTCGTTAGATGGAGGCTTAAACTAGAGGAGTTCGATTACGAAAATGTCTACAAAAAAGGAAAAATCAATACGAACGCGATGCCCTTAGTAGAATCAAGATAGATTCAGAGGTGGAAATATTTGTTAACGACGCAGATTCAATTCAGGGAACCCAGTGAACCACCGTGCACTCCGCACAAGAAAATTTAGACGACGGAATTTATATTTCTGAGAGACCCTTGAACGAATTCAATGTACAACTCATTCTGGAACAAAAGCAAACAGGTTCACCGATGATATTAGAAAGTGTTTTTAGAAACAAACAAAGACGTACTGTTAGGCAACCACAATTTAGCGAAGAAGCAATAATAGACGTTTTTAAGAAATTCTGCCCTCCTAACAAAACTTCCGCAATATAAACTGACGAGATTTTCCGTAAAGTACAGAACGTGTATTCAAAATTCTTCTCCCAGAGCAAAATGTTCAAATTATTGCGTTGCACTGAAATGCTACATGAAATTAGATCAGAAGAAGAACAAGAGAAAATTATTAGAGGATATCACATAAATACTAACCACAGAGGAATAAACGAAACCACATTACACTTGAAAAGGAAATACTATTTTCCCGGTATGAAAGAAAAAATAGCAAAAACTATAAATAACTGCGAAAAATGCCTTACGCTTAAATACGAGAAACACCCACCCAAACTAAAGTTTCAGAAGCCCGAAACACTCCCCACACCGTTGCATACGCTACACATGGACATATATACAATCAACCACAACCAAAACCTAACAATTATCGATAAATTTTCTAGATTTGCAGCAGCATACCCGTTACCAAGTAGACATAGCATATTGGTATTTAAAGCTTTGAAACATTTCCTAAGCCAATTTGGTATACCTAAAGAATAGTGTGTGACCAGGGCTCGGAATTCATGAGCAACATCTTCAAAGACTTCTGCAAACAATACAACATTGACTTACATATTACCTCTTTCCAGCAAACTAGTAGTAACTCTCCCGTTGAGAGGCTACACTCGACCCTAACAGAAATATACAGGCTCATCATTTCAAGAAAAAAAGAGGAAAAACTTAATATCGACCACGACGAAATTCTTTCAGAGACAATTCTAACTTATAACAGCGCTATTCACTCTTCAACCAAACTAACGCCGTACGAACTTTTCAATGGCAGAACGCCAAAATTTAACAATGACATTACATTCAACAGCGAACACGAATACTTAAAAAAATTAAATGAATATCAAGAAATACTATACCCTACCATACAAGCCAGACTTACGCAAGAGGTTGACAATAGAATAGATAAACCCTAATAAGGACAGAAAAGACCCGTTACAATTTCACACTGACGATACAATTTTCAGGAAAGAATGCAGGCGAAACAAGGTCATCCCCAGATTTACAATCCATAAAACGAAAATTAATAAGAAAAATACGATATTAACTACGAAAGGCTTCATAAATCTAAGCTTCAAATAACACGTAAATTGAAAAAATAAACTAATATTATACATTCTTTTTTAGGCTAATTGTGGCAAAAGCCCAAATATTAGAAATACACAATTTAACAGAATTACAAGGAATTCTCCCAATCAAACTCGGCACAGCAAAAACGATAATAGGATACAAAAACCTAATACACATAGTCAACCTAGAAGATTACGACGAAAACATTAGAAGAATTTCGATAACACTTGACACATACAAAAAACATAACTACACACATAAATGAGGAACAATATACAATAGTAAACTACTTTGAAACTACTGCAAACAATATTAAAGAAGACAAAGAATTACTGATAGAATCCCAATACCTTAATCAGATTAATTATAACATTGATAATCTTGCTAGCCATCTGACTGACATTTCCGAAGCCATAATACTGGCTAAACTAAATATAATTCCTAAACAAATTTTGTGCCCAAAAGAATTGGGAATAATCCATGAACTTTTAGAAAGCCAATCAATAGAAATTAAATCCGAAGAACACATTTATGAACTTTTAGATCTACAAGCCTACTACAACAATACAAATATAATATTCAACATTAAAATACCCATAATACACTCACACAATTACACATTTTACCACATCATACCCCTCCCAATCAATGGCACTAAAGAAATCATAACAAAACGTTATGTATCATATAATGAGCAACACATTCAATATTTCGATAAGCCATGCCCAATAGTAGAAAGCATATTCATCTGTAACGAACCAGCACACGAAGAAGCAGCCCAAAATTCCACTTGCATCGGTAGATTAATGCGGAACCTACCTGCAAAATTCCACCTCAATGATGTTGGAAAAATAGAAGCAATATTTCAACCGGAAAATAACTATATTGTAATTTTTAATGCTCCACCAATATTAATCAAATCTAGTTGCAGTAACACATCCCACATAGTTGAAGGTACAGCCATAATATACCACAACAACTGCAATGTTGAAATCAATGGAATCACATACAAGGATGACCCACTCGTATTCAACGAAATGACGATCACCATTCCCATTTCAACAGTCAAAATCGAAGCCGAATCCACAAACAAGATGCTAACACTACAGAAGCTAAAAGACGAACAGATCTACTTACAAGAGGACATGGATCTCAGAACGAAACAAAAACCACGGAAGCATATAGTACCTTCGCCATTCTAATAATCATCATTGCAATCAGCATCATACTCGCATTATTCCCGAAAAAGAAGATAATTAACATAATCAACGACGAAATCACTTTCCGCCGCGAGCCGAGTATCGCTCCGACCACAATTAGTTCACTGTGGCCCTCGCTCTACACTAGGGGGGGGGAGGAGTTACGTCCCCACCTACATTAGCAACGACACAACCACCAACCAAACCACCAAGAATGGCAGCAGAGACGAATAGCTGAGTGCAACAACAACAAGGCCAATGCACTCTGCAAATACAACAAGTGCAAGTCAGAACCCAACAAGAGCATTGCACTCAAATACAACAACAACAAGGCCAATGCACTCTGCAAATGCAACAAGTGCAAGTCAAAACCCAACAAGAGCATTGCACTCAAATACAACAACAACCATAAGCCAATGCTGACGATAAGTGGAACACCAGACAGCTGAGTAGGGTAGAATAAGAACCAATAAACTGTAATTCGTAGAATAAGACTTTTATTTTATTGTTAATTTAGCATATACTTATTTTGTATAATTTACTTTTTTAATCATTGAATAAACTTTGTTCATTATCATTTTGGCAATCAAATGAACTTGTGAATTATTGTGATAGCAGTGGAAAAGCTATATTTTTTTGAAGTTTAATAAGGGAGGACCCTTATTTCGCGCGGTATCCGTTCAAATGCACCGTGTGAATGCACTCATCGAAGACATTTCATTCCCACAGGCGCATATTAGCTTAGTTAGCATTAGTTTATTATAAATATAAGTAAATTAGTTAAATAAGGTCGCTTATCTTTTGTCACGTTAATGGTGCAACCCAACTGAATAAATATTAATAATTAAAGAAAACGTGTCTGAGGATTATTTTGGAAAATGTTAGTATGACTATTCTTCCCTTATAGAAAACCAGATCATAAACCCAAGTCTCAGGTTGACTTGGCGGATCGCTTTTTTGAAGTTCCTGGAAGGAAACTTCTTTACTGGCGCCCAAGAAGGGACCCGCTAATAGAGCGGGCTCCCTAAAATCGGAAGGGCTTAATAAATAAATAATTTTAAAGTTATTTAAACTAAATTCAAAAAATGTGTGAAAAAATACTCAGCGATTCCCAAGGGACCCTCCTGGCAATGTTGAAGTAAATTAATCCTGAAAACAAAGCATATCCCTTCCGATACAAATATAGTGGCCCTTGAAAAATATTGTGTGAACATGGTGATATAAAAATTACACGTTAAAATAAATAAGTCCTTGCGCCTACATCCTGAGATTCCCAAGGGAGCCTCCAGGATATAACAAAAGAAAAAGGATATGTGACCCCGAAGACCCTCAGACCTAATATAAAGAATTTATGATTCCAAAGTCGCCTAAGAGCGATCATTGAAAATGGGACAAAGGTTCCTTAATCAAAAGAGAATATTCACCATGATGTACACAATCGAGCCACTGCGTGCACACATAATGTATGTCGATAAATTGAAAAATTAAATTTCGATACAAGAAAATAGTTATGAAAGATATAAACTAAAGTATCGTAAAATGTTTTTGGCGAATCGCTGGGTGTCTCCGATTATGGACGTCACAAGATTCAACCCCTTGCCGACATTTACGAAAAAAAAAAATACATTGATCGAACTTACACATTTATTGTGCAAGTAAGAAAGTGAAGTTTAATGAAAAGTATAAATTCACTTGTATACACGAAATTACACAAATTCTTTTTAAAAAAGTGACTCCTTGTGAACAACTTCGAATTTCAAAATTGTGCGCATTGATTATTCAAATTTTGGGCCTGGTATGTGAAGTGATTTGTGCCATTAATAGGTCGCTTGGAAACTTAATAATATCCATTACGACTAAACGGGATTAACACGAATCTTCCGCCAATACCATATCAAAACGAAAGAGACAAAACCACATAATTCGAGTTTCTTAAAGAGAATTTGTTAAATGAAATTTGTAATAGCAATTTCTAACGAATAAGCAGTTTGCGAAACTATCCACATAAGAACATAGTATAGTAAGCTTAAACTTATAGTTTCCAATATTGGAGATCACGTCGGAAAATGGAAATAACTTGTCAAATAATATATAGAAAATTTCTTTTGGAAAAATTAAAATTGTTAGGTATTTAGCCAATATGGCATGTCTACTTAAACCATTAACATGGTAACCTTATACTAGTATTAAGAAATGTAAGAGAATAGCTATAAGCAATGGAAGATATTAAAGCAGTCAGAAAATTAACTCACTCTTAGCAAGAACGCGTTTCATTAATCTCCGGTGTAATACACTACATATTGGCGACGAGGATAAGAATTAAATATTAAACAAACAAAAAAGTTTTAACAACAAAACAAACTCAGAAAGCTGTGAAAATAGTATAATAAATATAAATATCGTTTAAAGTCAAATTTACATGAAATAAACGTGTTGAATAGCCGTGAACGGTAAAATAGAAAATAAAGACACAATAACACAGAGTAGTACAGTGAAAAAAAAATAAAAAAAAAATACATACGTATGTACATACATACAATGAACCAAAAATAAAAAGAAGCTGGAAATTTAATATTCCGCAATTTTTAAAATTATAAAAACTGAAATGCATAACACAGAAAGAGAAGTTTCTAATCCAGTGGCTGTCACATATACCCAGGCTCAATTCGTAGCGGAATTTTCGCCGAATAATGATAATTGGCTCATGTGGAAGGAGCGTCTAGAAATTCTTTTTGCAGAAATAAACTGCAATGAAGAAAATAAAAAAGCGACTCTATTGAAAGCAATTGGTTCCGAGGCATACAGCATGCTACATTGTTTATGCAGTCCTGTTTCACCAGTACAAAAAACGAACAAGGAATTGTGTGAAACTTTAAAAACACAATATACACCGCAAACCATAATATTCAAGGAAAGGAGATTATTTCATCAGTCGGCATGTCATGAGCAAGAAAATATTTCAAGCTGGTATGCTCGGGCAAAAAAGTTGGCAATAAATTGTTGTTTTGGAGGTAACTTAGAGGCGTTCCTGCTAAATCAGTTTGTAATGGGTCTGCCAAAAAGAATGTTCGAGCGAATGTGAGAAGAAGATGAAAAATTAACCCTGTTAAGTGCATATAAAAAAGCCTTAATATTTGAAACTAAGATGAACTTATCAAAAGATGTGGATGGAAAAGAAGTAAATTATGTAAAGAACAAAAGTAATAATGAAGGTCAACAAAGGTGCAACGGGAAAAAGTATAACAACTATAACAGCAGCAGTAGCAATAAAGGAGGCAGTGGTAGCAGCGGCAAAGGCGGTGGTAGTAGCAGCGGCAGAGGTGTTGGTAATAGCAGCAGCAGAGGCGGCCTCAGCACTAACATGAACACGAAAACGGTATGTTATCATTGTGGTTGGAGAAACCATGACTCCAACACATGTGAATTTAAAAATAGCAAATGTCATTCTTGTGGTAAAAATGGGCATTTGGCTTCCATTTGCAGATTCAAATCTCAAAAAAATGTAAATTATGTATCAGATTCTGAACATAAATTTAAAGATCTTGATTTTGATTTTTCTATTTGTAGCATTTTTAATAATAATTTGATGGATCTTTATACACTGCCAGTAATAATTGAAGGTGTACAGTTAGAGGCAGTTTGTAACACTGGAGCACCCTGTAATTTGTTGCCAAGGTCATTTCTGGACGAGTATGAAATAAGAAAGCGTTTGCAAATATGTCAGAACAACTACGTAAGCTATAGTGGAGAGAAAATTAAGATTATTGGCGAGTTTGGTGCAAATTTTGTGTATAAAGGTGTTAAGAAAAATATTGTTTTTGTTGTTACTGATACGAATAGTCCTCCATTGTTAGGAAGAACATTTTTACGTGCGTTCAGTTTTGATCTGGCTCAAACCAAAACAGTTAATCAAATAACTAATGTAATTGTCTTGGAAGACGAAAATAAGAATCAGTATTTCGAAATGTTCAATAATCAGTTGGGAACGTATATATGTGCCGAAATTTCTGTATCAGTTACCGAAAATATTAAGCATATTTTTAAGCCACGCCCATTGCCACTTGCGTGGAAAGATAAAGTCGAAAGTCAACTAAAACAATTAAGTGATGATGGTATCCTAGAACAGGTGGATCATTCTGAGTAGGGCACACCATTTTAAAACCTAATGGTGATTTGCGTTTGTGTGGTGACTATAAATTTACAATCAACAAGTACCTAATTGATTTCCAATATCCGCTTCCACGGATTGATGAGATTTTTGCTTCTTTACAGGGTGGCTGCTTGTTCACTAAACTAGATTTAGCGAATGCATACAATCAATTAGTGTTAACTGAAGAGTCACAACTCTTGTGTACATGGAGCACTCATATAGGGACTTTTAAAATGAAAAGATTACCTTTTGATATTAAAACGGGAGCAGCCATTTTTCAAAAGACCATAGAGAGCTTGTTAAGGGAAATTCCGTGCTGGATTTGCCTGACATCCCATCGGACGCGTCCCCAGGTGGCGGATAGGGGGACCCTTGGTAGGCAAATTAAATTACTTCTGAACCTCTTAGGAGGGGCGGGAGTTATGGCTGTCTGTCTATCACAATGATGGTATAGAGAATGGGTACCATCCGCGGACCAAACTGGCTAGGGAGGAGTCCCGAACAAAAACCACTGTCTGGCGATGGACAACAATAGGTTAATTACTCCAAGTGGAACCCACGCATGTGGAAATCCACCCGCTTCGGCGGCAGGGGCACGGATTCTGGAGGTCCCAACCATCGCTAAAGTCTCTCGCCTTTATCAGCGAGAGCGCATCCTGGAGGAGACGGGGATTGTTACCGCAATCTCTTCTTCTTCAGAGACGGAGGAACATACCCTGGATCCAGAGGGCCTGCGTCGGGAAGTCACCACAGTGGCGGAACGACCGACCAGTGGTTCTAGGGCAACGCGAACTCAAGCGAGGAGACAGAGAAAGAAGCGGCTTGATAGGCTCGTGCAGGAGAAATCCTCACGTGGCTCTGCCGGCCCTTCTGTGTCGACTCCCTCCAAAAAGCCCAGGTCGGCGGAAGTGACACCCATGGAAGCCACCGAGCCTGCGGAGGGATTGACCGCTCCGAAAGCTCTTTCGCGAGGTAAGCGGTGGAAGATTGTTGCTGAAAACAGCATTCCCACCTGCCCTGCAGCTGTTACTGCTGGTGGCGCCACGACCCCAAAGGGTACGAGCGAAACCTCGGTGTCGGCTAATGTGGCGGGGAAGAATGTTGCCAATAAGCTGCAGCTTGCCCAGCCCCTCGTATCCAGCAAAACCATCTGCCCGGCGAAATCTCTGCCAGTGGCGGGTGGTGAGCTGGACTTTCGCCCAAGCACTTCCAAAGGTGCAGCCAAGCCATCGTACAGCGAGAAGGCTAACGGCCCGCAACCAATGGCAGTGATTGGGAAGCTGGGGCTTGACCATCAGCTAACTGATGCAGAAATAAAACACTGCAAAGGTCATCTGATGCGTCGCGTCATTGCCTCCGGTCCTGAAGCTAATGCGAGGGGCTATGAGACAAAGGACGGCACTCTACAGGTGTCGTGCGCATCTCAGGCAACTTTGATTGGCTCAGGGGTGCCGTCAATGACGTGCGCCCCATGGGGACCACTCGCTTCGCGGTCTATAGCGAAGCAGGCGTGTCCCTCAGGAAGGCCATCTGCTGGATTCCGGATCCCGATCTGACGACCACAGATGTCCTTTCTTGTCTGCGTGCTCAGAACCCTGGCATCAACACGAGGCTTTGGAGAGTTCTTTCGCACACCAGGGGTAGCAACCGGGATGGTGCTAGTCTTGTGGTGCGAGTGGATGAGGCCACTGTTGATGTCATGGTTTCTCGGTACCGGAGCCGTCTGAGTCTCTTCTTTGGGACTGTAACCTTTCATGTCTTTCCCAGATGAGTGGCTCGGACGATTCTCGCAGCTATCGTCCTTTGACGGTAACGCAGATCAACTTGCAGCATTCTAAAGCCGCTACTGTACTCCTAAGTAGACGACTCACCCAGCTGCACACATCACCCCACATAACAGCAGTACAAGAGCCCTGGGTATTTAGGGGTCGCCTCTGTGGCCTTGGCTTGTTGAAACGGGCCACGATATTATATGACAGAAACTCGATTAGACCTAGAGCCGGTCTTATAATATCATCCCATCTCGCAGCGACCTGCCTTGACGCATTCTGTTGTCAGGATCTGGTTGCGGCAGAGATTAGTTTTAAGAGTATACACGGATGGTCGAGGTTTGTGATTGCATCTGCTTACTTTCCTTACGATGCTTTGGAGGCGCCACCACCTGGGAAGGTCGCTACTCTCGTAGGGTTTTGTGAGCGGCGCAGTCTTGGTCTGGTTCTTTGCTGCGATGCTAATGCCCAGCATACGATCTGGGGCAGCAGCAAGTGCAATGAGCGGGGCTCTCGACTTTTCGAGTATATTGCCTCCTCCAGCCTGAACATGCACAATGTAGGCAGGCAGCCTACTTTTGTGACTACGAGAAGGCAGGAGGTAATTGACGTCACCCTGTCAAATACAAGACTAGGATGGTCGATCAACAACTGGAGGGTCATCGCCGAAGACTCGTGCTCGGACCACAGATACATTGAGTTTCAGTGTGGAGAGCGGGCGCAGATGCCATTTCCCACCAGAAACCCAAGAAAAACAGACTGGCCAAAGTTCAGGGAGGCACTGCGTAGCAATTACGTGACGCCACTGAAACTTCGCAAGGAGCAGAACATTGAGGCGGCTGTTGAACATCTCAACACCGCTATAACAAACAGCTTCGAGCTAGCCTGCCCAACTAGACCTCCTCTTAGCCGGGCTCCTGTTCCATGGTGGAACCGAGAGCTTCAGATGCTGAGGCGTGAGTCTAGAAAACTCCTCAGCCGGGCCCTCAAGACGAATCTTGACGAGGACTGGGAACGATATCGACGTGTTCAGAGGGACTAGAAGAAGCTAATTCGGGAATCGAAAATGACTTCTTTTAGAGACTTCTTCAGTGATATCGAATCCCTGAGTGACACGGCAAAACTGGTGAAACTCCTGAAAAAGGACCAAACCGCTAAGCTGGGGTCGCTCAGGAAACCTGATGGCTCCTATACGGAGAGGCACAGTGAGACACTCAGCTTGCTGTTGGAGTCACACTTTCCAGGAAATCAGGTAAGTATAGCCCGTCAACAACCACCTTTGGTCGGAAATGTTATCAGGGCAGCTGCGCCCTCTCGACATGATTGGTATGTCGCCAGAACTGTGGCGAATGAGGCTGCTATTGGATTTGCTATCAAGGAGTTACAAGCATTTAAATGTTCCAAACTTTGATAGCTATAGGACGCAACGTATAGAAGTTAGGGCCATTTGAAGTTATATCAGTGTTTTATATTGGAGTCAAGGGTAGCATAGCTATGAGCGATAGCTGAAATTGGCAGGAGGCACGAGTAATTTATTGTCACAAAATTTCAAGATTTTATTACGCTCCAGTAAAAATTGGCAAGCATTTAAATGTTGCAAACTTTGATAGGTGTAGGACGCACCGTATAGAAGTTAGTGCCATGTGAAATTTTATCAGTGTTTGATTTGGGACTCATGGGTAGCTTATCTATGAGCGTGAGCTTAGATTAATAAGAGGCACGAGTACTTTCTTGTCACAAAATTTCAAGGTTTTAATACGCTCCAGTAAAAAGTTACAAGCATTTGATTGTTGCAAATTTTGATAGGTATAGGACGCAGTATATATATGTTAGGACGCACCGTATAGAAGTTAGGGCCATTTGAAGTTTTATAAGTGTTTTATATTGTAGTCAAGGGTAGCATAGTTATGAGCGATAGCTTAAACTGACAAGAGTCTCGAGTACTTTATTGTCACAAAATTTCAAAATTTTATTACGCTCCAGTAAAAATTTACAAGCATTTAAATGTTGCAAACTTTGATAGGTGTAGGACGCACCGTATAGAAGTGAGTGCCATGTGAAATTTTATCAGTGTTTGATTTGGGACTCATGGGTAGCTTAGCTATGAGCCATAGCTTAAATTAATAAGAGGCACGAGTACTTTAGTGTCACAAAATTTCAAGGTTTTATGACGCTCCAGTAAAAAATTACAAGCATTTGATTGTTGCAAATTTTGATAGATATAGGACGCAACGTATATAAGTTAGGATGCACCGTACAGAAGTTAGGGCCATTTGAAGTTTTATCAGTGTTTTATATTGGAGTAAAGGGTAGCATAGCTATGAGCGATAGCTTGAATTGACAAGAGTTTCGAGTACTTTATTGTCACAAAATTTCAAGATTTTATTACGCTCCAGTAAAAATTTACAAGCATTTAAATGTTGCAAACTTTGATAGGCGTAGAACGCGCGTTATATAAGTTAGGGCCAATTGAAGTTTTATCAGTGTTTTATTTTGGAGTCAAGGGTAGCATAACTATAAGCGATAGCTTAAATTGATAAGAGGCACGAGTACTTTATTGTCACAAAATTTCATGGTTTTATGACGCTCAAATAAAAAGTTACAAGCATTTGATGTTGCAAACTTTGATATGTATAGGACGTACCGTATAGAAGGTAGGGCCATTTCAAATTTTATCAGTGTCTGATTTGGGACTCAAGGGTAGCTTAGCTATGAGCGATAGCTTAAATTAATAACAGGCACGAGTACTTTATTGTCAAAAAATTTTAAGGTTTTATGACGCTCCAGTAAAAAGTTACAAGCATTTGATTGCTGCAAACTTTGATAGGTATTGGACGCACCGTATATAAGTTAGGACGCACCGTATAGAAGTTAGGGCCATTTGAAGCTTTATAAGAGTTTTATATTGGAGTCAAGAGTAGCATAGGTATGAGCGATAGCTTAAATTGACAAGAGTCTCGAGTACTTTATTGACAGAAAATGTCAAGATTTTATTACGCTCCAGTAAAAAGTTACAAGCATTTAAATGTTGTATACTTTGATAGGTGTAGGACGCACCGTATAGAAGTTAGGGCCATTTGAAGTTTTATAAGTGTTTTATATTGGAGTCAAGGGTAGCATAGCTATAAGCGATAGCTTAAATTGATAAGAGGCACGAGTACTTTATTGTCTCAAAATTTCAAGATTTTATTACGCTCCAGTAAAAAGTTACAAGAATTTGAATGTTCCAAACTTTGATAGCTATAGGACGCACCGTATAGAAGTTAGGGCCATTTGAATTTTTATCAGTGTTTTATATTGGAGTCAAGGGTAGCATAGCTATGAGCGATAGCTTAAATTGACAAGAGGCTGGAGTACTTTATTGACAGAAAATTTTAAGGTTTTATGACGCTCCAGTAAAAAGTTACAAGTATTTGAATGTTGCAAACTTTGATAGGTATAGGATGCACCGTATAGAAGTTAGGGCCATTTGAAGTTTTATCAGTGTTTGATTTGGGACTCAAGGGTAGTATAGCTATGAACGATAGCTTTAATTGACAAGAGGCACGAGTACTTTATTGTCACAAAATTTCAAGATTTTATTACGCTCCAGTAAAAGGTTACAAGCATTTGAATATTGCAAACTTTGATAGGTATAGGACGCATCGTATATAAGTTAGGACGCAACGTATAGAAGTTAGGGCCATTTGTAGTTTTATAAGTGTTTTATAATGGAGTAAAGGGTAGCATAGCTATGAGCGATAGCTTAAATTGACAAGAGGCTGGAGTACTTTATTGTCACAAAATTTCAAGATTTTATTACGCTCCAGTAAAAAGTTAGAAGCATTTAAATGTTGCAAACTTTGATAGGTGTATGACCGTATAGAAGGTAGGGCCATTTGAAATTTGATCCATGTTTGATTTGGGACTCAAGGGTGTAAAGACGGAAAGTACCAGAAGTATTTTCCGCATACACCTCCTACAAAGAATACAACAAAAACTCTATGCTACCACCAGAGACCGTGTTAACTCCAAAAACAAATAACGATGTCCACCATATTTTATTTAGAAATAACCACCATCAATATTCAAGCATGCAACCATCCCCGATATCATGCAGCTTAAAAAGGTAACCACCTCCCACGCTAAATGCAAGAACAAAGACAGCGGATAAGTATAACAAAACATAAGCGGCCGATCGTAAACACAAAGCAGTAAGCAGGCAGAGTACAAACCAATCTCTGCAACAACAACAACACTACAGCGAACGAAGGCGGAGCACGGATGACAACGAGAGCGCACCACACATACGCGAGCCGATCGTAAACACAAAGAAGTAGAAACCAATATTTTAACAACAACAACAGTACAGCGACCGAAGGCGGAACACGGATGACAACGAGAGCGCACCGATGGTAAACACAGAGCCGTAAGCAGGCGGAGTGTGAACCAAGATATTAACAACAACAACACTATAGCGACCGAAGGCGGAACACGGATGACAACGAGAGCGCAACGATCGTAAACACAGACCCGTAAGCAAGCGGTGTGTGAACCAACATATTAACTACAACAACAGCAAAGCGACAACTAACAGCAGCGATCAGGCCACACTACTGCAAGCAACAACTATGATGGACAACTAGGAGAATTACAACAAGGTGGTCAACCAGCAGAAGTTGAAGGTGGCCTAAGGACAACTGGACCACAACAACAACGAGCACTGATCCCATGGCAAGCTTTCGCTATATAAGCGGAGTGAACCAAACAATGAGCCTCTTTGATCCAGCATCGCTCCGTAAGTATACAACGCACCAAGCTCCTAGAGACCAAGCACCAAGCTTCGAAATAAGTTACTTTGACTATTGACAATAAATCAAATCAGACAGAGCCAGGAGTTTATGGTTTTGACCGACTCTCCCTGGGACACATACGCAACGCAGACAGAGCCAGGAGTTTATGGTTTTGACCGACTCTCCCTGGTACAGATACGCAAAACAGACAGAGCCAGGAGTTTATGGTTTTGACCGACTCTCCCTAGGACACATACGCAACGCAGACAGAGCCAGGAGTTTATGGTTTTGACCGACTCTCCCTGGGACACATACGCAACGCAGACAGAGCCAGGAGTTTATGGTTTTGACCGACTCTCTCTGGGACACTAGTACAAACCACGGATACTACCACGAGCACACAGAGTACGGTAATAATTAAAAATAATTGTATAGGAAATAAGTATAAAATTTTATAAATAAATAAAACACTTATTAAAACTAACACTATTGGAATAAATTTCTGTAAGCGACCCTGGAACCCGCTGAGTTTTTACCCCAGCGAAAACGAGTCGTTACAAGGGTAGCATAGCTATAAGCGAGAGCTTAAATTAATAAGAGGCACGAGTACTTTATTGTCAAAAAATTTCAAGATTTTATTACGCTCCAGTAAAAAGTTACAAGAATTTGAATGTTCCAAACTTTGATAGGTGTATGACCGTATAGAAGTTAGGGCCATTTGAAATTTTATCAGTGTTTGATTTGGGATTCAAGGGTGGCTTAGTTATGAGCGATAGCTTAAATTAATAAGAGGCACGAGTACTTTCTTGTCACAAAATTTCAAAGTTTTATGACGCTCCAGTAAAAAGTTACAAGCATTTGATTGTAGCAAATTTTGATAGGTATAGGACGCAGTATATATATGTTAGGACGCACCGTATAGAAGTTAGGCCCATTTGAAGTTTTATCAGTGCTTGATTTGGTACTCAAGGGTAGCATAGCTATGAGCGATAGCTCAAATTGATAAGTGGCATGAGTACTTTATTGTCACAAAATTTCAAGATTTTATTACGCTCGAGTAAAAAGTTACAAGAATTTGAATGTTCCAAACTTTGATAAATATGGAACGCACCGTATAGAAGTTAGGGCCATTTGAAATTTTTTGAGAGTTTGATTTGGGACTCGCGGGTAGCATAGTTATGAGCGATAGCTTAAATTAATAAGAGATACGAGTACTTTATTGTCACAAAATTTCAATGTTTTCTGACGCTCCAGTAAAAAGTTACAAGCATATGATTGTTGCAAAATTTGATAGGTATAGGACGCACCGTATATAAGTTAGGACGCTTCGTATAGAAGTTAGGGCCATTTGAAATTTTATCAGTGTTTGATTTGGGACTCAAGGGTAGCATAGCTATAACCGAGAGCTTAAATTAATAAGAGGCACGAGTACTTTATTGTTACAGAATTTCAAGATTTTATTACGCTCCAGTAATAAGTTACAAGCATTTAAATGTTGCAAACTTTCATAGGTGTAGGACGCACCGTATAGAAGTTAGGGCCATTTGTAGTTTTATCAGTGTTTGATTTGGGACTCAAGGGCAGCATAGCTTTGAGCGATAGCTTAAATTAATAAGAGGCACGAGTACTTTATTGTCACAAAATTTCAAGGTTTTATGACGCTCCAGTAAAAAGTTACAAGCATTTGATTGTTGCAAATTTTGATAGGTATAGGACGCATGTATATAAGTTAGGACGCATCGTATAGAAGTTGGGGCCATTTGAAGTTTTATAAGTTTTTTATATTGGTGTCAAGGGTAGCATAGCTATGAGCGATAGCTTAAATTGACAAGAGTCTCGAGTACTTTATTGTCACAAAATTTCAAGATTTTATTACGCTCCAGTAAAAATTTACAAGCATTTAAATGTTGCAAAGTTTGATAGGTGTAGGACACACCGTATAGAAGTTAGGGCCATTTGAAGTTTTATCAGTGTTTGATTTGGGACTCAAGGGCAGCATAGCTATGAGCGATAGCTTAAATTGACAAGAGTCTCGAGAACCATATTGTCACAAATTTTCAAGATTTTATGACGCTCCAGAAAAAAGTTACAAGCATTTGATTGTTGCAAACTGTGATAGGTATAGGACGCACTGTATATAAGTTAGGACGCAACATATAGAAGTTAGGGCCATTTGTAGTTTTATAAGTGTTTTATAATGGAGTAAAGGGTAGCATAGCTATAAGCGATAGCTTAAACTGACAAGAGGCACGAGTACTTTAATGTCACAAAATTTCAAGGTTTTATGACGCTCCAGTAAAAAGTTACAAGCATTTGATTGTTGCAAATTTTGATAAGTATAGGACGCACCGTATATAAGTTAGGACACATCGTATAGAAGTTAGGGCCATTTAAAGTTTTATAAGTGTTTTATATTTGTGTCAAGGGTGGCATAGCTATGAGCGATAGCTTAAATTGACAAGAGTCTCGACTACTTTATAGTAATAAAATTTCAAGATTTTATTACGCTCCAGTGAAAATTTACAAGCATTTAAATGTTGCAAACTTTGATAGGTGTAGGACGCACCGTATAG
The DNA here is from genome assembly GCA_920105625.2 of Clusia tigrina. NCBI lineage: Eukaryota > Metazoa > Arthropoda > Insecta > Diptera > Clusiidae > Clusia > Clusia tigrina. The sequence continues at coordinate 104,280,639 of OV050030.1, read as the reverse complement.
AAATTAGGGCCATTTGAAGTTTTATCAGTGCTTGATTTGGGACTCAAGGGTAGCATAGCTATGAGCGATAGCTCAAATTGATAAGAGGCATGAGTACTTTATTGTCACAAAATTTCAAGATTTTATTACGCTCGAGTAAAAAGTTACAAGAATTTGAATGTTCCAAACTTTGATAGGTATGGGACGCACCGTATAGAAGTTAGGGCCATTTGAAGTTTTATCAGTGTTTGATTTGCGACTCAAGGGCCGCATAGCTATGAGCGATAACATAAGTTGACAAGAGGCTCGAGTACTTTATTGTCACAAAATTTCAAGATTTTATTACGCTCCAGTTAAAAGTTAGAAGCATTTAAATGTTGCAAACTTTGATAGGTGTAGGACCGTATAGAAGTTAGGGCCATTTGAAGTATTATCAGTTTTTGATTTGGGACTCAAGGGTTGCATAGCTATGAGCGAAAATTTAAATTGACAAGAGGCACGAGTACTTTATTGTCACAAAATTTCAAGCTTTTTTGACGCTCCAGGAAAAAGTTATAAGCATTTGATTGTTGCAAACTTTGATAGCTATAGGACGCACCGTATATAAGTTAGGACGCACCGTACAGAAGTTAGGGCCATTTGAAGTTTTATCAGTGTTTGATTTGGGACTCAAGGGTAGCATAGCTATGAGCGATAGCTGAAATTGACAAGAGGCACGAGTAATTTATTGTCACAAAATTCTATGATTTTAGTACGCTCCAGTAAAAAGGTTCAAGCATTTGATTGTTGCAAACTTTGATAGGTATAGGACGCACCGTATAGAAGTTAGGGCCATTTGAAATTTTATCAGTGTTTGATTTGGGACTCAAGGGTAGCCTAGCTATGATCGATAGCTTAAATTAATAAGCGGTACAAGTACTTTATTGTCACAAAATTTCAAGCTTTTTTGACGCTCCAGGAAAAAGTTATAAGCATTTGATTGTTGCAAACTTTGATAGCTATAGGACGCACCGTATATAAGTTAGGACACACCGTACAGAAGTTAGGGCCATTTGAAGTTTTATCAGTGTTTGATTTGGGACTCAAGGGTAGCATAGCTATGAGCGATAGCTGAAATTGACAAGAGGCACGAGTAATTTATTGTCACAAAATTCTATGATTTTAGTACGCTCCAGTAAAAAGTTACAAGCATTTGAATGTTGCAAACTTTGATAGGTATTGGATGCACCGTATAGAAGTTAGGGCCATTTGAAGTTTTATCAGTGTTTGATTTGGGACTCAAGGGTAGCACAGCTATAAGCGATAGCTTAAAATGACAAGAGGCACGAGAACTTTAATGTCACAAAATTTCAAGATTTTATTACGCTCCAGTAAAAAGTTAGAAGCATTTAAATGTTGCAAACTTTGATTGGTGTAGGACCGTATAAAAGTTAGGGCCATTTGAAGTATTATCAGTTTTTGATTTGGGACTCAAGGGTGGCATAGCTATGAGCGATAATTTAAATTGAAAAGAGGCACGAGTATTTTATTGTCACAAAATTTCAAGGTTTTATGATACTCCCGCAAAAAGTTACTAGCATTTGAATGTTGCAAACTTTGAAAGGTATAGGACGCACCGTATAGAAGTTAGGGCCATTTGAAATTTTATCAGTGTTTGATTTTGGACTCAAGGGTAGCATACTTATGATCGATAGCTTAAATTAATAAGAGGTACGAGTACTTTATTGTCACAAAATTTCAAGCTTTTATGACGCTCCAGTAAAAAGTTACAAGCATTTGATTGTTGCAAACTTTGATAGGTATAGGACGCACCGTATATAAATTAGGACGCACCGTACAGAAGTATGGGCCATTTGAAGTTTTATCAGTGTTTGATTTGCGACTCAAGGGTAGCTTAGCTATGAGCGATAGCTTAAATTAATAAGAGGCACGAGTACTTTATTGTCAAAAAATTTCAAGGTTTTAGGACGCTCCAGTAAAAAGTTACAAGCATTTGATTGTTGCAAACTTTGATAGGTATAGGACGCACCGTATATAAATTAGGACGCACCGTACAGAAGTATGGGCCATTTGAAGTTTTATCAGTGTTTGATTTGCGACTCAAGGGTAGCTTAGCTATGAGCGATAGCTTAAATTAATAAGAGGCACGAGTAATTTATTGTCACAAAATTTCATGATTTTACTACGCTCCAGTAAAAATTTACAAGCATTTGAATGTTGCAAACTTTGATAGGTATTGGATGCACCGAATAGAAGTTAGGGCCATTTGAAATTTTATCAGTGTTTGATTTGCGACTCAAGGGTAGCTTAGCTATGAGCGATAGCTTAAATTAATAAGAGGCACGAGTACTTTATTGTCACAAAATGTCAAGATATTATTACGCTCCAGTAAAAAGTTACAAGAATTTGAATGTTCCAAACTTTGATAGATATAGGACCTACTGTATGAAAGTTTGGGCCATTTGAAGTTTTATCAGTGTTTGATTTGGGACTCAAGCATAGCTATGAGCGATAGCTTAAATTGATAAGAGGCACGAGTACTTTATTGTCACAAAATGTCAAGATATTATTACGCTCCAGTAAAAAGTTACAAGAATTTGAATGTTCCAAACTTTGATAGATATAGGACCTACTGTATGAAAGTTTGGGCCATTTGAAGTTTTATCAGTGTTTTATTTGGGACTCAAGTGTAGAATAGCTATGAGCGATAGCTGAAATTGACAAGAGGCACGAGTAATTTATTGTCACAAAATTTCAAGATTTTATTACTCTCCAGTAAAAAGTTACAAGCATTTAAATGTTGCAAACTTTGATAGGTGTAGGACGCACCGTATAGAAATTAGGGCCATTTGAAGTTTTATCAGTGCTTGATTTGGGACTCAAGGGTAGCATAGCTATGAGCGATAGCTCAAATTGATAAGAGGCATGAGAACTTTATTGTCACAAAATTTCAAGATATTATTACGCTCGAGTAAAAAGTTACAAGAATTTGAATGTTCCAAACGTTGATAGGTATGGGACGCACCGTATAGAATTTAGGGCCATTTGAAGTTTTATCAGTGTTTGATTTAGGACTCAAGGGCCGCATAGCTATGAGCGATAACTTAAGTTGACAAGAGGCTCGAGTACTTTATTGTCACAAAATTTCAAGATTTTATTACGCTCCAGTTAAAAGTTAGAAGCATTTAAATGTTGCAAACTTTGATAGGTGTAGGACCGTATAGAAGTAAGGGCCATTTGAAGTATTATCAGTTTTTGATTTGGGACTCAAGGGTTGCATAGCTATGAGCGAAAATTTAAATTGACAAGAGGCACGAGTACTTTACTGTCAAAAAATTTCAAGGTTTTATGACGCTCCAGTGAAAAGTTACAAGAATGTGATTGTTGCAAACTTTGATAGGTATACGACGCCCCGTAAATAAGTTAGGACGCACCGTATAGAATTTAGGGCCATTTGAAGCTCTATAAGTGTTTTATATTGGATTCAAGGGTAGCATAGCTATAAGCGATAGCTTAAATTGACAAGAGTCTCGAGTACTTTATTGTCCGAAAATTTCAAGATTTTATTACGCTCCAGTAAAAAGTTACAAGCATTTGATTGTTGCAAATTTTTATAGGTATAGGACGCACCGTATATAAGTTAATACGTATCGTATAGAAGTTAGGGCCATTTGAAGTTTTATAAGTATTTTATATTGGTGTCAAGGGTGGCATAGCTATGAGCGATAGCTTAAATTGACAAGAGTCTCGAGTACTTTATTGTCCGAAAATTTCAAGATTTTATTACGCTCCAGTAAAAAGTTACAAGCATTTAAATATTGTAAACTTTGATAGGTGTAGGACGAACCGTATAGAAGTTAGGGCCATTTGAAGTTTTATCAGTGTTTGATTTGGGACTCAAGGGTAGAATAGCTATAAGCGATAGCTGAAATTGACAAGAGGCACGAGCAATTTATTGTCACAAAATTTCAAGATTTTATTACTCTCCAGTAAAAAGTTACAAGCATTTAAATGTTGCAAACTTTGATAGGTGTAGGAACGTATAGAAGTTAGTGCCATTTGAAGTTTTGTCAGTGTTTGATTTGGGATAATTGGGATAATAATTTGGGATAATTTGAATATTGCAAACTTTGATAGGTATAGGACGCACCGTATAGAAGTTAGGGCCATTTGAAGTTTTATCAGTGTTTGATTTGGGACTCAAGGACAGGATAGGTATGAGCGATAGCTTAAATTAATAAGAGGTACGAGTACATTATTGTCACAAAATTTCAAGGTTTTATGACGCTCCAGTAAAAATGTACAAGCATTTAAATGTTGCAAACTTTGATAGGTGTAGGACGCACCAAATAGAAGTTAAGGCCATTTTAAGTTTTATCAGTGTTTGATTTGGTACTCAAAGGTAGCATAGCTATGAGCGGTAGCTTAAATTGACAAGAGGCACGATTACTTTATTGTTACAATATTTCAAGATTTTATTACGCTCCAGTAAAAAGTTACAAGCATTTGAATGTTCCGAACTTTAATAGGTATAGGACGCACCGTATAGAAGTTAGGGCCATTTGAAGTTTTATCAGTGTTTGATTTGGGACTCAAGGGTAGCATAGCTATGAGCGATAATTTTAATTGACAAGAGGCACGAGTACTTTATTGTCACAAAATTTCAAGGTTTTATTACGCTCCAGTAGAAAGTTACAAGCATTTGATTCTTGCAAACTTTGATAGGTATAGGGCGCACCGTATAGAAGTTAGGGCCATTTGAAGTTATATCAGTGTTTGATTTGGGACTCAAGGGTACCATAGCTATCAGCGATAGCTTAAATTGACAAGAGGCACGACTACTTTATTGTCACAAAATTTAAAGATTTTATTACGCTCCAGTAAAAAGTTACAAGCATTTGAATGCTGCAAACTTTGATAGGTATAGGACGCATCGTATAGAAGTAAGGGCCATTTGAAGTTTTATCAGTGTTTGATTTGGGACTCAAGGGTATAATAGGTATGAGCGATAACTTAAATTAATACGAGGCACGAGTACTTTATTGTCACAAAATTTAAAGGTTTTATGACGCTCCAGTAAAAAGTTACAAGCATATGATTATTGCAAACTTTGATAGGTGTAGGACCCACCGTATATAAGTTAGGACGCACCGTATAGAAGTTAGGGCCCTATGTAGTTTTATAAGTGTTTTATATTGGAGTCAAGGGTAGCATACCTATAAGCGATAGCTTAAATTGATAAGAGGCTCGAGTACTTTATTGTCACAATATTACAAGATTTTATTACGCTCCAGTAAAAAGTTGCAAGCATTTGATTGTTGCAAACTTTGATAGGTGTATGACCCACCGTATAGAAGTTTGGACCATTTGACGTTTTATCAGTGTATGGTTTGGGACTCAAGGGCAGCATGGCTATGAGCGATAACTTAAACTGACAAGAGGTACGAGTACTTTATTGTCAGAAAATTTTAAGATTTTATTACGCTCCAGTAAAAAGTTACAAGAATTTGAATGTTGCAAACTTTGATAGGTATAGGACGCACCGTATAGAAGTTAGGGCCATTTGAAGTTTTATCAGTGTTTGATTTGGGACTCAAGCATAGATATGAGCGATAGCTTAAATTGACAAGAGGCACGACTACTTTATTGTCACAAAATTTAAAGATTTTATTACGCTCCAGTAAAAAGTTACAAGCATTTGAATGTTGCAAACTTTGATAGGTATAGGCCGCATCGTATAGAAGTAAGGGCCATTTGAAGATTTATCAGTGTTTGATTTGGGACACAAGGGTATAATAGGTATGAGCGATAACTTAAATTAATACGAGGCACGAGTACTTTATTGTCACAAAATTTAAAGGTTTTATGACGCTCCAGTAAAAATTTACAAGCATATGATTGTTGCAAACTTTAATAGGTGTAGGACCCACCGTATATAAGTTAGGACGCACCGTATAGAAGTTATTGCCATTTGTAGTTTTATAAGATGTTTTATATTGGAGTCAAGGGTAGCATACCTATAAGCGATAGCTTAAATTGATAAGAGGCTCGAGTACTTTATTGTCACAATATTACAAGATTTTATTACGCTCCAGGAAGAAGTTGCAAGCATTTGAATGTTTCAAACTTTGATAGGTGTATGACGCACCGTATAGAAGTTTGGGCCATTTGAAGTTTTATCAGTGTATGGTTTGCGACTCAAGGGCAGCATAGCTATGAGCGATAGGTTAAACAGAAAAGAGGTACGAGTACTTTATTGTCACAAAATTTCAAGATTTTATTACGCTCCAGTAAAAAGTTACTAGCATTTGAATGTTCAAAACTTTGATAGGTATAGGACGCACCGTATGGAAGTTAGGGCCATTTGAAATTTTATCAGTGTTTGATTTGGATCTCAAGGGTAGCATAGTTATGAGCGATAGCTTAAATTAATAAGAGGTACAAGTACTTTATTGTCACAAAATTTCAAAGTTTTATGACGCTGCAGTAAAAAGTTACAAGCATTTAAATGTTGCAAACTTTGATAGGTTTAGGACGCACCGTATGGAAGTTAGGGCCATTTGAAATTTTATCAGTGTTTGATTTGGATCTCAAGGGTAGCATAGTTATGAGCGATAGCTTAAAATAATAAGAGGTACGAGTACTTTATTGTCACCAAATTTCAAGATTTTATTACGCTCCAGTAAATAGTTACAAGCATTTGAATGTTCAAAACTTTGATAGGTATAGGACGCACCGTATGGAAGTTAGGGCCATTTGAAATTTTATCAGTGTTTGATTTGGTACTGAAAGGTAGCATAGCTATGAGCGATAGCTTAAATTGACAAGAGGCACGAGTACTTTATTGTTACAAAATTTCAAGATTTTATTACGCACCAGTAAAAAGTTACATGTATTTGAATGTTCCAAACTTTGATAGGTATAGGACGAACCGTATAGAATTTAGGGCCATTTGAAGTTTTATCAGTGTTTGATTTGGGACTCAAGGGTGATAGTTTAAATTGATAAGAGGCACGAGTACTTTATTGTCACAAAATTTCAAGGTTTTATGGCGCTACAAAGTAACAAGCATTTGAATGTTGCAAACTTTGATGGGTACAGGACGCACCGTATAGAAGTTAAGACCATTTGAAATTTTATCAGTGTTTGATTTGGGACTCAAAGGTAGCTTAGCTATGAGCGATAGCTTAACTTAATAAAAGGCACGAGTACTTTATTATCACAAAATTTCAAGGTTTTATGACGCTCCAGTAAAAAGTTACAAGCATTTGATTGTTGCAAACTTTGATCGGTATAGGACGCACCGCATATAAGTTAGGACGCACCGTATAGAAGTTAGGGCCATTTGAAGTTTTATAAGTGTTTTATAATGGAGTCAAGGGTAGTATAGCTATGAGCGATAGCTTCAGTTGACAAAAGGCACGAGTACTTTATTGTCACAAAATTTCCAGATTTTACAACACTCCAGTAAAAAGTTACAAGAATTTGAATGTTGCAAACTTTGATAGGTATAGGACGCACTGTATAGAAGTTAGGGCCATTTGAAATTTTATCAGTGTTTGATTTGGGACTCAAGGGTAGCATAGCTATGAGCGATAATTTTAATTGACAAGAGGCACGAGTACTTTATTGTCACAAAATTTCAAGATTTTATTACTCTCCAGTAAAAAGTTACAAGCATTTAAATGTTGCAAACTTTGATAGGTGTAGGAACGTTTTGTCAGTGTTTGATTTGGGATAATTGGGATAATAATTTGGGATAATTTGAATATTGCAAACTTTGATAGGTATAGGACGCACCGTATAGAAGTTAGGGCCATTTGAAGTTTTATCAGTGTTTGATTTGGGACTCAAGGACAGCATAGGTATGAGCGATAGCTTAAATTAATAAGAGGTACGAGTACTTTATTGTCACAAAATTTCAAGGTTTTATGACGCTCCAGTAAAAATTTACAAGCATTTAAATGTTGCAAACTTTGATAGGTGTAGGACGCACCAAATAGAAGTTAAGGCCATTTGAAGTTTTATCAGTGTTTGATTTATTACTCAAAGGTAGCATAGCTATGAGCGGTAGCTTAAATTGACAAGAGGCACGATTACTTTATTGTTACAATATTTCAAGATTTTATTACGCTCCAGTAAAAAGTTACAAGCATTTGAATGTTCCGAAATTTGATAGGTATAGGACGCACCGTATAGAAGTTAGGGCCATTTGAAGTTTTATCAGTATTTGATTTGGGACTCAAGGGTAGCATATCTATGAGCGATAATTTTAATTGACAAGAGGCACGAGTACTTTATTGTATAGAAGTTAGGGCCATTTGAAGTTATATCAGTGTTTGATTTGGGACTCAAGGGTACCATAGCTATCAGCGATAGCTTAAATTGACAAGAGGCACGACTACTTTATTGTCACAAAATTTAAAGATTTTATTACGCTCCAGTAAAAAGTTACAAGCATTTGAATGTTGCAAACTTTGATAGGTATAGGACGCATCGTATAGAAGTAAGGGCCATTTGAAGTTTTATCAGTGTTTTATTTGGGACTCAAGGGTATAATAGGTATGAGCGATAACTTAAATTAATACGAGGCACGAGTACTTTATTGTCACAAAATTTAAAGGTTTTATGACGCTCCAGTAAAAATTTACAAGCATATGATTGTTGCAAACTTTAATAGGTGTAGGACCCACCGTATATAAGTTAGGACGCACCGTATAGAAGTTATTGCCATTTGTAGTTTTATAAGATGTTTTATATTGGAGTCAAGGGTAGCATACCTATAAGCGATAGCTTAAATTGATAAGAGGCTCGAGTACTTTATTGTCACAATATTACAAGATTTTATTACGCTCCAGGAAGAAGTTGCAAGCATTTGAATGTTGCAAACTTTGATAGGTGTATGACGCACCGTATAGAAGTTTGGGCCATTTGAAGTTTTATCAGTGTATGGTTTGCGACTCAAGGGCAGCATAGCTATGAGCGATAGGTTAAACAGAAAAGAGGTACGAGTACTTTATTGTCACAAAATTTCAAGATTTTATTACGCTCCAGTAAAAAGTTACTAGCATTTGAATGTTCCAAACTTTGATAGGTATAGGACGCACCGTATGGAAGTTAGATCCATTTGAAATTTTATCAGTGGTTGATTTGGAACTCAAGGGTAGCATAGTTATGAGCGATAGCTTAAATTAATAAGAGGTACAAGTACTTTATTGTCACAAAATTTCAAAGTTTTATGACGCTGCAGTAAAAAGTTACAAGCATTTAAATGTTGCAAACTTTGATAGGTTTAGGACGCACCGTATGGAAGTTAGGGCCATTTGAAATTTTATCAGTGTTTGATAAGGATCTCAAAGGTAGCATAGTTATGAGCGATAGCTTAAAATAATAAGAGGTACGAGTACTTTATTGTCACCAAATTTCAAGATTTTATTACGCTCCAGTAAATAGTTACAAGCATTTGAATGTTCAAAACTTTGATAGGTATAGGACGCACCGGATGTAAGTTAGGGCCATTTGAAGTTTTATCAGTGTTTGATTTGGTACTGAAAGGTAGCATAGCTATGAGCGATAGCTTAAATTGACAAGGGGCACGAGTACTTTATTGTTACAAAATTTCAAGATTTTATTACGCACCAGTAAAAAGTTACATGTATTTGAATGTTCCAAACTTTGATAGGTATAGGACGAACCGTATAGAATTTAGGGCCATTTGAAGTTTTATCAGTGTTTGATTTGGGACTCAAGGGTGATAGTTTAAATTGATAAGAGGCACGAGTACTTTATTGTCCCAAAATTTCAAGGTTTTATGGCGCTACAAAGTAACAAGCATTTGAATGTTGCAAACTTTGATGGGTACAGGACGCACCGTATAGAAGTTAAGACCATTTGAAATTTTATCAGTGTTTGATTTGGGACTCAAAGGTAGCTTTGCTATGAGCGATAGCTTAACTTAATAAGAGGCACGAGTACTTTATTATCACAAAATTTCAAGGTTTTATGACGCTGCAGTAAAAAGTTACAAGCATTTGATTGTTGCAAACTTTGATCGGTATAGGACGCACCGCATATAAGTTAGGACGCACCGTATAGAAGTTAGGGCCATTTGAAGTTTTATAAGTGTTTTATAATGGAGTCAAGGGTAGTATAGCTATGAGCGATAGCTTCAGTTGACAAGAGGCACGAGTACTTTATTGTCACAAAATTTCCAGATTTTACTACACTCCAGTAAAAAGTTACAAGAATTTGAATGTTGCAAACTTTGATAGGTATAGGACGCACCGTATAGAAGTTAGGGCCATTTGAAATTTTATCAGTGTTTGATTTGGGACTCAAGGGTAGCATAGATATGAGCGATAATTTTAATTGACAAGAGGCACGAGTACTTTATTGTCACAAAATTTCAAGGTTTTATTACGCTCCAGCAAAAAGTTACAAGCATTTGATTGTTGCAAACTTTGGTAGGTATAGGACGCACCGTATAGAAGTTAGGGCCATTTGAAGTTATATCAGTGTTTGATTTGGGACTCAAGGGTACCATAGCTATGAGCGATAGCTTAAATTGACAAGAGGCACGAGTAATTTATTGTCACAAAATTTAAAGATTTTATTACGCTCCAGTAAAAAGTTACAAGCATTTGAATGTTGCAAGCTTTGATAGGTATAGGACGCACCGTATAGAAGTAAGGGCCATTTGAAGTTTTATCAGTGTTTGATTGGACACAATTTCAGCTATGAGCGATAGTTGAAATTGACAAGAGGCACGAGTACTTTATTGTCACAAAATTTCAAGATTTTACTACACTCCAGTAAAAAGTTACAAGAATTTGAATGTTGCAAACTTTGATAGGTATAGGACGCACCGTTAGGGCCATTTGAAATTTTATCAGTGTTTGATTTGGGACTCAAGGGTAGCATAGCTATGAGCGATAACTTAAATTAATAAGAGACACGAGTATCTTATTGTCACAAAATTTCAAGGTTTTATGACGCTCCCGTCAAAAGTTACAAGCATATGATTGTTGCAAACTTTGATAGGTGTAGGACCCACCGTATATAAGTTAGGACGCACCGTATAGAAGTTAGGGCCATTTGTAGTTTTATAAGTGTTTTATATTGGAGTCAAGGGTAGCATACCTATAAGCGATAGCTTAAATTGATAAGAGGCTCGAGTACTTTATTGTCACAATATTACAAGATTTTATTACGCTCCAGTAAAAAGTTGCAAGCATTTGATTGTTGCAAACTTTGATAGGTGTATGACTCACCGTATAGAAGTTTGGACCATTTGACGTTTTATCAGTGTATGGTTTGGGACTCAAGGGCAGCATGGCTATGAGCGATAACTTAAACTGACAAGAGGTACGAGTACTTTATTGTCAGAAAATTTTAAGATTTTATTACGCTCCAGTAAAAAGTTACAAGAATTTGAATGTTGCAAACTTTGATAGGTATAGGACGCACCGTATAGAAGTTAGGGCCATTTGAAGTTTTATCAGTGTTTGATTTGGACACAATTTCAGCTATGAGCGATAGATTAAAGTGATAAGAGGCACGAGTACTTTATTGTCACAAATTTCAAGATTTTATTACGCTCCAGTAAAAAGTTACAAGAATTTGAATGTTGCAAACTTTGATAGGTATAGGACGCACCGAATAGAAGTTAGGGCCATTTGAAATTTTATCAGTGTTTGATTTGGGACACAAGGGTATTATAGGTATGAGCGATAACTTAAATTAATACGAGGCACGAGTACTTTATTGTCACAAAATTTAATGGTTTTATGACGCTCCACTAAAAAGTTACAAGCATATGATTGTTGCAAACTTTAATAGGTGTAGGACCCACCGTATATAAGTTAGGACGCACCGTATAGAAGTTAGGGCCATTTGTAGTTTTATACGATGATTTATATTGGAGTCAAGGGTAGAATACCTATAAGCGATAGCTTAAATTGATAAGAGGCTCGAGTACTTTATTGTCACAATATTACAAGATTTCATTACGCTTCAGTAAGAAGTTGCAAGCATTTGAATGTTACTAACTTTGATAGTGTATGACGCACCGTATAGAAGTTTGGGCCATTTGAAGTTTTATCAGTGTATGGTTTGGGACTCAAGGGCAGCATAGCTATGAGCGATAGGTTAAACAGACAAGAGTTACGAGTACTTTACTGTCACAAAATTTCAAGATTTTATTACGCTCCAGTAAAAAGTTACAAGCATTTGAATGTTCCAAACTTTGATAGGTATGGGACGCACCCTATGGAAGTTAGATCCATTTGAAATTTTATCAGTGGTTGATTTGGAACTCAAGGGTAGCATAGTTATGAGCGATAGCTTAAATTAATAAGAGGTACGAGTACTTTATTGTCACAAAATTTCAAGGTTTTATGACGCTCCAGTAAAAAGTTACAAGCATTTAAATGTTGCAAACTTTGATAGGTTTAGGACGCACCGTATGGAAGTTAGGGCCATTTGAAATTTTATCAGTGTTTGATTTAGATCTCAAGGGTAGCATAGTTATGAGCGATATCTTAAAATAATAAGAGGTACGAGTACTTTATTGTCACCAAATTTCAAGATTTTATTACGCTCCAGTAAATAGTTACAAGCATTTGAATGTTCCAAACTTTGATAGGTATAGGACGCACCGTATGGAAGTTAGGGCCATTTGAAGTTTTATCAGTGTTTGATTTGGGACTCAAGGGTGATAGTTTAAATTGATAAGAGGCACGAGTACTTTATTGTCACAAAATTTCAAGGTTTTATGGCGCTACAAAGTAACAAGCATTTGAATGTTGCAAACTTTGATGGGTATAGGACGCACCGTATAGAAGTTAAGACCATTTGAAATTTTATCAGTGTTTGATTTGGGACTCAAAGGTAGCTTAGCTATGAGCGATAGCTTAACTTAATAAGAGGCACGAGTACTTTATTGTCACAAAATTTCAAGGTTTTATGACGCTCCAGTAAAAAGTTACAAGCATTTGATTGTTGCAAACTTTGATAGGTATAGGACGCACCGCATATAAGTTAGGACGCACCGTATAGAAGTTAGGGCCATTTGAAGTTTTATAAGTGTTTTATAATGGAGTCAAGGGTAGCATAGCTATGAGCGATAGTTTAAGTTGACAAGAGGCACGAGTACTTTATTGTCACAAAATTTCAAGATTTTACTACACTCCAGTAAAAAGTTACAAGAATTTGAATGTTGCAAACTTTGATAGGTATAGGACGCACCGTATAGAAGTTAGGGCCATTTGAAATTTTATCAGTGTTTGATTTGGGACTCAAGGGTAGCATAGCTATGAGCGATAATTTTAATTGACAAGAGGCACGAGTACTTTATTGTCACAAAATTTTTAAGGTTTTATTACGCTCCAGCAAAAAGTTACAAGCATTTGAATGTTCCAAACTTTGATAGGTATAGGACGCACCGTATAGAAGTTAGGGCCATTTGAAGTTTTATCAGTGTTTGATTTGGGACTCAAGGGTAGCATAGCTATGAGCGATCATTTTAATTGACAAGAGGCACGAGTACTTTATTGTCACAAAATTTCAAGGTTTTATTAAGCTCCAGTAGAAAGTTACAAGCATTTGATTCTTGCAAACTTTGATAGGTATAGGACGCCCCGTATAGAATTTAGGGCCATTTGAAGTTATATCAGTGTTTGATTTGGGACTCAAGGGTACCATAGCTATCAGCGATAGCTTAAATTGACAAGAGGCACGACTACTTTATTGTCACAAAATTTAAAGATTTTATTACGCTCCAGTAAAAAGTTACAAGCATTTGAATGTTCCAAACTTTGATAGGTATAGGACGCATCGTATAGAAGTAAGGGCCATTTGAAGTTTTAGCAGTGTTTGATTTGGGACTCAAGGGTATAATAGGTATGAGCGATAACTTAAATTAATACGAGGCACGAGTACTTTATTGTCACAAAATTTAAAGGTTTTATGACGCTCCAGTAAAAATTTACAAGCATATGATTGTTGCAAACTTTAATAGGTGTAGGACCCACCGTATATAAGTTAGGACGCACCGTATAGAAGTTAGGGCCATTTGTAGTTTTATAAGATGTTTTATATTGGAGTCAAGGGTAGCATACCTATAAGCGATAGCTTAAATTGATAAGAGGCTCGAGTACTTTATTGTCACAATATTACAAGATTTTATTACGCTCCAGGAAGAAGTTGCAAGCATTTGAATGTTGCAAACTTTGATAGGTGTATGACGCACCGTATAGAAGTTTGGGCCATTTGAAGTTTTATCAGTGTATGGTTTGCGACTCAAGGGCAGCATAGCTATGAGCGATAGGTTAAACAGAAAAGAGGTACGAGTACTTTATTGTCACAAAATTTCAAAATTTTATGACGCTGCAGTAAAAAGTTACAAGCATTTAAATGTTGCAAACTTTGATAGGTTTAGGACGCACCGTATGGAAGTTAGGGCCATTTGAAATTTTATCAGTGTTTGATTTGGGACTCAAGGGTACCATAGCTATGAGCGATAGCTTAAATTGACAAGAGGCACGAGTAATTTATGGTCACAAAATTTAAAGATTTTATTACGCTCCAGTAAAAAGTTACAAGCATTTGAATGTTGCAAACTTTGATAGGTATAGGACGCACCGTATAGAAGTAAGGGCCATTTGAAGTTTTATCAGTGTTTGATTGGACACAATTTCAGCTATGAGCGATAGCTGAAATTGACAAGAGGCACGAGTACTTTATTGTCACAAAATTTCAAGATTTTACTACACTCCAGTAAAAAGTTACAAGAATTTGAATGTTGCAAACTTTGATAGGTATAGGACGCACCGTTAGGGCCATTTGAAATTTTATCAGTGTTTGATTTGGGACTCAAGGGTAGCATAGCTATGAGCGATAACTTAAATTAATAAGAGACACGAGGAATTTATTGTCACAAAATTTCAAGGTTTTATGACGCTCCAGTAAAAAGTTACAAGCATATGATTGTTGCAAACTTTGATAGGTGTAGGACCCACCGTATATAAGTTAGGACGCACCGTATAGAAGTTAGGGCCATTTGTAGTTTTATAAGTGTTTTATATTGGAGTCAAGGGTAGCATACCTATAAGCGATAGCTTAAATTGATAAGAGGCTCGAGTACTTTATTGTCACAATATTACAAGATTTTATTACGCTCCAGTAAAAAGTTGCAAGCATTTGATTGTTGCAAACTTTGATAGGTGTATGACTCACCGTATAGAAGTTTGGGCCATTTGACGTTTTATCAGTGTATGGTTTGGGACTCAAGGGCAGCATGGCTATGAGCGATAACTTAAACTGACAAGAGGTACGAGTACTTTATTGTCAGAAAATTTTAAGATTTTATTACGCTCCAGCAAAAAGTTACAAGCATTTGATTGTTGCAAACTTTGGTAGGTATAGGACGCACCGTATAGAAGTTAGGGCCATTTGAAGTTTTATCAGTGTTTGATTTGGTACTGAAAGGTAGCATAGCTATGAGCGATAGCTTAAATTGACAAGAGGCACGAGTAATTTATTGTCACAAAATTTAAACATTTTATTACGCTCCAGTAAAAAGTTACAAGCATTTAAATGTTGCAAACTTTGATAGGTTTAGGATGCACCGTATGGAAGTTAGGGCCATTTCAAATTTTATCAGTGTTTGATTTGGATCTCCAGGGTAGCATAGTTATGAGCGATAGCTTAAAATAATAAGAGGTACGAGTACTTTATTGTCACCAAATTTCAAGATTTTATTACGCTCCAGTAAATAGTTACAAGCATTTGAATGTTCCAAACTTTGATAGGTATAGGGCGCACCGTACAGAAGTTAAGGCTATTTGAAGTTTAAGCAGTGTGTTATTTGGGACTCAAGGGTAGCATAGCTATGAGCGATAGCTTAAATTGACAAGAGGCACGAGTACTTTATTGTCACAAAATTTCAAGGTTTTACGACGCTCCAGAAAAAACTTACAAGCATTTGAATGTTGCAAACTTTGATGGGTATAGGACGCACCGTATAGAAGTTAAGACCATTTGAAATTTTATCAGTGTTTGATTTGGGACTCAAAGGTAGCTTAGCTATGAGCGATAGCTTAACTTAATAAGAGGCACGAGTACTTTATTGTCACAAAATTTCAAGGTTTTATGACGCTCCAGTAAAAAGTTACAAGCATTTGATTGTTGCAAACTTTGATAGGTATAGGACGCACCGCATATAAGTTAGGACGCACCGTATAGAAGTTAGGGCCATTTGAAGTTTTATAAGTGTTTTATAATGGAGTCAAGGGTAGCATAGCTATGAGCGATAGCTTAAGTTGACAAGAGGCACGAGTACTTTATTGTCACAAAATTTCAAGATTTTACTACACTCCAGTAAAAAGTTACAAGAATTTGAATGTTGCAAACTTTGATAGGTATAGGACGCACCGTATAGAAGTTAGGGCCATTTGAAATTTTATCAGTGTGTGATTTGGGACTCAAGGGTAGCATAGCTATGAGCGGTAATTTTAATTGACAAGAGGCACGAATACTTTATTGTCACAAAATTTCAAGGTTTTATTACGGTCCAGCAAAAAGTTACAAGCATTTGATTGTTGCAAACTTTGGTAGGTATAGGACGCACTGTATAGAAGTTAGGGCCATTTGAAGTTATATCAGTGTTTGATTTGGGACTCAAGGGTACCATAGCTAGGAGCGATAGCTTAAATTGACAAGAGGCTCGAGTAATTTATTGTCACAAAATTTAAAGATTTTATTACGCTCCAGTAAAAAGTTACAAGCATTTGAATGTTGCAAACTTTGATAGGTATAGGACGCACTGTATAGAAGTAAGGGCCATTTATAGTTTTATCAGTGTTTGATTTGGACACAATTTCAGCTATGAGCGATAGCTGAAATTGACAAGAGGCTCGAATACTTTATTGTCAGAGGCACGAGTTTTATTACGCTCCAGCAAAAAGTTACAAGCATTTGATTGTTGCAAACTTTGGTAGGTATAGGACACACCGTCTAGAAGTTAGGGCCATTTGAAGTTATATAAGTGTTTGATTTGGGACTCAAGGGTACCATAGTTATGAGCGATAGCTTAAATTGACAAGAGGCACGAGTAATTTATTGTCACAAAATTTCAAGATTTTACTACACTCCAGTAAAAAGTTACAAGAATTTGAATGTTGCAAACTTTGATAGGTATAGGACGCACCGTTATGGCCATTTGAAGTTTTATCAGTGTTTGATTTGGACACAATTTCAGCTATGAGCGATAGCTGAAATTGACAAGAGGCACGATTACTTTATTATCACAAAATTTCAAGATTTTACTACGCTCCAGTAAAAAGTTACAAGAATTTGAATGTTCCAAACTTTGATATTTATACGACGCACCGTATAGAAGTTAGGGCCATTTGAAATTTAATCAGTGTTTGATTTGGGACTCAAGGGTAGCATAGCTATGAGCGATAACTTAAATTAATAAGAGGCACGAGTACTTTATTGTCACAAAATTTCAAGGTTTTATGACGCTCCAGTAAAAAGTTACAAGCATTTAAATGTTGCAAACTTTGATAGGTATAGGACGCACCGTATGGAAGTTAGGTCCATTTGAAATTTTATCAGTGTTTGATTTGGATCTCAAGGGTAGCATAGCTATGAGCGATAGCTTAAATTGACAAGAGGCACGAGTACTTTATTGTTACAAAATTTCAAGATTTTATTACGCACCAGTAAAAAGTTACATGTATTTGAATGTTCCAAACTTTGATAGGTATAGGACGCACCGTATAGAAGTTAGGGCCATTTGAAATTTAATCAGTGTTTGATTTGGGACTCAAGGGTATTATAGGTATGAGCGATAACTTAAATTAATACGAGGCACGAGTACTTTATTGTCACAAAATTTCAAGGTTTTATGACGCTCCAGTAAAAATGTACAAGCATTTAAATGTTGCAAACTTTGATAGGTGTAGGACGCACCGTATGGACGTTAGGTCCATTTGAAATTTTATCAGTGTATGGTTTGGGACTCAAGGGTAGCATAGTTATGAGCGATATCTTAAAATAATAAGAGGTACGAGTACTTTATTGTCACAAAATTTTTAAGGTTTTATTACGCTCCAGCAAAACGTTACAAGCATTTGAATGTTCCAAACTTTGATAGGTATAGGACGCACCGTATAGAAGTTAGGGCCATTTGAAGTTTTATCAGTGTTTGATTTGGGACTCAAGGGTAGCATAGCTATGAGCGATAATTTTAATTGACAAGAGGCACGAGTACTTTATTGTCACAAAATTTCAAGGTTTTATTAAGCTCCAGTAGAAAGTTACAAGCATTTGATTCTTGCAAACTTTGATAGGTATAGGACGCACCGTATAGAATTTAGGGCCATTTGAAGTTATATCAGTGTTTGATTTGGGACTCAAGGGTACCATAGCTATCAGCGATACATTAAATTGACAAGAGGCACGACTACTTTATTGTCACAAAATTTAAAGATTTTATTACGCTCCAGTAAAAAGTTACAAGCATTTGAATGTTCCAAACTTTGATAGGTATAGGACGCATCGTATAGAAGTAAGGGCCATTTGAAGTTTTAGCAGTGTTTGATTTGGGACTCAAGGGTATAATAGGTATGAGCGATAACTTAAATTAATACGAGGCACGAGTACTTTATTGTCACAAAATTTAAAGGTTTTATGACGCTCCAGTAAAAATTTACAAGCATATGATTGTTGCAAACTTTAATAGGTGTAGGACCCACCGTATATAAGTTAGGACGCACCGTATAGAAGGGGCCATTTGTAGTTTTATAAGATGTTTTATATTGGAGTCAAGGGTAGCATACCTATAAGCGATAGCTTAAATTGATAAGAGGCTCGAGTACTTTATTGTCACAATATTACAAGATTTTATTACGCTCCAGGAAGAAGTTGCAAGCATTTGAATGTTGCAAACTTTGATAGGTGTATGACGCACCGTATAGAAGTTTGGGCCATTTGAAGTTTTATCAGTGTATGGTTTGCGACTCAAGGGCAGCATAGCTATGAGCGATAGGTTAAACAGAAAAGAGGTACGAGTACTTTATTGTCACAAAATTTCAAGATTTTATTACGCTCCAGTAAAAAGTTACTAGCATTTGAATGTTCCAAACTTTGATAGGTATAGGACGCACCGTATGGAAGTTAGATCCATTTGAAATTTTATCAGTGGTTGATTTGGAACTCAAGGGTAGCATAGTTATGAGCGATAGCTTAAATTAATAAGAGGTACGAGTACTTTATTGTCACAAAATTTCAAAATTTTATGACGCTGCAGTAAAAAGTTACAAGCATTTAAATGTTGCAAACTTTGATAGGTTTAGGACGCACCGTATGGAAGTTAGGGCCATTTGAAATTTTATCAGTGTTTGATTTGGGACTCAAGGGTACCATAGCTATGAGCGATAGCTTAAATTTACAAGAGGCACGAGTAATTTATGGTCACAAAATTTAAAGATTTTATTACGCTCCAGTAAAAAGTTACAAGCATTTGAATGTTGCAAACTTTGATAGGTATAGGACGCACCGTATAGAAGTAAGGGCCATTTGAAGTTTTATCAGTGTTTGATTGGACACAATTTCAGCTATGAGCGATAGCTGAAATTGACAAGAGGCACGAGTACTTTATTGTCACAAAATTTCAAGATTTTACTACACTCCAGTAAAAAGTTACAAGAATTTGAATGTTGCAAACTTTGATAGGTATAGGACGCACCGTTAGGGCCATTTGAAATTTTATCAGTGTTTGATTTGGGACTCAAGGGTAGCATAGCTATGAGCGATAACTTAAATTAATAAGAGACACGAGTAATTTATTGTCACAAAATTTCAAGGTTTTATGACGCTCCAGTAAAAAGTTACAAGCATATGATTGTTGCAAACTTTGATAGGTGTAGGACCCACCGTATATAAGTTAGGACGCACCGTATAGAAGTTAGGGCCATTTGTAGTTTTATAAGTGTTTTATATTGGAGTCAAGGGTAGCATACCTATAAGCGATAGCTTAAATTGATAAGAGGCTCGAGTACTTTATTGTCACAATATTACAAGATTTTATTACGCTCCAGTAAAAAGTTGCAAGCATTTGATTGTTGCAAACTTTGATAGGTGTATGACTCACCGTATAGAAGTTTGGGCCATTTGACGTTTTATCAGTGTATGGTTTGGGACTCAAGGGCAGCATGGCTATGAGCGATAACTTAAACTGACAAGAGGTACGAGTACTTTATTGTCAGAAAATTTTAAGATTTTATTACGCTCCAGCAAAAAGTTACAAGCATTTGATTGTTGCAAACTTTGGTAGGTATAGGACGCACCGTATAGAAGTTAGGGCCATTTGAAGTTATATCAGTGTTTGATTTGGGACTCAAGGGTAACATAGCTATGAGCGATAGCTTAAATTGACAAGAGGCACGAGTAATTTATTGTCACAAAATTTAAACATTTTATTACGCTCCAGTAAAAAGTTACAAGCATTTAAATGTTGCAAACTTTGACAGGTTTAGGATGCACCGTATGGAAGTTAGGGCCATTTCAAATTTTATCAGTGTTTGATTTGGATCTCCAGGGTAGCATAGTTATGAGCGATAGCTTAAAATAATAAGAGGTACGAGTACTTTATTGTCACCAAATTTCAAGATTTTATTACGCTCCAGTAAATAGTTACAAGCATTTGAATGTTCCAAACTTTGATAGGTATAGGACGCACCGTATGGAAGTTAGGGCCATTTGAAGTTTTATCAGTGTTTGATTTGGTACTGAAAGGTAGCATAGCTATGAGCGATAGCTTAAATTGACAAGAGGCACGAGTACTTTATTGTCACCAAATTTCAAGATTTTATTACGCTCCAGTAAATAGTTACAAGCATTTGAATGTTCCAAACTTTGATAGGTATAGGGCGCACCGTACAGAAGTTAAGGCTATTTGAAGTTTAAGCAGTGTGTTATTTGGGACTCAAGGGTAGCATAGCTATGAGCGATAGTTTAAATTGACAAGAGGCACGAGTACTTTATTGTAACAAAATTTCAAGGTTTTACGACGCTCCAGAAAAAACTTACAAGCATTTGAATGTTGCAAACTTTGATGGGTATAGGATGCACCGTATAGAAGTTAAGACCATTTGAAATTTTATCAGTATTTGATTTGGGACTCAAAGGTAGCTTAGCTATGAGCGATAGCTTAACTTAATAAGAGGCACGAGTACTTTATTGTCACAAAATTTCAAGATTTTACTACACTCCAGTAAAAAGTTACAAGAATTTGAATGTTGCAAACTTTGATAGGTATAGGACGCACCGTATAGAAGTTAGGGCCATTTGAAATTTTATCAGTGTGTGATTTGGGACTCAAGGGTAGCATAGCTATGAGCGATAATTTTAATTGACAAGAGGCACGAATACTTTATTGTCACAAAATTTCAAGGTTTTATTACGGTCCAGCAAAAAGTTACAAGCATTTGATTGTTGCAAACTTTGGTAGGTATAGGACGCACTGTATAGAAGTTAGGGCCATTTGAAGTTATATCAGTGTTTGATTTGGGACTCAAGGGTACCATAGCTATGAGCGATAGCTTAAATTGACAAGAGGCTCGAGTAATTTATTGTCACAAAATTTAAAGATTTTATTACGCTCCAGTAAAAAGTTACAAGCATTTGAATGTTGCAAACTTTGATAGGTATAGGACGCACTGTATAGAAGTAAGGGCCATTTATAGTTTTATCAGTGTTTGATTTGGACACAATTTCAGCTATGAGCGATAGCTGAAATTGACAAGAGGCTCGAATACTTTATTGTCAGAGGCACGAGTTTTATTACGCTCCAGCAAAAAGTTACAAGCATTTGATTGTTGCAAACTTTGGTAGGTATAGGACACACCGTCTAGAAGTTAGGGCCATTTGAAGTTATATAAGTGTTTGATTTGGGACTCAAGGGTACCATAGTTATGAGCGATAGCTTAAATTGACAAGAGGCACGAGTAATTTATTGTCACAAAATTTCAAGATTTTACTACACTCCAGTAAAAAGTTACAAGAATTTGAATGTTGCAAACTTTGATAGGTATAGGACGCACCGTTATGCCCATTTGAAGTTTTATCAGTGTTTGATTTGGACACAATTTCAGCTATGAGCGATAGCTGAAATTGACAAGAGGCACGAGTACTTTATTATCACAAAATTTCAAGATTTTACTACGCTCCAGTAAAAAGTTACAAGAATTTGAATGTTCCAAACTTTGATATTTATACGACGCACCGTAAAGAAGTTAGGGCCATTTGAAATTTAATCAGTGTTTGATTTGGGACTCAAGGGTAGCATAGCTATGAGCGATAACTTAAATTAATAAGAGGCACGAGTACTTTATTGTCACAAAATTTCAAGGTTTTATGACGCTCCAGTAAAAAGTTACAAGCATTTAAATGTTGCAAACTTTGATAGGTATAGGACGCACCGTATGGAAGTTAGGTCCATTTGAAATTTTATCAGTGTTTGATTTGGATCTCAAGGGTAGCATAGCTATGAGCGATAACTTAAATTTACAAGAGGCACGAGTACTTTATTGTTACAAAATTTCAAGATTTTATTAAGCACCAGTAAAAAGTTACATGTATTTGAATGTTCCAAACTTTGATAGGTATAGGACGCACCGTATAGAAGTTAGGGCCATTTGAAATTTAATCAGTGTTTGATTTGGGACTCAAGGGTATTATAGGTATGAGCGATAACTTAAATTAATACGAGGCACGAGTACTTTATTGTCACAAAATTTCAAGGTTTTATGACGCTCCAGTAAAAATGTACAAGCATTTAAATGTTGCAAACTTTGATAGGTGTAGGACGCACCGTATGGAAGTTAGGTCCATTTGAAATTTTATCAGTGTTTGATTTGGATCTCAAGGGAAGCATAGCTATGAGCGATAGCTTAAATTGACAAGAGGCACGAGTACTTTATTGTTACAAAATTTCAAGATTTTATTACGCACCAGTAAAAAGTTACATGGATTTGAATGTTCCAAACTTTGATAGGTATAGGACGCACAGTATAGAAGTTAGGGCCATTTGAAATTTAATCAGTGTTTGATTTGGGACTCAAGGGTATTATAGGTATGAGCGATAACTTAAATTAATACGAGGCACGAGTACTTTATTGTCACAAAATTTAAAGGTTTTATGACGCTCCAGTAAAAAGTTACAAGCATATGATTGTTGCAAACTTTGATAGGTGTAGGACCCACCGTATATAAGTTAGGACGCACCGTATAGAAATTGGGGCCATTTGTAGTTTTATAAGTGATTTATATTGGAGTCAAGGGTAGCATACCTATAAGCGATAGCTTAAATTGATAAGAGGCTCGAGTACTTTATTGTCACAATATTACAAGATTTTATTACGCTCCAGTAAGAAGTTACAAGCTTTGAATGTTGCAAACTTTGATAGGTGTATGACGCACCGTATAGAAGTTTGGGCAATTTGAAGTTTTATCAGTGTATGGTTTGGGACTCAAGGGCAGCATAGCTATGAGCGATAGCTTAAACTGACAAGAGGTACGAGTACTTAATTGTCACAAAATTTCAAGATTTTATTAAGCTCCAGTAAAAAGTTACAAGTATTTGAATGTTCCAAACTTTGATAGGTATAGTACGCACCTTATTGAAGTTAGATCCATTTGAAATTTTATCAGTGTTTCATTTGGAACTCAAGGGTAGCATAGTTATGAGCGATAGCTTCAAATAATAAGAGGTACGAGTACTTTATTGTCACCAAATTTGAAGATTTTATTACGCTCCAGTAAATAGTTACAACCATTTGAATGTTCCAAACTTTGATAGGTATAGGACGCACCGTATGGAAGTTAGGGCCATTTGAAGTTTTATCAGTGTTTGATTTGGTACGCAAAGGTAACATAGCTATGAGCGATAGCTTAAATTGACAAGAGGCACGAGTACTTTATTGTCACAAGGTTTCAAGGTTTTATGGCGCTACAAAGTAACAAGCATTTGAATGTTGCAAACTTTGATGGGTATAGGACGCACCGTATAGAAGTTAAGACCATTTGAAATTTTATCAGTGTTTGATTTGGGACTCAAAGGTAGCTTAGCTATGTGCGATAGCTTAACTTAATAAGAGGCATGAGTACTTTATTGTCACAAAATTTCAAGGTTTTATGACGCTCCAGTAAAAAGTTACAAGCATTTAAATGTTGCAAACTTTGATAGATGTAGGACGCACCGTATAGAAGTAAGGGCCATTTAAAGTTTTATCAGTGTTTGATTTGGTACTCAAAGGTAGCATAGCTATGAGCGATAGCTTAAATTGACAAGAGGCACGAGTACTTTATTGTCACAAAATTTCAAGATTTTACTACACTCCAGTAAAAAGTTACAAGCATTTGAATGTTGCAAACTTTGATAGGTATAGGACGCACCGTATAGAAGTAAGGACCATTTGAAGTTTTATCAGTGTTTGATTTGGACGCAATTTCAGCTATGAGCGATAGCTGAAATTGACTAGAGGCACGAGTACTTTATTGTCACAAAATTTCAAGATTTTACTACACTCCAGTAAAAAGTTACAAGAATTTGAATGTTGCAAACTTTGATAGGTTTAGGACGCACCGTTAGGGCCATTTGAAATTTTATCAGTGTTTGATTTGGACACAATTTCAGCTATGAGCGATAGCTGAAATTGACAAGAGGCACAAGTACTTTATTGTCACAAAATTTCAAGATTTTACTACGCTCCAGTAAAAAGTTACAAGAATTTGAATGTTCCAAACTTTGATAGGTATAGGACGCACCGTATAGAAGTTAGGGCCATTTGAAATTTAATCGGTGTTTGATTTGGGACTCAAGGGTAGCATAGCTATGAGCGATAACTTAAATTAATAAGAGGCACGAGTACTTTATTGTCACAAAATTTCAAGGTTTTATGACGCTCCAGTAAAAAGTTACAAGCATTTAAATGTTGCAAACTTTGATAGGTATAGGACGCACCGTATGGAAGTTAGGTCCATTTGAAATTTTATCAGTGTTTGATTTGGATCTCAAGGGTAGCATAGCTATGAGCGATAGCTTAAATTGACAAGAGGCACGAGTACTTTATTTTTACAAAATTTCAAGATTTTATTACGCTCCAGTAAAAAGTTACAAGCATTTGAATGTTCCAAACTTTGATAGGTGTATGACGCACCGTATAGAAGTTTGGGCCATTTGAAGTTCTATCAGTGTATGGTTTGGGACTCAAGGGCAGCATAGCTATGAGCGATAGCTTAAGTTGACAAGAGGCACGAGTACTTTATTGTCACAAAATTTAAAGATTTTATTACGCTCCAGTAAAAATTTACAAGCATTTGAATGTTGCAAACTTTGATAGGTATAGGACGCACCATTAGGGCCATTTGAAATTTTATCAGTGTTTGATTTGGGACTCAAGGGTAGCATAGCTATGAGCGATAACTTAAATTAATAAGAGGCACGAGTAATTTATTGTCACAAAATTTCAAGGTTTTATGACGCTCCAGTAAAAAGTTTAAAGCATATGATTGTTGCAAACTTTGATAGGTGTAGGACCCACCGTATATAAGTTAGGACGCACCGTATAGAAGTTGGGGCCATTTTTAGTTGTATAAGTGTTTTATATTGAAGTGAAGGGTAGCATACCTATAAGCGATAGCTTAAATTGATAAGAGGCTCGAATACTTTATTGTCACAATATTACAAGATTTTATTACGCTCCAGTAAAAAGTTACAAGCATTTGATTGTTGCAAACTTTGACAGGTGAATGACTCACCGTATAGAAGTTTGCGCCATTTGACGTTTTATCAGTGTATGGTTTAGGACTCAAGGACAGCATGGCTATGAGCGATAGGTCATACTGACAAGAGGTACGAGTACTTTATTGTCAGAAAATTTCAAGATTTTACTACGCTCCAGTAAAAAGTTACAAGAATTTGAATGTTCCAAACTTTTATAGGTATAGGACGCACCGTATAGAAGTTAGGGCCATTTGAAATTTAATCAGTGTTTGATTTGGGACTCAAGGGAATTATAGCTATGAGCGATAACTTAAATTAATAAGAGGCACGAGTACTTTATTGTCACAAAATTTCAAGGTTTTATGATGCTCCAGTAAAAAGTTACAAGCATTTAAATGTTGCAAACTTTGATAGCTATAGGACGCACCGTATGGAAGTTAGGTCCATTTGAAATTTTATCAGTGTGTGATTTGGGACTCAAGGGTAGCATAGCTATGAGCGATAATTTTAATTGACAAGAGGCACGAATACTTTATTGTCACAAAATTTCAAGATTTTACTACACTCCAGTAAAAAGTTACAAGAATTTGAATGTTGCAAACTTTGATAGGTATAGGACGCACCGTATAGAAGTTAGGGCCATTTGAAATTTTATCAGTGTGTGATTTGGGACTCAAGGGTAGCATAGCTATGAGCGATAATTTTAATTGACAAGAGGCACGAATACTTTATTGTCACAAAATTTCAAGGTTTTATTACGGTCCAGCAAAAAGTTACAAGCATTTGATTGTTGCAAACTTTGGTAGGTATAGGACGCACTGTATAGAAGTTAGGGCCATTTGAAGTTATATCAGTGTTTGATTTGGGACTCAAGGGTACCATAGCTATGAGCGATAGCTTAAATTGACAAGAGGCTCGAGTAATTTATTGTCACAAAATTTAAAGATTTTATTACGCTCCAGTAAAAAGTTACAAGCATTTGAATGTTGCAAACTTTGATAGGTATAGGACGCACTGTATAGAAGTAAGGGCCATTTATAGTTTTATCAGTGTTTGATTTGGACACAATTTCAGCTATGAGCGATAGCTGAAATTGACAAGAGGCTCGAATACTTTATTGTCAGAGGCACGAGTTTTATTACGCTCCAGCAAAAAGTTACAAGCATTTGATTGTTGCAAACTTTGGTAGGTATAGGACACACCGTCTAGAAGTTAGGGCCATTTGAAGTTATATAAGTGTTTGATTTGGGACTCAAGGGTACCATAGTTATGAGCGATAGCTTAAATTGACAAGAGGCACGAGTAATTTATTGTCACAAAATTTCAAGATTTTACTACACTCCAGTAAAAAGTTACAAGAATTTGAATGTTGCAAACTTTGATAGGTATAGGACGCACCGTTATGGCCATTTGAAGTTTTATCAGTGTTTGATTTGGACACAATTTCAGCTATGAGCGATAGCTGAAATTGACAAGAGGCACGAGTACTTTATTATCACAAAATTTCAAGATTTTACTACGCTCCAGTAAAAAGTTACAAGAATTTGAATGTTCCAAACTTTGATATTTATACGACGCACCGTATAGAAGTTAGGGCCATTTGAAATTTAATCAGTGTTTGATTTGGGACTGAAGGGTAGCATAGCTATGAGCGATAACTTAAATTAATAAGAGGCACGAGTACTTTATTGTCACAAAATTTCAAGGTTTTATGACGCTCCAGTAAAAAGTTACAAGCATTTAAATGTTGCAAACTTTGATAGGTATAGGACGCACCGTATGGAAGTTAGGTCCATTTGAAATTTTATCAGTGTTTGATTTGGATCTCAAGGGTAGCATAGCTATGAGCGATAGCTTAAATTGACAAGAGGCACGAGTACTTTATTGTCACAAGGTTTCAAGGTTTTATGGCGCTACAAAGTAACAAGCATTTGAATGTTGCAAACTTTGATGGGTATAGGACGCACCATATAGAAGTTAAGACCATTTGAAATTTTATCAGTGTTTGATTTGGGACTCAAAGGTAGCTTAGCTATGTGCGATAGCTTAACTTAATAAGAGGCAAGAGTACTTTATTGTCACAAAATTTCAAGGTTTTATGACGCTCCAGTAAAAAGTTACAAGCATTTAAATGTTGCAAACTTTGATAGGTGTAGGACGCACCGTATAGAAGTAAGGGCCATTTAAAGTTTTATCAGTGTTTGATTTGGTACTCAAAGGTAGCATAGCTATGAGCGATAGAATAAATTGACAAGAGGCACGAGTACTTTATTGTCACAAAATTTCAAGATTTTACTACACTCCAGTAAAAAGTTACAAGCATTTGAATGTTGCAAACTTTGATAGGTATAGGACGCACCGTATAGAAGTAAGGACCATTTGAAGTTTTATCAGTGTTTGATTTGGACGCAATTTCAGCTATGAGCGATAGCTGAAATTGACTAGAGGCACGAGTACTTTATTGTAAAAAAATTTCAAGATTTTACTACACTCCAGTAAAAAGTTACAAGAATTTGAATGTTGCAAACTTTGATAGGTTTAGGACGCACCGTTAGGGCCATTTGAAATTTTATCAGTGTTTGATTTGGACACAATTTCAGCTATGAGCGATAGCTGAAATTGACAAGAGGCACAAGTACTTTATTGTCACAAAATTTCAAGATTTTACTACGCTCCAGTAAAAAGTTACAAGAATTTGAATGTTCCAAACTTTGATAGGTATAGGACGCACCGTATAGAAGTTAGGGCCATTTGAAATTTAATCGGTGTTTGATTTGGGACTCAAGGGTAGCATAGCTATGAGCGATAACTTAAATTAATAAGAGGCACGAGTACTTTATTGTCACAAAATTTCAAGGTTTTATGACGCTCCAGTAAAAAGTTACAAGCATTTAAATGTTGCAAACTTTGATAGGTATAGGACGCACCGTATGGAAGTTAGGTCCATTTGAAATTTTATCAGTGTTTGATTTGGATCTCAAGGGTAGCATAGCTATGAGCGATAGCTTAAATTGACAAGAGGCACGAGTACTTTATTTTTACAAAATTTCAAGATTTTATTACGCTCCAGTAAAAAGTTACAAGCATTTGAATGTTCCAAACTTTGATAGGTGTATGACGCACCGTATAGAAGTTTGGGCCATTTGAAGTTCTATCAGTGTATGGTTTGGGACTCAAGGGCAGCATAGCTATGAGCGATAGCTTAAGTTGACAAGAGGCACGAGTACTTTATTGTCACAAAATTTAAAGATTTTATTACGCTCCAGTAAAAATTTACAAGCATTTGAATGTTGCAAACTTTGATAGGTATAGGACGCACCGTTAGGGCCATTTGAAATTTTATCACTGTTTGATTTGGGACTCAAGGGTAGCATAGCTATGAGCGATAACTTAAATTAATAAGAGGCACGAGTAATTTATTGTCACAAAATTTCAAGGTTTTATGACGCTCCAGTAAAAAGTTGCAAGCATATGATTGTTGCAAACTTTGATAGGTGTAGGACCCACCGTATATAAGTTAGGACGCACCGTATAGAAGTTGGGGCCATTTTTAGTTGTATAAGTGTTTTATATTGAAGTGAAGGGTAGCATACCTATAAGCGATAGCTTAAATTGATAAGAGGCTCGAATACTTTATTGTCACAATATTACAAGATTTTATTACGCTCCAGTAAAAAGTTACAAGCATTTGATTGTTGCAAACTTTGACAGGTGAATGACTCACCGTATAGAAGTTTGCGCCATTTGACGTTTTATCAGTGTATGGTTTAGGACTCAAGGACAGCATGGCTATGAGCGATAGGTCATACTGACAAGAGGTACGAGTACTTTATTGTCAGAAAATTTCAAGATTTTACTACGCTCCAGTAAAAAGTTACAAGAATTTGAATGTTCCAAACTTTTATAGGTATAGGACGCACCGTATAGAAGTTAGGGCCATTTGAAATTTAATCAGTGTTTGATTTGGGACTCAAGGGAATTATAGCTATGAGCGATAACTTAAATTAATAAGAGGCACGAGTACTTTATTGTCACAAAATTTCAAGGTTTTATGATGCTCCAGTAAAAAGTTACAAGCATTTAAATGTTGCAAACTTTGATAGCTATAGGACGCACCGTATGGAAGTTAGGTCCATTTGAAATTTTATCAGTGTTTGATTTGGATCTCAAGGGTAGCATAGCTATGAGCGATAGCTTAAATTGACAAGAGGCACGATTACTTTATTGTTACAAAATTTCAAGATTTTATTACGCTCCAGTAAAAAGTTACAAGCATTTGAATGTTACAAACTTTGATAGGTATAGGACGCACCGTATTGAAGTTAGGGCCATTTGAAGTTTTATCAGTATTTGATTTGGGACTCAAGGGTAGCATAGCTTTGAGCGATAATTTTAATTGAGAAGAGGCACGAGTCCTTTATTGTCACAAAATTTCAAGGTTTTATGTCGCTCCAGTAAAGATGTACAAGCATTTAAATGTTGCAAACTTTGATAGGTATAGGACGCACCATATAGAAGTTAGGGCCATTTGAAGTTTTATCAGTGTTTGATTTGGTACTCAAAGGTAGCATGGCTATGAGCGATAGCTTAAATTGACAAGAGGCACGAGTACTTTATTGTTACAATATTTCAAGATTTTATTACGCTCCAGTAAAAAGTTACAAGCATTTGAATGTTACAAACTTTGATAGGTATAGGACGCACCGTATAGAAGTTAAGGCCATTTGAAGTTTTATCAGTATTTGATTTGGGACTCAAGGGTAGCATAGCTTTGAGCGATAATTTTAATTGACAAGAGGCACGAGTACTTTATTGTCACAAAATTTCAAGGTTTTATTACGCTCCAGCAAAAAGTTACAAGCATTTGATTGTTGCAAACTTTGGTAGGTATAGGACGCACCGTATAGAAGTTAGGGCCATTTGAAGTTATATCAGTGTTTGATTTGGGACTCAAGGGTACCATAGCTATGAGCGATAGCTTAAATTGACAAGAGGCACGAGTAATTTATTGTCACAAAATTTAAAGATTTTATTACGCTCCAGTAAAAAGTTACAAGCATTTGAATGTTGCAAACTTTGATAGGTATAGGACGCACCGTATAGAAGTTAGGGCCATTTGAAATTTAATCAGTGTTTGATTTGGGACTCAAGGGTATTATAGCTATGAGCGATAGCTTAAATTGACAAGAGGCACGAGTAATTTATTGTCACAAAATTTAAAGATTTTATTACGCTCCAGTAAAAAGTTACAAGCATTTGAATGTTGCAAACTTTGATAGGTATAGGACGCACCGTATAGAAGTAAGGGCCATTTGAAGTTTTATCAGTGTTTGATTTGGACACAATTTCAGCTATGAGCGATAGCTGAAATTGACAAGAGGCACGAGTACTTTATTGTCACAAAATTTGAAGATTTTACTACACTCCAGTAAAAAGTTACAAGAATTTGAATGTTGCAAACTTTGATAGGTATAGGACGCACCGTTAGGGCCATTTGAAGTTTTATCAGTGTTTGATTTGGGACTCAAGGGTATAATAGGTATGAGCGATAACTTAAATTAATAAGAGGCACGAGTAATTTATTGTCACAAAATTTCAAGGTTTTATGACGCTCCAGTAAAAAGTTACAAGCATATGATTGTTGCAAACTTTGATAGGTGTAAGACCCACCGTATATAAGTTAGGACGCACCGTATAGAAGTTAGGGCCATTTGTAGTCTTATAAGTGTTTTATATTGGAGTCAAGGGTAGCATACCTATAAGCGATAGCTTAAATTGATAAGGGGCTCGAGTACTTTATTTTCACAATATTACAAGATTTTATTACGCTCCAGTAAAATGTTGCAAGCATTTGATTGTTGCAAACTTTGATAGGTGTATGACGCACCGTATAGAAGTTTGGGCTATTTGAAGTTTTATCAGTGTATGGTTTGGGACTCAAGGGCTGTATGGCTATGAGCGATAGCTTGAACTGACAAGAGGTACGAGTACTTTATTGTCAGAAAATTTAAAGATTTTATTACGCTCCAGGAAAAAGTTACAAGCATTTGAATGTTGCAAACTTTGATAGGTATAGGACGCACCGTATAGAAG
Source organism: Clusia tigrina (assembly GCA_920105625.2). NCBI lineage: Eukaryota > Metazoa > Arthropoda > Insecta > Diptera > Clusiidae > Clusia > Clusia tigrina. The sequence continues at coordinate 104,248,775 of OV050030.1, read as the reverse complement.
TAAGGGCCATTTGAAGTTTTATCAGTGTTTGATTTGGACACAATTTCAGCTATGAGCGATAGCTGAAATTGACAAGAGGCACAAGTACTTTATTGTCACAAAATTTCAAGATTTTACTACGCTCCAGTAAAAAGTTACAAGAATTTGAATGTTCCAAACTTTGATAGGTATAGGACGCACCGTATAGAAGTTAGGGCCATTTGAAATTTAATCAGTGTTTGATGTGGGACTCAAGGGTAGCATAGCTATGAGCGATAGCTTAAATTGACAAGAGGCACGAGTACTTTATTGTCACAAAATTTCAAGATTTTATTACGCACCAGTAAAAAGTTACATCTATTTGAATGTTCCAAACTTTGATAGGTATAGGACGCACCGTATAGAAGTTAGGGCCATTTGAAATTTAATCAGTGTTTGATTTGGGACTCAAGGGTATTATAGGTATGAGCGATAACTTAAATTAATACGAGGCACGAGTACTTTATTGGCACAAAACTTAAAGATTTTATTACGCTCCAGTAAAAATTTACAAGCATTTGAATGTTACAAACTTTGATAGGTATAGGACGCACCGTATTGAAGTTAGGGCCATTTGAAGTTTTATCAGTATTTGATTTGGGACTCAAGGGTAGCATAGCTTTGAGCGATAATTTTAATTGAGAAGAGGCACGAGTACTTTATTGTCACAAAATTTCAAGGTTTTATGACGCAACAGTAAAAATGTACAAGCATTTAAATGTTGCAAACTTTGATAGGTATAGGACGCACCTTATAGAAGTTAGGGCCATTTGAAGTTTTATCAGTGTTTGATTTGGGGCTCAAGGGTATTATAGGTATGAGCGATAACTTAAATTAATACGAGGCACGAGTACTTTATTGTCACAAAATTTAAAGGTTTTATGACGCTCCAGTCAAAAGTTACAAGCATATGATTGTTGCAAACTTTGATAGGTGTAGGACCCACCGTATATAAGTTAGGACGCACCGTATAGAAGTTAGGGCCATTTGTAGTTTTATAAGTGATTTATATTGGAGTCAAGGGTAGCATACCTATAAGCGATAGCTTAAATTGATAAGAGGCTCGAGTACTTTATTGTCACAATATTACAAGATTTTATTACGCTCCAGTAAAAAGTTACAAGCATTTGAATATTCCAAACTTTGATAGGTGTATGACGCACCGTATAGAAGTTTGGGCCATTTGAAGTTTTATCAGTGTATGGTTTGGGACTCAAGGGCAGCATAGCTATGAGCGATAGCTTAAGTTGACAAGAGGCACGAGTACTTTATTGTCACAAAATTTCAAGGTTTTATGACGCTCCAGTAAAAATGTACAAGCATTTAAATGTGGCAAACTTTGATAGGTGTAGGACGCACCGTATAGAAGTAAGGGCCATTTGAAGTTATATCAGTGTTTGATTTGGGACTCAAGGGTACCATAGCTATGAGCGATAGCTTAAATTGACAAGAGGCACGAGTAATTTATTGTCACAAAATTTAAAGATTTTATTACGCTCCAGTAAAAATTTACAAGCATTTGAATGTTGCAAACTTTGATAGGTGTAGGACCCACCGTATAGAAGTTGGGGCCATTTTTAGTTTTATAAGTGTTTTATATTGCAGTGAAGGGTAGCATACCTGTAAGCGATAGCTTAAATTGATAAGAGGCTCGAGTACTTTATTGGCACAAAATTTAAAGATTTTATTACGCTCCAGTAAAAATTTACAAGCATTTGAATGTTACAAACTTTGATAGGTATAGGACGCACCATATAGAAGTTAGGGCCATTTGAAGTTTTATCAGTGTTTGATTTGGTACTCAAAGGTAGCATAGCTATGAGCGATAGCTTAAATTGACAAGAGGCACGAGTACTTTATTGTTACAATATTTCAAGATTTTATTACGCTCCAGTAAAAAGTTACAAGCATTTGAATGTTACAAACTTTGATAGGTATAGGACGCACCGTATAGAAGTTAAGGCCATTTGAAGTTTTATCAGTATTTGATTTGGGACTCAAGGGTAGCATAGCTTTGAGCGATAATTTTAATTGACAAGAGGCACGAGTACTTTATTGTCACAAAATTTCAAGGTTTTATTACGCTCCAGCAAAAAGTTACAAGCATTTGATTGTTGCAAACTTTGGTAGGTATAGGACGCACCGTATAGAAGTTAGGGCCATTTGAAGTTATATCAGTGTTTGATTTGGGACTCAAGGGTACCATAGCTATGAGCGATAACTTAAATTAATAAGAGGCAGAGTAATTTATTGTCACAAAATTTCAAGGTTTTATGACGCTCCAGCAAAAAGTTACAAGCATTTGAATGTTGCAAACTTTGATAGGTATAGGACGCACCGTATAGAAGTAAGGGCCATTTGAAGTTTTATCAGTGTTTGATTTGGACACAATTTCAGCTATGAGCGATAGCTGAAATTGACAAGAGGCACGAGTACTTTATTGTCACAAAATTTGAAGATTTTACTACACTCCAGTAAAAAGTTACAAGAATTTGAATGTTGCAAACTTTGATAGGACGCACCGTTAGGGCCATTTGAAATTTTATCAGTGTTTGATTTGGGACTCACGGGTAGCATAGCTATGAGCGATAACTTAAATTAATAAGAGGCAGAGTAATTTATTGTCACAAAATTTCAAGGTTTTATGACGCTCCAGTAAAAAGTTACAAGCATATGATTGTTGCAAACTTTGATAGGTGTAAGACCCACCGTATATAAGTTAGGACGCTCCGTATAGAAGTTAGGGCCATTTGTAGTTTTATAAGTGTTTTATATTGGAGTCAAGGGTAGCATACCTATAAGCGATAGCTTAAATTGATAAGGGGCTCGAGTACTTTATTGTCACAATATTACAAGATTTTATTACGCTCCAGTAAAATGTTGCAAGCATTTGATTGTTGCAAAGTTTGATAGGTGTATGACGCACCGTATAGAAGTTTGGGCTATTTGAAGTTTTATCAGTGTATGGTTTGGGACTCAAGGACAGTATGGCTATGAGCGATAGCTTGAACTGACAAGAGGTACGAGTACTTTATTGTCAGAAAATTTAAAGATTTTATTACGCTCCAGGAAAAAGTTACAAGCATTTGAATGTTGCAAACTTTGATAGGTATAGGACGCAACGTATAGAAGTAAGGGCCATTTGAAGTTTTATCAGTGTTTGATTTGGACACAATTTCAGCTATGAGCGATAGCTGAAATTGACAAGAGACACGAGTACTTTATTGTCACAAAATTTCAAGATTTTACTACACTCCAGTAAAAAGTTACAAGAATTTGAATGTTGCAAACTTTGATAGGTATAGGACGCACCGTTAGGGCCATTTGAAGTTTTATCAGTGTTTGATTTGGACACAATTTCAGCTATGAGCGATAGCTGAAATTGACAAGAGGCACGAGTACTTTATTGTCACAAAATTTCAAGATTTTACTACGCTCCAGTAAAAAGTTACAAGAATTTGAATGTTCCAAACTTTGATAGGTATAGGACGCACCGTATAGAAGTTAGGGCCATTTGAAATTTAATCAGTGTTTGATTTGGGACTCAAGGGTAGCATAGCTATGAGCGATAACTTAAATTAATAAGAGGCACGAGTACTTTATTGTCACAAAATTTCAAGGTTTTATGACGCTCCAGTAAAAAGTTACAAGCATTTGAATGTTCCCAACTTTGATAGGTATAGGACGCACCGTATAGAAGTTAGGGCCATTTGAAATTTAATCAGTGTTTGATTTGGGGCTCAAGGGTATTATAGGTATGAGCGATAACTTAAATTAATACGAGGCACGAGTACTTTATTGTCACACAATTTAAAGGTTTTATGACGCTCCAGTAAAAAGTTACAAGCATATGATTGTTGCAAACTTTGATAGGTGTAGGACCCACCGTATATAAGTTAGGACGCACCGTATAGAAGTTAGGGCCATTTGTAGTTTTATAAGTGATTTATATTGGAGTCAAGGGTGGCATACCTATAAGCGATAGCTTAAATTGATAAGAGGCTCGAGTACTTTATTGTCACAATACTACAAGATTTTTTTACGCTCCAGTAAAAAGTTACAAGCATTTGAATGTTGCAACTTTGATAAGTGTATGACGCACCGTATAGAAGTTTGGGCAATTTGAAGTTTTATCAGAGTATGGATTGGGACTCAAGGGCAGCATAGCTATGAGCGATAGCTTAAACTGGCAAGAGGTACGAGTACTTTATTGTCACAAAATTTCAATATTTTATTAAGCTCCAGTAAAAAGTTACAAGCATTTGAATGTTGCAAACTTTGATAGGTATAGGACGCACCGTATGGAAGTTAGGTCCATTTGAAATTTTATCAGTGTTTGATTTGGATCTCAAGGGTAGCATAGTTATGAGCGATAGCTTGAAATAATAAGAGGTACGAGTACTTTATTGTCACCAAATTTCAAGATTTTATTACGCTCCAGTAAATAGTTACAACCATTTGAATGTTCCAAACTTTGATAGGTATAGGACGCACCGTATGGAAGTTAGATCCATTTGAAATTTTATCAGTGTTTGATTTGGAACCCAACGGTAGCATAGTTTTGAGTGACAGCTTAAATTAATAAGAGGTACGAGTAATTTATTGTCACAAAATTTCAAGGTTTTATGACACTCCAGTAAAAAGTTACAAGCATTTAAATGTTGCAAACTTTGATAGGTATAGGACGCACCGTATGGAAGTTAGGTCCATTTGAAATTTTATCAGTGTTTATTTGGATCTCAAGGGTAGCATAGTTATGAGCGATAGCTTGAAATAATAAGAGGTACGAGTACTTTATTGTCACCAACTTTCAAGATTTTATTACGCTCCAGTAAATAGTTACAACCATTTGAATGTTCCAAACTTTGATAGGTATAGGATGCACCGTATGGAAGTTAGGGCCATTTGAAGTTTTATCAGTGTTTGATTTGGTACTCAAAGGTAACATAGCTATGAGCGAAGCTTAAATTGACAAGAGGCACGAGTACTTTATTGTTACAAAATTTTAAGATTTTATTACGCACCAGTAAAAAGTTACATGTATTTGAATGTTCCAAACTTTGATAGGTATAGGACGCACCGTATAGAATTTAGGGCCATTTGAAGTTTTATCAGTGTATGGTTTGGGACTCAAGGACAGCATGGCTATGAGCGATAGGTCATACTGACAAGAGGTACGAGTACTTTATTGTCAGAAAATTTCAAGATTTTACTACGCTCCAGTAAAAAGTTACAAGAATTTGAATGTTCCAAACTTTTATAGGTATAGGACGCACCGTATAGAAGTTAGGGCCATTTGAAATTTAATCAGTGTTTGATTTGGGACTCAAGGGTAGCATAGCTATGAGCGATAACTTAAATTAATAAGAGGCACGAGTACTTTATTGTCACAAAATTTAAAGGTTTTATGACGCTCCAGTAAAAAGTTACAAGCATATGATTGTTGCAAACTTTGATAGGTGTAGGACCCACCGTATATAAGTTAGGACGCACCGTATAGAAGTTAGGGCCATTTCTAGTTTTATAAGTGATTTCTATTGGAGTCAAGGGTAGCATACCTATAAGCGATAGCTTAAATTGATAAAAGGCTCGAGTACTTTATTGTCACAATATTACAAGATTTTATTACGCTCCAATAAAAAGTTACAAGCATTTGAATGTTGCAAACTTTGATAGGTGTATGACGCACCGTATAGAAGTTTGGGCAATTTGAAGTTTTATCAGTGTATGGTTTGGGACTCAAGGGCAGCATAGCTATGAGCGATAGCTTAAACTGACAAGAGGTACGAGTACTTTATTGTCACAAAATTTCAACATTTTATTAAGCTCCAGTAAAAAGTTACAAGCATTTGAATGTTCCAAACTTTGATAGGTATAGGACACACCGTATGGAAGTTAGATCCATTTGAAATTTTATCAGTGTTTGATTTGGAACTCAAGGGTAGCATAGTTATGAGCGACAGCTTAAATTAATAAGAGGTACGAGTACTTTATTGGCACAAAATTTCAAGCTTTTATGACACTCCAGTAAAAAGTTACAAGCATTTAAATGTTGCAAACTTTGATAGGTATAGGACGCACCGTATGGAAGTTAGGTCCATTTGAAATTTTATCAGTGTTTGTTTGGATCTCAAGGGTAGCATAGTTATGAGCGATAGCTTGAAATAATAAGAGGTACGAGTACTTTATTGTCACCAAATTTCAAGATTTTATTACGCTCCAGTAAATAGTTACAACCATTTGAATGTTCCAAACTTTGATAGGTATAGGTGGCACCGTATGGAAGTTAGGGCCATTTGAAGTTTTATCAGTGTTTGATTTGGTACTCAAAGGTAACATAGCTATGAGCCATAGCTTAAATTGACAAGAGGCACGAGTACTTTATTGTTACAAAATTTCAAGATTTTATTACGCACCAGTAAAAAGTTACATGTATTTGAATGTTCCAAACTTTGATAGGTATAGGACGCACCGTATAGACTTTAGGGCCATTTGAAGTTTTATCAGTGTTTGATTTGGGACTCAAGGGTAGCATAACTATGAGTGATAGTTTAAATTGATAAGAGGCACGAGTACTTTATTGTCACAAGGTTTCAAGGTTTGATGGCGCTACAAAGTAACAAGCATTTGAATGTTGCAAACTTTGATGGGTATAGGACGCACCGTATAGAAGTTAAGACCATTTGAAACTTTATCAGTGTTTGATTTGGGACTCAAAGGTAGCTTAGCTATGAGCGATAGCTTAACTTAATAAGAGGCAAGAGTACTTTATTGTCACAAAATTTCAAGGTTTTATGACGCTCCAGTAAAAAGTTACAAGGATTTGATTGTTGCAAACTTTGATAGGTATAGGACGCACAGTGTAGAAGTTAGGACGCACCGTATAGAAGTTGGGGCCATTTAGAGTTTTATAAGTGTTTTATAATGGAGTCAAGGGTAGCATAGCTATGAGCGATAGTTTAAGTTGACAAGAGGCACGAGTACTTTATTGTCACAAAATTTCAAGGTTTTATGACGCTCCAGTAAAAATGTACAAGCATTTAAATGTTGCAAACATTGATAGGTGTAGGACGCACCGTATAGAAGTAAGGGCCATTTGAAGTTTTATCAGTGTTTGATTTGGTACTCAAAGGTAGCATAGCTATGAGCGATAGCTTAAATTGACAAGAGGCACGAGTACTTTATTGTCACAAAATTTCAAGATTTTACTACACTCCAGTAAAAAGTTACAAGCATTTGAATGTTGCAAACTTTGATAGGTATAGGACGCACCGTATAGAAGCAAGGGCCATTTGAAGTTTTATCAGTGTTTGATTTGGACACAATTTCAGCTATGAGCGATAGCTGAAATTGACAAGAGGCACGAGTACTTTATTGTCACAAAATTTCAAGATTTTACTACACTCCAGTAAAAAGTTACAAGAATTTGAATGTTGCTAACTTTGATAGGTATAAGACGCACCGTTAGGGCCATTTGAAATTTTATCAGTGTTTGATTTGGGACTCAAGGGTAGCATAGCTATGAGCGATAACTTAAATTAATAAGAGGCACGAGTAATTTATTGTCACAAAATTTCAAGGTTTTATGACGCTCCAGTAAAAAGTTACAAGCATATGATTGTTGTAAACTTTGATAGGTGTAGGACCCACCGTATATAAGTTAGGACGCACCGTATATAAGTTAGGGCCATTTGTAGTTTTATAAGTGTTTTATATTGGAGTCAAGGGTAGCATACCTATAAGCGATAGCTTAAATTGATAAGGGGCTCGAGTACTTTATTGTCACAATATTAAAAGATTTTATTACGCTCCACTAAAATGTTGCAAGCATTTGATTGTTGCAAACTTTGATAGGTGTATGACGCACCGTATAGAAGTTTGGGCTATTTGAAGTTTTATCAGTGTATGGTTTGGGACTGAAGGGCAGCATGGCTATGAGCGATAGCTTAAACTGACAAGAGGTACGAGTACTTTATTGTCAGAAAATTTAAAGATTTTATTACGCTCCAGTAAAAAGTTACAAGCATTTGAATGTTGCAAACTTTGATAGGTATAGGACGCACCGTATAGAAGTAAGGGCCATTTGAAGTTTTATCAGTGTTTGATTTGGACACAATTTCAGCTATGAGCGATAGCTGAAATTGACAAGAGGCACGAGTACTTTAATGTCACAAAATTTCAAAATTTTACTACACTCCAGTAAAAAGTTAGAAGAATTTGAATGTTGCAAACTTTGATAGGTATAGGACGCACCGTTAGGGCCATTTGAAGTTTTATCAGTGTTTGATTTGGACACAATTTCAGCTATGAGCGATAGCTGAAATTGACAAGAAGCACAAGTACTTTATTGTCACAAAATTTCAAGATTTTACTACGCTCCAGTAAAAAGTTACAAGAATTTGAATGTTCCAAACTTTGATAGGTATAGGACGCACCGTATAGAAGTTAGGGCCATTTGAAATTTAATCAGTGTTTGATTTGGGACTCAAGGGTAGCATAGCTATGAGCGATAACTTAAATTAATAAGAGGCACGAGTACTTAATTGTCACAAAATTTCAAGGTTTTATGACGCTCCAGTAGAAAGTTACAAGCATTTAAATGTTGCAAACTTTGTTAGGTATAGGACGCACCGTATGGAAGTTAGGTCCATTTGAAATTTTATCAGTGTTTGATTTGGATCTCAAGGGTAGCATAGCTATGAGCGATAGCTTAAATTGACAAGAGGCACGAGTACTTTATTGTTACAAAATTTCAAGATTTTATTACGCACCAGTAAAAAGTTACATGTATTTGAATGTTCCAAACTTTGATAGGTATAGGACACACCGTAGAGAAGTTAGGGCCATTTGAAATTTAATCAGTGTTTGATTTGGGACTCAAGGGTATTATAGGTATGAGCGATAACTTAAATTAATACGAGGCACGAGTACTTTATTGTCACAAAATTTAAAGGTTTTATGACGCTCCAGTAAAAAGTTACAAGCATATGATTGTTGCAAACTTTGATAGGTGTAGGACCCACCGTATATAAGTTAGGACGCACCGTATAGAAGTTAGGGCCATTTGTAGTTTTATAAGTGATTTATATTGGAGTCAAGGGTAGCATACCTATAAGCGATAGCTTAAATTGATAAGAGGCTCGAGTACTTTAATGTCACAATATTACAAGATTTTATTACGCTCGTTATGAGCGACCGCTTAAATTAATAAGAGGTACGAGTACTTTATTGTCACAAAATTTCAAGGTTTTATGACACTCCAGTAAAAAGTTACAAGCATTTAAATGTTGCAAACTTTGATAGGTATAGGACGCACCGTATGGAAGTTAGGTCCATTTGAAATTTTATCAGTGTTTGTTTGGATCTCAAGGGTAGCATAGTTATGAGCGATAGCTTGAAATAATAAGAGGTACGAGTACTTTATTGTCACCAAATTTCAAGATTTTATTACGCTCCAGTAAATAGTTACAACCATTTGAATGTTCCAAACTTTGATAGGTATAGGTGGCACCGTATGGAAGTTAGGGCCATTTGAAGTTTTATCAGTGTTTGATTTGGTACTCAAAGGTAACATAGCTATGAGCGATAGCTTAAATTGACAAGAGGCACGAGTACTTTATTGTTACAAAATTTCAAGATTTTATGACGCTCCAGTAAAAAGTTACAAGCATTTGATTGTTGCAAACTTTGATAGGTATAGGACGCACAGTGTAGAAGTTAGGACGCACCGTATAGAAGTTAGGGCCATTTAGAGTTTTATAAGTGTTTTATAATGGAGTCAAGGGTAGCATAGCTATGAGCGATAGCTTAAATTGACAAGAGGCACGAGTACTTTATTGTTACAAAATTTCAAGATTTTATTACGCACCAGTAAAAAGTTACATGTATTTGAATGTTCCAAACTTTGATAGGTATAGGACGCACCGTATAGAATTTAGGGCCATTTGAAGTTTTATCAGTGTTTGATTTGGGACTCAAGGGTAGCATAACTATGAGTGATAGTTTAAATTGATAAGAGGCACGAGTACTTTATTGTCACAAGGTTTCAAGGTTTGATGGCGCTACAAAGTAACAAGCATTTGAATGTTGCAAACTTTGATGGGTATAGGACGCACCGTATAGAAGTTAAGACCATTTGAAACTTTATCAGTGTTTGATTTGGGACTCAAAGGTAGCTTAGCTATGAGCGATAGCTTAACTTAATAAGAGGCAAGAGTACTTTATTGTCACAAAATTTCAAGGTTTTATGACGCTCCAGTAAAAAGTTACAAGCATTTGATTGTTGCAAACTTAGATAGGTATAGGACGCACAGTGTAGAAGTTAGGACGCACCGTATAGAAGTTAGGGCCATTTAGAGTTTTATAAGTGTTTTATAATGGAGTCAAGGGTAGCATAGCTATGAGCGATAGTTTAAGTTGACAAGAGGCACGAGTACTTTATTGTCACATAATTTCAAGGTTTTATGACGCTCCAGTAAAAATGTACAAGCATTTAAATGTTGCAAACTTTGATAGGTGTAGGACGCACCGTATAGAAGTAAGGGCCATTTGAAGTTTTATCAGTGTTTGATTTGGTACTCAAAGGTAGCATAGCTATGAGCGATAGCTTAAATTGACAAGAGGCACGAGTACTTTATTGTCACAAAATTTCAAGATTTTACTACACTCCAGTAAAAAGTTACAAGAATTTGAATGGTGCTAACTTTGATAGGTATAGGACGCACCGTTAGGGCCATTTGAAATTTTATCAGTGTTTGATTTGGGACTCAAGGGTAGCTTAGCTATGAGCGATAGCTTAACTTAATAAGAGGCAAGAGTACTTTATTGTCACAAAATTTCAAGGTTTTATGACGCTCCAGTAAAAAGTTACAAGCATATGATTGTTGTAAACTTTGATAGGTGTAGGACCCACCGTATATAAGTTAGGACGCACCGTATATAAGTTAGGGCCATTTGTAGTTTTATAAGTGCTTTATATTGGAGTCAAGGGTAGCATACCTATAAGCGATAGCTTAAATTGATAAGGGGCTCGAGTACTTTATTGTCACAATATTACAAGATTTTATTACGCTCCAGTAAAAAGTTACAAGCATTTGAATGTTGCAAACTTTGATAGGTATAGGACGCACCGTATAGAAGTAAGGGCCATTTGAAGTTTTATCAGTGTTTGATTTGGACACAATTTCAGCTATGAGCGATAGCTGAAATTGACAAGAGGCACGAGTACTTTAATGTCACAAAATTTCAAGATTTTACTACACTCCAGCAAAAAGTTAGAAGAATTTGAATGTTGCAAACTTTGATAGGTATAGGACGCACCGTTAGGGCCATTTGAAGTTTTATCAGTGTTTGATTTGGACACAATTTCAGCTATGAGCGATAGCTGAATTTGACAAGAAGCACAAGTACTTTATTGTCACAAAATTTCAAGATTTTACTACGCTCCAGTAAAAAATTACAAGAATTTGAATGTTCCAAACTTTGATAGGTATAGGACGCACCGTATAGAAGTTAGGGCCATTTGAAATTTAATCAGTGTTTGATTTGGGACTCAAGGGTAGCATAGCTATGAGCGATAACTTAAATTAATAAGAGACACGAGTACTTAATTGTCACAAAATTTAAAGGTTCTATGACGCTCCAGTAAAAAGTTACAAGCATATGATTGTTGCAAACTTTGATAGGTGTAGGACCCACCGTATATAAGTTAGGACGCACCGTATAGAAGTTAGGGCCATTTGTAGTTTTATAAGTGATTTATATTGGAGTCAAGGGTAGCATACCTATAAGCGATAGCTTAAATTGATAAGAGGCTCGAGTACTTTAATGTCACAATATTACAAGATTTTATTACGCTCCAGTAAAAAGTTACAAGCATTTGAATGTTGCAAACTTTGATAGGTGTATGACGCACCGTATAGAAGTTTGGGCCATTTGAAGTTTTATCAGTGTATGGTTTGGGACTCAAGGGCAGCATAGCTATGAGCGATAGCTTAAACTGACAAGAGGTACGAGTACTTTATTGTCACAAAATTTCAAGATTTTATTAAGCTCCAGTAAAAAGTTACAAGCATTTGAATGTTCCAAACTTTGATAGGTATAGGGACGCACCGTGTGGAAGTTAGTTCCATTTGAAATTTTATCAGTGTTTGATTTGGAACTCAAGGGTAGCATAGTTATGAGCGATAGCCTTAATTAATAAGAGGTACGAGTAATTTATTGTCACAAAATTTCAAGGTTTTATGACGCTCCAGTAAAAAGTTACAAGCATTTATATGTTGCAAACTTTGATAGGTATTGGACGCACCGTATGGAAGTTAGGTCCATTTGAAATTTTATTAGTGTTTGATTTGGATCTCAAGGGTAGCATAGTTATGAGCGATAGCTTAAACTAATAAGAGGTACGAGTACTTTATTGTCACCAAATTTCAAGATTTTATTACGCTCCAGTAAATAGTTACAAGCATTTGAATGTTCCAAACTTTGATAGGTATAGGACGAACCGTATGGAAGTTAGGGCCACTTGAAGTTTTATCAGTGTTTGATTTGGGACTCAAAGGTAGCACAGCTATGAGCGATAACTTTAATTGACAAGAGGCACGAGTACTTTATTGCCACAAAATTTCAAGGTTTTATTACTCTCCAGTAAAAAGTTACATGTATTTGAATGTTCCAAACTTTGATAGGTATAGGACGCACCGTGTAGAAGTTAGGGCCATTTAAAATTTAATCAGTGTTTGATTTGGGACTCAAGGGTATTATAGGTATGAGCGATAACTTAAATTAATAAGAGGCACGAGTACTTTATTGTCACAAAATTTAAAGGTTTTATGACGCTCCAGTAAAAAGTTACAAGCATATGATTGTTGCAAACTTTGATAGGTGTAGGACCCACCGTAAATAAGTTAGGACGCACCGTATAGAAGTTAGGGCCGTTTGTAGTTTTATAAGTGATTTATATTGGAGTCAAGGGTAGCATACCTATAAGCGATAGCTTAAATTGATAAGAGGCTCGAGTACTTTAATGTCACAATATTACAAGATTTTATTACGCTCCAGTAAAAAGTTACAAGCATTTGAATGTTGCAAACTTTGATAGGTGTATGACGCACCGTATAGAAGTTTGGGCCATTTGAAGTTTTATCAGTGTATGGTTTGGGACTCAAGGGCAGCATAGCTATGAGCGATAGCTTAAACTGACAAGAGGTACGAGTACTTTATTGTCACAAAATTTCAAGATTTTATTAAGCTCCAGTAAAAAGTTACAAGCATTTGAATGTTCCAAACTTTGATAGGTATAGGGACGCACCGTGTGGAAGTTAGTTCCATTTGAAATTTTATCAGTGTTTGATTTGGAACTCAAGGGTAGCATAGTTATGAGCGATAGCTTAAATTAATAAGAGGTACGAGTAATTTATTGTCACAAAATTTCAAGGTTTTATGACGCTCCAGTAAAAAGTTACAAGCATTTATATGTTGCAAACTTTGACAGGTATAGGACGCACCGTATGGAAGTTAGGTGCATTTGAAATTTTATCAGTGTTTGATTTGGATCTCAAGGGTAGCATAGTTATGAGCGATAGCTTAAAATAATAAGAGGTACGAGTACTTTATTGTCACCAAATTTCAAGATTTTATTACGCTCCAGTAAATAGTTACAAGCATTTGAATGTTCCAAACTTTGATAGGTATAGGACGAACCGTATGGAAGTTAGGGCCACTTGAAGTTTTATCAGTGTTTGATTTGGAACTCAAGGGTAGCACAGCTATGAGCGATAACTTTAATTGACAAGAGGCACGAGTACTTTATTGTCACAAAATATCAAGATTTTATTACGCTCCAGTAAAAAGTTACAAGCATTTGCATGTTGCAAACTTTGATAGGTATAGGACGCACCGTATAGAAGTTAGGGCCATTTGAAGTTTTATCAGTTTTTAATTTTGGAGTCATGAGTAGCATAACTATGAGCGATAGTTTAAATTGATAAGAGGCACGAGTACTTTATTGCCACAAAATTTCAAGGTTTTATTACGCTCCAGTAAAAAGTTACAAGCATTTGCATGTTGCAAACTTTGATAGGTATAGGACGCACCGTATAGAAGTTAGGGCCATTTGAAGTTTTATCAGTGTTTTATTTTGGAGTCATGGGTAGCATAACTATGAGCGATAGTTTAAATTGATAAGAGGCACGAGTACTTTATTGTCACAAAATTTCAAGATTTTATGGCTCTGCAAAGTAACGTCGTTAACCGAGACCAAATTATTGACAACGTCATCATAAATTTCATCATGGTTACACTCGAACAATTTATTTATTTCCTCTAATTTTGTTAAGAATGTTTGAGCCAGGCCACGTGTTTTGGCGTTAGAAGGAAGTTTTTCGAATTCTTCGATTAATCGCGTTAAACGATCCACAAGCATACGCTGCTCTTCAATTGCTGACGACATATCCTCCATTTTAAGCACGGCACGAATCAACAATTTTATAAAGTAAAGAGGCTACAGTACCCCCTTTCAAAAAAGCATTAATTCCCGGTTTTCGGCACCATTAAAATGTACGAGTTATTTTGGTTCACTGAGCCAGCCACAAAATAAAACACTTAAGTCCCGATTTCAATTGTGATGAATTTAAACTAGAACTTTATTTATTTAAATGTAGCAAATACTCAATATTTATTTAAGTTAACTAATTAATGCTGAGACAGGTCACTATCTTAATAAAAACGATTTAAGCAGCACGGCAGTTCTCGCTTGATTTTCCCTTGACTTCTTGAAAACCTTTTTCTTCTTTTTTTTGATGCTGTCATTAAAACGATAAAGAGCCAAAAACCTAATTGTTATTTACATATGCAGGTATGTACATATGTAAATCTGTTAGCATCAGTAAAATGGTTCGATGCGTTAGAACAACAAAAACAACAATACTAAGTTAGCGGACCATACTAAGACGAACAAGAACAGCGACACAAAGCGCAACTAATGAAATTAACATTTACTTTGTGTTGTTATTGTTGCGATGCCCTTTATAATAATTGAAACATTAAGGCGGCTCAATTTTTATACGATATACCTTGTAACATAAAATTTATATGAAATAAGAACGATTAATTAAAATCGAGCAATTACAAAGAAATTGATAACAATAACAAATAAAATCTCCAACATTTCCCCTGCACAAAGAACGATTAGTTCTTGACTAGAGCCACGAACGATTCACGGAGGTGTTTTATTTGGTTATTCTGAGCTAACCACGCTATGCCTCGACTCACAGCAACTCGCTTAAAACGTCGGGCTCAGCATTGACGGGAAGAAGGGTAATCTGGGAGACAGGACGTTTAAAACATTTTCCGTTGGATATAATAGAGACAACTCTGACTCGGCCATCAGCACCAGGATGAACTTCTGTGATGCGGGCTAGTGGCCACTGGCCAGGCGGTAGACGCTCGTCGAAAATAAGGACCAAATCACCAACTTCTATGTTTTTCTCTGGCTTAAGTCATTTAGGTCGAGCTTGAAGACGGCACACGTACTCATTGACCCAACGTCTCCACAAATGTTGTTTAAGCGATTCCACGACCTTCCAGCGAGACAGTCTGTCGATACTAGTATTCAATAGATTTTCCTCAGGGACATTTAAAATTGGTTCACCAACTAGAAAATGTGCTGGAGTAAGCGCTTCACAGTCGGAAGGGTCAGATGAGAGAGGGCATAAGGGCCTTGAGTTAAGACCACCCTCGATTTGCGCCAGAAGTGTAGAAAGCTCTTCATATGTTAATATACGTTAGTCCATTATTCGTTTTAAATGATGTTTTGTGGACTTTACACCAGCCTCCTAGAGACCACCAAAATTGGGGGAATCAGGGGGTATTAAATGCCAATTTGTACCAGAGTTAGATAATAGTTCAGTAAGCTCTTCCGGCAACGGGTCACGACTTGAAGAATTTTAAGCTCTTTGTTAGAGCCAATAAAATTAGTTCCGCAGTCAGAATACAAATCGGTGCAGATACCACGGCGTGAGGTATGCTTAAACGGTCGACAGGGTTGCAGACGGACGGCCGGAAGATCACCCATAATTTGCTGAGCAGCTTTGGCCTTATATTTGAAGCACGTGATGCAGCGCCTATGGACATTTTTAGCGAAATTGCGAACAGATAAAATCCAGAACCTTCTGGTGACATAGGCTTGCATCTGAATAAGGCCACCGTGCAACGTCTTTACATGAGCGTCTGCAGTTATCAAAAGAGAGAGTGGATTATTTTTAGATAGTATTATAGGGTGTTTAAATTCATAATTGAACTTAGAAACTCTAGAAACGGGCAGAGATGAGCCAGCTTACTTCCAGAGTGAACACTATCGGTTTTCTGAAGTTGCGCCATTTCGTCAGCAAATTCCACCTTTTGCGACATTTTTAGGAGGGTCTGCAGGGACAGTTCTAGTTCTTCTGTTGAAAGTGAGCCCAGATTCCGCTTTTCTGACTCAGGCTGCCAAGAGTTGCGAATAAAACGCAAAATAAACGCCGTAACACGAACCAATTTCGTGATTGTAGAAAATTTTGACAGGATTTCAGGATAATCATTCGTAGTAGTGGTTCAGTTGACAGCAATTTTCGACTTTCTGGCTTCAAGTTCCATTTCAGAGGAAATGTTTGGTTGTGCGGGCCACGGATGTGGAGACATAGCTAACCAGACAGGACCAGACCACCGTAGATTATGATAAAAATGTTCAACAGCTGGGTTATCTTTTGTTGATATATAGCGCCATTGTGAGACATTGGAGTGGCGTTGCACCTTTGCAACCCGACTACCCACGTAAACACTCCATTTTGAGCTTTCGCCTCTAAGCCAGCAGAGAGCAGTCAGTCTAATAAATGATGTTAGTAATTTCTAGTTCAAGCGTGCTTTTAACTTTTTCCATAAGTTTGGCCAGAAGAGTCGCGCCACATAATTCCAGCCTGGCAATTGAAACCACTTTAAGTGGGGCAACTTTTGTCTTTGATTGAACTAGATGTGTTGATCCAGAGTCTAAATCTTTTATATAAACGACAGCAGCAAAGGCAGCTTGCGAGGCGTCGCAGAACCCATGTAACTCCACTGAGCTACTTTTTAATGTACCAATCCAGCGCGGGATTCGGATTTTTTCTAAGTCCTTTAGTTCTACGAGATAGCGATTCCAGTTGGACTTTATAGAAGAAGAAACCGGGTCTGTCCAGTCAATGTCCTCGAGCCAAAGTTTCTGGAAAGTGATTTTCGCATTAATTGTGACTGGGGCAAGCCAGCCTAGCGGGTCATAAAGTTTGGCTGCGTCAGACAGCAAGCTACTCTTCGTAACTTCATCTTGAGCCACGAAATTTACTTTAAATGAAAATGTATCTTCGTTAATATTCCAGGCCAAGCCCAGCGCTTTGACAACAGACTGCTCGTCAAAGTCGATAATGTTTATTTTTTCTCGATACTCCTCAGGAATATGAGCCATTAGTTCCGAAGAGTTTGATGTCCATTTTCGTAGATTAAAGCCACCAGCGGCTAATAAGTTAACTAGTTCCTTTTGAAGATATTGAGCCTCAGAGACAGAATCAGCGCCAGAAATAACATCATCAACGTACGTGTCGGTTTTTAAAATACTGCAGGCCTCGGGATAGGGCTGAGATTCATCTTTAGCTAGCTCGTGTAAAACTCTTATTGACAAATAAGGGGCAGAACTAGTACCATAAGTAACGGTTAAAAGTTTATATATAAAAATCTCAGTGTCAACCGAATCGCGCCAAAGAATTTGTTGGTAGTGAGTTTGATTTTCATCTATACGAATTTGACGGAACATTTTCTCTAAGTCTGAGCGAAAACCGATCTTAAAGCGCCGCCATCGTGTTATAATCGAGAGTAAGTCGTTTTGCAACGCAGGGCCAGGAGAAGGGGCTTCATTAAGCGAGGGGTACGGGTTCGTTTACTACTACCATCAAATACAACACGTAGATTTGTTGTGGAACTACTTTCCCTCCTAAACGCCAATCTTTACCATGTGCCTTAACGACTCGTATTATTGCATGAATTTTCTGTATTCCAGAGCTAAATTTGTGTCCCTTGCGAACCGATTTTCCATAGTCTTCAACCGTTTGAGCGAATTATAATCAGTATGAGAGAATGTAGGAGCCGAATTTCCAAATAAACCGATTTAAAGGGTAGAGCCACCGTATATCTTCCGTCAGAACTTCTCTGGAAAGTATTTATAAAATAGTCTTCACAAGCCTTTTCCTCAGGAGTTGCCTTTCTCTTCTCAATAAATTCTTCTTGCTCCGAAAATGCTTTCAGCTGTATATCTAATGAGCACAAATTAACGTTAACTGGAGTACCATAAGAAACAGCAGATGTAGGGCCAGATACAACCCAACCGAAATGAGACAGTTGCAAGAATGTGCCTATGGTAAACTTCTTCTGGCTGGGCAGCATTATATCTCCATAAATATCGCCACCGATCAAAATATAAATTTTATCGTTTTTATCAAACTCAGGATCCGCTAATTGGTATTTACTTAAATCTGGTAAATAATTTTTCCTGATAGGACCTGGGCAATATTGGGTCAAAGAAGGCATTACAAAGCGCAACCATCAAGCTTAAAATCGGCCTCGTATGAGACAGACACTATCTTAATAATAACGATTTAAGCAGCACGGCAGTTATCGCTTGATTTTCCCTTCACTTCTTGAAAACCTTTTTCTTCTTTTTTTTGATGCTGTCGTTAAAACGATAAAGAGCCAAAAAACCTAATTGCTATTTACATATGCAGGTATGTACATATGTAAATCTGTTCGCATCAACACCAACAACAACAACAACAACAACAATACTAAGTTAGCGGACCATACTAAGACGAACAAGAACAGCGACACAAAGCGCAACTAATGAAATTAACATTTACTTTGTGTTGTTATTGTTGCGATGCCCTATATAATAATTGAAACATTAGGGCGGCTCAATTTTTATACGATATACATTGTAACTTAAAATTTAGATGAAATAAGAACGATTAATTAATATCGAGCAATTACAAAGAAATTGATAACAATAAGAAATAAAATCTCCAACAATGAGCGATAGCTTAAGTTCACAAGAGGCTCGAGTACTTTATTGTCACAAAATTTCAAGATTTTATTACGCTCTAGTAAAAAGTTTCAAGCATTTAAATGTTGTAAACTTTGATAGGTGTAGGACGCACCGTATAGAAGTTAGGGCCATTTGAAGTTTTATCAGCGTTTGATTTGGGACGCTCCAGTAAAAAGTTACAAGAATTTGAATGTTGCAAACTTTGATAGGTATAGGACGCACCGTATAGAAGTTAGGGCAATTTGAAATTTTATCAGTGTTTGATTTGGGATTCAAGGGTAGCATAGCTATGAGCGATAACTTAAATTAACGAGTACTTTATTGTCACAAAATTTCAAGGTTTTATGACGCTCCAGTAAAAAGTTACAAGCATATGATTGTTGCAACTTTGATAGGTGTAGGACCCACCGTATATAAGTTAGGACGCACCGTATAGAAGTTAGGGCCATATGTAGTTTTATGAGTGTTTTATATTGGAGTCAAGGGTAGCATACCTATGAGCGATAGCTTAAATTGATAAGAAGCTCGAGAACTTTATTGTCACAATATTACAAGATTTTATTACGCTCCAGTAAAAAGTTGCAAGCACTTAAATGTTGCAAATTTTGAGAGGTGTATGACGCACCGTATAGAAGTTTGGGCCATTTGAAGTTTTATCAGTGTATGGTTTGGGACTCAAGGGCAGCATAGCTATTACCGATAGCTTAAACTGACAAGAGGTACGAGTACTTTATTGTCACAAAATTTCAAGATTTTATTACGCTCCAGTAACATGTTACAAGCATTTGAATGTTCCAAACTTTGATAGGTATAGGATGCACCGTATGAAAGTTAGGTCCATTTGAAATTTTATCAGTGTTTGATTTGGAACTCAAGGGTAGCATATCTATAAACGATAGCTTAAATTGACAAGAGGCACGAGTACTTTATTGTCACAAAATTTTAAGATTTTCTTACGCTCCAGTAAAAACTTACAAGCATTTGAATGTTGCAAAATTTGATAGGTATAGGACGCACCGTATAGAAGTTAGGGCCATTTGAAGTTTTATCAGTGTTTTATATTGGAGTCAAGGGTAGCATAACTATGAGCGATAACTTTATTTGACAAGAGGCACGAGTACTTTATTGTCACAAAAGTTCAAGGTTTATGGCGCTACAAAGTAACAAGCGTTTGAATGTTGCAAACTTTGATAGGTATAGGACGCACCGTATAGAAGTTAAGGCCATTTGAAATTTTATCAGTGTTTGATTTGGGACTCAAATATAGCTTAGCTATGACCGATAGCTTAAATTAATAAGAGCTACGAGTACTTTATTGTCACAAAATTTGAAGGTTTTATGACGCTCCAGTAAAAAGTTACAAGCATTTAAATGTTGCAAACTTTGATAGGTGTAGGACGCACCATAAACAAGTTAGGGCCATTTGAAGTTTTATCAGTGTTTGATTTGGTACTCAAAGGTAGCATAGCTATGAGCGATAGCATTAATTGACAAGAGGCACGAGTACTTTATTGTCAGAAAATTTGAACATTTTCTTACGCTCCAGTAAAAAGTTACAAGCATTTGAATGTTGCAAACTTTGATAGGTATAGGACGCACCGTATAGAAGTAATGGCCATTTGAAGTTTTATAAGTGTTTGATTTGGAACTCAAGGGTAGCATAGCAATGAACGATAGCTTAAATTGGCAAGAGGCACGAGTACTTTATTGTCACAAAATTTTAAGATTTTCTTACGCTCCAGTAAAAAGTTACAAGCATTTGAATGTTGCAAACTTTGATAGGTATAGGACGCACCGTATATAAGTTAGGATGCACCGTATAGAAGTTAGGGCCGTTTGAAGTTTTTTAAGTGTTTTGTATTGGAGTCAAGGGTAGCATAGCTATGAGCGATAGCTTAAATTGACAAGAGTCTCGAGAACTATATTGTCACAAATTTTCAAGATTTTATTACGCTCCAGTAAAAGTTTACAAGCATTTAAATGTTGCAAACTTTGATAGGTGTAGGACGCACCGTATAGAAGTTAGGGTTGAAGTTTTATCAGTGTTTGATTTGGGACTCAAGGGTAGCATAGCTATGAGCGATAGCTTAAATTGACAAGAGGAACGAGTACTTTATTGTCACAAAATTTCAAGATTTTATTACGCTCCAATAAAAATTTAGAAGCATTTAAATGTTGCCAACTTTGTAGGACGCACCGTATAGAAGTTAGGGACATTTGATTTATCAGTGTTTGATTTGGGACTCAAGGGTAGCATAGATATGAACGATAGCTTAAATTGGCAAGAGGAACGAGTACTTTATTGTCACAAAATTTCAAGATTTTATTACGCTCCAGTAAAAATTTAGAAGCATTTAAATGTTGCAAACTTTATAGGACGCACCGTATAGAAGTTAGGGCCATTTGAAATTTTATCAGCGTTTGCTTTGGGACTCAAGCTTAGCTATGAGCGATAGCTTAAATTGATAAGAGGCACGAGTACTTTATTGTCACAAAATTTCAAGATTTTATTACGCTCCAGTAAAAAGTTACAAGCATTTGAATGTTGCAAACTTTGATAGGTATAGGACGCCCCGTAGAGAAGTTAGGGCCATTTGAAACTTTATCAGTGTTTGATTTGGGACTCAAGGGTAGCATAGCTATTACCGATAGCTTAAATTGACAAGAGGCTCGAGTACTTTGTCACAAAATTTCCAGGTTTTATGGCGCTCAAGTAAAAAGTTACAAGTATTTGATGTTGCAAACTTTGATAGGTATAGGACGCATCGTATAGAAGCTAGGGCCATTTGAAGTTTTATCGGTGTTTTATTTTGAAGTCAAGGGTAGCATAACTGTAAGTGATAGCTTAAATTGATAAGAGGCACGAGTAATTTATTGCCACAAAATTTCAAGGTTTTATGACGCTCAAGTAAAAAGTTACAAGCATATGATTGTTGCAACTTTGATAGGTGTAGGACCCACCGTATATAAGTTAGGACGCACCGTATAGAAGTTAGGGCCATATGTAGTTTTATGAGTGTTTTATATTGGACTCAAGGGTAGCATACCTATGAGCGATAGCTTAAATTGATAAGAGGCTCGAGTACTTTATTGTCACAATATTACAAGATTTTATTACGCTCCAGTAAAAAGTTGCAAGCACTTAAATGTTGCAAATTTTGATAGGTGTATGACGCACTGTATAGAAGTTTGGGCCATTTGAAGTTTTATCAGTGTATGGTTTGGGACTCAAGGGCAGCATAGCTATTAGCGATAGCTTAAACTGACAAGAGGTACGAGTACTTTATTGTCACCAAATTTCAAGATTTTATTACGCTCTAGTAAAAAGTTACAAGCATTTGAATGTTCCAAACTTTGATAGGTATAGGATGCACCGTATGAAAGTTAGGTCCATTTGAAATTTTATCAGTGTTTGATTTGGAACTCAAGGGTAACATAGCTATGAACGATAGCTTAAATTGACAAGAGGCACGAGTACTTTATTGTCACAAAATTTTAAGATTTTCTTACGCTCCAGTAAAAACTTACAAGCATTTGAATGTTGCAAACTTTGATAGGTATAGGACGCACCGTATAGAAGTTAGGGCCATTTGAAGTTTTATCAGTGTTTTATTTTGGAGTCAAGGGTAGCTTAGCTATGACCGATAGCTTAAATTAATAAGAGCTACGAGTACTTTATTGTCACAAAATTTGAAGGTTTTATGACGTTCCAGTAAAAAGTTACAAGCATTTGAATGTTGTAGACTTTGATAGGTATAGGACGCACCGTATAGAAGTAATGGCCATTTGAAGTTTTATCAGTGTTTGATTTGGAACTCAAGGGTAGCATAGCAATGAACGATAGCTTAAATTGGCAAGAGACACGAGTACTTTATTGTCACAAAATTTTAAGATTTTCTTACGCTCCAATAAAAATTTAGAAGCATTTAAATGTTGCCAACTTTCTAGGACGCACCGTATAGAAGTTAGGGCCATTTGAAGTTTTATCAGTGTTTGATTTGGGAGTCAAGGGTAGCATAGCTATGAACGATAGCTTAAATTGACAAGAGGAACGAGTACTTTATTGTCACAAAATTTCAAGATTTTATTACGCTCCAATAAAAATTTAGAAGCATTTAAATGTTGCCAACTTTCTAGGACGCACCGTATAGAAGTTAGGGCCATTTGAAGTTTTATCAGTGTTTGATTAGGGAGTCAAGGGTAGCATAGCTATGAACGATAGCTTAAATTGGCAAGAGGAACGAGTACTTTATTGTCACAAAATTTCAAGATTTTATTACGCTCCAGTAAAAATTTAGAAGCATTTAAATGTTGCAAATTTGTAGGACGCACCGTATAGAAGTTAGGGCCATTTGTAATTTTATCAGCGTTTGATTTGGGACTCAAGCTTAGCTATGAGCGATAGCTTAAATTGCTAAGAGGCACGAGTACTTTATTGTCACAAAATTTTAAGATTTTCTTACGCTCCAGCAAAAACTTACAAGCATTTGAATGTTGCAAACTTTGATAGGTATAGGACGCACCGTATAGAAGCTAGGGCCATTTGAAGTTTTATCGGTGTTTTATTTTGAAGTCAAGGGAAGCATAACTGTAAGTGATAGCTTAAATTGATAAGAGGCACGAGTACTTTATTCCCACAAAATTTCAAGGTTTTATGACGCTCAAGTAAAAAGTTACAAGTATTTGATGTTGCAAACTTTGATAGGTATAGGACGCACCGTATAGAAGGTTGGGCCATATAAAATTCTATCAGTGTTTGATTTGGGACTCAAGGGTAGCTTAGCTATGAGCGATAGCTTAAAATTATAAGAGGCACGAATACTTAATTGTCACAAAGTTTCAAGGCCTTATGAAGCTCCAGTAAAAAGTTACAAGCATTTGATTGTTGCAAAATTTTGATAAGTATAGGACCCACCGTATATAAGTTAGGACGCACCGTATAGTAGTTAGGGCCATTTGAAGTTTTATAAGTGTTTTATATTGGAGTCAATAGTAGCATAGCTATGAGCGATAGCTTAAGTTCACAAGAGCCTCGAATAATTTATTGTCACAAAATTTCAAGATTTTATTACACTCCAGTAAAAAGTTACAAGCATTTAAATGTTGCAAGCTTTGATAGGAGTAGGACCGTATATAAGTTAGGGTCATTTGAAGTTTTCTCAGTGTTTGATTTGGGACTAAAGGGTAGCATAGCTATGAGCGATAGTTTAAATTAACAAGAGGCACGAGTACTTTTTTGTCATAAAATTTCAAGATTTTATTACGCTCCAGTAAAAAGTTACAAGAATTTAAATGTTCCAAACTTTGATAGCTATAGGACGCACCGTATAGAAGTTAGGGCCATTTGAAGTTTTATCAGTGTTTGGTTTGGGACTCAAGAGCAGCATAGCTATGAGCGATAGCTTAAATTAATAAGAGGTACGTGTACTTTATTGTCACAAAATTTCAAAGTTTTATGACGCTCCAGTAAAAAGTTACAAGCATTTGAATGTTGCAAATTTTGATAGGTATAGGTTGCACCGTATAGAAGTAATGGCCATTTGAAGTTTTATCAGTGTTTGATTTGGAACTCAAGGGTAGCATAGCAATGAACGATAGCTTAAATTGGCAAGAGACACGAGTACTTTATTGTCACAAAATTTTAAGATTTTCTTACGCTCCAGTAAAAAGTAACAAGCATTTGAATGTTGCAAACTTTGATAGGTATAGGACGCACCGTATATAAGTTAGGATGCACCGTATAGAAGTTAGGGCCGTTTAAAGTTTTTTAAGTGTTTTGTATTGGAGTCAAGGTTAGCATAGCTATGAGCGATAGCTCAAATTGACAAGAGTCTCGAGAACTATATTGTCACAAATTTTCAAGATTTTATTACGCTCCAGTAAAAGTTGACAAGCATTTAAATGTTGCAAACTTTGATAGGTGTAGGACGCACCGTATAGAAGTTAGGGTTGAAGTTTTATCAGTGTTTGATTTGGGACTCAAGGGTAGCATAGCTATGAACGATAGCTTAAATTGGCAACAGGAACGAGTACTTTATTGTCACAAAATTTCAAGATTTTATTTCGCTCCAGTAAAAATTTAGAAGCATTTAAATGTTGCAAACTTTGTAGGACGCACCGTATAGAAGTTAGGGCCATTTGAAATTTTACCAGCGTTTGATTTGGGACTCAAGCTTAGCTATGAGCGATAGCTTAAATTGATAAGAGGCACGAGTACTTTATTGTCACAAAATTTCAAGGTTTTATGACGCTCAAGTAAAAAGTTACAAGTATTTGATGTTGCAAACTTTGATAGGTATAGGACGCACCGTATAGAAGGTTGGGCCATATAAAAATCTATCAGTGTTTGATTTGGGACTCAAGGGTAGCTTAGCTATGAGCGACAGCTTAAATTGACAAGAGGCTCGAGTCCTTTATTGTCACAAAATTTCAAGATTTTATTCCGCTCCAGTAACGAGTTACAAGCATTTGAATGTTGCAAACTTTGATAGGTATAGGACGCACCGTATGGAAGTTAGGGCCATTTGAGGTTTTATAAGTTTTTCTATTGGAGTCAAGAGTAGCAGAGCTATGAGCGATAGCTTAAATCGACAAGAGGCACGAGTACTTTATTGTCACAAAATTTCAAGATTTTATTACGATCCAGTAAAAAGTTACATGCATTTGAATGTTGCAAACTTTGATAGGTATAGGACGCACCGTATAGAAGTTAGGGCCATTTGAAGTTTTATCAGTGTTGGATTTGAGACTCAAGGGTAGCATAGCTATGAGCGATAGCTTAAATTGACAAGAGGCTCGAGTCCTTTATTGTCACAAAATTTCAAGATTTTATTCCGCTCCAGTAACGAGTTACAAGCATTTGAATGTTGCAAACTTTGATAGGTATAGGACGCACCGTATGGAAGTTAGGGCCATTTGAAGTTTTATCAGTGTTTTATTTTGGAGTCAAGGGAAGCATAAGTACGAGCGATAGTTTAAATTGATAAGAGGCACGAGTACTTTATTGTCACAAAATTTCAAGGTTTGTGAAGATGATATTTGCCAACTGACAAATTTCACTCACACAAAAACCTGTAAAAAACACTAGTAGGCGAAATAAAGCTGTAAAGGTGATTAAACGCGCAGTAGTGAGGGGATTGGCAAGAATAGACAGCGGAAAATATAAAAAAACACTCCACAATCGGTATTTTAAACAGAGACATCGAGCAAATTTAACTCACAGGATTTTATATTAATAAATTTTGTATACGACCCCTGAAAGTTGCTGAGTTTTTCCCTCAGCTCTGGAAAGTGCGTTGCAGGACTAAATAATATCCAAGGATAATCCAAGTGCAGGACTAAATAATATCCAAGGATAATCCAAGGACTTGTTGCGAATAAGGACTAAATAATATCCAAGGATATTCCAAGTGCAGGACTAAATAATATCCAAGGATAATCCAAGGACATGTTGCGATTAAGCACTTTCAAGGACCCACGAAGAACTTCAAGGATCCTTGAGGTTTCTGGGTATAAATTCTGTATACGATACCTGGTTATCCGGCGAGCCTACCCCGGCGGAAAATTGAGTCGTTACAGTGGCGCCCGAGCAGGCACTAATAAAAAAAAAAAAAGAAGTTCAACGCATCGGACTTTCAAAAGAAATTCAACGCATAGAACTCCTACGTAATAAATCCAAAGAGTGCCAGAGAACTACGTCGATCTACGCAGTCACACAGAGGAATGCCGATTTAGCACCTGCTGACAACACACACGCACACCCATTGTCTTCATCATCATCTAAGTGAAGCAAAGGGTGGTGAAAACAAGCTGGCTCTACTCGCTACGCAAGGAGGAGCTGTTGCTTTTTTGTGTGGAATTCGATGTAGAAGCTACAGGTACCGTGGAAGAACTCCGTAAGCGACTCTCAGAGTTCTTCACGGAGACCGAATTGACTCAAGAGCAACAAAACCGTTTAGAGAAGCTAAAATCCAGGTACGTCAGGAGTACCTCACCCAAGCTGGCTACGCCCATAGGTACCCGCGATTCGCTGACCGTGGCCAGGCCAGGCCATATATTCACAGGTGAAATACCTGAGGCATGGGAGGCAGAGTTTCGGAGGACCTCACTTAATCGCGCTGTGTCACCAACGGCCGTGGAACACCCACGCCATGTAGCCGCACCACACGCCGTTATCATTGATCATGTAAGGAAATGTCCATTAAGTATGATGGTGGCCGTGACCCCCTGGCGTTTCTGTAACGAGTGGAGGAGCTCTCGGAAGTGTACGGACTCGACAAGAATCTACTCCCGCATACCATGCCAGAATTATTGAAAGAGCGTGAGTTGTTATGGTACAGAAACAACAAGAGATCGTGGAGCAACTGGGACTCGTTCAGGAAAGACTTCTTGAAATTCTTTCTACCAGCGAGATACTTTGAAAAACTCGATGACGAGATTCGCCAGCGAAAACAAAAGCCCCGGGAACACTTCAAACTATATGTGGTAGAAGTCCAGGACCTCATGCGCCACCCTGGGTATTCAGAAGAACAAAAGCTAGAACGAATATTTAAGAACAGTCTGGAGGAGTACCAATGGTACGTACGCCGAAAAGCCTTTACGACGCTGGAGGAACTAGTGAGCATGGCGGAAGATTTGGAGGGCATACGGAGTGACCATGATGTACCCAGAACACCCACGCCACAACCCAGAACACATATACCACAACCAAGAGCACCTACACCACAACCAAGAGGACTTACCCCACAAATCAGAATCGAGCATACCACACCAAGGGAGATTCGGTGTCGGCAGGTCCTGCCAACGACCGATACCAATGCTAACACCATGATAGACGTACGCACTGCCTGTCGGCGTTGGGGACAGAATGGACACGTCGCGCGCTACTGCCGTAATGCACATATTCTATTCTGTTGGGACTGTGGCAAGCTGGGAACCAGGACTGTTGAGTGCTGCAGAGCCCAAACGGGAAACTGGCAAGGCTGTCGTCAGTAACGAGGCCCGACACAGCCCACAAGCATCCGGCCTCACCAACAATAAGTGCGTTGCGCTGCGATGGGCAGCGCATCTGTGCCACTGTCTCCATTGGCACCTACACCACCAACGCCACCATCGATACAGGAGCCACTCGAAGTTTCATCAGCGAAAGCCTTAGCCGCCAGTTACGTGCAACCACTGGTAGGGTAACATCTACACACATACGTGCACGTATGGCCGACGGACGCACCCGAGAGGTCACGGAGGTGCTTCAAGTGAACATACAGTTAGGGGGGCGAAACTGCGACCTCGAGCTACTCACAATGCCGGACGCCACAGACGACCTCCTTCTGGGACTCGATTTCATGTCGACAATGGGAACAAAAATCGAATGCGGTGACCAAGATATCATGCTGGGACCTCAGGTTGGGGGCGTGCAAAACAGCGACTTTACACAGTGCACGACCATTCAAGAGGAGGCCATGACGGAGAAAGAGACTATCGAAGCATTTCTGAAGACCGAGCTAGATAAATTTGAAGACAAACCTGGAGTAGCCAACATTACAACACACAAAATTGTGATGCGCGATGACAGGCCAATAAAGCAACGTTATTACCCCAGGAACCCCGCACAGCAGGAAGTATTGGGACGTGGAGATTATGCATAGATTACACACAATTGAATGCCAGATCTATACCCGATGCATATCCGTTGCCCAGAATACAGCACATACTGGACCGCTTACGGGAGGCGAAATACATCAGCAGCCTCGATCTGAAGAATGGGTACTGGCAGATACCCACAGCAAAGAGTATACCGCATTCACGGTGCCAGGCCACGGACTCTTCCAATGGAAGGTAATGCCATTCGGGCTACATTCAGCACCTGCGACATTTCAACGAGCGTTAGACCAGGTAAGATGTCCCGAAATGGAGCCGCACGCTTTCGCATACCTAGATGATATCATCATCACAGGGCGCACACTGGAAGAGCACAAAGAGAATGTAGCCGAAGTATTCCGTCGCCTGCGAAAAGCCAACCTTAAATTGAATAAGGATGGAAGGAAATGCGTGTTCTTCCAGATGAAATTGAAGTATTCAGGACACGTGGTCAGTGACCAAGGCATCCACACTGACCCAGATAAAATCGCCGCCATCAGAGAGCTAAAACCGCCCCAAAATATACGAGAGGTGCGACACTGCCTGGGAGTAGCGTCATGGTATCGGCGTTTTGTCCCAGACTTCGCCAAGACGGTACACCCGTTAACACTATTACTAAAAAAGGGTAAACACTTCCAGTGGGCTGGAGAGCAGCAAGATACGTTCGAGCAGTTGAAGTAGAAATTGACAGAGGCACCAGGCCTGGCGTGTCCGGATTTCACTAGGAAGTTTGTGCTCCAGACCGACGCAAGCGACTACGGACTGGGCGCGGTTCTCACCCAAGAAGTCGATGGGGTGGAGCGCGTGATAGCCTACGCCAGCCGTCACTTAAATAATGCAGAGCGAAACTATTCACCCACAGAAAAAGAGTGCTTAGCCATCGTATGGGGTATCAGAAAGATGCGACCTTACCTTGAGGGATACCATTTCACGGTCATTACGGATCACCTGTCACTGAAGTGGCTGAACTCCATAGAAAGCCCTGCAGGTCGTATCGCAAGATGGGCCCTTGAACTACAACAGTACACATTCGACGTGCAATACCGGAATGGAAAATTAAATGTGTTAGCCGACGCCTTGTCTAGACAGCCAACAGAAGCCGCCTGCACCATTACCATTGGGGACCGAACAGAACCAGACAGCCCCTGGTGGCAGAAACGTAAAGCAGAGATCATCGCTAGCCCGGAGAAATATGCTGACTACCAGTTGGAAGGTGGACAGTTATACAGGCACATCCCGAGTTATCGCGGCGACGAAGATTGCATCCCGTGGAAACTGTGTGTACCAAGAACGCTCAGGAACCGGGTTCTACAGGAAAATCGCGATGCACCTACGACAGGACACTTAGGCATCAGAAAAACAATAGCACGGATAGCCAACCGATATTACTGCCCGGGGCTATTCCGCGATACAAGTCGATACGTGCGTCAATGCTCCTCCTGCCAACGATATAAAAACAGCCACCAACAACCAGCTGGGAAAATGTTGAGCCACATCCCCACTGAGCCTTGGTCTGTTTTGTGCGCCAACTTTGTCGGACCTTTACTCCGTTCCACACATGGTAACACCATGCTAGTCGTGGTCTTCGATAAATTCTCCAAATGGACCGAGATGGCCCCCCCTCCGAAAAGCCACCACCGAGACACTGCAACGGGCTTTCCGGGAACTCATCCTGTCTCGTTTTGGAGTACCCAAAATCCTAGTGACGGACAATGGGGCTCAATTCAGTAGTCGAGCGTTCCGCCGGTTTACCGGAGTCTATGACATCAAACACCAGTTCACGGCGCCCTACACTCCGCAGGAAAATGCGGTGGAACGCACCAATCGCACCATCAAGACTATGGTGGCCCAATTTGCGAGTCAACGGCAGCAGAAGTGGGACGACTTGCTTCTCGAATTGACTCTTGCCATTAATACTAGTGTATCGGAGACAAAGGTATCTGGTACAGGGGCGTGAACCGCGACTACCAAAGGCGCTGTACGATGAGACAACGTTGGGTACAGGGCTAACCCCACAGACAGCAAACGAACGAGTAGATCAACTACAAGAAGCTTATCGCATCGTGAGGCAAAACTTGGAACGAGTAACACAGGATCAAAGAAGATATTATAATCTGCGACGCCGAATGTGGAAACCAGAGGTCGGACAATAAGTGTTAGTAAGACAGCACTATTTGTCCAAGGCCACCGACCAC
Source organism: Clusia tigrina (assembly GCA_920105625.2). Classification (NCBI taxonomy): domain Eukaryota; kingdom Metazoa; phylum Arthropoda; class Insecta; order Diptera; family Clusiidae; genus Clusia; species Clusia tigrina. The sequence continues at coordinate 104,217,827 of OV050030.1, read as the reverse complement.
TTCACCGCCAAGTTGGCCCCACGGTACGATGGACCGTATCGTGTAGACACCTTCACCTCCCCAGTTATTGTCCAGATGAAAAGGGAGGGAAGCAAGGAGACGAAGACAGCCCATATCAGCGAACTGAAACCCCAATAGACCGTGTCTTTCTCACCGCGAAGTAAGGAAGGAGTGTGAAGATGAAATTTTGCCAACTGACAAATTTCACTAACACAAAAACCTGTAAAAAACACTAGTAGGCGAAAGAAAGCTATAAAGTCGATTAAACGCGCAGTAGTGAGGGGATTGGCAAGAATAGAAGCGGAAAATATTAAAAAACACTCCACAATCAGTATTTTAAACAAAGACACCGAGCAAATTTTACTCACAGGATTTTATATTAATATTTTTTGTATACGACCCCTGAAAGTTGCTGAGTTTTTCCCTCAGCTCTGGAAAGTGCGCTGCAGGACTAAATAATATCCAAGGATAATCCAAGTGCAGGACTAAATAATATCCAAGGATAATGCAAGGACTTGTTGCGAATAAGGACTAAATAATATCCAAGGATAATCCAAGTGTAGGACTAAATAATATCCAAGGATAATCCAAGGACTTGTTGCGATTAAGCACTTTCAAGGACCCACGAAGAACTTCAAGGATCCTTGAGGTTTCTGGGTATAAATTCTTTATACGATACCTGGTTATCCGGCGAGCCTACCCCGGCGGAAAATTGAGTCGTTACAGGTTTTATGGCGCTACAAAGTTACAAGCATTTGAATGTTGCAAACTTTGGTAGGTATAGGACGCACCGTATAGAAGTTAGCGCTATTTGAAATTTTATCAGTGTTTGATTTGGGACTCAAGGGTAGCTTAGCTTCGAGCGAGGCACGAGTTCTTTATTGTCACAAAATTTCAAGGTTTTATGACGCTCCAGTAAAAAGTTACAAGCATTTGAATGTTGCAAACTTTGATAGGTATAGGACGCACCGTATAGAAGTTAGGGCCATTTGAAATTTTATCAGTGTTTGATTTGGGACTCAAGGGTAGAATAGCTATTAGCGATAGCTTAAATTGACAAGAGGCTCGAGTACTTTATTGTCACAAAATTTGCAAATGTTGCAAACTTTGATAGGTATAGGACGCACCGTATAGAAGTTAGCGCCATTTGAAATTTTATCAGCGTTTGATTTGGGACTCAAGCTTAGCTATGAGCGATAGCTTAAATTGATTAGAGGCACGAGTACTTTATTGTTTCAAGATTTTATTACGCTCCAGTAAAAAGTTACAAGAATTTGAATATTCCAAACTTTGATAGATATAGGACGCACCGTATATAAGTTAGGGCCATTTGAAGTTTTATCAGTGTTTCATGTGGGACTCACGGACAGCATAGCTTTGAGCGATAGCTTAAATTGACAAGAGGCACGAGTACTTTATTGTCACAAAATTTCAAGATTTTATTACCCTCCAGTAAAAAGTTACAAGCATTTGAATGTTACAAACTTTGATAGGTATAGGACACCCCGTATAGAATTTAGGGCCATTTGAAATTGTATCAGTGTTTGATATGGGACTCAAGGGTAGCATAGCTATTAGCGATAGCTTAAATTGACAAGAGGCTCGAGGACTTTATTGTCACAAAATTTCAAGGTTTTATGACGCTCCAGTGAAAGGTTAGACGCATTTGAATGTTGCAAACTTTGATAGGTATAGGACGCACCGTGTAGAAGATAGGGCCATTTGAAGTTTTATCAGTGTTTTATTTTGGAGTCAAGCGTAGCATAACTATGGGCGATAGTTTAAATTGATAAGAGGCATGACTACTTTATTGTCACAAAATTTCCAGGTTTTATGGCGCTACAAAGTTACAAGCATTTGAATGTTGCAAACTTTGATAGGTATAGGACGCACCGTATAGAAGTTAGGGCAATTTGAAATTTTATCAGTGTTTGATTTGGGACTCAAAGGTAGCTTAGCTATGAGCGATAGGTTAAATAAATAAGAGGCACGAGTACTTTATTGTCACAAAATTTCAAGGTCTTATGACGCTCCAGTAAAAAGTTACAATCATTTGATTGTTGCAAATTTTGATAGGTATAGGTTGCACCGTATGTCAGTTAGGTCGCACCGTATAGAAGTTAGGGCCGTTTGAAGTTTTATAAGCGTTTTATATTGGAGTCAAGGGTAGCATAGCTATGAGCGATAGCTTAAATTGACAAGAGTCTCGAGAACCATATTGCCACAAATTTTCAAGATTTTATTACGCTCCGGTAAAAAGTTACAAGCATTTAAATGTTGCAAACTTTGATAGGTGTAGGACCGTATAGAAGTTAGGGCCATTTGAAGTTTTATCAGTGTTTGATTTGGGACTAAAGGGTAGCATAGCTATGAGCCATAATTTAAATTAACAAGAGGCACGAGTTCTTTATTGTCTCAAAATTTCAAGGTTTTATGACGCTCCAGTAAAAAGTTACAAGCAGTTGAATGTTGCAAACTTTGATAGGTATAGGAAGCACCGTATAGATTTTAGGGCCATTTGAAATTTTATCAGAGTTTGATTTGAGACTCAAGGGTATCTTAGCTATGAGCGATAACTTAAATTAATAAGAGGCACGAGTACTTTATTGTCACAAAATTTCAAGGTTTTATGACGCTCCAGTAAAAAGTTACAAGCATTTGATTGTTGCGAACTTTGATAGGTGTATGACGCACCGTATAGAAGTTTGGGCCATTTGAAGTTTTGTCAGTGTTGGATTTGGGACTCAAGTGTAGCATAGCTATGAGCGATAGCTTAAATTGATAAGAGACTCGAGTATTTTATTGTCACAATATTACAAGATTTTATTACGCTCCAATAAAAAGTTACAAGCATTTAAATGTTGCAAACTTTGATAGGTGTATGACGCACCGTATAGAAAATTGGGCCATTTGAAGTTTTGTCAGTGTTGGATCTGGGACTCAAGGGTAGCATAGCTATAAGCGATTGCTTAAATTGATAAGAGACACGAGTACATTTTTGTCACAAAATTTCAAGATTTTATTACGCTCCAGTAAAAAGTTACCAGAGTTTGAATGTTCCAAACTTTGATAGCTATAGGACGCACCGTATAGAAGTTAGGGCCATTTGAAGTTTTATCAGTGTTTGGTTTGGGACTCAAGGGTAGCATAGCTATGAGCGATAGCTTAAATTAATAAGAGGTACGTAAATTTAATTGTCACAAAATTTCAAGGTTTTATGACGCTCCAGTAAAAAGTTACAAGCATTTGAATGTTGCAAACTTTGATAGGTATAGGTTGCACCGTATAGAAGTTAGGGCCATTTGAAGTTTTATCAGTGTTTGATTTTGGACTCAAGGGTAGCATAGCGATGAGCGATAGCCTTAATTGACAAGAGGCACGAGTACTTTATTGTCACAAAATTTGAAGGCTTTATTACGCTCCAGTAAAAAGTTACAAGCATTTGATTGTTGCAAACTTTGATAGGTATAGGATGCACCATATAGAAGTTAGGTCCATTTGAAGTTTTATGAGTGTTTGATTTGGGACTCAAGGGTAGCATAGCTATCAGCGATAGCTTAAATTGACAAGAGGCACGATTACTTTATTGTCACAAAATTTCAAGGTTTTATTACGCTCTAGTAAAAAGTTACAAGCATTTGATTGTTGCAAACTTTGATAGGTATAGGTCGCACCGTATAGAAGTAAGGGCCATTTGAAGTTTTATCAGTGTTTGATTTGGGACTCAAGGGTAGCATAGCTATGAGCGATAGCTTAAATTGATAACAGGCACGAGTAATTTTTTGTCACAAAATTTCAAGGTTTTATGACGCTCCAGTAAAAAGTTACAAACATTTGATTGTGTCAAACTTTGATAGGTATAGGACCCACCGTATATAAGTTAGGACGCACCGTTTAGAAGTTAGGGCCATTTGAAGTTTTATAAGTGTTTTATATTGGAGTCAAGGATAGCATAGCTATGAGCGTTAGCTTATTTTGATAAGAGGCTCGAGTACTTTATTGTCACAATATTACAAGATTTTCTTACGCTCCAATAAAAAGTTACAAGCATTTAAATGTTGCAAACTTTGATAGGTGTATGACGCACCGTATAGAAGTTAGGGCCATTTGAAGTTTTATCAGTGTTTGGTTTGGGACTCAAGGGTAGCATAGCTATGAGCGATAATCTTAATTGAGAAGAGGCACGAGTACTTTATTGTCACAAAATTTCAAGGTTTTATTACGCTCCAGTAAAAAGTTACAAGCATTTGATTGTTGCAAACTTTGATAGATGTAGGACGCACCGTATAGAAGTTATGACCATTTGAAGTTTTATCAGTGTTTGATTTGGGACTCAAGGGTAGCATAGCTATGATCGATAGCTTAGATTGACAAGAGGCACGATTACTTTATTGTCCCAAAATTGCAAGATTTTATTACGCTGCAGTAAAAAGTTACAAGCATTTGAATGTTGCAAACTTTGATAGGTATAGGACGCAAGGGTAGCATAGCTATGAACGATAGCTTAATTTTACAAGAGGCACGAGTACTTTATTGTCACAAAATGTCAAGATTTTATTACCCTGCAGTAAAAAGATACAAGCATTTGAATGTTGCAAACTTTGATAGGTATAGGACGCACCATATAGAAGTTAGGGCCATTTGAAGTTATATAATGTGTTTGATTTGGGATTCAAGGGTAGCATAGCTATGAGCGATAACTTTAATTGACAAGAGGCACGAGTACTTTATTGTCACAAAATTTCAAGGTTTTATTACGCTCCAGTAAAAAGTTACAAGCATTTGATTGTTGCAAACTTTGATAGGTATAAGACGCATCGTATAGAAGTTAGGGCAAATTGAAGTTTTATCAGTGTTTGATTTGGGACTCAAGCATAGCATAGCTATGAGCGATAGCTGAAATTGACAAGAGGCATGAGTACTTTATTGTCACAAAATTTCACGATTTTACTACACTCCAGTAAAAAGTTACAAGCATTTGAATGTTGCAAACTTTGATAGTTATAGGATGCACCATATAGAAGTTAGGGCCTTTTGAAGTTTTATCAGTGTTTGATTTGGGACTCGCTATGAACGATAGCTTACATTGACAAGAAGCACGAGTAATTTATTGTCACAAAATTTCAAGCTTTTATTACGCTCCAGTAAAAGGTTACAAGCATTTGAATGTTGCAAACTTTGATAGGTATAGGTTGCACCGTATAGAAGTTAGGGCCATTTTAAGTTTTATCAGTGTTTGATTTGGGACTCAAGGGTAGCATAGCTATGAGCGATAACCTTAATTGACAAGAGGCACGAGTACAATATTGGCACAAAATTTCAAGGTTTTATTACGCTCCAGTAAAAAGTTACAAGCATTTGATTGTTGCAAACTTTGATAGGTATGGGACGCACCGTATAGAAGTAAGGGCCATTTGCAGTTTTATCAGTGGTTGATTTGGGACTCAACGGTAGCATAGCTATTAGCGATAGCTTAAATTCACAAGAGGCTCGATTACTTTATTGTCACAAAATTTCAAGGTTTTATGACGCTCCAGTGAAAGGTTAGAAGCATTTGAATGTTGCAAACTTTGATAGGTATAGGACGCACCGTGTAGAAGATAGGGCCATTTGAAGTTTTATCAGTGTTTTGTTTTGGAGTCAAGGGTAGCATACCTATGAGCGATAGTTTAAATTGATAAGAGGCACGACTACTTTATTGTCACAAAATTTCCAGGTTTTATGGCGCTACAAAGTTACAAGCATTTGAATGTTGCAAACTTTGATAGGTATAGTACGCACCGTATAGAAGTTAGGGCAATTTGAAATTTTATCAGTGTTTGATTTGGGACTCAAGGGTAGCTTAGCTATGAGCGATAGCTTAAATAAATAAGAGTCACGAGTACTTTATTGTCACAAAATTTCAAGGTTTTATGACGCTCCAGTAAAAAGTTGCAAGCATTTGATTGTTGCAAATTTTGATAGGTATAGGTTGCACCGTATGTAAGTTAGGACGCACCGTATAGAAGTTAGGGCCGTTTGAAGTTTTATAAGCGTTTTATATTGGAGTCAAGGGTAGCATAGCTATGAGCGATAGCTTAAATTGACAAGAGTCTCGAGAACCATATTGTCACAAATTTTCAAGATTTTATTACGCTCCAGTAAAAAGTTACAAGCATTTAAATGTTGCAAACTTTGATAGGTGTAGGACCGTATAGAAGTTAGGGCTATTTGAAATTTTATCAGTGTTTGATTTGGGACTAAAGGGTAGCATAGCTATGAGCGATAATTTAAATTAACAAGAGGCACGAGTACTTTATTGTCTCAAAATTTCAAGGTTTTATGACGCTCCAGTAAAAACTTACAAGCAGTTGAATGTTGCAAACTTTGATAGGTATAGGACGCACCGTATAGATTTTAGGGCCATTTGAAATTTTATCAGAGTTTGATTTGGGACTCAAGGGTAGCTTAGCTATGAGCGATAACTTAAATTAATAAGAGGCACGAGTACTTTATTGTCACAAAATTTCAAGGTTTTATGACGCTTTAGTAAAAAGTTACAAGCATTTGATTGTTGCAAACTTTGATAGGTGTATGACGCACCGTATAGAAGTTTGGGCCATTTGAAGTTTTGTCAGTGTTGAATCTGGGAGTCAAGGGTAGCATAGCTATAATCGATAGCATTAATTGATAAGAGGCACGAATACTTTTTTGTCACAAAATTTCAAGATTTTATTACGCTCCAGTAAAAAGTTACAAGAATTTGAATGTTCCAAACTTTGATAGCTATAGGACGCACCGTATTTTAGGGCCATTTGAAGTTTTATCAGTGTTTGGTTTGGGACTCAAGGGTAGCATAGCTATGAGCGATAGCTTAAATTAATAAGAGGTACGTGTACTTTATTGTCACAAAATTTCAAGGTTTTATGACGCTCCAGTAAAAAGTTACAAGCATTTGAATGTTGCAAACTTTGATAGGTATAGGTTGCACCGTATAGAAGTTAGGGCCATTTGAAGTTTTATCAGTGTTTGATTTGGGACTCAAGGGTAGCATAGCTATGAGCGATAACCTTAATTGACAAGAGGCACGAGTATTTTATTGTCACAATATTACAAGATTTTATTACGCTCCAGTAAATAGTTACAAGCATTTGAATGTTGCAAACTTTGATAGGTATAGGTTGCACCGTATAGAAGTTAGGGCCATTTGAAGTTTTATCAGTGTTTGATTTTGGACTCAAGGGTAGCATAGCGATGAGCGATAACCTTAATTGACAAGAGGCACGAGTACTTTATTGTCACAAAATTTGAAGGCTTTATTACGCTCCAGTAAAAAGTTACAAGCATTTGATTGTTGCAAACTTTGATAGGTGTATGACGCACCGTATAGAAGTTTGGGCCATTTGAAGTTTTGTCAGTGTTGAATCTGGGAGTCAAGGGTAGCATAGCTATAATCGATAGCTTTAATTGATAAGAGGCACGAATACTTTTTTGTCACAAAATTTCAAGATTTTATTACGCTCCAGTAAAAAGTTACAAGAATTTGAATGTTCCAAACTTTGATAGCTATAGGACGCACCGTATTTTAGGGCCATTTGAAGTTTTATCAGTGTTTGGTTTGGGACTCAAGGGTAGCATAGCTATGAGCGATAGCTTAAATTAATAAGAGGTACGTGTACTTTATTGTCACAAAATTTCAAGGTTTTATGACGCTCCAGTAAAAAGTTACAAGCATTTGAATGTTGCAAACTTTGATAGGTATAGGTTGCACCGTATAGAAGTTAGGGCCATTTGAAGTTTTATCAGTGTTTGATTTGGGACTCAAGGGTAGCATAGCTATGAGCGATAACCTTAATTGACAAGAGGCACGAGTATTTTATTGTCACAATATTACAAGATTTTATTACGCTCCAGTAAAAAGTTACAAGCATTTGAATGTTGCAAACTTTGATAGGTATAGGTTGCACCGTATAGAAGTTAGGGCCATTTGAAGTTTTATCAGTGTTTGATTTTGGACTCAAGGGTAGCATAGCGATGAGCGATAACCTTAATTGACAAGAGGCACGAGTACTTTATTGTCACAAAATTTGAAGGCTTTATTACGCTCCAGTAAAAAGTTACAAGCATTTGATTGTTGCAAACTTTGGTAGGTATAGGATGCACCATATAGAAGTTAGGACCATTTGAAGTTTTATGAGTGTTTGATTTGGGACTCAAGGGTAGCATAGCTATCAGCGATAGCTTAAATTGACAAGAGGCACGATTACTTTATTGTCACAAAATTTCAAGGTTTTATGACGCTCCAGTAAAAAGTTACAAACATTTGATTGTTGCAAACTTTGATAGGTATAGGACCCACCGTATATAAGTTAGGACGCACCGTTTAGAAGTTAGGGCCATTTGAAGTTTTATAAGTGTTTTATATTGGAGTCAAGGATAGCATAGCTATGAGCGATAGCTTATTTTGATAAGAGGCTCGAGTACTTTATTGTCACAATATTACAAGATTTTATTACGCTCCAATAAAAAGTTACAAGCATTTAAATGTTGCAAACTTTGATAGGTGTATGATGAACCGTATAGAAGTTAGGGCCATTTGAAGTTTTATCAGTGTTTGGTTTGGGACTCAAGGGTAGCATAGCTATGAGCGATACCTTAAATTAATAAGAGGTACGTGTACTTTATTGTCACAAAATTTCAAGGTTTTATGACGCTCCAGTAAAAAATTACAAGCATTTGAATGTTGCAAACTTTGATAGTTATAGGTTGCACCGTATAGAAGTTAGGGCCATTTGAAGTTTTATCAGTGTTTGATTTGGGACTCAAGGGTAGCATAGCTATGAGCGATAATCTTAATTGAGAAGAGGCACGAGTACTTTATTGTCACAAAATTTCAAGGTTTTATTACGCTCCAGTAAAAAGTTACAAGCATTTGATTGTTGCAAACTTTGATAGATGTAGGACGCTCCGTATAGAAGTTAGGACCATTTGAAGTTTTATCAGTGTTTGATTTGGGACTCAAGGGTAGCATAGCTATGATCGATAGCTTAGATTGACAAGAGGGACGATTACTTTATTGTGACAAAATTGCAAGATTTTATTACGCTGCAGTAAAAAGTTACAAGCATTTGAATGTTGCAAACTTTGATAGGTATAGGACGCAAGGGTAGCATAGCTATGAACGATAGCTTAATTTGACAAGAGGCACGAGTACTTTATTGTCACAAAATGTCAAGATTTTATTACCCTGCAGTAAAAAGTTACAAGCATTTGAATGTTGCAAACTTCGATAGGTATAGGACGCACCATATAGAAGTTAGGGCCATTTGAAGTTATATAATGTGTTTGATTTGGGACTCAAGGGTAGCATAGCTATGAGCGATAACTTTAATTGACAAGAGGCACGAGTACTTTATTGTCAAAAAATTTCAAGGTTTTATTACGCTCCAGTAAAAAGTTACAAGCATTTGATTGTTGCCAACTTTGATAGGTATAAGACGCATCGTATAGAAGTTAGGGCCATTTGAAGTTTTATCAGTGTTTGATTTGGGACTCAAGCATAGCATAGCTATGAGCGATAGCTGAAATTGACAAGAGGCATGAGTACTTTATTGTCACAAAATTTCAAGATTTTACTACACTCCAGTAAAAAGTTACAAGCATTTGAATGTTGCAAACTTTGATAGTTATAGGATGCACCATATAGAAGTTAGGGCCTTTTGAAGTTTTATCAGTGTTTGATTTGGGACTCGCTATGAACGATAGCTTACATTGACAAGAAGCACGAGTAATTTATTGTCACAAAATTTCAAGCTTTTATTACGCTCCAGTAAAAGGTTACAAGCATTTGAATGTTGCAAACTTTGATAGGTATAGGACGCCCCGTATAGAAGTTAGGGCCATTTGAAGTCTTATCAGTGTTTTATTTTGGAGTCAAGGGTAGCATAACTATGAGCGATAGCTTAAATTAATAAGAGGCACAAGAACTTTATTGTCACAAAACTTCAAGATTTTATTACGCTAAAGTAAAAAGTTACAAGTATTTGATGTTGCAAACTTTGATAGGTATAGGACGCACCGTATAGAAGGTAGGCCCATTTGAAATTTTATCAGTGTTTTATTTGGGATTCAAGGGTAGCTTAGCTATGAGCGATGGCTTAAATTAATAAGAGGCACGAGTACTTTATTGTCACAAAATTTCTAGGTTTTATGACGCTCCAGTAAAAAGTTACAAGTATTTGATGTTGCAAACTTTGATAGGTATAAGATGCACCATATAGAAGTTAGGGCCATTTGAAGTTTTATCAGTGTTTGATTTGGTACTCAAAGGTAGCATAGCTATGAGCGATAACCTTAATTGACAAGAGGCTCGAGTACTTTATTGTCACAAAATTTCAAGATTTTATTACGCTCCAGTAAAAAGTTACAAGCATTTGATTGTTGCAAACTTTGTTAGGTATAGGTTGCACCGTATAGAAGTTAGGGCCATTTGAAGTTTTATCAGTGTTTGATTTGGGACTCAAGGGTAGCATAGCTATGAGCGATAACCTTAATTGACAAGAGGCACGAGTACAATATTGGCACAAAATTTCAAGGTTTTATTACGCTCCAGTAAAAAGTTACAAGCATTTGATTGTTGCAAACTTTGATAGGTATGGGACGCACCGTATAGAAGTAAGGGCCATTTGCAGTTTTATCAGTGGTTGATTTGGGACTCAACGGTAGCATAGCTATTAGCGATAGCTTAAATTCACAAGAGGCTCGAGTACTTTATTGTCACAAAATTTCAAGGTTTTATGACGCTCCAGTGAAAGGTTAGAAGCATTTGAATGTTGCAAACTTTGATAGGTATAGGACGCACCGTGTAGAAGATAGGGCCATTTGAAGTTTTATCAGTGTTTTGTTTTGGAGTCAAGGGTAGCATACCTATGAGCGATAGTTTAAATTGATAAGAGGCACGACTACTTTATTGTCACAAAATTTCCAGGTTTTATGGCGCTACAAAGTTACAAGCATTTGAATGTTGCAAACTTTGATAGGTATAGGACGCACCGTATAGAAGTTAGGGCAATTTGAAATTTTATCAGTGTTTGATTTGGGACTCAAGGGTAGCATAGCTATGAGCGATAATTTAAATTAACAAGAGGCACGAGTACTTTATTGTCTCAAAATTTCAAGGTTTTATGACGCTCCAGTAAAAAGTTACAAGCAGTTGAATGTTGCAAACTTTGATAGGTATTGGACGCACCGTATAGATTTTAGGGCCATTTGAAATTTTATAAGCGTTTTATATTGGAGTCAAGGGTAGCATAGCTATGAGCGATAGCTTAAATTGACAAGAGTCTCGAGAACCATATTGTCACAAATTTTCAAGATTTTCTTACGCTCCAGTAAAAAGTTACAAGCATTTTAATGTTACAAACTTTGAGAGGTGTAGGACCGTATAGAAGTTAGGGCCATTTGAAGTTTTATCAGTGTTTGATTTGGGACTAAAGGGTAGCATAGCTATGAGCGATAATTTAAATTAACAAGAGGCACGAGTACTTTATTGTCTCAAAATTTCAAGGTTTTATGACGCTCCAGTAAAAAGTTACAAGCAGTTGAATGTTGCAAACTTTGATAGGTATAGGACGCACCGTATAGATTTTAGGGCCATTTGAAATTTTATCAGAGTTTGATTTGGGACTCAAGGGTAGCTTAGCTATGAGCGATAACTTAAATTAATAAGAGGCACGAGTACATTATTGTCACAAAATTTCAAGGTTTTATGACGCTTTAGTAAAAAGTTACAAGCATTTGATTGTTGCAAACTTTGATAGGTGTATGACGCACCGTATAGAAGTTTGGGCCATTTGAAGTTTTGTCAGTGTTGAATCTGGGAGTCAAGGGTAGCATAGCTATAATCGATAGCTTTAATTGACAAGAGGCACGAGTATTTTATTGTCACAATATTACAAGATTTTATTACGCTGCAGTAAAAAGTTACAAGCATTTGAATGTTGCAAACTTTGATAGGTATAGGACGCAAGGGTAGCATAGCTATGAACGATAGCTTAATTTGACAAGAGGCACGAGTACTTTTTTGTCACAAAATGTCAAGATTTTATTACCCTGCAGTAAAAAGTTACAAGCATTTGAATGTTGCAAACTTCGATAGGTATAGGACGCACCATATAGAAGTTAGGGCCATTTGAAGTTATATAATGTGTTTGATTTGGGACTCAAGGGTAGCATAGCTATGAGCGATAACTTTAATTGACAAGAGGCACGAGTACTTTATTGTCAAAAAATTTCAAGGTTTTATTACGCTCCAGTAAAAAGTTACAAGCATTTGATTGTTGCCAACTTTGATAGGTATAAGACGCATCGTATAGAAGTTAGGGCCATTTGAAGTTTTATCAGTGTTTGATTTGGGACTCAAGCATAGCATAGCTATGAGCGATAGCTGAAATTGACAAGAGGCATGAGTACTTTATTGTCACAAAATTTCAAGATTTTACTACACTCCAGTAAAAAGTTACAAGCATTTGAATGTTGCAAACTTTGATAGTTATAGGATGCACCATATAGAAGTTAGGGCCTTTTGAAGTTTTATCAGTGTTTGATTTGGGACTCGCTATGAACGATAGCTTACATTGACAAGAAGCACTAGCAATTTATTGTCACAAAATTTCAAGCTTTTATTACGCTCCAGTAAAAGGTTACAAGCATTTGAATGTTGCAAACTTTGATAGGTATAGGACGCCCCGTATAGAAGTTAGGGCCATTTGAAGTTTTATCAGTGTTTTATTTTGGAGTCAAGGGTAGCATAACTATGAGCGATAGCTTAAATTAATAAGAGGCACAAGAACTTTATTGTCACAAAATTTCAAGATTTTATTACGCTAAAGTAAAAAGTTACAAGTATTTGATGTTGCAAACTTTGATAGGTATAGGACGCACCGTATAGAAGGTAGGCCCATTTGAAATTTTATCAGTGTTTTATTTGGGATTCAAGGGTAGCTTAGCTATGAGCGATGGCTTAAATTAATAAGAGGCACGAGTACTTTATTGTCACAAAATTTCTAGGTTTTATGACGCTCCAGTAAAAAGTTACAAGTATTTGATGTTGCAAACTTTGATAGGTATAAGATGCACCATATAGAAGTTAGGGCCATTTGAAGTTTTATCAGTGTTTGATTTGGGACTCAAGGGTAGCATAGCTATGAGCGATAACTTTAATTGACAAGAGGCACGAGTACTTTATTGTCACAAAATTTCAAGGTTTTATTACGCTCCAGTAAAAAGTTACAAGCATTTGATTGTTGCCAACTTTGATAGGTATAAGACGCATCGTATAGAAGTTAGGGCAATTTGAAGTTTTATCAGTGTTTGATTTGGGACTCAAGCATAGCATAGCTATGAGCGATAGCTGAAATTGACAAGAGGCATGAGTACTTTATTGTCACAAAATTTCAAGATTTTACTACACTCCAGTAAAAAGTTACAAGCATTTGAATGTTGCAAACTTTGATAGTTATAGGATGCACCATATAGAAGTTAGGGCCTTTTGAAGTTTTATCAGTGTTTGATTTGGGACTCGCTATGAACGATAGCTTACATTGACAAGAAGCACGAGTAATTTATTGTCACAAAATTTCAAGCTTTTATTACGCTCCAGTAAAAGGTTACAAGCATTTGAATGTTGCAAACTTTGATAGGTATAGGACGCCCCGTATAGAAGTTAGGGCCATTTGAAGTCTTATCAGTGTTTTATTTTGGAGTCAAGGGTAGCATAACTATGAGCGATAGCTTAAATTAATAAGAGGCACAAGAACTTTATTGTCACAAAATTTCAAGATTTTATTACGCTAAAGTAAAAAGTTACAAGTATTTGATGTTGCAAACTTTGATAGGTATAGGACGCACCGTATAGAAGGTAGGCCCATTTGAAATTTTATCAGTGTTTTATTTGGGATTCAAGGGTAGCTTAGCTATGAGCGATGGCTTAAATTAATAAGAGGCACGAGTACTTTATTGTCACAAAATTTCTAGGTTTTATGACGCTCCAGTAAAAAGTTACAAGTATTTGATGTTGCAAACTTTGATAGGTATAAGATGCACCATATAGAAGTTAGGGCCATTTGAAGTTTTATCAGTGTTTGATTTGGTACTCAAAGGTAGCATAGCTATGAGCGATAACCTTAATTGACAAGAGGCTCGAGTACTTTATTGTCACAAAATTTCAAGATTTTATTACGCTCCAGTAAAAAGTTACAAGCATTTGATTGTTGCAAACTTTGTTAGGTATAGGTTGCACCGTATAGAAGTTAGGGCCATTTGAAGTTTTATCAGTGTTTGATTTGGGACTCAAGGGTAGCATAGCTATGAGCGATAACCTTAATTGACAAGAGGCACGAGTACAATATTGGCACAAAATTTCAAGGTTTTATTACGCTCCAGTAAAAAGTTACAAGCATTTGATTGTTGCAAACTATGATAGGTATGGGACGCACCGTATAGAAGTAAGGGCCATTTGCAGTTTTATCAGTGGTTGATTTGGGACTCAACGGTAGCATAGCTATTAGCGATAGCTTAAATTCACAAGAGGCTCGAGTACTTTATTGTCACAAAATTTCAAGGTTTTATGACGCTCCAGTGAAAGGTTAGAAGCATTTGAATGTTGCAAACTTTGATAGGTATAGGACGCACCGTGTAGAAGATAGGGCCATTTGAAGTTTTATCAGTGTTTTGTTTTGGAGTCAAGGGTAGCATACCTATGAGCGATAGTTTAAATTGATAAGAGGCACGACTACTTTATTGTCACAAAATTTCCAGGTTTTATGGCGCTACAAAGTTACAAGCATTTGAATGTTGCAAACTTTGATAGGTATAGTACGCACCGTATAGAAGTTAGGGCAATTTGAAATTTTATCAGTGTTTGATTTGGGACTCAAGGGTAGCTTAGCTATGAGCGATAGCTTAAATAAATAAGAGTCACGAGTACTTTATTGTCACAAAATTTCAAGGTCTTATGACGCTCCAGTAAAAAGTTACAATCATTTGATTGTTGCAAATTTTGATAGGTATAGGTTGCACCGTATGTAAGTTAGGACGCACCGTATAGAAGTTAGGGCCGTTTGAAGTTTTATAAGCGTTTTATATTGGAGTCAAGGGTAGCATAGCTATGAGCGATAGCTTAAATTGACAAGAGTCTCGAGAACCATATTGTCACAAATTTTCAAGATTTTATTACGCTCCAGTAAAAAGTTACAAGCATTTAAATGTTGCAAACTTTGATAGGTGTAGGACCGTATAGAAGTTAGGGCTATTTGAAGTTTTATCAGTGTTTGATTTGGGACTAAAGGGTAGCATAGCTATGAGCGATAATTTAAATTAACAAGAGGCACGAGTACTTTATTGTCTCAAAATTTCAAGGTTTTATGACGCTCCAGTAAAAACTTACAAGCAGTTGAATGTTGCAAACTTTGATAGGTATAGGACGCACCGTATAGATTTTAGGGCCATTTGAAATTTTATCAGTTTGATTTGGGACTCAAGGGTAGCTTAGCTATGAGCGATAACTTAAATTAATAAGAGGCACGAGTACTTTATTGTTACAAAATTTCAAGGTTTTATGACGCACAAGTAAAAAGTTACAAGCATTTGATTGTTGCAAACTTTGATAGGTGTATGACGCACCGTATAGAAGTTTGGGCCATTTGAAGTTTTGTCAGTGTTGAATCTGGGAGTCAAGGGTAGCATAGCTATAATCGATAGCTTAAATTGATAAGAGGCACGAGTACTTTATTGTCACAAAATTTCAAGATTTTATTACGCTCCAGTAAAAAGTTACAAGAATTTGAATGTTCCAAACTTTGATAGCTATAGGACGCACCGTATTTTAGGGCCATTTGAAGTTTTATCAGTGTTTGGTTTGGGACTCAAGGGTAGCATAGCTATGAGCGATAGCTTAAATTAATAAGAGGTACGTGTACTTTATTGTCACAAAATTTCAAGGTTTTATGACGCTCCAGTAAAAAGTTACAAGCATTTGAATGTTGCAAACTTTGATAGGTATAGGTTGCACCGTATAGAAGTTAGGGCCATTTGAAGTTTTATCAGTGTTTGATTTGGGACTCAAGGGTAGCACAGCTATGAGCGATAACCTTAATTGACAAGAGGCACGAGTACTTTATTGTCACAAAATTTGAAGGTTTTATTGCGCTCCAGTAAAAAGCTACAGGCATTTGATTGTTGCAAACTTTGATAGGTATAGGACGCACCATATAGAAGTTAGGACCATTTGAAGTATTATGAGTGTTTGATTTGGGATTCAAGGGTAGCATAGCTATCAGCGATAGCTTAAATTGACAAGA
This sequence comes from Clusia tigrina, assembly GCA_920105625.2. NCBI lineage: Eukaryota > Metazoa > Arthropoda > Insecta > Diptera > Clusiidae > Clusia > Clusia tigrina. The sequence continues at coordinate 104,201,490 of OV050030.1, read as the reverse complement.
GGCACGATCACTTTATTGTCACAAAATTTGAAGGTTTTATGACGTTCCAGTAAAAAGTTACAAGCATTTGTTTGTTGCAAACTTTGATAGGTATAGGACGCACCGTATAGAAGTAAGGGCCATTTGAAGTTTTATCAGTGTTTGATTTGGGACTCAAGGGTAGCATAGCTATGAGCGATAGCTTAAATTGATAACAGGCACGAGTACTTTTTTCCCACAAAATTTCAAGGTTGTATGACGCTCCAGTAAAAAGTTACAAACATTTGATTGTTGCAAACTTTGATAAGTATAGGACCCACTGTATAGAAGTTAGGGCCATTTGAAGTTTTATCAGTGTTTTATTTGGGACTCAAGGATAGCATAGCTATGAGCGATAGCTGAAATTGACAAGAGGCACGAGTACTTTATTGTCACAAAATTTCAAGATTTTACTACACTCCAGTAAAAAGTTACAAGCATTTGAATGTTGCAAACTTTGATAGGTATAGGATGCACCATATAGAAGTTAGGGCCATTTGAAGTTTTATCAGTGTTTGATTTGGGACTCGCTATGAACGATAGCATAAATTGACAAGAAGCACGAGTAATTTATTGTCACAAAATTTCAAGCTCCAGTAAAAGGTTACAAGCATTTGAATGTTGCAAACTTTGATAGGTATAGGACGCACCTTATAGAAGTTAGGGCCATTTGAAGTTTTATCAGTGTTTTATTTTGGAGTCAAGGGTAGCATAACTATGAGCGATAGCTTAAATTAATAAGAGGCACAAGAACTTTATTGTCACAAAATTTCAAGATTTATTTTTTGTCACAAAATTTCAAGATTTCTAGCTAAAGTAAAAAGTTACAAGTATTTGATGTTGCAAACTTTGATAGGTATAGGAAGCACCGTATAGAAGGTAGGGACATTTGAAATTTTGCCAGTGCTTTATTTGGGACTCAAGGGTAGCTTAGCTATGAGTGATAACCTTAATTGACAAGAGGCACGAGTACAATATTGGCACAAAATTATAAGGTTTTATTACGATCCAGTAAAAAGTTACAAGCATTTGATTGTTGCAAACTTTGATAGGTATGGGACGCACCGTATAGAAGTAAGGGCCATTTGCAGTTTTATCAGTGGTTGATTTGGGACTCAACGGTAGCATAGCTATGAACGATAGCTTAATTTGACAAGAGGCACGAGTACTTTATTATCACAAAATTTCAAGATTTTATTACGCTCCAGTAAAAAGTTACAAGCATTTGAATGTTGCAAACTTTGATAGGTATAGGTTGCACCGTATAGAAGTTAGAGCCATTTGAAGCTTTATCAGTGTTTTATTTGGGACTCAAAGTTAGCATAGCTATGAGCGATAACCTTAATTGACAAGAGGCACGAGTACTTTATTGTCACAAAATTTCAAGGTTTTATTACGCTCCAGTAAATAAAAAAAGCAGACAGTCCCTGCAGGCTGTGTCAGAGACACGGCCATTAAGTTTAACGTAGAATACGCCATCCGATAAGACAGAAAACATATATAACAATAAATGAGAAATAATATAAGCAAATGAATTTATTTATTTGATAGTTACTTTTGATAATATACATAAGCTTATGGTAGGAAAAATAGGATAAATATGTTTTTAAATTAAAAGAGTAAGGATAAATGATAAATAATAGACGCAAATCAATTTGATTATTTGAAAGTTACTTTTGATAATATGGGCTTATGATAGGAAAAATAGGATGAATATGTTTTTAAATTAACATTCAAATTTCTCGCAAAAACTAAGTCAATGGTTGTGTTATCATTGGTTGTGGGAGCATCGTTTCGAATATAATCCAAATTAAATGTATCGCTCATATATTTCGCCAATCTGGTATTTGAAGTTATATCTGTGTTAAAATCACCACCAATAAGCAAACTGACATCTGTAGCACTTTCATTTAACATAAAAATATACGAATTAATTTTTTCATATATTTTTTATAATTATATATCCATGTTAAATTCAAATTCACATTTAACATTTTGATACACTTAAATACATAAGTAAATATACGAAATTTCAATATTTCATCAATCAAAACAACAGCCGAAGGTTTGTGTCCACACTGAAACAGCAGCATAGTTTGTGTTCACGCTACAAACTCGAACACTCAACCAAACACCACACATATGTTTGAGTGTATGTGTTTAAACAATTTTCATTTGAGAAATTTAAATATTAGGAAGATATCAACCAATGTGAAATGTATATCAAACGAAAGATAACATCTTCATTTACCCACAAAAAAATTTAAAAAAAGCTATCTCGCCGTTTCCTCATAATCAATGAAATAAAGATTACAACAATAACAAACTGACATGACTGCCTATACCGTAAGGTAAGACGTATTCTACGCCAAAAGTTACAAGCATTTGATTGTTGCAAACTTTGATAGGTATAGGATGCACCGTATAGAAGTTAGGACCATTTGAAGTTTTATCAGTGTTTGATTTGGTGCTCAAGGGTAGCATAGCTATGAGCGATAGCTTAAATTGACAAGAGGCACGATTACTTTATTGTCATAAAATTTCAAGATTTTATTACACTCCAGTAAAAAGTTACAAGCATTTGAACGTTGCAAACTTTGATAGGTAAAGGACGCACCGTATAGAAGTTAGGGGCATTTGAAATTATATCAGTGTTTGAGTTGGGAATCAAGGGTAGCATAGCTATGAGCGATAACTTTAATTGACAAGAGGCACTAGCACTTTATTGTCACAAAATTTCAAGGTTTTATTACGCTCCAGTAAAAAGTTACAAGCATTTGATTGTTGCAAACTTTGATAGGTATAGGACGCACCGTATATAAGTTAGGGCCATTTGAAGTTTTATCAGTGTTTGATTTGGGACTCAAGGGTAGCATAGCTATGAGCGATAGCTGAAATTGACAAGAGGCACGAGTACTTTATTGTCACAAAATTTCAAGATTTTACTACACTCCAGTAAAAAGTTACAAGCATTTGAATGTTGCCAACTTTGATAGGAATAGGATGCACCATATAGAAGTTAGGGCCATTTGAAGTTTTATCAGTGTTTGATTTGGGACTCAAAGGTAGCATAGCTATGAGCGATAACCTTAATTGACAAGAGGCACAAGTACTTTATTGTCACAAAATTTCATGGTTTTATTACGCTCCAGTAAAAAGTTGCAAGAATTTAATTGTTGCAAACTTTGATAGGTATAGGACGCACCGTATATAAGTTAGGACCATTTGAAGTTTTATCAGTGTTTGATTTGGGACTCAAGGGCAGCATAGCTATGAGCGATAACTTAAATTGACAAGAGGCACGATTACTTTATTGTCACAAAATTTCAAGATTTTATTACGCTCCAGTAAAAAGTTACAAGCATTTGAACGTTGCAAACTTTGATAGGTATAGGACGCACCGTATAGAAGTTAGGGCCATTTGAAGTTATATCAGTGTTTGATTTGGGACTCAAGGGTAGCATAGCTGTGAGCGATAACTTTAATTGACAAGAGGCACGAGCACTTTATTGTCACAAAATTTCAAGGTTTTATTACGCTCCAGTAAAAAGTTACAAGCATTTGATAGTTGCAAACTTTGATAGGTATAGGACGCACCGTATAGAAGTTAGGGCCATTTCAAGTTTTATAAGTGTTTGATTTGGGACTCAAGGGTAGCATAGCTATGAGCGATAGCTGAAATTGACAAGAGGCACGAGTACTTTATTGTCACAATATTTCAAGATTTTACTACACTCCAGTAAAAAGTTACAAGCATTTGAATGTTGCAAACTTTGATAGGTATAGGATGCACCATATAGAAGTTAGGGCCATTTGAAGTTTTATCAGTGTTTTATTTTGGACTAAAGGGTAGCATCGCTACGAACGATAGCTTAAATTGACAAGAAGCACGAGTACTTTATTGTCACAAAATTTCAAGATTTTATTTCGCTCCAGTAAAAGGTTACAAGCATTTGAATGTTGCAAAGTTTGATAGGTATAGGACGCACAGTATAGAAGTTAGCGCCATTTAAAGTTTTATCAGTGGTTGATTTGGGACTCAAGGGTAGCATAGCTATGAACGATAGCTTAATTTGACAAGAGGCACGAGTACTTTATTGTCACAAAATTTTAAGATTTTATTACGCTCCAGTAAAAAGTTACAAGCATTTGAATGTTGCAAACTTTGATATGTATAGGACGCACCGTATAGAAGTTAGGACCATTTGAAGTTATATAAGTGTTTGATTTGGGACTCAAGGGTAGCATTGCTATGAGCGATAACTTTAATTGACAAGAGGCACGAGCACTTTATTGTCACAAAATTTCAAGGTTTTATTACGCTCCAGTAAAAAGTTACAAGCATTTGATTGTTGGAAATTTTGATAGGTATAGGACGCACCGTAAATAAGTTAGGACGCACCGTATAGAAGGTAGGGCCATTTGAAGTTTTGTCAGTGTTTGATTTAGGACTCAAGCATAGCTATGTGCGATAGCTTAAATTTATAAGAGGCACGAGTACATTATTGTCACAAAATTTCAAGATTTTATGAAGCTCCAGCAAAAAGTTACAAGAATTTGAATGTTACAAACTTTGATAGATATAGGACGCACCGTATAGAAGTTAGGGCCATTTGAAGTTTTATAAATTTTTTATATTGTAGTCAAGGGTAGCATAGCTATGAGCGATAGTTTAATTTGATAAGAGGCACGAGTTCTTTATTGTCACAAATTTTCATGATTTTATTACGCTCCAGTAAAAAATTACAAGAATTTGAATGTTGCAAACTTTGATAGGTATAGGACGCACCGTATATAAGTTAGGACGCACCGTATAGAAGTTGGGGCCATTTGAAGTTTTATAAGTGTTTTATAATGGAGTCAAGGGTAGCATAGCTATGAGCGATAGCTTAAGTTCACAAGAGGCTCGAATAATTTATTGTCACAAAATTTCAAGATTTTATTACGCTCCAGTAAAAAGTTACAAGCATTTAAATGTTGCAAACTTTGATAGGTGTAGGACCGTATAGAAGTTAGGGCCATTTGAAGGTTTATCAGTGTTTGATTTGGGAGTAAAGGGTAGCATAGCTATGAGCGATAATTTAAATTAATAAGAGGCACGAGTACTTTATTGTTACAAAATTTCAAGGTTTTATGACGCTCCAGTAAAAAGTTACAAGCAGTTGAATGTTGCAAACTTTGACAGGCATAGGACGCACCGTATAGAATTTAGGGCCATTTGAAGTTATATCAGTGTTTGATTTGGGACTCAAGGGTAGCATAGCTGTGAGCGATAACTTTAATTGACAAGAGGCACGAGCACTTTATTGTCACAAAATTTCAAGGTTTTATTACGCTCCAGTAAAAAGTTACAAGCATTTGATAGTTGCAAACTTTGATAGGTATAGGACGCACCGTATAGAAGTTAGGGCCATTTCAAGTTTTATAAGTGTTTGATTTGGGACTCAAGGGTAGCATAGCTATGAGCGATAGCTGAAATTGACAAGAGGCACGAGTACTTTATTGTCACAATATTTCAAGATTTTACTACACTCCAGTAAAAAGTTACAAGCATTTGAATGTTGCAAACTTTGATAGGTATAGGATGCACCATATAGAAGTTAGGGCCATTTGAAGTTTTATCAGTGTTTTATTTTGGACTAAAGGGTAGCATCGCTACGAACGATAGCTTAAATTGACAAGAAGCACGAGTACTTTATTGTCACAAAATTTCAAGATTTTATTTCGCTCCAGTAAAAGGTTACAAGCATTTGAATGTTGCAAAGTTTGATAGGTATAGGACGCACAGTATAGAAGTTAGCGCCATTTAAAGTTTTATCAGTGGTTGATTTGGGACTCAAGGGTAGCATAGCTATGAACGATAGCTTAATTTGACAAGAGGCACGAGTACTTTATTGTCACAAAATTTTAAGATTTTATTACGCTCCAGTAAAAAGTTACAAGCATTTGAATGTTGCAAACTTTGATATGTATAGGACGCACCGTATAGAAGTTAGGACCATTTGAAGTTATATAAGTGTTTGATTTGGGACTCAAGGGTAGCATTGCTATGAGCGATAACTTTAATTGACAAGAGGCACGAGCACTTTATTGTCACAAAATTTCAAGGTTTTATTACGCTCCAGTAAAAAGTTACAAGCATTTGATTGTTGGAAATTTTGATAGGTATAGGACGCACCGTAAATAAGTTAGGACGCACCGTATAGAAGGTAGGGCCATTTGAAGTTTTGTCAGTGTTTGATTTAGGACTCAAGCATAGCTATGTGCGATAGCTTAAATTTATAAGAGGCACGAGTACATTATTGTCACAAAATTTCAAGATTTTATGAAGCTCCAGCAAAAAGTTACAAGAATTTGAATGTTACAAACTTTGATAGATATAGGACGCACCGTATAGAAGTTAGGGCCATTTGAAGTTTTATAAATTTTTTATATTGTAGTCAAGGGTAGCATAGCTATGAGCGATAGTTTAATTTGATAAGAGGCACGAGTTCTTTATTGTCACAAATTTTCATGATTTTATTACGCTCCAGTAAAAAATTACAAGAATTTGAATGTTGCAAACTTTGATAGGTATAGGACGCACCGTATATAAGTTAGGACGCACCGTATAGAAGTTGGGGCCATTTGAAGTTTTATAAGTGTTTTATAATGGAGTCAAGGGTAGCATAGCTATGAGCGATAGCTTAAGTTCACAAGAGGCTCGAATAATTTATTGTCACAAAATTTCAAGATTTTATTACGCTCCAGTAAAAAGTTACAAGCATTTAAATGTTGCAAACTTTGATAGGTGTAGGACCGTATAGAAGTTAGGGCCATTTGAAGGTTTATCAGTGTTTGATTTGGGAGTAAAGGGTAGCATAGCTATGAGCGATAATTTAAATTAATAAGAGGCACGAGTACTTTATTGTTACAAAATTTCAAGGTTTTATGACGCTCCAGTAAAAAGTTACAAGCAGTTGAATGTTGCAAACTTTGACAGGCATAGGACGCGTCGTATAGAATTTAGGGCCATTTGAAATTTTATCAGTGTTTGATTTGGGAGTAAAGGGTAGCATAGCTATGAGCGATAATTTAAATTAATAAGAGGCACGAGTACTTTATTGTCTCAAAATTTCAAGGTTTTATGACGCTCCAGTAAAAAGTTACAAGCAGTTGAATGTTGCAAACTTTGACAGGCATAGGACGCACCGTATAGAATTTAGGGCCATTTGAAATTTTATCAGTGTTTGATTTGGGACTCAAGGGTAGCTTAGCTATGAGCGATAACTTAAATTAATAAGAGGCACGAGTACTTTATTGTTACAAAATTTCAAGGTTTTATGACGCTCCAGTAAAAGTTACTAGCATTTGATTGTTGCAAACTTTGATAGGTATAGGGCCCACCTATATAAGTTAGGACGCACCGTTTAGAAGTTAGGGCCATTTGAAGTTTTATCACTGTTTGGTTTGGGACTCAAGGGTAGCATAGCTGTGAGCGAAAGCTTAACACCAGAAACGCTTGAGTTGTCCCTTATGTCAACGGCAGAACTTCTTTACGCACGTCAACAGCAACACACCCGGGTATGTACATACGTTTTGTATGGGGAATGTCATGCCATTAGCATATAAATGCTAATATCTAACTCGTTTGTTGGAATTTCTTTTGTCTCTCCATTTCCCGCCATTCTGCATATTTTTTTATTTTGTTAGAAAGAGACAAAAGGTTCAAAACCAGTTTTACCCTTGCATTTTTTTATTGTGTTAGTAAGAGACAAAAGGTTCAGAACCAGTTTTACCCTTGCATTTTATTATTGTGTTAGTAAGAGACAAAAGGTTCAGAACCAGTTTTACCCTTGCAGGTAGTCATTGTACATACGTTTTTTATGGGAAATTGCATGCCGAGAAATGGCGGGAAATGAAGAGACAAAAGAAATTTGCAGAAATTTCATTCTTTGTAGTTTCGTCAGCAAATTTAGTTTACATTTGTGATTGGAAGTGAAAAGACGTTTCTGTTAATTTTGTAGAAATAAAAAAATAAAATAAAAGTGAAATGGCAGATGGTGAATGGCTTACTCCACGACAACTAAGTGCACTTTCTTACGAAGAACAGCAAGCATATATTCGGCAAACGCTTGAAGAGAGCCAGGAAGCAATAAGTGACCACGATTCAATAGTTGATGACGAGGCTTTGGATGAATGTGTAGGTGATATTGGTTTCGATGACTCAGACTTTGAAGAGCCCACGTTACCAGAATATGACACAGAGGACGACAGTGATTCTGATGAAGAACTTGAAGATGCGCCAATTGAAACTGGGGAATATTTTACTGCCAGAGATGGTAATGTTTGGTCTTCGATACAACCACAACCTGTTAGATTCCGTACGCACAACATTCTAAGAAGTGCACAATCTGGACCAGTACGGGCAACGCAAGGTTTGACCATTGCAGAAACTTTCAAATTGATAATGTCAGGCGAAATATGCGACATAATTATTCGTGAATCAAATCGAAAGGCAAGGCAATTCTTTGATGATGGCAATACAAAACATCCAACAAGAGAACCCAGATCATGGATTCCCATAACAGAAAATGAATTTGATGCATATTTGGGCGTACTTTTGCTAAGTGGTGTTACACATTCCGGTTACGTGCATACGAAAGATTTGTGGAAAACTAAATCACATCCATTATATCGTGCTGCAATGAGTGTACGACGATTTTGGGCAATTAGCCGCTTTATTCGTTTTGATAATGGAAACACACGCCAGCATCGCAAACAAACTGACAAAGCAGCAGCAATATCGGACGTTTTTTTGATGCTAAACAGCTGTCTTCGTAGATATTACGTGGCAGGAGCCAACGTCACCGTAGATGAACAATTGTATGCTTATCGTTGTGGAACTGGTTTCACGCAATACATACCATCAAAACCTGCCAAATATGGGATAAAAGTGTGGTGGGTGTGCGACTCCATTTCGTCCTATCCATTGCAGGTACTATCAATATTGTTGAAAATATAAATACCTAAATTGAATTTAATTTTTCAATGCAGGGACAAATCTATACAGGAATGGCACCGTCTAGTGAACGTGAAAAAAACGTTGGTGAAAGAGTAGTAAAAGATTTATGTGTCAACCTTTTTGTTGGAAGTGGAAGAAATATTGTATGTGACAACTTTTTCACTAGCTACAACTTGGCAAAATGTTTGATGATAGACAATAATTTATCTATATTGGGTACTTGCAACAAAAGGCGTACATTCGTGCCAGCAGCATTTGCCAACCCCAAAGGACGTGAGGCTGAATCATCAATGTTTGGGTTCTATAATCATGTTACGATTTGCTCGTACGTGCCCAAGAAAAACAAGGCGGTTGTAATATTGTCTACTTCTCATTATACAACAGAAACGGCCGGTCCTAAGAAGAAGCCATTGCTTATATTGGACTACAACAAAACCAAAGGTGGAGTTGATAACATGGACATGTGCTTGTCAGAATATAGTACCAAGCGGCGCACAAATAGATGGCCTTTGGCTTTCTTTTATAATATTGTGGACGTTGCTGCGTTTGCTGCATACATAATATACGTTGACAACAACACTCACCTGAAATCATATACAAGCCGCCGTAGGATGTTTCTCCATGAGCTAAGCGAGCAACTATGCAAGCCAGAAATAGAGAGAAGGGCGAATGACAGCAGCATATCCAGAGTTTTTTCAACCCGCAACGCCATCGAAGCCATGATGGGTACGGGGGTACGGGAGTAAAGGGGAATTGCTACATCTGCTCCAAACGACGCCCTACTCGTAAAGCATGCACATTATGCAAGAAACCAGTGTGCGCAGAGCATTCCAAAGACTTGCCGCAATGCGATAGATGTAATTGAATTTCAATAATTTTAAATTGTTTCGTAGTTTTTTTAATATTTTCTTAATAAGTATTTTTTAGTTTATAATAATTTTTATACCATAAGTATTTTTTTCACTCAAAAGAAACTATACTTTTCAAAAATATCATCATATTTGCATGCGTTTTACTATACATAGCCCATATACCCAGGTATGTATGCTGTTGACGTAAGGGTGCAACTTTGTAAATGGGCTTTATCTACCAAACGGATGACCCAATCCTAACCAAAGTTAAGACTATTGCGTAAAACAGTTTTCGCTAGGATATCACGAAATTTCAAGTCGATCCAATTATCCAGTTCAGAGCTACAGCGTTTTGAAAACGCTAAACATACCCAGGTATGTTGCCGTTGACATAAGGGTTAATAAGAGGTAAGTGTACTTTATTGTCACAAAAGTTCAAGGTTTTATGAGGCTCCAGTAAAAATTTACAAGCATTTAAATGTTGCAAACTTTGATAGGTATAGGTTGCACCGTATAAAAGTTAGGGCCATTTGAAGTTTTATCAGTGTTTTATTTGGGACTCAAGGGTAGCATAGCTATGAGCGATAACCTTAATTGACAAGAGGCACGAGTATTTTATTGTTAAAAAATTTCAAGATATTATTACGCTCCAGTAAAAAGTTACAAGCATTTGAATGTTGCAAACTTTGATAGGTATAGGACGCACCGTATAGAAGTAAGGGCCATTTGAAGTTTTATCAGTGTTTGATTTGGGACTCAAGGGTAGCTTAGCTATGAGCGATAGCTTAAATAAATAAGAGGCACGAGTACTTTATTGTCACAAAATTTCAAGGTCTTATGACGCTCCAGTAAAAAATTACAATCATTTGATTGTTGCAAATTTTGATGGGTATAGGTTGTACCGTATGTCAGTTAGGTCGCACCGTATAGAAGTTAGAGCCGTTTGAAGTTTTATAAGCGTTTTATATTGGAGTCAAGGGTAGCATAGCTATGAGCGATAGCTTAAATTGACAAGAGTCTCGAGAACCATATTGTCACAAATTTTCAAGATTTTATTACGCTCCAGTAAAAAGTTACAAGCATTTAAATGTTGCAAACTTTGATAGGTGTAGGACCGTATAGAAGTTAGGGCCATTTGAAGTTTTATCAGTGTTTGATTTGGGACTATAGGGTAGCATAGCTATGAGCGATAATTTAAATTAACAAGAGGCACGAGTACTTTATTGTCTCAAAATTTCAAGGTTTTATGACGCTCCAGTAAAAAGTTACAAGCAGTTGAATGTTGCAAACTTTGATAGGTATAGGACTCCCCGTATAGAAGTTAGGGCCATTTAAAATTTTATCAGTGTTTGATATGGGACTCAAGGGTGGCATAGCTATTAGCGATAGCTTAAATTGACAAGAGGCTCGAGGACTTTATTGTCACAAAATTTCAAGGTTTTATGACGCTCCAGTGAAAGGTTAGAAGCATTTGAATGTTGCAAACTTTGATAGGTATAGGACGCACCGTGTAGAAGATAGGGCCATTTGAAGTTTTGTCAGTGTTGGATTTGGGACTCAAGTGTAGCATAGCTATGAGCGATAGCTTAAATTGATAAGAGACTCGAGTACTTTATTGTCACAATATTACAAGATTTTATTACGCTCCAATAAAAAGTTACAAGCATTTGAATGTTACAAACTTTGATAGGTATAGGTTGCACCGTATAGAAGTTTGGGCCATTTGAAGTTTTATCAGTGTTTGGTTTGGGACTCAAGGTTAGCATAGCTATGAGCGATAGCTTAAATTAATAAGAGGTACGTGTACTTTATTGTCACAAAATTTCAAGGTTTTATGACGCTCCAGTAAAAAGTTACAAGCATTTGAATGTTGCAAACTTTGATAGGTATAGGTTGCACCGTATAGAAGTTAGGGCCATTTGAAGTTTTATCAGTGTTTGATTTGGGACTCAAGGGTAGCATAGCTATGAGCGATAACCTTAATTGACAAGAGGCACGAGTAGTTTATTGTCACAAAATTTGAAGGTTTTATTACGCTCCAGTAAAAAGTTACAAGCATTTGATTGTTGCAAACTTTGATAGGTATAGGACGCACCATATACAAGTTAGGACCATTTGAAGTTTTATGAGTGTTTGATTTGGGACTCAAGGGTAGCATAGCTATCAGCGATAGCTTAAATTGATAACAGGCACGAGTAATTTTTTGTCACAAAATTTCAAGGTTTTATGACGCTCCAGTAAAAAGTTACAAACATTTGATTGTTGCAAACTTTGATAGGTATAGGACCCACCGTATATAAGTTAGGACGCACCGTTTAGAAGTTAGGGCCATTTGAAGTTTTATAAGTGTTTTATATTGGAGTCAAGGATAGCATAGCTATGAGCGATAGCTTAAATTGATAAGAGGCTCGAGTACTTTATTGTCACAATATTACAAGATTTTATTACGCTCTAATCAAAATTTACAAGCATTTAAATGTTGCAAACTTTGATAGGTGTATGACGCACCGTATAGAAGTTAGGGCCATTTGAAATTTTATCAGTGTTTGGCTTGGGACTCAAGGGTAGCATAGCTATGAGCGATAGCTTAAATAAATAAGAGGCACGAGTACTTTATTGTCACAAAATTTCAAGGTCTTATGACGCTCCAGTAAAAAGTTACAATCATTTGATTGTTGCAAATTTTGATGGGTATAGGTTGCACCGTATTTCAGTTAGGTCGCACCGTATAGAAGTTAGGGCCGTTTGAAGTTTTATAAGCGTTTTATATTGGAGTCAAGGGTAGCATAGCTATGAGCGATAGCTTAAATTGACAAGAGTCTCGAGAACCATATTGTCACAAATTTTCAAGATTTTATTACGCTCCAGTAAAAAGTTACAAGCATTTAAATGTTACAAACTTTGATAGGTGTAGGACCGTATAGAAGTTAGGGCCATTTGAAGTTTTATCAGTGTTTGATTTGGGACTAGAGGGTAGCATAGCTATGAGCGATAATTTAAATTAACAAGAGGCACGAGTACTTTATTGTCTCAAAATTTCAAGGTTTTATGACGCTCCAGTAAAAAGTTACAAGCAGTTGAATGTTGCAAACTTTGATAGGTATAGGACTCCCCGTATAAAAGTTAGGGCCATTTGAAATTTTATCAGTGTTTGATATGGGACTCAAGGGTGGCATAGCTATTAGCGATAGCTTAAATTGACAAGAGGCTCGAGGACTTTATTGTCACAAAATTTCAAGGTTTTATGACGCTCCAGTGAAAGGTTAGAAGCATTTGAATGTTGCAAACTTTGATAGGTATAGGACGCACCGTGTAGAAGATAGGGCCATTTGAAGTTTTATCAGTGTTTTATTTTGGAGTCAAGGGTAGCATAACTATGAGCGATAGTTTAAATTGATAAGAGGCACGACTACTTTATTGTCACAAAATTTCCAGGTTTTATGGCGCAACAAACTTACAAGCATTTGAATGTTGCAAACTTTGATAGGTATAGGACGCACCGTATAGAAGTTAGGCCAATTTGAAATTTTATCAGTGTTTGATTTGGGACTCTTGGGAAGCTTAGTTATGAGCGATAGCTTAAATAAATAAGAGGCACGAGTACTTTATTGTCACAAAATTTCAAGGTTTTATGACGCTCCAGTAAAAGGTTACAAACATTTGAATGTTGCAAACTTTGATAGGTATAGGACGCACCGTATAGAAGTTAGGGCAATTTGAACATTTATCAGAGTTTGATTTGGGACTCTTGGGTAGCTTAGGTATGAGCATTAGCTTAAATAAATAAGAGGCACGAGTACTTTATTGTCACAAAATTTCAAGGTTTTATGACGCTCCAGTAAAAATTTAGAAGCATTTAAATGTTGCAAACTTTGTAGGACGCACCGTATAGAAGTTAGGGCCATTTGAAATTTTATCAGCGTTTGATTTGGGACTCAAGCTTAGCTATGAGCGATAGCTTAAATTGATAAGAGGCACGAGTACTTTATTGTTTCAAGATTTTATTACGCTCCAGTAAAAAGTTACAAGAATTTGAATGTTCCAAACTTTGATAGATATAGGACGCACCGTATATAAGTTAGGGCCATTTGAAGTTTTATCAGTGTTTGATGTGGGACTCACGGACAGCATAGCTTTGAGCGATAGCTTAAATTGACAAGAGGCACGAGTACTTTATTGTCGCAAAATTTCAAGATTTTGTTACCCTCCAGTAAAAAGTTACAAGCATTTGAATGTTGCAAACTTTGATAGGTATAGGACTCCCCGTATAGTAGTTAGGGCCATTTGAAATTTTATCAGTGTTTGATATGGGACTCAGGGGTAGCATAGCTATTAGCGATAGCTTAAATTGACAAGAGGCTCGAGGACTTTATTGTCACAAAATTTCAAGGTTTTATGACGCTCCAGTGAAAGGTTAGAAGCATTTGAATGTTGCAAACTTTGACAGGTATAGGACGCACCGTGTAGAAGATAGGGCCATTTGAAGTTTTATCAGTGTTTTATTTTGGAGTCAAGGGTAGCATAGTTATGAGCGATAGCTTAAATAAATAAGAGGCACGAGTACTTTATTGTCACAAAATTTCAAGGTCTTATGACGCTCCAGTAAAAAGTTACAATCATTTGATTGTTGCAAATTTTGATAGGTATAGGTTGCACCGTATGTCAGTTAGGTCGCACCGTATAGAAGTTAGGGCCGTTTGAAATTTTATAAGCGTTTTATATTGGAGTCAAGGGTAGCATAGCTATGAGCGATAGCTTAAATTGACAAGAGTCTCGAGAACCATATTGTCACAAATTTTCAAGATTTTCTTACGCTCCAGTGAAAAGTTACAAGCATTTTAATGTTACAAACTTTGAGAGGTGTAGGACCGTATAGAAGTTAGGGCCATTTGAAGTTTTATCAGAGTTTGATTTGGGACTCAAGGGTAGCTTAGCTATGAGCGATAACTTAAATTAATAAGAGGCACGAGTACTTTATTGTCACAAAATTTCAAGGTTTTATGACGCTCCAGTAAAAAGTTACAAGCATTTGAATGTTGCAAAGTTTGATAGGTATAGGTTGCACCGTATAGAAGTTAGGGCCATTTGAAGTTTTATCAGTGTTTGATTTGGGACTCAAGGGTAGCATAGCTATGAGCGATAACCTTAATTGACAAGAGGCACGAGTACTTTATTGTCACAAAATTTGAAGGTTTTTGTACGCTCCAGTAAAAAGTTACAAGCATTTGATTGTTGCAAACTTTGATTGGTATAGGACGCACCATATACAAGTTTGGACCATTTGAAGTTTTATGAGTGTTTGATTTGGGACTCTTGGGTAGCTTAGCTATGAGCGATAGCTTAAATAAATAAGAGGCACGAGTACTTTATTGTCACAAAATTTCAAGGTTTTGTGACGCTCCAGTAAAAATTTAGAAGCATTTAAATGTTGCAAACTTTGTAGGACGCACCGTATAGAAGTTAGGGCCATTTGAAATTTTATCAGCGTTTGATTTGGGACTCAAGCTTAGCTATGAGCGATAGCTTAAATTGATAAGAGGCACGAGTACTTTATTGTTTCAAGATTTTATTACGCTCCAGTAAAAAGTTACAAGAATTTGAATGTTCCAAACTTTGATAGATATAGGACGCACCGTATATAAGTTAGGGCCATTTGAAGTTTTATCAGTGTTTGATGTGGGACTCACGGACAGCATAGCTTTGAGCGATAGCTTAAATTGACAAGAGGCACGAGTACTTCATAGTCACAAAATTTCAAGATTTTATTACCCTCCAGTAAAAAGTTACAAGCATTTGAATGTTGCAAACTTTGATAGGTATAGGACGCACCGTGTTGAAGATAGGGCCATTTGTAGTTTTATCAGTGGTTTATTTTGGAGTCAAGGGTAGCATAACTATGAGCGATAGTTTAAATTGATAAGAGGCACGACAACTTTATTGTCACAAAATTTCCAGGTTTTATGGCGATACAAAGTTACAAGCATTTGAATGTTGCAAACTTTGATAGGTATAGGACGCACCGTATAGAAGTTAGGGCAATTTGAAATTTTATCAGTGTTTCATTTGGGACTCAAGGGTAGCTTAGCTATGAGCGATAGCTTAAATAAATAAGAGGCACGAGTACTTTATTGTCTCAAAATTTCAAGGTTTTATGACGCTCCAGTAAAAAGTTAGAAGTAGTTGAATGTTGCAAACTTTGATAGGTATAGGATGCACCGTATAGATTTTAGGGCCATTTGAAATTTTATCAGAGTTTGATTTTTGACTCAAGGGTAGCTTAGCTATGAGCGATAACTTAAATTATTAAGAGGCACGAGTACTTTATTGTCACAAAATTTCAAGGTTTTATGACGCTCCAGTAAAAAGTTACAAGCATTTGATTGTTGCAAACTTTGATAGGTGTATGACGCACCGTATAGAAGTTTGGGCCATTTGAAGTTTTGTCAGTGTTTGGTTTGGGACTCAAGGTTAGCATAGCTATGAGCGATAGCTTAAATTAATAAGAGGTACGTGTACTTTATTGTCACAAAATTTCAAGGTTTTATGACGCTCCAGTAAAAAGTTACAAGCATTTGAATGTTGCAAACTTTGATAGGTATAGGTTGCACCGTATAGAAGTTAGGGCCATTTGAAGTTTTATCAGTGTTTGATTTGGGACTCAAGGGTAGCATAGCTATGAGCGATAACCTTAATTGACAAGAGGCACGAGTAGTTTATTGTCACAAAATTTGAAGCTTTTATTACGCTCCAGTAAAAAGTTACAAGCATTTGATTGTTGCAAACTTTGATAGGTATAGGACGCACCATATACAAGTTAGGACCATTTGAAGTTTTATGAGTGTTTGATTTGGGACTCAAGGGTAGCATAGCTATCAGCGATAGCTTAAATTGATAACAGGCACGAGTAATTTTTTGTCACAAAATTTCAAGGTTTTATGACGCTCCAGTAAAAAGTTACAAACATTTGATTGTTGCAAACTTTGATAGGTATAGGACCCACCGTATATAAGTTAGGACGCACCGTTTAGAAGTTAGGGCCATTTGAAGTTTTATAAGTGTTTTATATTGGAGTCAAGGATAGCATAGCTATGAGCGATAGCTTAAATTGATAAGAGGCTCGAGTACTTTATTGTCACAATATTACAAGATTTTATTACGCTCTAATCAAAATTTACAAGCATTTAAATGTTGCAAACTTTGATAGGTGTATGACGCACCGTATAGAAGTTAGGGCCATTTGAATTTTATCAGTGTTTGGCTTGGGACTCAAGGGTAGCATAGCTATGAGCGATAGCTTAAATTAATAAGAGGTACGTGTACTTTATTGTCACACAATTTCAAGGTTTTATGACGCTCCAGTAAAAAATTACAAGCATTTGATTGTTGCAAACTTTGATAGCTATAGGACGCACCGTATAGAAGTTAGGGCCATTTGAAGTTTTATCAGTGTTTGGTTTGGGACTCAAGGGTAGCATAGCTATGAGCGATAGCTTAAATTAATAAGAGGTACGTGTACTTTATTGTCACAAACTTTGAAGGTTTTATTGCGCTCCAGTAAAAAGTTACAGGCATTTGATTGTTGCAAACTTTGATAGGTATAGGACGCACCATATAGAAGTTTGGGCCATTTGAAGTTTTGTCAGTGTTGGATTTGGGACTCAAGTGTAGCATAGCTATGAGCGATAGCTTAAATTGATAAGAGACTCGAGTACTTTATTGTCACAATATTACAAGATTTTATTACGCTCCAATAAAAAGTTACAAGCATTTAAATGTTGCAAACTTTGATGGGTGTATGACGCACCGTATAGAAGTTTGGGCCGTTTGAAGTTTTGTCAGTGTTGGATCTGGGACTCAAGGGTAGCATAGCTATAAGCGATAGCTTAAATTGATAAGAGGCACGAGTTCTTTTTTTTCACAAAATTTCAAGATTTTATTCCGCTCCAGTAAAAAGTTACAAGAATTTCAATGTTCCAAACTTTGATAGCTATAGGACGCACCGTATATAAGTTAGGACGCACCGTATAGAAGTAAGGGCCATTTGCTGTTTTATCAGTGGTTGATTTGGGACTCAACGGTAGCATAGCAATGAACGATAGCTTAATTTGACAAGAGGCACGAGTACTTTATTGTCACAAAATTTCAAGATTTTATTACCCTCCAGTAAAAAGTTACAAGCATTTGATTGTTGCAAACTGTGATAGGTATAGGTTGCACCGTATAGAAGTTAGGGTCATTTGAAGTTTTATCAGTGTTTGATTTGGGACTCAAGGATAGCATAGCTATGAGCGATAGCTGAAATTGACAAGAGGCACGAGTACTTTATTGTCAGAAAATTTCAAGATTTTACTACACTCTAGGAAAAAATTACAAGCATTTGAATGTTGCAAACTTTGATAGGAATAGGATGCACCATATAAAAGTTCGGGCCATTTGACGTTTTTTCAGTGTTTGGTTTGGGACTCAAGGGTAGCATCGCTATGAACGATAGCTTAAATTGACAAGAAGCAAGAGTACTTTATTGTCACAAAATTTCAAGATTTTATTACGCTCCAGTAAAAGGTTACAAGCATTTGGATGTTGCAAACTTTGATAGGTATAGGACGCACCGTATAGAAGTTAGGGCCATTTGAAGATTGATCAGTGTTTTATTTTGGAGTCAAGGGTAGCATAACTATGAGCGATAGCTTAAATTAATAAGAGGCACAAGAACTTTATTGTCACAAAATTTCAAGATTTTATTACGCTAAAGTAAAAAGTTACAAGTATTTGATGTTGCAAACTTTGATAGGTATAGGACGCACCGTATAGAAAGTAGTGCCATTTGAAATTTTATCAGTGTTCATTTTTATCAGGGACTCAAGGGTAGCTTAGCTATGAGCGATGGCTTAAATTAATAAGAGGCACTAGTACTTTATTGTCAAAAATTTTCTAGGTTTTAAGACGCTCCAGTAAAAAGTTACAAGAATTTGATTGTTGCAAACTTTGATAGGTATAGGACGCACCGTAAATAAGTTAGGACGCACCGTATAGAAGGTAGGGCTATTTGAAGTTTTATCAGTGTTTGATTTAGGACTCAAGCATAGCTATGTGCGACAACATAAATTTATAAGAGGCACAAGTACTTTATTGGCACAAAATTTCAAGATTTTATTACGCTCCAGTAAAAAGCTACAAGAATTTGAATTTTCCAAAATTTTGATAGGTATGGGACGCACCGTATAGAAGTTAGGGCCATTTGAAATTTAATCAGTGTTTGATTTGGGACTCAAGGGTAGCTTAGCTATGAGCGATAACTTAAATTAATAAGAGGCACGAGTACTTTATTGTCACAAAATTTCAAGGTTTTATGACGCTCCAGTAAAAAGTTACAAGCATTTGAATGTTGCAAAGTTTGATAGGTATAGGTTGCACCGTATAGAAGTTAGGGCCATTTGAAGTTTTATCAGTGTTTGATTTGGGACTCAAGGGTAGCATAGCTATGAGCGATAACCTTAATTGACAAGAGGCACGAGTACTTTATTGTCACAAAATTTGAAGGTTTTTGTACGCTCCAGTAAAAAGTTACAAGCATTTGATTGTTGCAAACTTTGATTGGTATAGGACGCACCATATACAAGTTTGGACCATTTGAAGTTTTATGAGTGTTTGATTTGGGACTCTTGGGTAGCTTAGCTATGAGCGATAGCTTAAATAAATAAGAGGCACGAGTACTTTATTGTCACAAAATTTCAAGGTTTTGTGACGCTCCAGTAAAAATTTAGAAGCATTTAAATGTTGCAAACTTTGTAGGACGCACCGTATAGAAGTTAGGGCCATTTGAAATTTTATCAGCGTTTGATTTGGGACTCAAGCTTAGCTATGAGCGATAGCTTAAATTGATAAGAGGCACGAGTACTTTATTGTTTCAAGATTTTATTACGCTCCAGTAAAAAGTTACAAGAATTTGAATGTTCCAAACTTTGATAGATATAGGACGCACCGTATATAAGTTAGGGCCATTTGAAGTTTTATCAGTGTTTGATGTGGGACTCACGGACAGCATAGCTTTGAGCGATAGCTTAAATTGACAAGAGGCACGAGTACTTCATAGTCACAAAATTTCAAGATTTTATTACCCTCCAGTAAAAAGTTACAAGCATTTGAATGTTGCAAACTTTGATAGGTATAGGACGCACCGTATAGAAGTTAGGGCCATTTGAAGATTGATCAGTGTTTTATTTTGGAGTCAAGGGTAGCATAACTATGAGCGATAGCTTAAATTAATAAGAGGCACAAGAACTTTATTGTCACAAAATTTCAAGATTTTATTACGCTAAAGTAAAAAGTTACAAGTATTTGATGTTGCAAACTTTGATAGGTATAGGAAGCACCGTATAGAAGGTAGGGACATTTGAAATTTTGCCAGTGCTTTATTTGGGACTCAAGGGTAGCTTAGCTATGAGTGATAACCTTAATTGACAAGAGGCACGAGTACAATATTGGCACAAAATTATAAGGTTTTATTACGATCCAGTAAAAAGTTACAAGCATTTGATTGTTGCAAACTTTGATAGGTATGGGACGCACCGTATAGAAGTAAGGGCCATTTGCAGTTTTATCAGTGGTTGATTTGGGACTCAACGGTAGCATAGCTATGAACGATAGCTTAATTTGACAAGAGGCACGAGTACTTTATTATCACAAAATTTCAAGATTTTATTACGCTCCAGTAAAAAGTTACAAGCATTTGAATGTTGCAAACTTTGATAGGTATAGGTTGCACCGTATAGAAGTTAGAGCCATTTGAAGCTTTATCAGTGTTTTATTTGGGACTCAAAGTTAGCATAGCTATGAGCGATAACCTTAATTGACAAGAGGCACGAGTACTTTATTGTCACAAAATTTCAAGGTTTTATTACGCTCCAGTAAATAAAAAAAGCAGACAGTCCCTGCAGGCTGTGTCAGAGACACGGCCATTAAGTTTAACGTAGAATACGCCATCCGATAAGACAGAAAACATATATAACAATAAATGAGAAATAATATAAGCAAATGAATTTATTTATTTGATAGTTACTTTTGATAATATACATAAGCTTATGGTAGGAAAAATAGGATAAATATGTTTTTAAATTAAAAGAGTAAGGATAAATGATAAATAATAGACGCAAATCAATTTGATTATTTGAAAGTTACTTTTGATAATATGGGCTTATGATAGGAAAAATAGGATGAATATGTTTTTAAATTAACATTCAAATTTCTCGCAAAAACTAAGTCAATGGTTGTGTTATCAATAGTTGTGGGAGCATCGTTTCGAATCTAATCCAAATTAAATGTATCGCTCATATATTTCGCCAATCTGGTATTTGAAGTTATATATGTGTTAAAATCACCACCAAAAAGCATACTGACATCTGTAGCACTTTCATTTAACATAAAAATGTATGAATTAATTTTTTCATATATTTTTTATAATTATATATCCATGTTAAATTTAAATTCACATTTAACATTTTGTTTCACTTAAATACATAAGTAAATATACGAAATTTCAATATTTCATCAATCAAAACAACAGCCGAAGATTTCTGTCCACACTGAAACAGCAGCATAGTTTGTGTTCACGCTACAAACTCGAACACTCAACCAAACACCACACATATGTTTGAGTGTATGTGTTTAAATAATTTTCATTTGAGAAATTTAAATATTAGGAAGATATCAACCTATGTGAAATGTATATCAAACGAAAGATAACATCTTCATTTACCCACAAAAAAATTTAAAAAAAGCTATCTCGCCGTTTCCTCATAATCAATGAAATAAAGATTACAACAATAACAAACTGACATGACTGCCTATACCGTAAGGTAAGACGTATTCTACGCCAAAAGTTACAAGCATTTGATTGTTGCAAACTTTGATAGGTATAGGATGCACCGTATAGAAGTTAGGACCATTTGAAGTTTTATCAGTGTTTGATTTGGTGCTCAAGGGTAGCATAGCTATGAGCGATAGCTTAAATTGACAAGAGGCACGATTACTTTATTGTCACAAAATTTCAAGATTTTATTACACTCCAGTAAAAAGTTACAAGCATTTGAACGTTGCAAACTTTGATAGGTAAAGGACGCACCGTATAGAAGTTAGGGGCATTTGAAATTATATCAGTGTTTGAGTTGGGAATCAAGGGTAGCATAGCTATGAGCGATAACTTTAATTGACAAGAGGCACTAGCACTTTATTGTCACAAAATTTCAAGGTTTTATTACGCTCCAGTAAAAAGTTACAAGCATTTGATTGTTGCAAACTTTGATAGGTATAGGACGCACCGTATATAAGTTAGGGCCATTTGAAGTTTTATCAGTGTTTGATTTGGGACTCAAGGGTAGCATCGCTATGAACGATAGACAAGAAGCAAGAGTACTTTATTGTCACAAAATTTCAAGCTTTTATTACGCTCCAGTAAAAGGTTACAAGCATTTGAATGTAGCAAACTTTGATAGGTATAGGACGCACCGTATAGAAGTTAGGGCCATTTGAAGTTTTATCAGTGTTTTATTTTGGAGTCAAGGGTAGCATAACTATGAGCGATAGCTTAAATTAATAAGAGGCACAAGAACTTTATTGTCACAAAATTTCTAGATTTTATTACCCTCCAGTAAAAAGTTACAAGAATTTGATTGTTGCAAACTTTGATAGGTATAGGACGTAAATAAGTTAGGACGAACCGTATAGAAGGTAGGGCCATTTGAAGTTTTATCAGTGTTTGATTTAGGACTGAAGCATAGCTATGCGCGACAGCTTAAATTTATAAGAGGCACGAGAACTTTATTGTCTTATTGTATTAAGCTACAAGAATTTGAATTTTCCACACTTTGATAGCTATAGGACGCACCTTATAGAAGTTAGGGCCATTTGAAGTTTTATCAGTGTTTGGTTTGGGATTCAAGGGTAGCATAAGAGGCACGTGTACTTTATTGTCACAAAATTTCAAGGTTCTATTACGCTCTAGTAAAAAGTTACAAGAATTTAATTGTTACAAACTTTGATAGGTATAGGACGCACCGTATAGAAGTTAGGGCCATTTGAAGTTATATCAGTGTTTGATTTGGGACTCAAGGGCAGCATAGCTATGAGCGATAACTTTAATTGACAAGAGGCACGAGCACTTTATTGTCACAAAATTTCAAGGTTTTATTACGCTCCAGTAAAAAGTTACAAGCATTTGATTGTTGCAAACTTTGATAGGTGTAGGACGCACCGTATAGAAGTTAGGGCCATTTGAAGTTTTATCAGTGTTTGATTTGGGACTCAAGGGTGGCATAGCTATGAGCGATAGCTGAAATTGGCAAGAGGGACGAGTACTTTATTGTCACAATATATCAAGATTTTACTACACTCCAGTAAAAAGTTACAAGCATTTGAATGTTGCAAATTTTGATAGGTATAGGATGCACCATATAGAAGTTTGGGCCATTTGAAGTTTTATCAGTGTTTTATTTTGGACTAAAGGGTAGCATCGCTACGAACGATAGCTTAAATTGACAAGAAGCACGAGTACTTTATTGTCACAAAATTTCAAGACTTTATTTCGCTCCAGTAAAAGGTTACAAGCATTTGAATGTTGCAAACTTTGATATGTATAGGACGCACCGTATAGAAGTTAGGGCCATTTGAAGTTATATCAGTGTTTGATTTGGGACTCAAGGGTAGCATAGCTATGAGCGATAACTTTAATTGACAAGAGGCACGAGCACTTTATTGTCACAAACTTTCAAGGTTTTATTACGCTCCAGTAAAAAGTTACAAGCATTTGATTGTTGCAAACTTTGATAGGTATAGGACGCACCGTAAATAAGTTAGGACGCACTGTATAGAAGGTAGGGCCATTTGAAGTTTTGTCAGTGCTTGATTTAGGACTCAAGCATAGCTATGTGCGATAGCTTAAATTTATAAGTGGCACGAGTACTTTATTGTCACAAAATTTCAAGATTTTATTAAGCTCCAGTAAAAAGTTACAAGAATTTGAACGTTCCAAACTTTGATAGATATAGGACGCACCGTATAGAAGTAAGGGCCATTTGAAGTTTTATAAATTTTTTATCTTGTAGTCAAGGGTAGCATAGCTATGAGCGATAGCTTAATTTGATAAGAGGCACGAGTACTTTATTGTCACAAATTTTCATGATTTTATTACGATCCAGTAAAAAATTACAAGAATTTGAATGTTGCAAACTTTGATAGGTATAGGACGCACCGTATAGAATTTAGGGCCATTTGAAATTTTATCAGTGTTTGATTTGGGACTCAAGGACAGCATAGCAATGAGCGATAGCTTAAATTGACAAGAGGCACGAGTACTTTATTGTCACAAAATTTCAAGATTTTTTTGCGCTCCAGTAAAAAGTTACAAGCATTTGAATGTTGCAAACTTTGATAGGTATAGGACGCACCGTATAGAAGTTAGGGCCCTTTGACATTTTATCAGTGTTTGATTTGAGACTCAAGGGTAGCATAGCTATGAGCGATAGGTTCAATTAATAAAAGGTACGAGTACTTTATTGTCACAAAATTTCAATGTTTTATGACGCTCCAGTAAAAAGTTACAAGCATATGATTGTTGCAAACTTTGATAGGTATAGGACGCACCGTATATAAGTTAGGACGCACCGTATAGAAGTTGGGGCCATTTGAAGTTTTATAAGTGTTTTAAAATGGAGTCAAGGGTAGCATAGCTATGAGCGATAGCTTAAGTTCACAAGCGGCTCGAATAATTTATTGTTCAAAATTTCAAGATTTTATTACGCTCCAGTAAAAAGTTACGAGCATTTAAATGTTGCAAACTTTGATAGGTGTAGGACCGTATAGAAGTTAGGGATATTTGAAGTTTTATCAGTGTTTGATTTGGGAGTAAAGGGTAGCATAGCTATGAGCGATAATTTAAATTAACAAGAGGCACGAGTACTTTATTGTCTCAAAATTTCAAGGTTTTATGACGCTCCAGTAAAAAGTTACAAGCAGTTGAATGTTGCAAACTTTGACAGGTATAGGACGCACCGTATAGAACTTAGGGCCATTTGAAATTTTATCAGTGTTTGATTTGGGATTCAAGGGTAGCTTAGCTATGAGCGATAACTTAAATTAATAAGAGGCACGAGTACTTTATTGTCACAAAATTTCAAGGTTTTATGACGCTCCAGTAAAAAGTTACTAGCATTTGATTGTTGCAAACTTTGATAGGTATAGGGCCCACCGTATATAAGTTAGGACGCACCGTTTAGAAGTTAGGGCCATTTGAAGTTTTATCACTGTTTGGTTTGGGACTCAAGGGTAGCATAGCTATGAGCGAAAGCTTAAATTAATAAGAGGTAAGTGTACTTTATTGTCACAAAATTTCAATATTTTATTACGCTCCAGTAACAAGTTACAAGCATTTGAACGTTGCAAACTTTGATACGACGCTCCGTATAGAAGTTAGGGCCATTTGAAGTTATATCAGTGTTTGATTTGGGACTCAAGGGTAGCATAGCTATGAGCGATAACTTTAATTGACAAGATGCACGAGCACTTTATTGTCACAAAATTTCAAGGTTTTATTACGCTCTAGTAAAAAGTTACAAGCATTTGATTGTTGCAAACTTTGATAGGTATAGGACGCACCGTATAGAAGTTAGGGCCATTTGAAGTTTTATCAGTGTTTGACTTGGGACTCAAGGGTAGCATAGCTATGAGCGATAGCTGAAATTGGCAAGAGTACTTTTATTGTCACAATATTTCAAGATTTTACTACACTCCAGTAAAAAGTTACAAGCATTTGAATGTTGCAAACTTTGATAAGTATATGATGCACCATATAGAAGTTAGGGCCATTTGAAGTTTTGTCAGTGTTTTATTTTGGACTAAAGGGTAGCATCGCTACGAACGATAGCTTAAATTGACAAGAAGCACGAGTACTTTATTGTCACAAAATTTCAAGATTTTATTACGCTCCAGTAAAAAGTTACAAGCATTTGAATGTTGCAAACTTTGATATGTATAGGACGCACCGTGTAGAAGTTAGGGCCATTTGAAGTTATATCAGTGTTTGATTTGGGACTCAAGGGTAGCATAGCAATGAGCGATAACTTTAATTGACAAGAGGCACGAGCACCTTATTGTCACAAAATTTCAAGGTTTTATTACGCTCCAGTAAAAAGTTACAAGCATTTGATTGTTGCAAATTTTGATAGGTATAGGACGCATCGTATATAAGTTAGGTCGCACCGTATAGAAGTTGGGGCCATTTGAAGTTTTATAAGTGTTTTATAATGGAGTCAAGGGTAGCATAGCTATGAGCGATAGCTTAAGTTCACAAGAGGCTCGAATAATTTATTGTCACAAAATTTCAAGATTTTATTACGCTCCAGTAAAAAGTTACAAGCATTTAAATGTTGCAAACTTTGATTGGTGTAGGACCGTATAGAAGTTAGGGATATTTGAAGTTTTATTAGTGTTTGATTTGGGAGTAAAGGGTAGCATAGCTATGAGCGATAATTTAAATTAACAAGAGGCACGAGTACTTTATTGTCTCAAAATTTCAAGGTTTTATGACGCTCCAGTAAAAAGTTACAAGCAGTTGAATGTTGCAAACTTTGACAGGTATAGGACGCACCGTATAGAATTTAGGGCCATTTGAAATTTTATCAGTGTTTGATTTGGGATTCAAGGGTAGCTTAATTATGAGCGATAACTTAAATTAATAAGAGGCACGAGTACTTTATTGTCACAAAATTTCAAGGTTTTATGACGCTCCAGTAAAAAGCTACTAGCATTTGATTGTTGCAAACTTTGATAGGTATAGGGCCCACCATATATAAGTTAGGACGCACAGTTTAGAAGTTAGGGCCATTTGAAGTTTTATCACTGTTTGGTTTGGGACTCAAGGGTAGCATAGCTATGAGCGAAAGCTTAAATTAATAAGAGGTAAGTGTACTTTATTGTCACAAAATTTCAAGATTTTATTACGCTCCAGTAAAAAGCTACAAGCATTTGAATGTTGCAAACTTTGATAGGTATAAGTTGCACCGTATAGAAGTTAGGGCCATTTGAAGTTTTATCAGTGTTTGTTTTGGGACTCAAGGTTAGCATAGCTATGAGCGATAACCTTAATTGACAAGAGGCACGAGTACTGAATTGTCACAAAATTTCAAGGTTTTATTACGCTCCAGTAAAAAGTTACAAGCATTTGATTGTTGCAAACTTTGATAGGTATAGGACGCACCGTATAGAAGTTTTGACCATTTGAAGTTTTATCAGTGTTTGATTTGGGACTCAAGGGTAGCACAGCTATGAGCGATAGCTTAAATTGACAAGAGGCACGATTACTTTATTGTCACAAAATTTCAAGATTTGATTACGCTCCAGTAAAATGTTACAAGCATTTGAATGTTGCTAACTTTGATAGGTATAGGACGCACCGTAAATAAGTTAGGACGCACCGTATAGAAAGTAGGGCCATTTGAAATTTTATCAGTGTTTGATTTGGGACTTAAAGGTAGCTTGGCTATGAGCGATGGCTTAAATTAATAAGAGGCACGAGTACTTTATTGTCACAAAATTTCAAGATTTTATTACGCTCCAGTAAAAAGTTACAAGCATTTGATTGTTGCAAACTTTGATAGGACACACCGTATAGAAGTTAGGGGCATTTGAAGTTCTATCAGTTTTTGATTTGGGACTCAAGTGTAGCATAGCTATGAGCGATAGCTGAATTTTACAAGAGGCACGAGTACTTTATTGTCACAAAATTTCAAGATTTTACTACACTCCAGTAAAAAGTTACAAGCATTTGAATGTTGCACACTTTGATAGGTATACGATGCACCATATAGAAGATAGGGCCATTTGAAGTTTTATCAGTGTTTTATTTTGGAGTCAAGGGTAGCATAACTATGAGCGATAGCTTAAATTAATAAGAGGCACAAGTACTTTATTGTCACAAAATTTCAAGATTTTATTACGCTAAAGTAAAAAGTTAGAAGAATTTGATTGTTGCAAAGTTTGATAGGTATAGGACGCACCGTATAGAAGGTAGGGCCATTTAATGTTTTATCAGTTTTTGATTTAGGACTCAAGTATAGCTATGTGCGATAGCTTAAATTTATAAGAGGCACGAGTACTTTATTGTCACAAAATTTCAAGATTTTATTACGCTCCAGTAAAAAGTTACTAGCATTTGATTGTTGCAAACTTTGATAGGTATAGGGCCCACCGTATATAAGTTAGACTCACCGTTTAGAAGTTAGGGCCATTTGAAGTTTTATCACTGTTTGGTTTGGGACTCAAGGGTAGCATAGCCATGAGCGATAACTTTAATTGACAAGAGGCACGAGCACTTTATTGTCACAAAATTTCAAGGTTTTATTACGCTCCAGTAAAAAGTTACAAGCATTTGATTGTTGCAAACTTTGATAGGTATAGGACGCACCGTATAGAAGTTAGGGCCATTTGAAGTTTTGTCAGTGTTTGATTTAGGACTCAAGCATAGCTATGTGCGATAGCTTAAATTTATAAGAGGCACGAGTACTTTATTGTCACAAATTTTCATGATTTTATTACGCTCCAGTAAAAAATTACAAGAATTTGAATGTTGCAAACTTTGATAGGTATAGGACGCACCGTATAGAATTTAGGGCCATTTGAAATTTTATCAGTGTTTGATTTGGGACTCAAGGGTAGCATAGCTATTAGCGATAGCTTAAATTGACAAGAGGCTCGAATACTTTATTGTCACAAAATTTCAAGGTTTTATTACGCTACAGTAAAAAGTTACATGAATTTGAATGTTCCAAACTTTGATAGATATTGGACGCACCGTATAAAAGTTAGGGCCATTTGAAGTTTTATCAGTGTGTGATGTGGGACTCAAGCACAGCATAGCTATGAGCGATTGCTTAAATTGACAAGAGGCACGAGTACTTTATTGTCACAAAATTTCAAGGTTTTATGACGCTCCAGTAAAAAGTTACAAGCATATGATTGTTGCAAACTTTGATAGGTACAGAACGCACCGTATATAAGTTAGGACGCACCGTATAGAAGTTGGGGCCATTTGAAGTTTTATAAGTGTTTTATAATGGAGTCAAGGGTAGCATAGCTATGAGCGATAGCTTAAGTTCACAAGAGGCTCGAATAATTTATTGTCATAAAATTTCAAGATTTTATTACGCTCCAGTAAAAAGTTACAAGCATTTAAATGTTGTAAACTTTGATAGGTGTAGGACCGTAAAGAAGTTAGTTCCATTTGAAGTTTTATCAGTGTTTGATTTGGGAGTAAAGGGTAGCATAGCTATGAGCGATAATTTAAATTAACAAGAGGCACGAGTACTTTATTGTCTCAAAATTTCAAGGTTTTATGACGCTCCAGTAAAAAGTTACAAGCAGTTGAATGTTGCAAACTTTGATAGGTATAGGACTCACCGTATAGAATTTAGGGCCGTTTGAAATTTTATCAGTGTTTGATTTGGGACTCAAGGGTAGAATAGCTATGAGCGATAACTTAAATTAATAAGAGGCACGAGTACTTTATTGTCACAAAATTTCAAGGTTTTATGACGCTCCAGTAAAAAGTTACTAGCATTTGATTGTTGCAAACTTTGATAGGTATAGGGCCCACCGTATATAAGTTACGTCGCACCGTTTAGAAGTTAGGGCCATTTGAAGTTTTATCACTGTTTGGTTTAGGACTCAAGGGTAGCATAGCTATGAGCGAACGCTTAAATTAATAAGAGGTAAGTGTACTTTATTGTCACAAAATTTCAAGGTTTTAATACGCTCCAGTAAAAAGTTACAAGCATTTGAATGTTGCAAGCTTTGATAGGTATAGTTTGCACCGTATAGAATTAAGGGCCATTTGAAGTTTTATCAGTGTTTTATTTGGGACTCAAGGGTAGCATAGCTATGAGCGATAACCTTAATTGACAAGATGCACGGGTATTTTATTGTCACAAAATTTCAAGGTTTTATTACGCTCCAGTAAAAAGTTACAAGCATTTGAATGTTGCAAGCTTTGATAGGTATAGGTTGCACCGTATAGAATTAAGGGCCATTTGAAGTTTTATCAGTGTTTTATTTGGGACTCAAGGGTAGCATAGCTATGAGCGATAACCTTAATTGACAAGAGGTACGAGTACTGAATTGTCACAAAATTTCAAGGTTTTATTACGCTCCAGTAAAAAGTTACAAGCAGTTGAATGTTGCAAACTTTGATAGGTATAGGACTCACCGTATAGAATTTAGGGCCGTTTGAAATTTTATCAGTGTTTGATTTGGGACTCAAGGGTAGAATAGCTTTGAGCGATAACTTAAATTAATAAGAGGCACGAGTACTTTATTGTCACAAAATTTCAAGCTTTTATGACGCTCCAGTAAAAAGTTACTAGCATTCGATTGTTGCAAACTGCGATAGGTATAGGGCCCACCGTATATAAGTTACGACGCATCGTTTAGAAGTTAGGGCCATTTGAAGTTTTATCAGTGTTTGATTTGGGAGTAAAGGGTAGCATAGCTATGAGCGATAGGTTAAATTAATAAGAGGTACGTGTACTTTATTGTCACAAAATTTCAAGGTTTTATGAAACTCGTGTAAAAATTTACAAGCATTTAAATGTTGCATACTTTGATAGGTGTAGGACGAACCATATGAAGTTTTATCAGTGTTTGATTTGGTACTGAAAGGTAGCATAGCTATGAGCGATAGCTTAAATTGACAAGAGGCACGAGTACTTTATTGTTACAAAATTTCAAGATTTTATTACGCTCCAGTAAAAAGTTACAAGCATTTGAATGTTGCAAACTTTGATAGGTATAGGTTGCACCGTATAGAAGTTAGGGCCATTTGAAGTTTTATCAGTGTTTGTTTTGGGACTCAAGGTTAGCATAGCTATGAGCGATAACCTTAATTGACAAGAGGCACGAGTACTGAATTGTCACAAAATTTCAAGGTTTTATTACGCTCCAGTAAAAAGTTACAAGCATTTGATTGTTGCAAACTTTGATAGGTATAGGACGCACCGTATAGAAGTTTTGACCATTTGAAGTTTTATCAGTGTTTGATTTGGGACTCAAGGGTAGCACAGCTATGAGCGATAGCTTAAATTGACAAGAGGCACGATTACTTTATTGTCACAAAATTTCAAGATTTGATTACGCTCCAGTAAAATGTTACAAGCATTTGAATGTTGCAAACTTTGATAGGTATAGGACGCACCGTATAGAAGTAAGGGCCATTTGAAGTTTTATCAGTGGTTGATTTGGGACTCAAGGGTAGCACAGCTATGAGCGATAGCTTAAATTGACAAGAGGCACGATTACTTTATTGTCACAAAATTTCTAGATTTTATTACGCTCCAGTAAAAAGTTACAAGAATTTGAATGTTCCAAACTTTGATAGGTATAGGACGCACCGTATATAAGTTAGGGCCATTTGAAGTTTTATCAGTGTTTGATGTGGGACTCAACGACAGCATAGCTATGAGCAATAGCTTAAATTGACAATAGGCACGATTACTTTATTGTCACAAAATTTCAAGATTTTATTACGCTCCAGTAAAATTTTACAAGCATTTGAATGTTGCAAACTTTGATAGGTATAGGACGCACCGTACAGAAGTAAGGGCCATTTGAAGTTTTATCAGTGGTTGATTTGGGACTCATGGGTAGCATAGCTATGAGCGATAACTTTAATTCACAAGAGGCACGAGTACTTTATTGTCACAAAATTTCAAGATTTTATTACGCTCCAGTAAAAGGTTACAAGAATTTGATTGTTGCAAACTTTGATAGGTATAGAACGCACCGTAAATAAGTTAGGACGCACCGTATAGAAAGTAGGGCCATTTGAAATTTTATCAGTGTTTGATTTGGGACTTAAAGGTAGCTTGGCTATGAGCGATGGCTTAAATTAATAAGAGACACGAGTACTTTATTGTCACAAAATTTCAAGATTTTATTACGCTCCAGTAAAAAGTTACAAGAATTTGATTGTTGCTAACTTTGATAGGTATAGGACGCACCGTAAATAAGTTAGGACGCACCGTATAGAAGTTAGGGCCATTTGAAGTTTTATCAGTGTTTGATTTGGGACTCAAAGGTAGCATAGCTATGAGCGATAGCTTAAATTGACAAGAGGCACGAGTACTTTATTGTCACAAAATTTCAAGGTTTTATTACGCTCCAGTAAAAAGTTACAAGCATTTGATTGTTGCAAACTTTGATAGGACACACCGTATAGAAGTTAGGGCCATTTGAAGTTCTATTAATTTTTGATTTGGGACTCAAGGGTAGCATAGCTATAAGCGATAGCTGAATTTTACAAGAGGCACGAGTACTTTATTGTCACAAAATTTCAAGATTTTACTACACTCCAGTAAAAAGTTACAAGCATTTGAATGTTGCAAACTTTGATAGGTATACGATGCACCATATAGAAGATAGGGCCATTTGAAGTTTTATCAGTGTTTTATTTTGGAGTCAAGGGTAGCATAACTATGAGCGATAGCTTCAATTAATAAGAGGCACAAGTAATTTATTGTCACAAAATTTCAAGATTTTATTACGCTAAAGTAAAAAGTTACAAGAATTTGATTGTTGCAAACTTTGATAGGTATAGGATGCACCGTAAATAAGTTAGGACGCACCGTATAGAAGGTAGGGCCATTTGATGTTTTATCAGTGTTTGATTTAGGACTCAAGTATAGCTATGTGCGATAGCTTAAATTTATAAGAGGCACGAGTACTTTATTGTCACAAAATTTCAAGATTTTATTACGCTCCAGTAAAAAGTTACAAGAATTTGAATGTTCCAAACTTTGATAGATATTGGACGCACCTAATAGAAGTTAGGGCCATTTGAAGTTTTATAAGTGTTTTATATTGGAGTCAAGGGTAGCAAAGCTATGAGCGATAGCTTAAATTGATAAGAGGCTCGAGTACGTTATTGTCACAATATTACAAGATTTTATTACGCTCCAGTAAAAAGTTGCAAGCATTTAAATGTTGCAAACTTTGATAGGTATATGACGCACTGTATTAAAGTTTGTGCCATTTGAAGTTTTATCAGTGTTTGATTTGGGACTAAAGGGTAGCATAGCTATGAGCGATAACCTTAATTGACAACAGGCACGAGTACTTTATTGTCACAAAATTTCAAGGTTTTATTACGCTCCAGTAAAAAGTTACATGAATTTGAATCTTCCAAACTTTGATAAATATAGGACGCACCGTATATAAGTTAGGGCCATTTGAAGTTTTATCAGTGGTTGATTTGGGTATCAAGGGTAGCATAGCTAAGAACGATAGCTTAATTTGACAAGAGGCACGAGTACTTTATTGTCACAAAATTTCAAGATTTTATTACGCTCCAGTAAAAAGTTACAAGCATTTGAATGTTGCAAACTTTGATAGGTATAGGACGCACCGTATAGAATTAAGGGCCATTTGAAGTTTTATCAGTGGTTGATTTGGGTATCAAGGGTAGCATAGCTATGAACGATATCTTAATTTGACAAGAGGCACGAGTATTTTATTGTCACAAAATTTCAAGATTTTATTACGCTCCAGTAAAAAGTTACAAGCATTTGAATGTTGCAAACTTTGATAGGTATAGGACGCACCGTATAGAAGTTAGGGCCATTTGAAGTTTTATTAGTGTTTGATTTGGGACTCAAGGGTAGCATAGCTATGAGCGATAACCTTAATTGACAACAGGCACGAGTACTTTATTGTCACAAAATTTCAAGGTTTTATTACGCTCCAGTAAAAAGTTACATGAATTTGAATCTTCCAAACTTTGATAAATATAGGACGCACCGTATATAAGTTAGGGCCATTTGAAGTTTTATCAGTGTTTGATGTGGGACTTAAGGACAGCATAGCTATGAGCGATTGCTTAAATTGACAAGAGGCACGATTACTTTTTTGTCACAAAATTTCAAGATTTTATTACGCTCCAGTAAAATGTTACAAGGCATTTGATTGTTGCAAACTTTTATAGGTATAGGACGAACCGTACAGAAGTAAGGGCCATTTGAAGTTTTATCAGTGGTTGATTTGGGACTCAAGGGTAGCATAGCAATGAGCGATAACTTTAATTCACAAGAGGCACGAGTACTTTATTGTCACAAAATTTCAAGGTTTTATTACGCTCCAGTAAAAAGTTACAAGCATTTGATTGTTGCAAACTTTGATAGGACACACCGTATAGAAGTTAGGGCCATTTGAAGTTTTATCAGTTTTTCACTTGGGACTCAAGGGTAGCATAGCAATGAGCGATAGCTGAATTTTACAAGAGGCACGAGTACTTTATTTTCACAAAATTTCAAGATTTTAATACACTCCAGTAAAAAGTTACAAGCATTTGAATGTTGCAAACTTTGATAGGTATACGATGCACCAGATAGAAGTTAGGGCCATTTGAAGTTTTATCAGTGTTTTATTTTGGAGTCAAGGGTAGCATAACTATGAGCGATAGCTTAAATTAATAATAGGCACAAGTACTTTATTGTCACAAAATTTCAAGATTTTATTACGCTAAAGTAAAAAGTTACAAGAATTTGATTGTTGCAAAGTTTGATAGGTATAGGACGCACCGTAAATAAGTTAGGACGCACCGTATAGAAGGTAGGGCCAATTGATGTTTTATCAGTGTTTGATTTAGGACTCAAATATAGCTATGTGCGATAGCTTAAATTTATAAGAGGCACGAGTACTTTATTGTCACAAAATTTCAAGATTTTATTACGCTCCAGTAAAAAGTTACAAGAATTTGAATGGTCCAAACTTTGATAGATATTGGACGCACTGTATAGAAGTAAGGGCCATTTGAAGTTTTATAAGTGTTTTATATTGGAGTCAAGGGTAGCATAGCTATGAGCGATAGCTCAAATTGATAAGAGGCTCGAGTACGTTATTGTCACAATATTACAAGATTTTATTACGCTTCAGTAAAAAGTTACAAGAATTTGAATGTTGCAGACTTTGATAGGTATAGGTTGCACCGTATAGAAGTTAGGGCCATTTGAAGTTTTATCAGTGTTTGATTTGGGACTCAAGGTTAGCATAGCTATGAGCGATAACCTTAATTGACAACAGGCACTAGTACTTTGTTGTCACAAAATTTCAAGGTTTTATTACGCTCCAGTAAAAAGTTACATGAATTTGAATGTTCCAAACTTTGATAGATATAGGACGCACCGTATATAAGTTAGGGCCATTTGAAGTTTTATCAGTGTTTGATTTGGGACTAAAGGGTGGCATATCTATGAGCGATAATTGAAATTAACAAGAGGCACGAGTACTTTATTGTTTCAAAATTTCAAGGTTTTATGACGCTCCAGTAAAAAGTTACAAGCAGTTGAATGTTGCAAACTTTGATAGGTATAGGACTCACCGTATAGAATTTAGGGCCATTTGAAATTTTATCAGTGTTTGATTTGGGACTCAAGGGTAGAATAGCTATGAGCGATAACTTAAATTAATAAGAGGCACGAGTACTTTATTGTCACAAAATTTCAAGGTTTTATGACGCTCCAGTAAAAAGTTACTAGCATTTGATTGTTGCAAACTTTGATAGGTATAGGGCCCACCGTATATAATTTAGGACGCACCGTTTAGAAGTTAGGGCCATTTGAAGTTGTATTAGTGTTTGATTTGGGTCTCAAAGGTAGCATAGCTATGAGCGTTAGCTTAAATTGACAAGACTCACGAGTACTTTATTGTTACAAAATTTCAAGGTTTTATGACCCTCCAGTAAAAAGTTACAAGCATCTGAATGTTGCAAACTTTGGTAATTACAGGACGCACCGTAGGGCCATTTGAAATTTTATCAGTGTTTTATTTTAGTCTCAAGGGTAGCATAGTTATGAGCGATAACTTTAATTGACAAGAGGCACGAGTACTTTAATGTCACAAAATTTCAAGGTTTTATGAAACTCCAGTAAAAATTTACAAGCATTTAAATGTTGCATACTTTGATAGGTGTAGGACGCACCATATGTAGTTTTATCAGTGATTGATTTAGTACTGAAAGGTAGCATAGCTATGAGCGATAGCTTAAATTGACAAGAGGCACGAGTACTTTATTGTTACAAAATTTCAAGATTTTATTACGCTCCAGTAAAAAGTTACAAGCATTTGAATGTTGCAAACTTTGATAGGTATAGGTTGCACCGTATAGAAGTTAGGGCCATTTGAAGTTTTATCAGTGTTTGTTTTGGGACTGAAGGTTAGCATAGCTATGAGCGATAACCTTAATTGACAAGAGGCACGAGTACTGAATTGTCACAAAATTTCAAGGTTTTATTACGCTCCAGTAAAAAGTTACAAGCATTTGATTGTTGCAAACTTTGATAGGTATAAGACGCACCGTATAGAAGTTTTTACCATTTGAAGTTTTATGAGTGTTTGATTTGGGACTCAAGGGTAGCACAGCTATGAGCGATAGCTTAAATTGACAAGAGGCACGATTACTTTATTGTCACAAAATTTCAAGATTTTATTACGCTCCAGTAAAATGTTACAAGCATTTGAATGTTGCAAACTTTGATAGGTATAGGACGCACCGTATAGAAGTAAGGGCCATTTGAAGTTTTATCAGTGGTTGATTTGGGTATCAAGGGTAGCATAGCTATGAACGATAGCTTAATTTGACAAGAGGCACGATTACTTTTTTGTCACAAAATTTCAAGATTTTATTACGCTCCAGTAAAATGTTACAAGCATTTGAATGTTCCAAACTTTGATAGGTATAGGACGCACCGTATAGAAGTTAGGGCCATTTGAAGTTTTATCAGTGTTTGATTTGGGACTCAAGGGTAGCATAGCTATGAGCGATAGCTGAAATTTACTAGAGGCACGAGTACTTTATTGTCACAAAATTTCAAGATTTTACTACACTCCAGTAAAAAGTTACAAGCATTTGAATGTTGCAAACTTTGATAGGTATAGGATGCACCATATAGAAGTTAGGGCCATTTGAAGTTTTATCAGTGTTTTATTTTGGAGTCAAGGGTAGCATAACTATGAGCGATAGCTTAAATTAATAAGAGGTACAAGTACTTTATTGTCACAAAATTTCAAGATTTTATTACGCTAAAGTAAAAAAATACAAGTATTTGATGTTGCAAACTTTGATAAGTATAGGACGCACCGTATAGAAGATAGGGCCATTTGAAATTTTATCAGTGTTTGATTTGGGACTCAAGGTTACCTTGGCTATGAACGATGGCTTAAATTAATTAGAGGCACGAGTTCTTTATTGTCAAAAAATTTCAAGGTTTTATGACGCTCCAGTAAAAAGTTACAAGAATTTGATTGTTGCAAACTATGATAGGTATCGGACGCACCGTGAATAAGTTAGGACGCACCGTATAGAAGGTAGGGCCATTTGAAGTTTTATCAGTGTTTGATTTAGGACTCAAGCATAGCTATGTGCGATATCTTAAATTTATAAGAGGCACGAGTACTTTATTGTCACAAAATTTCAAGATTTTATTACGCTCCAGTAAAAAGTTACAAGAATTTGAATGTTCCAAACTTTGATAGATATAGGACGCACCGTATAGAAGTTAGGGCCATTTGAAGTTTTATAAGTGTTTTAAATGTTTGATAGGTGTAGGACGCACCATATGAAGTTTTATCAGTGTTTGATTTGGTACTCAAAGGTAGCATAGCTATGAGCGATAGCTTAAATTGACAAGAGGCACGAGTACTTTATTGTTACAAAATTTCAAGATTTTATTACGCTCCAGTAAAAAGTTACAAGCATTTGAATGTTGCAAACTTTGATAGGTATAGGTTGCACCGTATAGAAGTTAGGGCCATTTGAAGTTTTATCAGTGTTTGATTTGGGACTCAAGGTTAGCATAGCTATGAGCGATAACCTTAATTGACAACAGGCACGAGTACTTTGTTGTCACAAAATTTCAAGGTTTTATTACGCTCCAGTAAAAAGTTACATGAATTTGAATGTTCCAAACTTTGATAGATATAGGACGCACCGTATATAAGTTAGGGCCATTTGAAGTTTTATCAGTGTTTGATGTGGGACTTAAGGACAGCATAGCTATGAGCAATTGCTTAAATTGACAAGAGGCACGAGTACTTTATTGTCAGAAAATTTCAAGATTTTATTACGCTCCAGTAAAAAGTTACAAGAATTTGAATGTTCCAAACTTTGATAGATATAGGACGCACCGTATATAAGTTAGGGCCATTTGAAGTTTTATCAGTGTTTGATGTGGGACTCAACGACAGCATAGGTATGAGCGATAGC
Source organism: Clusia tigrina (assembly GCA_920105625.2). NCBI lineage: Eukaryota > Metazoa > Arthropoda > Insecta > Diptera > Clusiidae > Clusia > Clusia tigrina. The sequence goes on along the minus strand of OV050030.1, from coordinate 104,163,320 downwards.
TTAAATTGACAAGAGGCACGATTACTTTTTTGTCACAAAATTTCAAGATTTTATTACGCTCCAGTAAAATGTTACAAGCATTTGAATGTTCCAAACTTTGATAGATATTGGACGCACCGTATAGAAGTAAGGGCCATTTGAAGTTTTATAAGTGTTTTATATTGGAGTCAAGGGTAGCATAGCTATGAGCGATAGCTCAAATAGATAAGAGGCTCGAGTACGTTATTGTCACAATATTACAAGATTTTATTACGCTCCAGTAAAAAGTTGCAAGCATTTAAATGTTGCAAACTTTGATAGGTGTATGACGCACCGTATAAAAGTTTGTGCCATTTGAAGTTTTATCAGTGTTTGATTTGGGACTAAAGGGTAGCATAGCTATGAGCGATAATTGAAATTAACAAGAGGCACGATTACTTTATTGTCTCAAAATTTCAAGGTTTTATGACGCTCCAGTAAAAAGTTACAAGCAGTTGAATGTTGCTAACTTTGATAGGTATAGGACTCACCGTATAGAATTTAGGGCCGTTTGAAATTTTATCAGTGTTTGATTTGGGACTCAAGGGTAGAATAGCTATGAGCGATAACTTAAATTAATAAGAGGCACGAGTACTTTATTGTCACAAAATTTGAAGGTTTTATGACGCTCCAGTAAAAAGTTACAAGAATTTGATTGTTGCAAACTTTGATAGGTATAGGGCCCACCGTATATAAGTTAGGACGCACCGTTTAGAAGTTAGGGCCATTTGAAGTTTTATCAGTGTTTGGTTTGGGACTCAAGGGTAGTATAGCTATGAGCGATAGCTTAAATTAATAAGAGGTACGTGTACTTTATTGTCACAAAATTTCAAGGGTTTATGAAACTCTAGTAAAAATTTACAAGCATTTAAATGTTTCAAACTTTGATAGGTGTAGGACGCACCATATGAAGTTTTATCAGTGTTTGATTTGGTACTGAAAGGTAGCATAAAACCTTCAATAGCTATTAGCGATAGCTTAAATTGACAAGAGGCACGAGTACTTTATTGTTACAAAATTTCAAGATTTTATTACGCTCCAGTAAAAAGTTACAAGCATTTGAATGTTGCAAATTTTGATAGGTATAGGTTGCAACGTATAGAAGTTAGGGCCATTTGAAGTTTTATAAGTGTTTGTTTTGGGACTCAAGGTTAGCATAGCTATGAGCGATAACCTTAATTGACAAGAGGCACGAGTTCTGAATTGTCACAAAATTTCAAGGTTTTATTACGCTCCAGTAAAAAGTTACAAGCATTTGATTGTTGCAAACTTTGATAGGTATAGGACTCACCGTATAGAAGTTAGAACCATTTGAAGTTTTATCAGTGTTTGATTTGGGACTCAAGGGTAGCACAGCTATGAGCGATAGCTTAAATTGACAAGAGGCACGATTACTTTATTGTCACAAAATTTCAAGATTTTATTACGCTCCAGTAAAATGTTACAAGCATTTGAATGTTGCAAACTTTGATAGGTATAGGACGCACCGTATAGAAGTAAGGGCCATTTGAAGTTTTATCAGTGGTTGATTTGGGTATCAAGGGTAGCATAGCTATGAACAATAGCTTAATTTGACAAGAGGCACGAGTAATTTATTGTCACAAAATTTCAAGATTTTATTACGCTCCAGTAAAAAGTTACAAGCATTTGAATGTTGCAAACTTTGATAGGTATAGGACGCACCGTATAGAAGTTAGGGCCATTTGAAGTTATATCAGTGTTTGATTTCGGACAGCGTAGCTATGAGCGATAACTTTAATTGACAAGAGGCACGAGTACTTTATTCAAAAAAATTTCAAGGTTTTATGATGGTCCAGTAAAAAGTTACAAGAATTTGATTGTTTGCAAACTTTGATAGGTATAGGACGCACCGTAAATAAGTTAAAACGCACCGTATAGAAGTTAGGGTTATTTGAAGTTTTATCAGTGTTTGTTTTGGGACTCAAGGTTAGCATAGCTATGAGCGATAACCTTAATTGACAAGAGGCACGAGTACTGAATTGTCACAAAATTTCAAGGTTTTATTACGCTCCAGTAAAAAGTTACAAGATTGTTGCAAACTTTGATAGGTATAGGACGCACCGTATAGAAGTTAGAACCATTTGAAGTTTTATCAGTGTTTGATTTGGGACTCAAGGGTAGCACAGCTATGAGCGATAGCTTAAATTTACTAGAGGCACACTTACTTTATTGTCACAAAGTTTCAAGATTTTATTACGCTCCAGTAAAATGTTACAAGCAGTTGAATGTTGCAAACTTTGATAGGTATAGGACTCACCGTATAGAATTTAGATCCGTTTGAATTTTTATCAGTGGTTGATTTAGGACTCAAAGGTAGCTTGGCTATGAGCGATGGCTTAAATTAATAAGAGGCACGAGTACTTTATTGTCAAAAAATTTCAAGGTTTTATGACGCTCCAGTAAAAAGTTACAAGAATTTGATTGTTGCAAACTTTGATAGGTATAGCACGCACCGTAAATAAGTTAGGACGCACCGTATAGAAGTTAGGGCCATTTGAAGTTTTATCAGTGTTTGATTTGAGACTCAAGGTTAGCATAGCTATGAGCGATAACCTTAACTGACAACAGGCACGAGTACTTTATTGTCACAAAATTTCAAGGTTTTATGACGCTCCAGTAAAAAGTTACAAGAATTTGATTGTTGCAAACTTTGATAGGTATAGGACGCACCGTAAATAAGTTAGGACGCACCGTATAGAAAGTAGGGCCATTTGAAATTTTATCAGTGTTTGATTTGGGACTCAAAGGTAGCTTGGCTATGAGCGATGGCTTAAATTAATAAGAGGCACGAGTACTTTATTGTCAAAAAATTTCAAGGTTTTATGACGCTCCAGTAAAAAGTTACAAGAATTTGATTGTTGCAAACTTTGATAGGTATAGGACGCACCGTAAATAAGTTAGGACGCACCGTATAGAAAGTAGGGCCACTTGAAATTTTATTAGTGTTTGAATTGGGACTCAAAGGTAGCATAGCTATGAGCGATAGCTTAAATTGACAAGAGGCACGAGTACTTTATTGTCACAAAATTTCAAGATTTTACTACACTCCCGTAAAAAGTTACAAGCATTTGAATGTTGCAAACTTTGATAGGTATACGATGCACCATATAGAAGATAGGGCCATTTGAAGTTTTATCAGTATTTTATTTTGGAGTCAAGGGTAGCATAACTATGAGCGATAGCTTAAATTAATAAGAGGCACAAGTACTTTATTGTCACAAAATTTCAAGATTTTATTACGCTCCAGTAAAAAGTTACAAGAATTTGATTGTTGCAAACTTTGATAGGTATAGGACGCACCGTAAATAAGTTAGGACGCACCGTATAGAAAGTAGGGCCACTTGAAATTTTATTAGTGTTTGAATTGGGACTCAAAGGTAGCATAGCTATGAGCGATAGCTTAAATTGACAAGAGGCACGAGTACTTTATTGTCACAAAATTTCAAGATTTTACTACACTCCCGTAAAAAGTTACAAGCATTTGAATGTTGCAAACTTTGATAGGTATACGATGCACCATATAGAAGATAGGGCCATTTGAAGTTTTATCAGTATTTTATTTTGGAGTCAAGGGTAGCATAACTATGAGCGATAGCTTAAATTAATAAGAGGCACGAGTACTTTATTGTCACAAAATTTCAAGGTTTTATGACGCTCCAGTAAAAAGTTACAAGAATTTGATTGTTGCAAACTTTGATAGGACACACCGTATAGAAGTTAGGGCCATTTGAAGTTCTATCAGTTTTTGATTTGGGACTCAAGGGTAGCATAGCTATGAGCGATAGCTGAATTTTACAAGAGGCACGAGTACTTTATTGTCACAGAATTTCAAGATTTTACTACACTCCAGTAAAAAGTTACAAGCATTTGAATGTTGCAAACTTTGATAGGTATACGATGCACCATATAGAAGATAGGGCCATTTGAAGTTTTATCAGTGTTTTATTTTGGAGTCAAGGGTAGCATAACTATGAGCGATAGCTTAAATTAATAAGAGGCACAAGTACTTTATTGTCACAAAATTTCAAGATTTTATTACGCTAAAGTAAAAATTTACAAGAATTTGATTGTTGCAAAGTTTGATAGGTATAGGACGCACCGTAAATAAGTTAGGACGCACCGTATAGAAGGTAGGGCCATTTGATGTTTTATCAGTGTTTGATTTAGGACTCAAGTATATCTATGTGCGATAGCTTAAATTTATAAGAGGCACGAGTACTTTATTGTCACAAAATTTCAAGATTTTATTACGCTCCAGTAAAATGTTACAAGCATTTGAATGTTCCAAACTTTGATAGATATTGGACGCACCGTATAGAAGTAAGGGCCATTTGAAGTTTTATAAGTGTTTTATATTGGAGTCAAGGGTAGCATAGCTATGAGCGATAGCTCAAATTGATAAGAGGCTCGAGTACGTTATTGTCACAATATTACAAGATTTTATTACGCTCCAGTAAAAAGTTGCAAGCATTTAAATGTTGCAAACTTTGATAGGTGTATGACGCACCGTATAAAAGTTTGTGCCATTTGAAGTTTTATCAGTGTTTGATTTGGGACTAAAGGGTAGCATAGCTATGAGCGATAATTGAAATTAACAAGAGGCACGATTACTTTATTGTCACAAAATTTGAAGGTTTTATGACGCTCCAGTAAAAAGTTACAAGAATTTGATTGTTGCAAACTTTGATAGGTATAGGGCCCACCGTATATAAGTTAGGACGCACCGTTTAGAAGTTAGGGCCATTTGAAGTTTTATCAGTGTTTGGTTTGGGACTCAAGGGTAGCATAGCTATGAGCGATAGCTTAAATTAATAAGAGGTACGTGTACTTTATTGTCACAAAATTTCAAAAGTTTATGAAACTCTAGTAAAAATTTACAAGCATTTAAATGTTGCAAACCTTGATAGGTGTAGGACGCACCATATGAAGTTTTATCAGTGTTTGATTTGGTACTGAAAGGTAGCATAAAACCTTCAATAGCTATTAGCGATAGCTTAAATTGACAAGAGGCACGAGTACTTTATTGTTACAAAATTTCAAGATTTTATTACGCTCCAGTAAAATGTTACAAGCATTTGAATGTTGCAAACTTTGATAGGTATAGGATGCACCGTATAGAAGTAAGGGCCATTTGAAGCTTTATCAGTGGTTGATTTGGGTATCAAGGGTAGCATAGCTATGAACAATAGCTTAATTTGACAAGAGGCACGAGTACTTTATTGTCACAAAATTTCAAGATTTTATTACGCTCCAGTAAAAAGTTACAAGCATTTGAATGTTGCAAACTTTGATAGGTATAGGACGCACCGTATAGAAGTTAGGGCCATTTGAAGTTATATCAGTGTTTGATTTCGGACAGCGTAGCTATGAGCGATAACTTTAATTGACAAGAGGCACGAGTACTTTATTCAAAAAAATTTCAAGGTTTTATGACGGTCCAGTAAAAAGTTACAAGAATTTGATTGTTTGCAAACTTTGATAGGTATAGGACGCACCGTAAATAAGTTAGAACGCACCGTATAGAAGTTAGGGCCATTTGAAGTTTTATCAGTGTTTGTTTTGGGACTCAAGGTTAGCATAGCTATGAGCGATAACCTTAATTGACAAGAGGCACGAGTACTGAATTGTCACAAAATTTCAAGGTTTTATTACGCTCCAGTAAAAAGTTACAAGCATTTGATTGTTGCAAACTTTGATAGGTATAGGACGCACCGTATAGAAGTTAGAACCATTTGAAGTTTTATCAGTGTTTGATTTGGGACTCAAGGGTAGCACAGCTATGAGCGATAGTTTAAATTGACTAGAGGCACGATTACTTTATTGTCACAAAATTTCAAGATTTTATTACGCTCCAGTAAAATGTTACAAGCAGTTGAATGTTGCAAACTTTGATAGGTATAGGACTCACCGTATAGAATTTAGGGCCGTTTGAAATTTTATCAGTGTTTGATTTCGGACTCAAGGGTAGAATAGCTATGAGCGATAACTTAAATTAATAAGAGGCACGAGTACTTTATTGTCACAAAATTTCATGGTTTTATTACGCTCCAGTAAAAAGTTACAAGCAGTTGAATGTTGCAAACTTTGATAGGTATAGGACGCACCGTACAGAAGTAAGGGCCATTTGAATTTTTATCAGTGGTTGATTTAGGACTCAAAGGTAGCTTGGCTATGAGCGATGGCTTAAATTAATAAGAGGCACGAGTACTTTATTGTCAAAAAATTTCAAGGTTTTATGACGCTCCAGTAAAAAGTTACAAGAATTTGATTGTTGCAAACTTTGATAGGTATAGCACGCACCGTAAATAAGTTAGGACGCACCGTATAGAAGTTAGGGCCATTTGAAGTTTTATCAGTGTTTGATTTGAGACTCAAGGTTAGCATAGCTATGAGCGATAACCTTAACTGACAACAGTCACGAGTACTTTATTGTCAAAAAATTTCAAGGTTTTATGACGCTCCAGTAAAAAGTTACAAGAATTTGATTGTTGCAAACTTTGATAGGTATAGGACGCACCGTAAATAAGTTAGGACGCACCGTATAGAAAGTAGGGCCATTTGAAATTTTATTAGTGTTTGAATTGGGACTCAAAGGTAGCATAGCTATGAGCGATAGCTTAAATTGACAAGAGGCACGAGTATTTTATTGTCACAAAATTTCAAGATTTTACTACACTCCCGTAAAAAGTTACAAGCATTTGAATTTTGCAAACTTTGATAGGTATACGATGCACCATATAGAAGATAGGGCCATTTGAAGTTTTATCAGTATTTTATTTTGGAGTCAAGGGTAGCATAACTATGAGCGATAGCTTAAATTAATAAGAGGCACGAGTACTTTATTGTCACAAGATTTCAAGGTTTTATGACGCTCCAGTAAAAAGTTACAAGAATTTGATTGTTGCAAACTTTGATAGGACACACCGTATAGAAGTTAGGGCCATTTGAAGTTCTATCAGTTTTTGATTTGGGACTCAAGGGTAGCATAGCTATGAGCGATAGCTGAATTTTACAAGAGGCACGAGTACTTTATTGTCACAGAATTTCAAGATTTTACTACACTCCAGTAAAAAGTTACAAGCATTTGAATGTTGCAAACTTTGATAGGTATACGATGCACCATATAGAAGATAGGGCCATTTGAAGTTTTATCAGTGTTTTATTTTGGAGTCAAGGGTAGCATAACTATGAGCGATAGTTTAAATTAATAAGAGGAACAAGTACTTTATTGTCACAAAATTTCAAGATTTTATTACGCTAAAGTAAAAAGTTACAAGAATTTGATTGTTGCAAAGTTTGATAGGTATAGGACGCACCGTAAATAAGTTAGGACGCACCGTATAGAAGGTAGGGCCATTTGATGTTTTATCAGTGTTTGATTTAGGACTCAAGTATATCTATGTGCGATAGCTTAAATTTATAAGAGGCACGAGTACTTTATTGTCACAAAATTTCAAGGTTTTATGACGCTCCAGTAAAAAGTTACTAGCATTTGATTGTTGCAAATTTTGATAGGTATAGGGCCCACCGTATATAAGTTAGGACGCACCGTTTAGAAGTTAGGGCCATTTGAAGTTTTATCAGTGTTTGGTTTGGGACTCAAGGGTAGCATAGCTATGAGCGATAGCTTAAATTAATAAGAGGTACGTGTACTTTATTGTCACAAAATTTCAAGGTTTTATGAAACTCCAGTAAAAATTTACAAGCATTTAAATGTTGCATACTTTGATAGGTGTAGGACGCACCATATGAAGTTTTATCAGTGTTTGATTTGGTACTGAAAGGTAGCATAGCTATGAGCGATAGCTTAAATTGACAAGAGGCACGAGTACTTTATTGTTACAAAATTTCAAGATTTTATTACGCTCCAGTAAAAAGTTACAAGCATTTGAATGTTGCAAACTTTGATAGGTATAGGTTGCACCGTATAGAAGTTAGGGCCATTTGAAGTTTTATCAGTGTTTGTTTTGGGACTCATAGTTAGCATAGCTATGAGCGATAACCTTAATTGACAAGAGGCACGAGTACTGAATTGTCACAAAATTTCAAGGTTTTATTACGCTCCAGTAAAAAGTTACCAGCATTTGATTGTTGCAAACTTTGATAGGTATAGGACGCACCGTATAGAAGTTTTGACCATTTGAAGTTTTCTCAGTGTTTGATTTGGGACTCAAGGGTAGCACAGCTATGAGCGATAGCTTAAATTGACAAGAGGCACGATTACTTTATTGTCACAAAATTTCAAGATTTTATTACGCTCCAGTAAAATGTTACAAGCATTTGAATGTTGCAAACTTTGATAGGTATAGGACGCACCGTATAGAAGTAAGGGCCATTTGAAGTTTTATCAGTGGTTGACTTGGGTATCAAGAGTAGCATAGCTATGAACGATAGCTTAATTTGACAAGAGGCACGAGTACTTTATTGTCACAAAATTTTAAGATTTTATTACGCTAAAGTAAAAAGTTACAAATATTTGATGTTGCAAACATTGATAGGTATAGGACGCACCGTATAGAAGGTAGGGCCATTTGAAATTTTATCAGTGTGTGATTTGGGACTCAAGGGTAGCTTGGCTATGAACGATGGCTTAAATTAATTAGAGGCACGAGCACTTTATTGTAAAAAAATTTCAAGGATTTATGACGCTCCAGTAAAAAGTTACAAGAATTTGATTGTTGCAAACTTTGATAGGACACACCGTATAGAAGTTAGGGCCATTTGAAATTTGATCAGTTTTTGACTTGGGACTCAAGGGTAGCATAGCTATGAGCGATAGCTGAATTTTACAAGAGGCACGAGTACTTTATTGTCACAAAATTTCAAGATTTTACTACACTCCAGTAAAAAGTTACAAGCATTTGAATGTTGCAAACTTTAATAGGTATACGATGCATCGTATAGAAGTTAGGGCCATTTGAAATTTTATCATTGTTTGATTTGGGACTCAAGGGTAGCTTGGCTATGAACGATGGCTTAAATTAATTAGAGGCACGAGTACTTTATTCAAAAAAATTTCAAGGTTTTATGACGCTCCAGTAAAAAGTTACAAGAATTTGATTGTTTGCAAACTTTGATAGGTATAGGACGCACCGTAAATAAGTTAGGACGCGCCGTATAGAAGTTAGGGCCATTTGAAGTTTTATCAGTGTTTGATTTGGGACTCAAAGGTAGCATAGCTATGAGCGATAGCTTAAATTGACAAGAGGCACGAGTACTTTATTGTCACAAAATTTCAAGGTTTTATTACGCTCCAGTAAAAAGTTACAAGAATTTGATTGTTGCTAACTTTGATAGGTATAGGACGCACCGTAAATAAGCTAGGACGCACCGTATAGAAAGTAGGGCCATTTGAAATTTTATAAGTGTTTGATTTGGGACTCAAAGGTAGCATAGCTATGAGCGATAACCTTAATTGACAACAGGCACGAGTACTTTATTGTCACAAAATTTCAAGGTTTTATGACGCTCCAGTAAAAAGTTACAAGAATTTGATTGTTGCAAACTTTGATAGGTATAGGACGCACCGTAAATTAGTTAGGACGCACCGTATAGAAAGTAGGGCCACTTGAAATTTTATTAGTGTTTGATTTGGGACTCAAAGGTAGCATAGCTATGAGCGATAGCTTAAATTGACAAGAGGCACGAGTACTTTATTGTCACAAATTTTAAGGTTTTATTACGCTCCAGTAAAAAGTTACAAGCATTTGAATGTTGCAAACTTTGATAGGTATAGGACGCACCGTACAGAAGTAAGGGCCATTTGAATTTTTATCAGTGGTTGATTTAGGACTCAAAGGTAGCTTGGCTATGAGCGATGGCTTAAATTAATAAGAGGCACGAGTACTTTATTGTCAAAAAATTTCAAGGTTTTATGACGCTCCAGTAAAAAGTTACAAGAATTTGATTGTTGCAAACTTTGATAGGTATAGCACGCACCGTAAATAAGTTAGGACGCAAAGTATAGAAGTTAGGGCCATTTGAAGTTTTATCAGTGTTTGATTTGGGACTCAAGGTTAGCATAGCTATGAGCGATAACCTTAATTGACAACAGGCACGAGTACTTTATTGTCACAAAATTTCAAGGTTTTATGACGCTCCAGTAAAAAGTTACAAGAATTTGATTGTTGCAAACTTTGATAGGACACACCGTATAGAAGTTAGGGCCATTTGAAGTTCTATCAGTTTTTGATTTGGGACTCAAGGGTAGCATAGCTATGAGCGATAGCTGAATTTTACAAGAGGCACGAGTACTTTATTGTCACAGAATTTCCAGATTTTACTACACTCCAGTAAAAAGTTACAAGCATTTGAATGTTGCAAACTTTTATAGGTATACGATGTACCATATAGAAGATAGGGCCATTTGAAGTTTTATCAGTGTTTTATTTTGGAGTCAAGGGTAGCATAACTATGAGCGATAGCTTAAATTAATAAGAGGCACAAGTACTTTATTGTCACAAAATTTCAAGATTTTATTACGCTAAAGTAAAAAGTTACAAGAATTTGATTGTTGCAAACTTTGATAGGTATAGGACGCACCGTAAATAAGTTAGGACGCACCGTATAGAAGTTAGGGCCATTTGAAGTTTTATCAGTGTTGGATTTAGGACTCAAGCATAGCTATGTGCGATAGCTTAAATTTATAAGAGGCACGAGTACTTTATTGTCACAAAATTTCAAGATTTTATTACGCTCCAGTAAAAAGTTATAAGAATTTGAATGTTCCAAACTTTGATAAATATAGGACGCACCGTATAGAAGTTAGGGCCATTTGAAGTTTTATAAGTGTTTTATATTGGAGTCAAGGGTAGCATTACTATGATCGATAGTTTAAATTGATAAGAGCCACGAGTACTTTATTGTCACAAAATTTCAAGGTTTTATGGCGCTACAAAGTTACAAGCATTTGAATGGTGCAAACTTTGATAGGTGTAGGACGCACCGTATAGAAGTTACGGCCATTTGAAATTTTATCAGTGTTTGATTTAGGACTCAAGGGTAGCATAGCTATTAGCGATAGCTTAAATTGACAAGAGGCTCGAGTGCTTTATTGTAACAAAATTTCAAGGTTTTATTACGCTCCAGTAAAAAGTTACAAGAATTTTAATGTTCCAAACTTTGATAGATATAGGACGCACCGTATATAAGTTAGGGCCATTTGAAGTTTTATCAGTATTTGATGTGGGATTCAAGGACAGCATAGCTATGAGCGATAGTTCAAATTGACAAGAGGCACCAGTACTTTATTGTCACAAAATTTCAAGATTTTATTACGCTCCAGTAAAAACTTTCAAGAATTTGAATGTTCCAAACTTTGATAGATATAGGCCGCACCGTATATAAGATAGGGCCATTTGAAGTTTTATCTGTGTTTGATGTGGGATTTAAGGACAGCATAGCTATGAGCAATTGCTTAAATTGACAACATGCACGAGTACTTTATTGTCACAAAATTTCAAGATTTTATTACGCTCCAGTAAAAAGTTACAAGCATTGGAATGTTGCAAACTTTGATATGTATAGGACGCACCGTACAGAACTTAGGGCCATTTGAAATTTTATCAGTGTTTGATTTGGGACTCAAGGGTAGCATAGCTATGAGCGATAGGTTAATTTAATAAAAGGTACGAGTACTTTATTGTCACAAAATTTCAAGGTTTTATGACGCTCCAGTAAAAAGTTACAAGCATATGATTGTTGCAAACTTTGATAGGTATAGGACGCACCGTTTATAAGTTAGGACGCACCGTATATAAGTTTGGGCCATTTGTAATTTTATACGTGTTTTATAATGGGGTCAAGGGTAGCATAGGTTAGGTTAGGTTAGGTTAATGTGGCCGCCAGTTCAAGGACCAGCTCACTCAGACCACCATGGGTCCATTGTGATACCACCGCGCCACAACGCACCTCCGATTCACTCGTCGAACCATTTTAAAGCCCTAATAAAGCGCAGGATTTGTTTGATCTTCGCGCTAGACACCTCTGTAAGAGAGCTAAAAGCGAATTTGCCTAAAGACCCCGCTCTGCTTCTGGCCAGAGCGGGGCAACTACAGAAGAGATGCTCCACAGTCTCCTCCTCCTCCGCATCCCCACAGCTTCTGCAGTATTCATGAGAGAATACTCCCAGCCTGATAGCATGTCTGCCGAAAAGCCAGTGACCAGTAATACATGCCACGACCTTAGAGATATTCTCTCTCGGCAGGGCAAGCAAGTCTCTAGTTTTCCTACAATTAAGTTCCGGCCACATTAGCCTAGTCGTTAAGCAAGTGCCCTCTTGTGCCCAAGACCCATTGGTCTCACGCACGACCCTATCCTTCAGCATCAGTTTACAGGTGGCAATAGGTATTCCAATTTCACATCTGTCCATGCCTAAACGAAGGTTGGTACCCCGTCTGGCTAAGTCATCAGCCCTACAGTTTCCCGCAATATCTCTATGCCCCGGAACCCATATAAGGCGTACCTTGAAAGCGGTACTGATATCATTTAGGGCTGCTCGGCAGTCCTGAGCAACCTTTGATTTCAGTGCCACCGAATTCATTGACAAGATGGCCGCCTGGCTATCCGAGTAGATATTTATAATATTTCTTGTTACGGCATGTCTATTTAAGTAGACGGCTACCTCCTTTATGGCTAGGACCTCTGCTTGATAAACAGTGCAGTGGTCGGGGAGACGGAAAGAAAGTTCCAGTCCCAATTCTTGTGAGAAAACTCCAAAACCGACTCTATCGTCAAGTTTGGATCCGTCAGTGTAGAAATTAAGTTCCCCCCTTCTCCATGGCATTTGTGTTTGCCACTCTCTTCTAGACGGAATATATGTCTGGAAGTGCCTATCGAAGTTGAGATTTGGTATAGAGTGGTCAATGTGTTGGATAGAACTACTCCAGGAATGCGCAATAGTCGAGTGACCAATCTACCGATCATGCCATAACGCCGCACATTTCAGCCTTAGTGCTGATGTGGCGGCTACTTGTTTCCCTACCAGCTCTAATGTAGGTAGGTTGACCATTACTTCTAAAGCTTTAGTAGGCGTGGTCCTTAGGGCACCAGAGATGCATAAAAAAGCCGTTCTTTGGACCTTGCGCAGAAGCTTCAAATAGCTTTGTTTCTGAGTGACTGGCCACCATACCAGTATTCCATATAGCAATATGGGTCTGACCACCGAAATATGTAGCCAGTGCATAATTCTTGGAGATAGGCCCCACCTGATTCCGACCGCTTTTTTAAATGTGTACAAAGCAATATTGGCCTTCCTGACTCTTTCTTCAATATTGGGTTTCCAGGTAAGTTTCTATCTAGTACTAGTCCCAAATATCTAACTGTCTCCTTCATCGGAATTTCCACACCTTTGAATAGTAGCAGGGAGACATCAGGAGATCTATTTTTCTTGGAAAAGATGATTAATTCCATTTTATCGGGGTTTAACCCTAATCCCCTTCTTCCTGTCCAACCAGTAAGAGTGGCCATGCTAGAGCGCAAAATATCCATAAGAGTGTTTGGATATTTCCCTCTAATCACAATTGCCAAGTCATCAGCATAGGCGACGACATGGCAACCCTCCCTCTAGCAGTAATGAATTTACCGCCAAATTCCAGAGCAGGGGGGAGAGGACTCCTCCCTGAGGAGTGCCTCTGCAGCCCTGTCTGCTTAAGGTGTGGGAACCTAAGCCTGCAGTTACCTTTCTACTGACGAGTATCATCTCTACCATCGCTACCATATTAGGATCGACGCCCAGAGCTTCTAACGCTCCCGTAATGGCGTTCGCATTTATGTTGTTGCAAGCGCCTTCTATGTCAATGAACGCCCCTAGTGCGAAATCTTTCTGCTGGATGGCTTTTTGCACTATACCAATAAGTACGTGTAACGCCGTCTCTGTCGATTTGCCCTTCGTGTATGCATGTTGTTCCGAGGAGATTCTACCAGTTGGTATAGCTTCCCGTAAGTGTGCATCCATCACTCTCTCCAGTGTTTTTAGGGGGAAAGACGTGAGACTGATTGGTCTGAAGTCTTTAGGATTTACATGAGAGGACCTGCCTGCCTTGGGTATGAAGGAAACCTTCGTTTCTCTCCATCTCAGCGGAATATAGCCCATGTTTAGACAGCTTCTAATTGCAGTCACAACCCAGGGCGTAATTATGTCCCGTGATTGTTGCAGTTCAGCTGGATAGATTCCATCCGGACCCGGAGATTTATATGGACCAAAGGTGTTAATGGCCGACTGAACTTTCTCGACTGTAACTATCGCATTCCCTATCTCAGACTGCCTGCCCCTAGGTGTCGGGTTTTCACCCTCCACTGTGCTACTGCCTGGAAAATGCGTATCTAAGAGAAGAGCCAAAGATTCCTCGCTCGATTCACTCCACATATCACCCGGACCTTTAAGGTAGCCCAGGTTGTGTGGTGTCCTCGCTAGGATTCTTCTTAGTCTAGCTGCTTCCGATGTTTCTTCCACATCCCTACAATATTTTTGCCAGGACTGTCGCTGCGCAATTCTGATTGCTTTCTTGTATATTTTTAGCTCAGCCTTGTAGGCTTCCCAGTCCGCGGGCAGACCCGAAGTTTTGGCCCTGTTAAATAGCCGCCTGTTGGACTTCCGGAGAAGGCCTAGATCCATTGACCACCAAGGTGGTTTGTCCTTGCCTCTCAGTTTTACAACCGGGCACCCGGCTGTCAGTGAACTATTCAGGGCCGTGGTTACCTGATTGATCAGCCCGTCTAATTCCACAGGGTCTGTGGGATCAGACGGGGGATTTATTGGCAGCGAGGCCCTGAGAGTTTTCCTATACTTCCCCCAGTCCGCTCTCCGTATATTTCTAAAGGTCTTAACTGGAGCTCGTGGGAAGCTCACTTCGTATTCTATATAGCGATGGTCAGAGTAGGAATTTTCATTCGACACTCTCCATCTTTTTATATTGTTAGCGAAGTTATCGAAGGTCAGGGTAATATCTAACACTTCCCTTCTATTTTGTGTTATAAACGTCGGCTCTGAGCCTAAATTTACCACACTAAGCTTATTCTCTATAATGAAGTCTAAAACTGACTCACCTCTTGCGTTAGTGTTTGAGTTTCCCCACAAAGTGTTGTGTGCGTTTACGTCACTGGAGACAACCAAGTTCCTTTTGGCTGCGGCTGCCTCCATGACCAATGTCCGAACCTCCTCCGGTGGAGCGTCCTTGTCGTGAGGAATATATACGGAGGCTACCCAGAGACTGCTATTTTGCAGCTCAATGCTTGCCGCCACCGTATCGCCATTACTTAACTGTGGGAGCAAAAAGATGTTAGTGTTATCCTTTGCAACTATACAAGCACGAGGCTTACCTGTGCTCTGAGCGGCTATCATCTTGAAGCCTCTCATCTTCAAACCGCAGATTTTGTTGCCGCATATCCACGGCTCTTGGATGAGGGCCACGTCAAAACCACCGGAACCCAGGCGGACCATCAAGTTCGCAGAGGCGAGTTTACAATGGTGGAGGTTGATTTGGATCAGCTTCATAAGAATCTGTCCTTCTTGCCTCCACCATCGTAACGTCCGCGTCCTCCTCTTCTTCGGTGTAGTCAAGCAGGTCGTCCTCCTCAAAGAGCTGCCCGACCCCGGTCAGCTGCTCTGAGTCGGTCGACCTTTGGCTGCTGGACAACCCTTCTTCACCACCGCCAGCCTCGCTAGCCTTGTCACCCTCTATCTCCTCCGGCTCCAAAACTTGCTCGTCACTGCGGTAGATCCGGACGGTCGCGTCAACGAACCCGAACCTGACTACCCCGTTTCTCTCTACCAGTGGGGCAAGGGACTCAGCGTTGAGTATCAGCAACACCTGCCTCCTTCCTTCCACTGGCTCCTCGAGCTTCGCTACCTTCCAGTTATGGGTTGGCAGCTCCCTGTTGCACGATCTAAAGATCGCCTCTATTATCTCCGGTTCAGCTGGCTTAGCCGGGATCCAGACCCGGGCTCTGGGTCTGCTGGGAACTTCTTCCCTGCTGACGGCTTCTAGCTTGGCTCCCGGCCAGATCTCGCCAACCTTGCTTACCGCGATCTTGTAAAGGTTGGCTGACCTGCTGTCATCGCATGCGATAAGTTTGGCCCTGCCCTGATACCAGCCCGCATCATGACAGAAAGGGGGGGGTCCAGGGTTTTCCTCTAAGACTTGGAGGTAGACTTCGGCAATCGCTTGTTCCACCCATCTCCACTTCTCTTTGGGTATGACCCCTTCCTCCTCCTTCCGGTCGATGATGGCCAGCATCTCACCCCCACCTTTGACAACGTCGCTGTAGGATGGGCCGCCGACTTTTTGTCTTTTAGCGACCTCACCCGCCTCTTCAGCCGAGCGTTGTGTCTTTGGGGCTGTACCCGCCGGTTTGCCCAAGCCGGATAGCACCCCCCTTGCCCACTCTACCGATTTGGCCTGCTCCTCAGTGAGCTGGTCTGTGGGTAGAGCCTCATGTTTGGCCATGACCCTCATGGCCGCCTTCCTATCATAATAGGCCTGCTTAGACGGACGGAAGGGTAGCATAGCTATGAGCGACAATTTAAATTAACAAGAGGCACGAGTACTTTATTGTTACAAAATTTCAAGATTTTATTACGCTCCAGTAAAAAGTTACAAGCATTTGAATGTTGCAAACTTTGATAGGTATAGGACACACCGTATAGAAGGTAGGGCCATTTGAAGTTTTATCAGTGATTGATTTAGGACTCAAGCATAGCTATGTGCGATAGCTTAAATTTATAAGAGGCACGAGTACTGTATTGTAACAAAATTTCAAGATTTTATTACGCTCCAGTAAAAAGTTATAAGAATTTGAATGTTCCAAACTTTGATAGATATAGGACGCACCGTATAGAAGTTAGGGCCATTTGAAGTTTTATAAGTGTTTTTTATTGGAGTCAACGGTAGCATAGCTATGAGCGATAGCTTAAATTGATAAGAGGCTCGAGTACTTTATTGTCAAAATATTACAAGATTTTACTACGCTCCAGTAAAAAGTTGCAAGCATTTAAATGTTGCAAACTTTGATAGGTGTATGACGCACCGTATAGAAGTTTGTGCCATTTGAAGTTTTATCAGTGTTTGATTTGGGACTAAAGGGTTGCATAGCCATGAGCGATAATTGAAATTAACAAGAGGCACGAGTACTTTATTGTCTCAAAATTTCAAGGTTTTATGACGCTCCAGTAAAAAGTTACAAGCAGTTGAATGTTGCAAACTTTGATAGGTATAGTACGCACCGTATATAAGTTATAACGCACCGTTTAGAAATTAGGCCCATTTGAAGTTTATAAGTGTTTTATATTGGAGTCAAGGGTAGCATAGCTATGAACGATAGCTTAAATTGATAAGAGGCTCGAGTACTTTATTGTCACAATATTACAAGATTTTATTACGCTCCAATAAAAAGTTACAAGCATTTAAATGTTGCAAACTTTGATAGTTGTATGACGCACCGTATAGAAGTTTGGGCCATTTGAAGTTTTGTCAGTGTTGGATTTGGGACTCAAGGGTAGCATAGCTATGAGCGATAGCTTAAATTGATAAAACGCACGAGTACTTTTTTGTCACAAAATTTCAAGATTTTATTACGCTCCAGTAAAAAGTTACAAGAATTTGAATGTTCCAAATTTTGATAGCTATAGGACGCACCGTATAGAAGTTAGGGCCATTTGAAGTTTTATCAGTGTTTGGTTTGGGACTCAACGGTAGCATAGCTATGAGCGATAGCTTAAATTGACAAGAGGCACGAGTACTTTATTGTCACAAAATTTCAAGGTTTTATTACGCTCCAGTAAAAAGTTACAAGCATTTGATTGTTGCAAACTTTGATAGGTATAGGACGCACCGTATAGAAGTTAGGGCCATTTGAAGTTTTATCAGTGTTTGATTTGGTACTCAAAGGTAGCATAGCTATGAGCGATAATTGAAATTAACAAGAGGCACGAGTACTTTATTGTCACAAAATTTAAAGGTTTTATTACGCTCCAATAAAAAGTTACAAGCATTTGAATGTTGCACACTTGATAGGTATAGGACGCTCCGTATAGAAGTTAGGGCCATTTGAAGTTTTATCAGTGTTTTATTTGGGACTCAAGGGTAGCTTAGCTATGAGCCATGGCTTAAATTAATAAGAGGCACGAGCACTTTATTGTCACAAAATTTCAAGATTTTATTACGCTCCAGTAAAAAGTTACAAGCATTTGAATGTTGCAAACTATGATAGGTATAGGACGCACCGTATGGAAGTTAGGGCCATTTGAAGTTTTATCAGTCTTTTATTTGGGACTCAAGGGTAGCATAGCTATGAGCGATAGCTTAAATTGATAAAACGCACGAGTACTTTTTTGTCACAAAATTTCAAGATTTTATTACGCTCCAGTAAAAAGTTACAAGAATTTGAATGTTCCAAATTTTGATAGCTATAGGACGCACCATATAGAAGTTAGGGCCATTTGAAGTTTTATCAGTGTATGGTTTGGGACTCAACGGTAGCATAGCTATGAGCGATTGCTTAAATTAATAAGAGGTACGTGTATTTTATTGTCACAAAATTTCAAGGTTTTATGACGCTCCAGTAAAAATTTACAAGCATTTAAATGTTGCAAACTTTGATAGGTGTAGGACGCACCATATAAAAGTTAGGGCCATTTGAAGTTTTATCAGTGTTTGATTTGGTACTCAAAGGTAGCATAGCTATGAGCGATAGCTTAAATTGACAAGAGGCACGAGTACTTTATTGTCACAAAATTTCAAGGTTTTATTACGCTCCAGTTAAAAGTTACAAGCATTTGATTGTTGCAAACTTTGATAGGTATAGGACGCACCGTATAGAAGTTGGGGCCATTTGAAGTTTTATCAGTGTTTGATTTTGTACTCAAAGGTAGCATAGCTATGAGCGATAATTGAAATTAACAAGAGGCACGAGTACTTTATTGTCACAAAATTTAAAGGTTTTATTACGCTCCAGTAAAAAGTTTCAAGCATTTGAATGTTGCACACTTTGATAGGTATAGGACGCTCCGTATAGAAGTTAGGGCCATTTGAAGTTTTATCAGTGTTTTATTTGGGACTCAAGGGTAGCTTAGCTATGAGCCATGGCTTAAATTAATAAGAGGCACGAGCACTTTATTGTCACAAAATTTCAAGATTTTATTACGCTCCAGTAAAAAGTTACAAGCATTTGAATGTTGCAAACTATGATAGGTATAGGACGCACCGTATGGAAGTTAGGGCCATTTGAAGTTTTATCAGTCTTTTATTTGGGACTCAAGGGTAGCATAACTATGAGCGATAGCTTAAATTAATAAGAGGCACAAGTATTTTATTGTCACAAAATTTCAATATTTTATACGCTAAAGTAAAAAGTTACAAGTATTTGATGTTGCAAACTTTGATAGGTATAGGACGCACCGTATAGAAGGTAGGGCCATTTGAAATTTTATCAGTGTTTGATTTGGGACTCAAGGGTAGCTTAGCTATGAGCGATGGCTTAAATTAATAAGAGGCACGAGTACTTTATTGTCACAAAATTTCAAGATTTTATTACGCTCCAGTAAAAAGTTACAAGTATTTGAATGTTGCAAACTATGATAGGTATACGACACACCGTATGGAAGTTAGGGCCATTTGAAGTTTTATCAGTCTTTTATTTTGGAGTCAAGGGTAGCATAACTATGAGCGATAGTTTAAATTGACAAGAGGCACGAGTACTTTATTGTCACAAAATTTCAATATTTTATACGCTCCAGTAAAAAGTTACAAGCATTTGAATGTTGCAAACTTTGATAGGTATAGGTTGCACCATATAGGAGTTAGGGCCATTTGAAGTTTTATCAGTGTTTGTTTTGGGACTCAAGGTTAGCATAGCTATGAGCGATAACCTTAAATGACAAGAGGCACGAGTACTTTATTGTCACAAAATTTCAAGATTTTATTACGCTCCAGTAAAATGTTACAAGCATTTGAATGTTGCAAACTTTGATAGGTATAGGACGCACCGTATAGAAGGTAGGGCCATTTGAAATTTTATCAGTGTTTGATTTGGGACTCAAGGGTAGCTTAGCTATGAGCGATGGCTTAAATTAATAAGAGGCACGAGTACTTTATTGTCACAAAATTTCAAGATTTTATTACGCTCCAGTAAAAAGTTACAAGTATTTGAATGTTGCAAACTATGATAGGTATACGACGCACCGTATGGAAGTTAGGGCCATTTGAAGTTTTATCAGTCTTTTATTTTGCAGTCAAGGGTAGCATAACTATGAGCGATAGTTTAAATTGACAAGAGGCACGAGTACTTTATTGTTACAAAATTTCAAGATTTTATTACGCTCCAGTAAAAAGTTACAAGCATTTGAATGTTGCAAACTTTGATAGGTATAGGACGCACCGTATAGAAGGTAGGGCCATTTGAAGTTTTATCAGTGTTTGATTTAGGACTCAAGCATAGCTATGTGCGATAGCTTAAATTTATAAGAGGCACGAGTACTTTATTGTAACAAAATTTCAAGATTTTATTACGCTCCAGTAAAAAGTTATAAGAATTTGAATGTTCCAAACTTTGATAGATATAGGACGCACCGTATAGAAGTTAGGGCCATTTGAAGTTTTATAAGTGTTTTATATTGGAGTCAACGGTAGCATAGCTATGAGCGATAGCTTAAATTGATAAGAGGCTCGAGTACTTTATTGTCAAAATATTACAAGATTTTACTACGCTCCAGTAAAAAGTTGCAAGCATTTAAATGTTGCAAACTTTGATAGGTGTATGACGCACCGTATAGAAGTTTGTGCCATTTGAAGTTTTATCAGTGTTTGATTTGGGACTAAAGGGTTGCATAGCCATGAGCGATAATTGAAATTAACAAGAGGCACGAGTACTTTATTGTCTCAAAATTTCAAGGTTTTATGACGCTCCAGTAAAAAGTTATAAGCAGCTGAATGTTGCAAACTTTGATAGGTATAGGACGCACCGTATAGAATTTAGGGCCATTTGAAATTTTATCAGTGTTTGATTTGGGACTCAAGGGTAGCATAGCTATGAGCGATAACTTAAATTAATAAGAGGCACGAGTACTTTATTGTCACAAAATTTCAAGGTTTTAAGACGCTCCAGTAAAAAGTTACTAGCATTTGATTGTTGCAAACTTTGATAGGTATAGGGCCCACCGGATATAAGTTAGGACGTACCGTTTCGAAGGTAGGGCCATTTGAAGATTTATCAATGTTTGATTTAGGACTCAAGCATAGCTATGTGCGATAGCTTAAATTTATAAGAGGCACGAGTACTTTATTTTTACAAAATTTCAAGATTTTATTACGCTCCAGTAAAAAATTACAAGCATTTGAATGTTGCAAATTTTGATAGGTATAGATTGCACCGTATAGAAGTTAGGGCCATTTGAAGTTTTATCAGTGTTTGATTTGGGATTCTAGGTTAGCATAGCTATGAGCGATAACTTTTATTGACAAGAGGCACGAGTACTTAATTGTCACAAAATTTCAAGGTTTTTTACGCTCCAGTAAAAAGTTACAAGCATTTGATTGGTGCAAACTTTGATAGGTATAGGACGCACCGTATCGAAGTTAGGGCCATTTGAAGTTTTATCAGTGTTTTTTTTGGAGTCAAGGGTAGCATTACTATGAGCGATAGTTTAAATTGATAAGAGCCACGAGTACTTTATTGTCACAAAATTTCAAGGTGTTATGGCGCTACAAAGTTACAAGCATTTGAATGTTGCAAACTTTGCTAGGTGTAGGACGCACCGTATAGAAGTTAGAGCCATTTGAAGCTTTATCAGTGCTTGATTTGGAAATCAAGGGAAGCATAGATGTGAGCGATAGCTTAATTTGATAAGAGGCACCAGTACTTTATTGTCACAAATTTTCATGATTTTATTACGCTCCAGTAAAATATTACAAGAATTTGAATGTTGCAAACTTTGATAGGTATAGGACGCACCGTATAGAAGTTAGGGCCATTTGATATTTTATCAGTGTTTGATTTGGGACTCAAGGGTAGCATAGCTATTAGCGATAGCTTCAATTGACAAGAGGCTCGAGTGCTTTATTGTCACAAAATTTCAAGGTTTTATTACGCTCCAGTAAAAAGTTACAAGAATTTTAATGTTCCAAACTTTGATAGATATAGGACGCACCGTATATAAGTTAAGGCCATTTGAAGTTTTATCAGTGTTTGATGTGGGATTCAAGGACAGCATAGCTATGAGCGATAGCTCAAATTGACAAGAGGCACCAGTACTTTATTGTCACATAATTTCAAGATTTTATTACGCTCCAGTAAAAAGTTACAAAAATTTGAATGTTCCAAACTTTGATAGATATAGCACGCACCGTATATAAGTTAGGGCCATTTGAAGTTTTATCAGTGTTTGATGTGGGACTTAAGGACAGCATAGCTATGAGCAATTGCTTAAATTGACAAGAGGCACGAGTACTTTATTGTCACAAAATTTTTAAAATTTTATTACGCTCCAGTAAAAAGTTACAAGCATTTGAATGTTGCAAACTTTGATAGGTATAGGACGCACCGTATAGAAGTTAGGGCCATTTGCAATTTTATCAGTGTTTAATTTGGGACTCAAGGGTAGCATAGCTATGAGCGATAGGTTTAATTAATAAAAGGTACGAGTACTTTATTGTCACAAAATTTCAAGGTTTTATGACGCTCCAGTAAAAAGTTACAAGCATATGATTGTTGCAAACTTTGATAGGTATAGGACGCACCGTTTATAAGTTAGGACGCACCGTATAGAAGTTGGGGCCATTTGTAATTTTATAAGTGTTTTATAATGGGGTCAAGGGTAGCATAGCTATGAGCGACAATTTAAATTAAGAAGAGGCACGAGTACTTTATTGTCTCAAAATTTCAAGGTTTTATGACGCTTCAGTAAAAAGTTACAAGCAGTTGAATGTTGCAAACTTTGATAGGTATAGGACGCACCGTATATAAGATAGGACGCACCGTTTAGAAATTAGGGCCATTTGAAGTTTTATAAGTGTTTTATATTGGAGTCAAGGGTAGCATAGCTATGAGCGATAGCTTAAATTGATAAGAGGCTCGAGTACTTTATTGTCACAATTTTACAAGATTTTATTACGCTCCAATAAAAAGTTACAAGCATTTAAATGTTGAAAACTTTGATAGGTGTATGACGCACCGTATAGAAGTTTGGGCCATTTGAAGTTTTGTCAGTGTTGGATTTGGGACTCAAGGGTAGCATAGCTATGAGCGATAGCTTAAATTGATAAAACGCACGAGTACTTTTTTGTCACAAAATTTCAAGATATTATTACGCTCCAGTAAAAAGTTACAAGCATTTAAATGTTGCAAACGTTGATAGGGGTAGGACGCACCGTATAGAAGTTAGGGCCATTTGAAGTTTTATCAGTGTTTGGTTTGGGACTCAAGGGTAGCATAGCTATGAGCGATAGCTTAAATTAATAAGAGGTACGTGTATTTTATTGTCACAAAATTTCAAGGTTTTATGACGCTCCAGTAAAAATTTACAAGCATTTAAATGTTGCAAACTTTGATAGGTGTAGGATGCATCATATAAAAGTTAGGGCCATTTGAAGTTTTATCAGTGTTTGATTTGGTACTCAAAGGTAGCATAGCTATGAGCGATAGCTTAAATTGACAAGAGGCACGAGTACTTTATTGTCACAAAATTTCAAGGTTTTATTACGCTCCAGTAAAAAGTTACAAGCATTTGATTGTTGCAAACTTTGATAAGTATAGGACGCACCGTATAGAAGTTAGGGCCATTTGAAGTTTTATCAGTGTTTGGTTTGGTACTCAAAGGTAGCATAGCTATGAGCGATAATTGAAATTAACAAGAGGCACGAGTACTTTATTGTCACAAAATTTCAAGGTTTTATTACGCTCCAGTAAAAAGTTACAAGCATTTGAATGTTGGAAACTTTGATAGGTATAGGACGCTCCGTATAGAAGTTAGGGCCATTTGAAGTTTTATCAGTGTTTTATTTGGGACTCAAGGGTAGCTTAGCTATGAGCGATGGCTTAAATTAATAAAAGGTACGAGTACTTTATTGTCAGAAAATTTCAAGGTTTTATGACGCTCCAGTAAAAAGTTACAAGCATTTGATTGTTGCAAACTTTGATAGGTATAGTACGCACCGTATAGAAGTTATATTATATAGAAGTTGGGGCCATTTGAAGTTTAATAAGTATTTTATAATGGAGTCAAGGGTAGCATAGCTATGAGCGATAATTTAAATTAACAAGAGGCACGAGTTATTTATGGCCTCAAAATTTCAATGTTTTATGACGCTCCAGTAAAAAGTTACAAGCAGTAGAATGTTGCAAACTTTGATAGGTATAGGACGCACCGTATAGAATTTAGGGCCATTTGAAATTTTATTAGTGTTTGATTTGGGACTCAAGGGTAGCTTAGCTATGAGCGATAACTTAAATTAATAAGAGGCACGAGTACTTTATTGTCACAAAATTTCAAGGTTTTATGACGCTCCAGTAAAAAGTTACAAGCATTTGATTGTTGCAAACTTTGATAGGTGTAGGACCCACCGTATGTAAGTTAGGACGCACCGTTTAGAAGTTAGGGCCATTTGAAGTTTTATAAGTGTTTTATATTGGAGTCAAGGGTAGCATAGCTATGAGCGATAGCTTAAATTAATAAGAGGCTCGAGTACTTTATTGTCACAAAATTTCAAGGTTTTATGACGCACCAGTAAAAATTTACAAGCATTTAAATGTTGCAAATTTTGATAGGTGTAGGACGCACCATATAGAAGTTAGGGCCATTTGAAGTTTTATCAGTGTTTGATTTGGGACTCAAGGATAGCATAGCTATGAGCGATAACCGTAAGTGACAAGAGGCTCGAGTACTTTATTGTCACAAAATTTCAAAGTTTTATTACGCTCCAGTAAAAAGTTACAAGTATTTGATTGTTGCAAACTTTGATGGGTATAGGACGCACCGTATAGAAGTTAGGGCCATTTGAAGTTTTATCAGTGTTTGATTTGGGACTCGCTATGAACGATAGCTTAAATTGGCAAGAAGCACGATTATTTTATTGTCACAAAATTTCAAGATTTTATCACGCTCCAGTAAAAGGTTACAAGCATTTGAATGTTGCAAACTTTGATAGGTATAGGACGCTCCGTATAGAAGTTAGGGCCATTTGAAGTTTTATCAGTGTTTTATTTTGGAGTCAAGGGTAGCATAACTATGAGCGATAGCTTAAATCAATAAGAGGCACAAGGAGAAGAAGAGATCCATCTTACTCTCTGATATCGGTGTCGGCGGACAAACTCCCGTATTTGTACATGAGAGCCTAACTAAGAACAATCGGGTAATTATGCAGTATGCATCGAGGCTTAGGCGGCAGCGGCTGTTGACTTCTGCATTCTCCATGCGAGGCATGGTATATGTTCGAGTGAACCGAGATTCTGAAGCGAAACTGGTTACGAGCAAAGAGGCAGTGGATTCGCTCGTTGGCGCACCAGCAGCTACTAAATTACAATAATGTTGTCTTTTCCGTCATTCCTTATGTTTATTTCAAACTTAGCTATAAGTTTTTTTTTTTTATTACTTTATTCTTTTATATATTTTTAACTCTTTACATTTCATATAGGTGTCGGGTTTTTCAATAAGAGCGCTACAAAAGTTTTTTTAAATAAAACAAAACCGATTTTAGATATCAATGAAATTCTTTATTCATGTGAAAGTACGTTCGATGCCATTATGTATGGAACTCGATTTCTTTGGCATGGCCACCACGGGCACGCTTGCAGAAGTCCAGACGCTGAACCCAATTTTCAACGGTTTGCAGGCATAAATCGGCCGATGCTGCTGCAATTTCACGTTCGATATTCGTACGAAGTTTATCAATCGTCGCTGGCTGGTTGGCATAGACCATAGACTTGACGTAGCCCCACAGGAAATAATCTAACGGCGTCAAAACGCACGACCGAGGCGGCCAATCGACTGGGCCATTTCGTGAGATAACAAGTTCACCAAACTTGGTTTGCAGTGAATTGATTGTGGCATTCGCTGTGTGGCTTGTGGCGCCGTCCTGTTGGAACCACATGTCCTCCAAGTCCACATTATCCAATTGGGGCCAAAAATATTCGGTTATCGTTGAACGGTAGCGATTCGCATTCACAGTAATGTGCCGGTCTTGATCATCACGGCCCAATGACGCCGCCGGCCCATAAACCGCACCAAACCGTAATTTTTTCGGGATGCAATTATGAGTCATGGAGTACGTGTGGATTGCTGTCTAACCAATAACGCACATTTTGCTTGTTGACGAAGCGTTGCGTGAATGGCTTCAGTCAGAAATGTGCCTCATCGCTGAAGATGATTTTCCGATGAAAATCCGAACCAGTTTCAAGCTGTTGCTCAGCCCAATTCACGAACATACGACACTTATGGTGGTCAAGCGGCTTCAGTTCTTGCGTCAATTTGATCTTGTAAGGATGTAGGCCAAGATCTTTTCGCAAAATTCGCCACAACGACGTCACAGAGATGCCCAACGCTTGAGAACGACGTGTGAGAGACACATTTGGGCTTTCTTGAACTGAAGCCTCAGCGGCAGCAATATTCTCGACACTACGGGCAGTTCTTTGTCTCACTGGCACGGGAACATTTTGTACTGTGCCTGTGGATTCAAATTTTTCCACTAGACGCTCAATTGTTGATCTGCTAGGACAATTATGACGACCATAAATTGGACGTCGTGCTCTTAAAGTTGAGGCGACTGACTTCGAATTTCGGTAGTAAATTTTAATAATTTTGAGTTGTTGTTGGCTCGTATATCTTCACATGATGAAATGGCAAACCTTACAGAAGAGAAACGTCAAAAGAGCGGGAAAAAATATGGCGTCGTTTGATATCACTACCGATTTACTTTTGTAGCGTATCTTTTGAAAAACCCTTTATATCTATTCTTCCACTTCTTTCTATACATTTCGTTTGTTTTGTTTTTTGTTTTTTATTTTATTCTTTTTGTATGCTCTCTCTCATTCTTTCTTATCTCTTCTTTCTATTATTTTTATGTGTATTATGTATTTTGTAAAGGTATATGGTTATTGGTTAATTTTTATAATTTTTTTTATAAACCTTATGGCTATGGTTTACTATTTAATGTTTGAACTTGCAGTCCTAAGCCTGGCTTCCACTTGTTGTGGGTGGTATCGGTGACAGTGCGGATGGTGTTAATGAAAATCATAAAGTTCTCATTGATATATTGTGCAGGCAGCGTTGGGGTCTCAATATTGTGCATCTTAACGCTAGGAGTCTGAATTCAGGGAAATTAGATTACTTGAGATATATTTTTGAGGGCTCTTTAGTGGATGTTATATGTGTCTCGGAAACATGGTTTCAGGATGATGTTTTGGATGCCCATTATGGCATTAAAGACTACAAGTTAGTAAGGAGTGATAGGCTGAGGTGGTGTAGCAATATACTGCAAAACCTACCTAAATATTGAGTTGTTAAGCTTGTCTAATGGGTGTGACATTGAATTTTTGAATGTTAAAATTTGTAGTGGAGGTACAAAAATGTTTCTATCTTGTGTATATAACCCTAATAGAGCATATCAACTTGAACCTTATTTTTCTGAGCGGTCCAATAATTTGGCTGATTATGATCGCTTTGTGATTTGTGGCGATTTCAATGTGATTCTGCTGTGTGATAGTAGTGCTAGGAATAAATTATATGAGCTTGTAGCAACTGCTGGATTATCTGTAGTAAACTTGGGTGTACCTACTCGTTATGGAAATAATGTCAACCCTAGTTTGCTTGATTTCTTTCTGGTATCTGATGTCTCATTGATTAGTTTTTTTGATCAAATCTCTTTTATTTCCGATCATGATTTAATTTTTTGTACCTTAAACATAACACTGTGCCGTGATGCTCTGCCGGATTTTTTTTTCATATCGTGACTTATAGCTATTGATTACGAATCACTATTCTGTGAGATGAGTCGGGTTCATTGGGATGAATGCTGGTGTCAAACCTCTGTGGATGATAAGTTGGACTTGTTTGTAGGTTGCATTGACAGGATTTTTAATCAATATGTCCCCATTCGTTCTGTGGCAATTCAGAATGTTTCTTGTCCATCGTACTCTAAGCAAGTTAAATTGGCCATTAGGAATCGAAATAAATTGCAAGCTAAATGGAAAAATAAGCCTACTGTGGATAATTGGAATCGATTTAGGATTGCTCGAAATAAAACTGTATTTATTGTTCGTCAATCCAGAAGAAATTTTTACAATTCCAAGTTGAAAAGTTGCCTTCCTACCAAGCTACTTTGGAGGAATTTGAGGAACCTTGGAGTGCGTAGTAGTGATAATACTATCTGCAAGTTGGATCCCAGCATTATGTGTGATGCCTTTGCTTCCCAGGGTTCATGTGGCTCGGTTTCTCAGCCTGCTCTTGGAATATTTGTTCTGCCACGTCTACTTTTCAGTTCTGCTGTGTCCGTGAGGCTGATGTGGGGCGATGTCTGATGAGGGTTAAGTCAAATGCAATTGGTGAGGATGGCTTGCCGGTTAAGTTTCTAAGATTATATTACCACATTATTAATCATTGCTTTACGACTTCGTGCTTTCCTAGTGCTTGGAAAGTTGGTATCGTTATTCCAGTAGCTAAGAAATCCTCTGCATTGGAGCCAGGTGATTTTAGACCTATTAGTATTTTACCTTATCTATCAAAGGTTTGTGAATCACTCATGGCTGAGCAAATTTCAGGTTACTTTCATCAAAACAATCTTTTCTCTCCTTTGCAGTCTGGTTTTGGATCGGGGCACAGTTGTGCGACTGCTATGCTTAAGGTTATGGATGATGTTCGGGAAATGTATGACCAAAGTCTTCTTACTTTTCTATGTCTCCTGGATTTCTCCAAGGCTTTTGATAGCGTTAATCATTCGTTGCTTTGTTTAAAATTAAAGCGGTACTATGGGTTTTGTGACAGTGCAGTTGGCCTTATAAATAATTATTTAACTATGAGAATGCAGCGAGTAAAGGTGGGCAATATCTATTCTGATTATAGGCATGTTTTTTCGGGTGTTCCACAGGGATCGATTCTTGGCCCACTCCTGTTTACTATATTTTCAAATGACATATTCTCGGTGTGTAAATACGTAAATATACATGCATATGCTGATGACCTACAGATTTATCTTTCTCGGCGCATGGAGTATATTGATGACTTGAGTCTTAAAATGAACGAAGATCTACATTCTATATTTGATTGGTCACAAAGAAATGGACTCTTCCTAAATCCGTTAAAATCCTATGTTTTACTCTCGAAGAAGAAAGTAGAATTGGACAAACTTCCTTTGATATATACTGGTGGCGCTCAGCTGAAATTCGTTGAGAGATCATGTAGTTTGGGCTTTCAAATTAATTTTTCTTTCACTTGCACTGATCAAGTAAATAGTATTGTGAAAAAAGTTTTTTTTGTGCTGAGACAGTTACGGATGTCAGCAGAGTTTACCCCTGTCGAGACTAGGAGAATGTTGGTTAATTAGCTGGTTGTACCGATAATTTGCTATTCAGAGCTTGTATATAGTAACTTGGATTCAAACTCCCTACATAAAATACAAGTTGTGTTTAACTATGCCACTTGATATGTGTTTGGATTACGTAGGTTTGACCATATAAATTCCTGGAAGACAAGTGTTCTTGGATGCAGTATTGAGAACTACTTGCGGATCAGAAATGGTATTTTTCTTCACAAGCTGATTATCACGAGAACTCCTAATTATCTCTTTGCGAAACTTCAGCAGAGCCACTCAAAAAGAAGTCGGTGCATGATAATACCTAAGTTTGCCTATTCTAATTCAACTCGATACTTTTTCATTAATGCCATCAGGGTCTGGAATTCGCTGCCTTCAGCCGTGACAGGCGTGGCAGGGATTAGTGAGTTTAAGCATTTAGTGTTCCAGTACTTTTGTCGAGAGCTACCATAGAGCTCTCTAAATTTTTACCCTTGAAAATAACCAAATATCTCTTTTATTATTCTTTTCTGTCTGTATTCTTTTATTTATTATTGTATTAATTTATTTATTTATGTATTTATTATTTATTATTTATTATTTATTACTTATTTACTTATTCATTTTTTTATTTTTTTATCTATTTAATTAGTTGCTAATTTAATTTAATATATATATATATATATATATATATATATATATATATATATATATAAATATATATATATATATATATATATATATATATATATATTAATAACTGATATATAGTTATACATTAAAAGACTTTGTCTAATGTTATAACTTTAAACAATAAATTGAAATTGAAACTGAAGTACTTTATTGTCACAAAATTTCAATATTTTATTACGCTAAAGTAAAAAGTGAATCAAGGGTAGCATAGCTATGAACGATAGCTTAAGTTCACAAGAGGCTCGAGTACTTTATTGTCACAAAATTTCAAGATTTTATTACACTCCAGTAAAAAGTTACTAGCATTTAAATGTTACAAAGTTTGATAGGTGTAGGATCGTATAGAAGTTAGGGCCATTTGAAATTTTATCAGTGTTTGATTTGGGACTCAAGGGTAGCTTAGCTATGAGCGAGGCACGAATACTTTATTGTCACAAAATTTCAAGGTTTTGTGACCCTCCAGTAAAAAGTTACAAGCATTTAAATGTTGCAAACTTTGAAAGGTATAGGACGCACCGTATGGAAGTTAGGGCCATTTGAAGTTTTATCAGTGTTTTAATTTGGAGTCAAGGGTAGCATAGCTATGAGCGATACTTTAAATTGACAAGAGGCACGAGTACTTTATTGTCACAAAATTTCAAGGCTTTATGACGCACCAGTAAAAAGTTACAAGCATTTGATTTTTGCAAACTTTGATAGGTGTAGGCCGCACCGTATATAAGTTAGGACGCACCGTATAGAAGATAGGGCCATTTGAAGTTTTATAAGTGTTTTATATTGGAGTCAAGGGTAGCATAGCTATGAGCGATAGCTTAAAAAAAAAGAGGCTCGAGTACTATATTGTCACAATATTACAGGATTTTATTACGCTCCAGTAAAAAGTTACAAGCATTTGAATGTTCCAAACTCTGATAGGTATAGGATGCACTGTATGGAAGTTATTGCCCTTTGAAATTTTATCAGTGTTTGATTTGGAACTCAAGGGTAGCATAGCTATGAGCGATAACTTAAATTAATATGAGGTAGGAGTACTTTATTGTCACAAAATTTCAATGTTTTATGACGCTCCAGTAAAAAGTTACAAGCATTTAAATGTTGCAAACTTTGATAGGTGTAGGACACACCGTATAGAAGTTAGGGCCATTTGAAGTTTTATCAGTGTTTGATTTGGTACTCAAAGGTAGCATAGCTATGAGCGATAGCTTAAATTGACAAGAGGCACGAGTACTTTATTGTCACAAAATTTCAATATTTTATTACGCTCCAGTAAAAAGTTACAAGCATTTGAATGTTCCAAACTCTGATAGGTATAGGATGCACCGTATGGAAGTTAGGGCCATTTGAAATTTTATCAGTGTTTGATTTGGGAGTCAAGGGTAGCTTAGCTATGAGCGAGGCACGAATACTTTATTGTCACAAAATTTCAAGGTTTTATGACGCTCCAGTAAAAAGTTACAAGCATTTGATTGTTGCAAACTTTGAAAGGTATAGGCCGCACCGTATATAAGTTAGGATGCACCGTATAGAAGTTAGGGCCATTTAAAGTTTTCTAAGTGTTTTATAATGGAGTCAAGGGTAGCATAGCTATGAGCGATAGCTTAAGTTGACAAGAGGCTCGAGTACTTTATTGTCACAAAATTTCAAGATTTTATTACGCTCCAGTAAAGAGTTACAAGCATTTGATTGTTGCAAACTTTGATAGGTATAGAATGCACCGTATAGAAGTTAAGGGCCATTTGAAGTTTTATCAGTGTTTGATTTGGGACTCAAGGGTAGCATAGCCATGAGCGATAGTTTAAATTGACAAGAGGAACGAGTACTTTATTGTCACTAAATTTCAAGATTTTATTACGCTCCAGTAAAAAGTTAGAAGCATTTGAATGTTGCAAACTTTGATAGGTATGGGACGCACCGCATATAAGTTAGGACGCACCGTATAGAAGTTAGGGCCATTTGAATTTTTATATCTGTTTTAGAATGGAGTCAAGGATAGCATAGCTAGGAACGATAGCTTAAGTTCACAAGAGGTTCGAGTACTTTATTGTCACAAAATTTCAAGATTTTATTACGCTCCAGTAAAAAGTTACAAGCATTTAAATGTTGCAAACTTTGATAGGTGTAGGACCGTATAGAAGTTAGGGCCATTTGAAGTTTTATCGGTGTTTGATTTGGGACTTAAGGGTAGCATAGCTATGAGCGATAATTTAAATTGACAAGAGGCACGAGTACTTTATTATCAAAAATTTTCTAGATTTTATTACGCTCCAGTAAAAAGTTACAAGCATTTCAATGTTGCAAACTTTGATAGGTATAGGACGCACCGTATGGAAGTTAGGGCCATTTGAAGTTTTATCAGTGTTTTAATTTGGAGTCAAGGGTAGCATAACTATGAGCGATAGCGTAAATTGACAAGAGGCACGAGTACTTTATGGTCACAAAATTTCAAGATTTTATTACGCTCCAGTAAAAAGTTACAAGCATTTGAATTTTGCAAATTTTTATAGGTGTAGGACGCACTGTATAGAAGTAAGGGCCATTTAAAATTCTATCAGTGTTTGATTTGGGACTCAAGGGTAGCATAGCTATGAGCGATAGCTTAAATTAATAAGAGGAACGAGTACTTTATTGTCACAAAATTTCAAGGTTTTATGACGCTCCAGTAAAAAGTTACTAGCTTTTGATTGTTGGAAACTTTGATAGGTATAGGACGCACCGTATGGAAGTGAGGGCCATTTGAATTTTTATAAGTGTTTTATAATGGAGTAAAGGGTAGCATAGCTATGAGCGATAATTTAAATTGACAAGAGGCACGAGTGCTCTATTGTCAAAAAATTTCAAGATTTTATTACGCTCCAGTGAAACGTTACAAGCATTTGAATGTTGCAAACTTTGAGAGGTATAGGACGCACCGTATGGAAGTTAGGGCCATTTGAAGTTTTATCAGTGCTTTAATTTGGAGTCAAGGGTAGCATAACTATGAGCGATAGATTAAATTGACCAGAGGCACGAGTACTTTATGGTCACAAAATTTCAAGATTTTATTACGCTCCAGTAAAAAGTTACAACCATTTAAATGTTGCAAACTTTGATAGGTGTAGGATCGTATAGAAGTTAGGGCCATTTGAAGTTTTATCAGTGTTTGGTTTGGGACTAAAGGGTAGCATAGCTATGAGCGATAACTTAAATTGACAAGAGGCACGAGTACTTTATTGTCACAAAATTTCAAGGTTTTATAACGCTCCAGTAAAAAGTTACAAGCAGTTGAATGTTGCACACTTTGATAGGTATAGGACGCACCATATAGAAGTTAGGGCCATTTGAAATTTTATCAGTGTTTGATTTGGGACTCAAGGGTAGCTTAGCTATGAGCGATAACTTAAATTAATAAGAGGCACGAGTACTTTATTGCCACAAAATTTCAAGGTTTTATGACGCTCCAGTAAAAAGTTACAAGCATTTGATTGTTGCAAACTTTGATAGGTATAGGACCCACCGTATATAAGTTAGGACGCACCGTAAAGAATATAGGGCCATTTGAAGTTTTATAAGTGTTTTGTGTTGGAGTCAAGGGTAGCATAGCTATGAGCGATGGCTTAAATTGAAAAGCGGCTCGAGTACTTTATTGTCACAATATTACAGGATTTTATTACGCTCCAGTAAAATGTTACAAGCATATAAATGTTGCATACTTTGATAGGTGTAGGACGAACCGTATAGAAATTTGGGCCATTTGAAGCTTTATCAGTGTTTGATTTGGGACTCAAGGGTAACATAGCTATGAGCGATAGCTTAAACTGACAAGAAGTACGAGTACTTTATTGTCACAAAATTTCAATATTTTATTACGCTCCAGTAAAAAGTTACAAGCATTTGAATGTTCCAAACTCTGATAGGTATAGGATGAACCGTATGGAAGTTAGGGCCATTTGAAATTTTATCAGTGTTTGATTTGGAACTTAAGGGTAGCATAGCTATGAGCGATAGCTTAAATTAATACGAGGTACGAGTACTTTATTGTCACAATATTTCAAGGTTTTATGACGCTCCAGTAAAAAGTTACAAGCATTTAAATGTTGCAAACTTTGATAGGTGTAGGACGCACCGTATAGAAGGTAGGGCCATTTGAAGTTTTATCAGTGTTTGATTTGGTACTCAAAGGTAGCATAGCTATGAGCGATAGCTTAAATTGACAAGAGGCACGAGTACTTTACTGTCACAAAATTTCAAGGTTTTATTACGCACCAGTAAAAAGTTACAAGCATTTGATTGTTGCAAACTTTGATAGGTGTAGGCCGCACCGTATATAAGTTAGGATGCACCGTATAGAAATTATGGCGATTTTAAGTTTTATCTGTGTTTGATTTGGGACTCAAGGGTAGCATAGCTATGAGCGATAGCTTAAATTGACAAGAGGCACGTGTACTTTATTGTCACAAAATTTCAAGATTTTATTACGCTCCAGTAAAAAGTTACAAGCATTTGAATGTTGCAAACTTTGATAGGTATAGGACGCACAGTATAGAAGTTAGGGCCATTTGAAGTTTTATCAGTGTTTGATTTGGGACTCAAGGGTAGCATAGCTATAGCGATAGCTTAAATTGACAAGAGACACGAGTACTTTATTGTCACAAAATTTCAAAATTTTATTACGCTCCAGTAAAAAGTTACAAGCATTTGAATGTTGCAAACTTTGATAGGTATAGGACGCACCGTATAGAAGTTAGGGCCATTTGAAGTTTTATCAGTGTTTGATTAGGGACTCAAGGGTAGCATAGCTATGAGCGATAGCTTTAATTGACAAGAAAAACGAGTACTTTATTGTCACAAAATTTCAAGATTTTATTACGCTCCAGTAAAAAGTTAGAAGCATTTGAAAGTTGCAAACTTTGATAGGTATAGGACGCACAGTATGGAAGTTAGGGCCATTTGAAGTTTTATCAGTACACTAGAGCCCCGGCTTGCGTCGTCCCGATTTGCGTCGTTTCGATTTGCGTCGCTTTTTAAAAACTGGAAAAATTCGATTTGCATCGTTGCAATTTCAAGTTGCGTCGGTCCGAGTTGCGTCGTTTTGACCCCGAACTGCGTCGTTTTGATTTCGATTTGCGTCGCTAAAAACGGTTAAATTTTTTACTGCAGCATTGTGGATTACCATTTTTAGCATTTGTAGTGCCTGATTTAGCATCTTTTCTGTCTTTTAGCATTTTTACAACTTCTGGCAACACTGATCGTCACCTTTACGTTAAGAAGTTTTCAAATTGCGTGAAATAAGGGGAATTCAATTTTCTTTGTTATTTAAGTGTTGCTAAGAACAACTGTCTGGTTGTGGTAAGAATTTAGTGTGTGATTGTTGAAGTAAATGAAATAAATAAAAATGTATTCATACTTGTTTTTTTTTATCAAAAACACATAATTTTTTGCTTTGTTTTGAATATTTTCCCCAAATAAATTAAATTTCTGTGCATTTACATATATAGTAAAAGGTGATTCGATTTGCGTCGTTTCGATTTGCGTCGCGTTTCTCCGGCCCCATTAACGACGCAAGTCGGGGCTCTAGTGTATTTTATTTTGGAGTCAAGGGTAGCATAGCTATGAGCGATAGCTTAAGTTAACAAGAGGCTCGAGTACTTTATTGTCACAAAATTTCAAGATTCTATTACGCTCCAGTAAAAAGTTACAAGCATTTAAATGTTGCAAACTTTGATAGGTGTAGGACCGTATAGAAGTTAGGGCCATTTGAATTTTTATCAGTATTTGATTTGGGAGTAAAGGGTAGCATAGCTATGAGCGATAATTTAAATTGACAAGAGGCACGAGTACTTTATTGTCACAAAATTTCAAGGTTTTATGACGCTCCAGTAAAAAGTTACAAGCAGTTGAATGTTGCACACTTTGGTAGGTATAGGACGCACCGTATAGAAGTTAAAACCATTTGAAATTTTATCAGTGTTTGATTTGGAACTCAAGGGTAGCATAGCTATGAGCGATAGCTAAAAATAATAAGAGGTACGAGTACTTTATTGTCACAAAATTTCAAGGTTTTATTTCGCATCAGTAAAAAGTTACAAGCATTTGATTCTTGCAAACTTTGATAGGTATAGGACGCACCATATAGAAAGTAGGGCTATTTGAAGTTTTATCAGTGTTTGATTTGGGACTCAAGGGTAACATAGCTATGAGCGATAGCTTAAACTGACAAGAGGTACGAGTACTTTATTGTCATAAAATTTCAATATTTTATTACGCTCCAGTAAAAAGTTACAAGCATTTGAATGTTCCAAACTCTGATAGGTATAGGATGCACCGTATGGAAGTTAAGGCCATTTGAAATTTTATCAGTGTTTGATTTGGAACTCAAGGGTAGCATAGTTATGAGCGATAGCTTAAATTAATAAGAGGTACGAGTACTTTATTGTCACAAAATTTCAAGGTTTTATGACTCTCCAGTAAAAAGTTACAAGCATTTAAATGTAGCAAACTTTGATACGTGTAGGACGCACCGTATAGAATTTAGGGCCATTTGAAGTTTTATAATTGTTTGATTTGGTACTCAAAGGTAGCATAGCTATGAGCGATAGCTTAAATTGACCAGAGGCACGAGTACTTTATTGTCACAAAATTTCAAGGTTTTATTTCGCACCAGTAACAAGTTACAAGCATTTGAATGTTGCAAACTTTGAGAGGTAGAGGACGCACCGTATGGAAGCTAGGGCCGTTTGAAGTTTCATCAGTGTTTTATTTTGGAGTCAAGGGTAGCATAACTATGAGCGATAGTTTAAGTTGATAAGAGGCACGAGTACTTTATTGTCACAAAATTTCAAGGATTTATGGCGCTACAAAGTTACAAGCATTTGAAGGTTGCAAAATTTCAAGGTTTTATGACGCTCCAGTAAAAAGTTACTAGCATTTGATTGTTGCAAACTTTGATAGGTATAGGACGCACCGTATAGAAGTTAGGGCCATTTGAAGTTTTATCAGTGTTTGATTTGGGACTCAAGGGTAGCATAGCTATGAACGATAGCTTAAATTGATAAGAGGCTCGAA
This sequence comes from Clusia tigrina, assembly GCA_920105625.2. Taxonomy (NCBI): domain Eukaryota; kingdom Metazoa; phylum Arthropoda; class Insecta; order Diptera; family Clusiidae; genus Clusia; species Clusia tigrina. The sequence goes on along the minus strand of OV050030.1, from coordinate 104,126,055 downwards.
TACTTTATTGTCACAATATTACAGGATTTTATTACGCTCCAGTAAAAAGTTACAAGCTTTTAAATGTTGCAAACTTTGATAGGTGTAGGACGCACCGTACAGAAATTTTGTCCATTTGAAGTTTTATCAGTGTTTGATTTGGGACTCAAGGGTAACATAGCTATGAGCGATAGCTTAAACTGACAAGAGGTACGAGTACTTTATTGTCACAAAATTTCAATATTTTATTACGCTTCAGTAAAAAGTTACAAGCATTTGAATGTTCCAAACTCTGATAGATATAGGACGCACCGTATGGAAGTTAGGGCCATTTGAAGTTTTATCAGTGTTTGATTTGGGACTCAAGGGTAGCATAGCTATGAACGATAGCTTAAATTGACAAGAGGCACAAGTACTTTATTGTCAAAAAATTTCAAGATTTTATTACGCTCCAGTAAAAGGTAACAAGCATTTGAATGTTGCAAACTTTGATAGGTATAGGACGCACCGTATGGAAGTTAGGGCCATTTGAAGTTTCATCAGTGTTTTATTTTGGAGTCAAGGGTAGCATAACTATGAGCGATAGTTTAAATTGATAAGAGGCACGAGAACTTTATTGTCACAAAATTTCAAGGTTTTATGGAGCTACAAAGTTACTAGCATTTGAATGTTGCAAACTATGAGCGAGGCACGAGTACTTTATTGTCACAAAATTTCAAGGTTTTATGACGCTTCAGTAAAAAGTTACAAGCATTTGATTGTTGCAAACTTTGATAAGTATAGGACACACCGTATAGAAGTTAGGGCCATTTGAAGTTTTATCTGTGTTTGATTTGGGACTCAAGGGTAGCATAGCTATGAGCGATAGCTTAAATTGACAAGAGGCACGAGTTCTTTATTGTCACGAAATTTCAAGGTTTTATTACGCACCAGTAAAAAGTTACAATGTTGCAAACTTTGATAGGTATAGGGCGCACCGTATGAAAGTTAGGGCCATTTCAAGTTTTATCAGTGTTTTATTTTGGAGTCAAGGGTAGCATAACTATGAGCGATAGTTTAAATTGATAAGAGGCACGAGTACTTTATTGTCACAAAATTTCAAGGTTTTATGGCGCTACAAAGTTACAAGCATTTGAATGTTGCAAACTTTGTTAGGTATAGGACGCACTGTATAGAAGTTAGGGCCATTTGAAATTTTATAAGTGTTTTATAATAGAGTCAAGGGTAGCATAGCTATGAGCGATAGCTTAACTGCACAAGAGGCTCGAGTTGTCACAAAATTTCAAGATTTTATTATGCTCCAGTAAAAAGTTACAAGCATTTAAATATTGCAAACTTTGATAGGTGTAGGACCGTAAGAAGTTAGGGCCATTTGAAGTTTTATCAGTGCTTGATTTGGGACTAAAAGTTAGCATAGCTATGAGCGATAATTTAAATTCACAAGAGGCACGAGTACTTTATTGTCACAAAATATCAAGGTTTAATGACGCTCCACTAAAAAGTTACAAACAGTTGAATTTTGCACACTTTGAAGGTATAGGACGCACCGTATAGAAGTTAGGGCCATTTGAAATTTTATCAGTGTTTGATTTGGGACTCAAGGGCAGCTTAGCTATGAGCGATAACTTAAATTAATTAAAGGCACGAGTACTCTATTGTCACAAAATTTCAAGGTTTTATGACGCTCCAGTAAAAAGTTACAAGAATTTGATTGTTGCAAACTTTGATAGGTATAAGACCCACCGTATATAAGTTAGGCCGCACCGCATAGAAGATAGGGCCATTTGAAAGTGTTTTATATTGGAGTAAAGGGTAGCATAGCTATGAGCGATAGCTTAAATTGATAAGAGGCTCGAATACTTTATTGTCTCAATATTACAGGATTTTATTACGCTCCAGTAAAAAGTTACAAGCTTTTAAATGTTGCAAACTTTGATAGGTGTAGGACGCACCATATAGAAATTTTGTCCATTTGAAGTTTTATCAGTATTTGATTTGGGACTCAAGGGTAACATAGCTATGAGCGATAGCTTAAACTGACAAGAGGTACGAGTACTTTATTGTCACAAAATTTCAATATTTTATTACGCTCCAGTAAAAAGTTACAAGCATTTGAATGTTCCAAACTCTGATAGATATAGGACGCACCGTATGGAAGTTAGGGCCATTTGAAGTTTTATCAGTGTTTGATTTGGGACTCAAGGGTAGCATAGCTATGAACGATAGCTTAAATTGACAAGAGGCACAAGTACTTTATTGTCAAAAAATTTCAAGATTTTATTACGCTCCAGTAAGAGGTAACAAGCATTTGAATGTTGCAAACTTTGATAGGTATAGGACGCACCGTATGGAAGTTAGGGCCATTTGAAGTTGCATCAGTGTTTTATTTTGGAGTCAAGGGTAGCATAACTATGAGCGATAGTTTAAATTGATAAGAGGAACGAGTTCTTTATTGTCACGAAATTTCAAGGTGTTATTACGCACCAGTAAAAAGTTACAATGTTGCAAACTTTGATAGGTATAGGACGCACCGTATGGAAGTTAGGGCCATTTCAAGTTTTATCAGTGTTTTATTTTGGAGTCAAGGGTAGCATAACTATGAGCGATAGTTTAAGTTGATAAGAGGCACGAGTACTTTATTGTCACAAAATTTCAAGGATTTATGGCGCTACAAAGTTACAAGCATTTGAATGTTGCAAAATTTGAAGGTTTTATGACGCTCCAGTAAAAAGTTACAAGCATTTGATTGTTGCAAACTTTGATAGGTATAGGACGCACCGTATAGAAGTTAGGATGCACCGTATAGAAGTTAGGGCCATTTGAAGTTTTATAAGTGTTTTATTATGGAGTCAAGGGTAACATAGCTATGCGCGATAGCTTAAGTTGACAAGAGGCTCGAGTACTTTATTGTCACAAAAATTCAAGATTTTATTACGCTCCAGTAAAAAGTTACAAGCATTGGATTGTTGCAAACTTTGATAGGTATAGGACACACCGTATAGAAGTTAGGGCTATTTGAAGTTTTATCAGTGTTTGATTTGGGACTCAAGGGTAGCATAGCTATGAGCGATAGCTTAAATTGACAAGAGGAACGAGTATTTTATTGTCACAAAATTTCAAGATTTTATTACGCTCCAGTAAAAAGTTAGAAGCATTTGAATTTTGCAAACTTTGATAGGTATAGGACTTACCGTATGGAAGTTAGGGCCATTTGAAGTTTTATCAGTGTTTTATTTGGGACTCAAGGGTAGCATAGCTATGAACGATAGCTTAAAATGACAAGAGGCACAAGTACTTTATTGTCAAAAAATTTAAAGATTTTATTACGCTCCAGTAAAAGGTAACAAGCATTTGAATGTTGCAAACTTTGATAGGTATAGGACGCACCGTATGGAAGTTAGGGACATTTGAAGTTTTATAAGTGTTTTATAATGGAGTTAAGTGTAGCATATCTATGAGCGATAGCTTAAGTTGACAAGAGGCTCGAGTACTTTATTGTCACAAAATTTCAAGATTTTATTACGCTCCAGTAAAAAGTTAGAAGCATTTGAATGTTGAAAACTTTGATAGGTATAGGACGCACCGTATAGAAGTTAGGGCCATTTGAAGTTTTCTCAGTGTTTGATTTGGGACTCAAGGGTAGCATAGCTATGAGCGATAGCTTAAATTGACAAGAGGCACGAGTTCTTTATTGTCACGAAATTTCAAGGTTTTATTACGCACCAGTAAAAAGTTACAATGTTGCAAACTTTGATAGGTATAGGACGCACCGTATGGAAGTTAGGGCCATTTCAAGTTTTATCAGTGTTTTATTTTGGAGTCAAGGGTAGCATAACTATGATCGATAGTTTAAATTGATAAGAGGCACGAGTACTTTATTGTCACAAAATTTCAAGGTTTTATGGCGCTACAAAGTTACAAGTATTTGAATGTTGCAAACTTTGTTAGGTATAGGACGCACTGTATAGAAGTTAGGGCCATTTGAAATTTTATAAGTGTTTTATAATAGAGTCAAGGGTAGCATAGCTATGAGCGATAGCTTAACTGCACAAGAGGCTCGAGTTGTCACAAAATTTCAAGATTTTATTATGCTCCAGTAAAAAGTTACAAGCATTTAAATATTGCAAACTTTGATAGGTGTAGGACCGTATAGAAGTTAGGGCCATTTGAAGTTTTATTAGTGCTTGATTTGGGACTAAAACTTAGCATAGCTATGAGCGATAATTTAAATTCACAAGAGGCACTAGTACTTTATTGTCACAAAATATCAAGGTTTAATGACGCTCCACTAAAAAGTTACAAGCAGTTGAATTTTGCACACTTTGAAGGTATAGGACGTACCGTATGGAAGTTAGGGCCATTTGAAGTTTTATCAGTGTTTTATTTGGGACTCAAGGGTAGCTTAGCTATGAGCGATAACTTAAATTAATTAAAGGCACGAGTACTCTATTGTCACAAAATTTCAAGGTTTTATGACGCTCCAGTAAAAAGTTACAAGAATTTGATTGTTGCAAACTTTGATAGGCATAAGACCCACCGTATATAAGTTAGGCCGCACCGTATAGAAGATAGGGCCATTTGAAATTTTATAAGTGTTTTATTTTGGAGTAAAGGGTAGCATAGCTATGAGCGATAGCTTAAATTGATAAGAGGCTCGAGTACTTTATTGTCACAATATTACAGGATTTTATTACGCTCCAGTAAAATGTTACAAGCATTTAAATGTTGCAAACTTTGATAGGTGTATTACGCACCGTATAGAAATTTGGGCCATTTGAAGCTTTATCAGTGTTTGATTTGGGACTCAAGGGTAACATAGCTATGAGCGATAGCTTAAACTGACAAGAGGTACGAGTACTTTATTGTCACAAAATTTCAATATTTCATTTCGCTCCAGTAAAAAGTTACAAGCATTTGAATGTTCCAAACTCTGATAGGTATAGGACGCATCGTATGGAAGTTAGGGCCATTTGAAGTTTTATCAGTGTTTGATTTGGGACTCAAGGGTAGCATAGCTATGAACGATAGCTTTAATTGACAAGAGCCACAAGTACTTTATTGTCAAAAAATTTCAAGATTTTATTACGCTCCAGTAAAAGGTAACAAGCATTTGAATGTTGCAAACTTTGATAGGTGTAGGACCCTATAGAAGTTAGGGCCATTTGAAGTTTTATCAGTGCTTGATTTGGGACTAAAACTTAGCATAGCTATGAGCGATAATTTAAATTCACAAGAGGCACGAGTACTTTATTGTCACAAAATATCAAGGTTTAATGACGCTCCACTAAAAAGTTACAAGCAGTTGAATTTTGCACTCTTTGAAGGTATAGGACGCACCGTATAAAAGTTAGGGCCATTTGAAGTTTTCTCAGTGTTTGATTTGGGACTCAAGGGTAGCATAGCTATGAGCGATAGCTTAAATTGACAAGAGGCACGAGTTCTTTATTGTCACGAAATTTCAAGGTTTTATTACGCACCAGTAAAAAGTTACAAGCATTTGATTGTTGCAAACTTTGACAGGTATAGGACGCACCGTATAGAAATTAGGGCCATTTGAAGTTTTATCAGTGTTTGATTTGGGACTCAAGGGTAGCATAGCTATGAACGATAGCTTAAATTGACAAGTGGCACGAGTACTTTATTGTCAAAAAATTTCAAGATTTTATTACGCTCCAGTAAAAAGTTACAAACATTTAAATGTTGTAAACTTTGATAGGTATAAGACCCATCGTATATAAGTTAGGACGCACCGTATAGAATATAGGGCCATTTGAAGTTTTATAAGTGTTTTATATTGGATTAAAGGGTAGCATAGCTATGAGCGATAGCTTAAATTGATAAGAGGATCGAGTACTTTATTGTCACAATATTACAGGATTTTCTTACGCTCCAGTAAAAAGTTACAAGCTTTTAAATGTTGCAAACTTTGATAGGTGTAGGACGCACCGTATAGAAATTTTGTCCATTTGAAGTTTTATCAGTGTTTGATTTGGGACTCAAGGGTAACATAGCTATGAGCGATAGCTTAAACTGACAAGAGGTACGAGTACTTTATTGTCACAAAATTTCAATATTTTATTACGCTCCAGTAAAAAGTTACAAGCATTTGAATGTTCCAAACTCTGATAGGTATAGGACGCACCGTATGGAAGTTAGGCCATTTGAAATTATATCAGTGTTTGATTTGGAACTCAAGGGTAGCATAGCTATGAGCGATAGCTTAAAATAATAAGGGGTACGAGTACTTTATTGTCACAAAATTTCAAGGTTTTATAACGCTCCAGTAAAAAGTTACAAGCATTTGATTGTTGCAAACTTTGATAGGTATAGGACGCACCGTATAGAAATTTGGGCCATTTGAAGTTTTATCAGTGTTTGATTTGGGACTCAAGGGTAGCATAGCTATGAATGATAGCTTAAATTGACAAGAGGCACGAGTACTTTATTGTCAAAAAATTTCAAGGTTTTATGGCGCTAAAAAGTTACAAGCATTTGAATGTTGCAAACTTTGATAGGTATAGGACGCACCGTATAGAAGTTAGGGCCATTTAAAATTTTATCAGTGTTTGATTTGGGACTCAAGGGTAGCTTAGCTATGAGCGAGGCACGAGTACTTTATTGTCACAAAATTTCTAGGTTTTATGACGCTCCAGTAAAAAGTTACAAGCATTTGGTTGTTGCAAACTTTGATAGTTATAGGATGCACCGTAGAGAAGTTAGGGCCATTTGAAGTTTTATAAGTGTTTTATATTGGAGTCAAGGGTAGCATAGCTATGAGCGATAGCATAAATTGACAAGAGTCTCGAGTACTATATTGTCACAAATTTTCAAGATTTTATTACGCTCCAGTAAAAAGTTACGAACATTTGAATGTTGCAAACTTTGATAGGTATAGGACGTACCGTATAGAAGTTAGGGCTATTTGAAGTTTTATCAGTGTTTGAATTGGGACTCAAGGGTAGCATAGCTATGAGCGATGGCTTAAATTGATAAGAGGCACTAGTACTTTATTGTCACAAAATTTCAATATTTTATTACGCTCCAGTAAAAAGTTACAAGCATTTGAATGTTCCAAACTCTGATAGGTATAGGACGCACCGTATGGAAGTTAGGCCATTTGAAATTATATCAGTGTTTGATTTGGAACTCAAGGGTAGCATAGCTATGAGCGTTAGCTTAAAATAATAAGGGGTACGAGTACTTTATTGTCACAAAATTTCAAGGTTTTATAACGCTCCAGTAAAAAGTTACAAGCAGTTGAATGTTGCACACTTTGATAGGTATAGGACGCACCATATAGAAGTTAGGGTCATTTGAAATTTTATCAGTGTTTGATTTGGGACTCAAGGGTAGCTTAGCTATGAGCGATAACTTAAATTAATTAAAGGCACGAGTACTCTATTGTCACAAAATTTCAAGGTTTTATGACGCTCCAGTAAAAAGTTACAAGAATTTGATTGTTGCAAACTTTGATAGGTATAAGACCCACCGTATATAAGTTAGGCCACACCGTATAGAAGATAGGGTCATTTTAAATTTTATAAGTGTTTTATATTGGAGTAAAGGGTAGCATAGCTATGAGCGATAGCTTAAATTGATAAGAGGCTCGAGTACTTTATTGTCACAATATTACAGGATTTTATTACGCTCCAGTAAAATGTTACAAGCATTTAAATGTTGCAAACTTTGATAGGTGTAGGACGCACCGTATAGAAATTTGGGCCATTTGAAGCTTTATCAGTGTTTGATTTGGGTCTCAAGGGTAACATAGCTATGAGCGATAGCTTAAACTGACAAGAGGTACGAGTACTTTATTGTCACAAAATTTCAATATTTCATTACGCTCCAGTAAAAAGTTACAAGCATTTGAATGTTCCAAACTCTGATAGGTATAGGACGCACCGTATGGAAGTTAGGGCCATTTGAAGTTTTATCAGTGTTTGATTTGGGACTCAAGGGTAGCATAGCTATGAACGATAGCTTAAATTGACAAGAGCCACAAGTACTTTATTGTCAAAAAATTTCAAGATTTTGTTACGCTCCAGTAAAAGGTAACAAGCATTTGAATGTTGCAAACTTTGATAGGTGTAGGACCGTATAGAAGTTAGGGCCATTTGAAGTTTTATCAGTGCTTGATTTGGGACTAAAACTTAGCATAGCTATGAGCGATAATTTAAATTCACAAGAGGCACGAGTACTTTATTGTCACAAAATATCAAGGTTTAATGACGCTCCACTAAAAAGTTACAAGCAGTTGAATTTTGCACACTTTGAAGGTATAGGACGCACCGTATAAAAGTTAGGGCCATTTGAAGTTTTCTCAGTGTTTGATTTGGGACTCAAGGGTAGCATAGCTATGAGCGATAGCTTAAATTGACAAGAGGCACGAGTTCTTTATTGTCACGAAATTTCAAAGTTTTATTACGCACCAGTAAAAAGTTACAAGCATTTGATTGTTGCAAACTTTGACAGGTATAGGACGCACCGTATAGAAATTAGGGCCATTTGAAGTTTTATCAGTGTTTGATTTGGGACTCAAGGGTAGCATAGCTATGAACGATAGCTTAAATTGACAAGAGGCACGAGTACTTTATTGTCAAAAAATTTCAAGATTTTATTACGCTCCAGTAAAAAGTTACAAGCATTTAAATGTTGTAAACTTTGATAGGTATAAGACCCACCGTATATAAGTTAGGACGCACCGTATAGAATATAGGGCCATTTGAAGTTTTATAAGTGTTTTATATTGGATTAATGGGTAGCATAGCTATGAGCGATAGCTTAAATTGATAAGAGGATCGAGTACTTTATTGTCACAATATTACAGGATTTTATTACGCTCCAGTAAAAAGTTACAAGCTTTTAAATGTTGCAAACTTTGATAGGTGTAGGACGCACCGTATAGAAATTTTGTCCATTTGAAGTTTTATCAGTGTTTGATTTGGGACTCAAGGGTAACATAGCTATGAGCGATAGCTTAAACTGACAAGAGGTACGAGTACTTTATTGTCACAAAATTTCAATATTTTATTACGCTCCAGTAAAAAGTTACAAGCATTTGAATGTTCCAAACTCTGATAGGTATAGGACGCACCGTATGGAAGTTAGGCCATTTGAAATTATATCAGTGTTTGATTTGGAACTCAAGGGAAGCATAGCTATGAGCGATAGCTTAAATTAATAAGAGGTACGAGTACTTTATTGTCACAAAATTTCAAGGTTTTATGACGCTCCAGTAAAAAGTTACAAGCATTTAAATGTTGCAAACTTTGATAGGTGTAGGACGCACCGTATAGAAGTTAGGGACATTTGAAGTTTTATCAGTGTTTGATTTGGTACTCAAAGGTAGCATAGCTATGAGCCATAGCTTAAATTGACTAGAGGCACGAGTACTTTATTGTCATAAAATTTCAAGGTTTTTTACGCACCAGTAAAAAGTTACAACCATTTGATTGTTGCAAACTTTGATAGGTATAGGTCGCACCGTATAGAAATTTGGGCCATTTGAAGTTTTATCAGTGTTTGATTTGGGACTCAAGGGTAGCATAGCTATGAATGATAGCTTAAATTGACAAGAGGCACGAGTACTTTATTGTCAAAAAATTTCAAGGTTTTATGGCGCTAAAAAGTTACAAGCATTTGAATGTTGCAAACTTTGATAGGTATAGGACGCACCGTATAGAAGTTAGGGCCATTTGAAATTTTATCAGTGTTTGATTTGGGACTCAAGGGTAGCTTAGCTATGAGCGAGGCACGAGTACTTTATTGTCACAAAATTTCTAGGTTTTATGACGCTCCAGTAAAAAGTTACAAGCATTTGGTTGTTGCAAACTTTGATAGTTATAGGATGCACCGTAGAGAAGTTAGGGCCATTTGAAGTTTTATAAGTGTTTTATATTGGAGTCAAGGGTAGCATAGCTATGAGCGATAGCATAAATTGATAAGAGTCTCGAGTACTATATTGTCACAAATTTTCAAGATTTTATTACGCTCCAGTAAAAAGTTACGAACATTTGAATGTTGCAAACTTTGATAGGTATACGCTCCAGTAAAAAGTTACAAGCATTTGGTTGTTGCAAACTTTGATAGTTATAGGATGCACCGTAGAGAAGTTAGGGCCATTTGAAGTTTTATAAGTGTTTTATATTGGAGTCAAGGGTAGCATAGCTATGAGCGATAGCATAAATTGATAAGAGTCTCGAGTACTATATTGTCACAAATTTTCAAGGTTTTATGACGCTCCAGTAAAAAGTTACAAGCATTTAAATGTTGCAAACTTTGATAGGTGTAGGACGCACCGTATAGAAGTTAGGGACATTTGAAGTTTTATCAGTGTTTGATTTGGTACTCAAAGGTAGCATAGCTATGAGCCATAGCTTAAATTGACTAGAGGCACGAGTACTTTATTGTCATAAAATTTCAAGGTTTTTTACGCACCAGTAAAAAGTTACAACCATTTGATTGTTGCAAACTTTGATAGGTATAGGTCGCACCGTATAGAAATTTGGGCCATTTGAAGTTTTATCAGTGTTTGATTTGGGACTCAAGGGTAGCATAGCTATGAATGATAGCTTAAATTGACAAGAGGCACGAGTACTTTATTGTCAAAAAATTTCAAGGTTTTATGGCGCTAAAAAGTTACAAGCATTTGAATGTTGCAAACTTTGATAGGTATAGGACGCACCGTATAGAAGTTAGGGCCATTTGAAATTTTATCAGTGTTTGATTTGGGACTCAAGGGTAGCTTAGCTATGAGCGAGGCACGAGTACTTTATTGTCACAAAATTTCTAGGTTTTATGACGCTCCAGTAAAAAGTTACAAGCATTTGGTTGTTGCAAACTTTGATAGTTATAGGATGCACCGTAGAGAAGTTAGGGCCATTTGAAGTTTTATAAGTGTTTTATATTGGAGTCAAGGGTAGCATAGTTATGAGCGATAGCATAAATTGATAAGAGTCTCGAGTACTATATTGTCACAAATTTTCAAGATTTTATTACGCTCCAGTAAAAAGTTACGAACATTTGAATGTTGCAAACTTTGATAGGTATAGGACGCACCGTATAGAAGTTAGGGCTATTTGAAGTTTTATCAGTGTTTGAATTGGGACTCAAGTGTAGCATAGCTATGAGCGATGGCTTAAATTGATAAGAGGCACTAGTACTTTATTGTCACAAAATTTCAAGATTTTATGACGCTCCAGTAAAAAGTTACAAACATTTGAATGTTGCAAACTTTGATAGGTATAGGACGTACCGTATGGAAGTTAGGGCCATTTGAAATTTTATCAGTGTTTGATTTGGAACTCAAGGGTAGCATAGCTATGAGCGATAGCTTAAAATAATAAGGGGTACGAGTACTTTATTGTCACAAAATTTCAAGGTTTTATTTCGCATCAGTAAAAAGTTACAAGCATTTGATTGTTGCAAACTTTGATAGGTATAGGACGCACCATATAGAAAGTAGGGCCATTTGAAGTTTTATCAGTGTTTGATTTGGGACTCAAGGGTAACATAGCTATGAGCGATAGCTTAAACTGACAAGAGGTACGAGTACTTTATTGTCATAAAATTTCAATATTTTATTACGCTCCAGTAAAAAGTTACAAGCATTTGAATGTTCCAAACTCTGATAGGTATAGGATGCACCGTATGGAAGTTAGGGCCATTTGAAATTTTATCAGTGTTTGATTGGGAACTCAAGGGTAGCATAGTTATGAGCGATAGCTTAAATTAATAAGAGGTACGAGTACTTTATTGTCACAAAATTTCAAGGTTTTATGACGCTCCAGTAAAAAGTTACAAGCATTTAAATATTGCAAACTTTGATAGGTGTAGGACGCACCGTATAGAAGTTAGGGACATTTGAAGTTTTATCAGTGTTTGATTTGGTACTCAAAGGTAGCATAGCTATGAGCCATAGCTTAAATTGACAAGAGGCACGAGTACTTTATTGTCATAAAATTTCAAGGTTTTTTACGCACCAGTAAAAAGTTACAAGCATTTGATTCTTGCAAACTTTGATAGGTATAGGACGCACCGTATAGAAATTTGGGCCATTTGAAGTTTTATCAGTGTTTGATTTGGGACTCAAGGGTAGCATAACTATGAATGATAGCTTAAATTGACAAGAGGCACGAGTACTTTATTGTCAAAAAATTTCAAGGTTTTATGGCGCCACAAAGTTACAAGCATTTGAATGTTGCAAACTTTGATAGGTATAGGACGCACCGTATAGAAGTTAGGGCCATTTGAAATTTTATCAGTGTTTGATTTGGGACTCAAGGGTAGCTTAGCTATGAGCGAGGCACGACTACTTTATTGTCACAAAATTTCTAGGTTTTATGACGCTCCAGTAAAAAGTTACAAGCATTTGGTTGTTGCAAACTTTGATAGGTATAGGATGCACCGTATGGAAGTGAGGGCTATTTGAAGTTTTATCAGTGTTTGATTTGGGACTCAAGGGTAGCATAGCTATGAGCGATAGCTTAAATTGACAAGAGTCGCGAGTACTATATTGTCACAAAATTTCAAGATTTTATTACGCTCCAGTAAAAAGTTAGAAGCATTTGAAAGTTGCAAACTTTGATAGGTGAAGGAACGTATAGAAGTTAGGGCCTTTTGTAGTTTTATCAGTATTTGATTTGGTACTCAAAGGTAGCATAGCTATGAGCGATAGCTTAAATTGACCAGAGGCACGAGTACTTTCTTGTCACAAAATTTCAAGATTTTATTACGCTCCAGTAAAAAGTTACAAGCATTTGAATGTTGCAAACTTTGATAGGTGTAAGACGCACCGTATAGAAGTTAGGGCCATTTGAAGTTTTATCAGTGTTTGATTAGGGACTCAAGGGTAGCATAGCTATGAGCGATAGCGTAAATTGACAAGAGGCTCGAGTACTCTATTGTCACAAAATTTCAAGATTTTATTACGCTCCTGTAAAAAGTTACTAGCATTTAAATGTTGCAAACTTTGATAGGTGTTGGACGCACCGTATAGAAGTTAGGGCCATTTGAAGTTTTATGTGTGTTTGATTTGGGACTCAAGGGAAGCATAGCTATGAGCTATCGCTTAAATTGACAAGAGGCACGAGTACTATATTGTCACAAAATTTCAAGGTTTTAAGACGCTACAGTAAAACGTTACAAGCATTTGAATGTTGCAAACTTTGAAAGGTGTAGGACGCACCGTATGGAAGTTAGTGCCATTTGAAGTTCTATCAGTGTTTGATTTGGGACTCAAGGGTTGCATAGCTATGGCCGATAGCTTAAATTGACAAGAGGCACGAGTACTTTATTGTCACAAAATTTCAAGATTTTATTACTCTCCAGTAAAAGTTAGAAGCATTTGATTGTTGCAAATTTTGATAGGTATAGGACGCACACTATAGTGATTAGGGCCATTTGAAGTTTTATCAGTGTTTGATTTGGGACTCAAGGGTAGCATAGCTATGAGCGATGATTTTAATTGACAAGAGGCTCGAGTATTTTATTGTCACAAAATTTCAAGATTTTGTTACTCTCGAGTAAAAAGTTACAAGCATTTAAATGTTGCAAACTTTGATAGGTATAGGACCATTTGAAGTTTTATCAGAGTTTGATTTTGGGCTCAAGAGTACCATAGCTATGAGCGATAGCTTAAATTGATAACAAGCACGAGTACTTTATAGTCTCAAAATTTCAAGATTTTATTACTCTCCAGTAAAAGTTACAAGCATTTGATTGTTGCAAATTTTGATAGGTATAGCACGCACAGTATATAGATTAGGGCCATTTGAAGTTTTATCAGTGTTTAATTTGGGACTCAAGGGTAGCATACCTATGAGCGATAATTTTAATTGACAAGAGGCTCGAGGATTTTATTGTCACAAAATTTCGAGATTTTAAGACGCTCCAGTAAAAAGTTACAAGCATTTGATTGTTGCAAACTTTGATAGCTATAGGATGCACAGTATAGAGATCAGGGCCATTTAAAGTTTTATCAGTATTTTATTTTGGACTGAAGGGTAGCATAACTATGAGCGATAGTTTAAATTGATAAGAGACACGAGTACTTTATTGTCACAAAATTTCAAGGTTTTAAGGCGCTACAAAGTTACAAGCATTTGAATGTTTCAAACTTTGCTAGGTGTAGTACGCACCGTATAGAAGTTAGGGCCATTTGAAGTTTTATATGTGTTTGATTTGGAACTCAAGGGTAGCATAGCTATAAGCGATAGTTTAAATTGATAAGAGGCACGAGTACTTTATTGTCACAAAATTTCAAGATTGTCTTACGCTCTAGTAAAAAGTTACAAGCATTTGCATGTTGCAAACATTGAGAGGTGTAGGACACACCGTGTAATAGTTAGGGCCATTTGAAGTTTTAGCAGTGTTTGATTTGGAACTCAAGGGTAGCATAGCTATGAGCGATAACTTTAATTGACAAGAGGCTCGAGTACTTTATTGTCCCAAAATATCAAGATTTTAAGGGGCTCCAGTAAAAAGTTACAAGCATTAGATTGATGCAAACTTTGAGAGGTATTGGACGCACCGTATATAAAGTTAGGACGACCGTATAGAAGTTAGGGCCATTTGAAGTTTTATCAGTGTTTTATTTTGGAGTCAAGGGTAGCATAGCTATGAGCGATAGCGTAAATTGACAAGAGGCTCGAGTACTCTATTGTCACAAAATTTCAAGATTTTATTACGCTCCGGTAAAAAGTTACTAGCATTTAAATGTTGCAAACTTTGATAGGTGTTGGACGCACCGTATAGAAGTTAGGGCCATTTGAAGTTTTATGTGTGTTTGATTTGGAACTCAAGGGTAGCATAGCTATGAGCGATAGTTTAAATTGATAAGAGGCACGAGTACTTTATTGTCAAAAAATTGCAAGATTTTATAACGCTGCAGTAAAAAGTTACAATCATTTGATTGTTGCAAATTTTGATAGGTATAGCACGCACAGTATAGAGATTAGGGGCATTTGAAGTTTTATCAGTGTTTGATTTGGGACTCAAGGGTAGCATACCTATGAGCGATAATTTTAATTGACAAGAGGCTCGAGTATTTTATTGTCACAAAATTTCAAGATTTTAAGACGCTCCAGTAAAAAGTTACAAGCATTTGATTGTTGCAAACTTTGATAGGTATAGGATGCACAGTATAGAGATCAGGGCCATTTAAAGTTTTATCAGTATTTTATTTTGGTGTGAAGGGTAGCATAACTATGAGCGATAGTTTAAATTGATAAGAGACACGAGTACTTTATTGTCACAAAATTTCAAGGTTTTATGGCGCTACAAAGTTACAAGCATTTGAATGTTTCAAACTTTGCTAGGTGTAGTACGCACCGTATAGAAGTTAGGGCCATTTGAAGTTTTATATGTGTTTGATTTGGAACTCAAGGGTAGCATAGCTATGAGCGATAGTTTAAATTGATATGAGGCACGAGTACTTTATTGTCACAAAATTTCAAGATTGTCTTACGCTCTAGTAAAAAGTTACAAGCATTTGCATGTTGCAAACATTGAGAGGTGTAGGACACACCGTGTAATAGTTAGGGCCATTTGAAGTTTTAGCAGTGTTTGATTTGGAACTCAAGGGTAGCATAGCTATGAGCGATAACTTTAATTGACAAGAGGCTCGAGTACTTTATTGTCCCAAAATATCAAGATTTTAAGGGGCTCCAGTAAAAAGTTACAAGCATTAGATTGATGCAAACTTTGAGAGGTATTGGACGCACCGTATATAAAGTTAGGACGACCGTATAGAAGTTAGGGCCATTTGAAGTTTTATCAGTGTTTTATTTTGGAGTCAAGGGTAGCATAGTTATGAGCGATAGCGTAAATTGACAAGAGGCTCGAGTACTCTATTGTCACAAAATTTCAAGATTTTATTACGCTCCGGTAAAAAGTTACTGCCATTTAAATGTTGCAAACTTTGATAGGTGTTGGACGCACCGTATAGAAGTTAGGGCCATTTGAAGTTTTATGTGTGTTTGATTTGGAACTCAAGGGTAGCATAGCTATGAGCGATAGTTTAAATTGATAAGAGGCACGAGTACTTTATTGTCAAAAAATTGCAAGATTTTATAACGCTGCAGTAAAAAGTTACAATCATTTGATTGTTGCAAATTTTGATAGGTATAGCACGCACAGTATAGAGATTAGGGGCATTTGAAGTTTTATCAGTGTTTGATTTGGGACTCAAGGGTAGCATACCTATGAGCGATAATTTTAATTGACAAGAGGCTCGAGTATTTTATTGTCACAAAATTTCAAGATTTTAAGACGCTCCAGTAAAAAGTTACAAGCATTTGATTGTTGCAAACTTTGATAGGTATAGGATGCACAGTATAGAGATCAGGGCCATTTAAAGTTTTATCAGTATTTTATTTTGGTGTGAAGGGTAGCATAACTATGAGCGATAGTTTAAATTGATAAGAGACACGAGTACTTTATTGTCACAAAATTTCAAGGTTTTATGGCGCTACAAAGTTACAAGCATTTGAATGTTTCAAACTTTGCTAGGTGTAGTACGCACCGTATAGAAGTTAGGGCCATTTGAAGTTTTATATGTGTTTGATTTGGAACTCAAGGGTAGCATAGCTATGAGCGATAGTTTAAATTGATATGAGGCACGAGTACTTTATTGTCACAAAATTTCAAGATTGTCTTACGCTCTAGTAAAAAGTTTGAATGTTGCAAACTTTGAGAGGTGTAGGACACACCGTGTAATAGTTAGGGCCATTTGAAGTTTTAGCAGTGTTTGATTTGGGACTCAAGATTAGCATAGTTATGAGCGATAACTTTAATTGACAAGAGGCCCGAGTACTTTATTGTCCCAAAATATCAAGATTTTATGGGGCTCCAGTAAAAAGTTACAAGCATTAAATTGATGCAAACTTTGATAGGTATTGGACGCACCCTATATAAAGTTAGGACGACCGTATAGAAGTTAGGGCCATTTGAAGTTTTATCAGTGTTTTATTTTGGAGTCAAGGGTAGCATAGCTATGAGCGATAGCGTAAATTGACAAGAGGCTCGAGTACTCTATTGTCACAAAATTTCAAGATTTTATGACGCTGCAGTAAAAAGTTACAATTATTTGATTGTTGCAAATTTTGATAGGTATAGCACGCACAGTATAGAGATTAGGGCCATTTGAAGTTTTATCAGTGTTTGATTTGGGACTCAAGGGTAGCATACCTATGAGCGATTATTTTAATTGACAAGAGGCTCGAGTATTTTATTGTCACAAAATTTCAAGATTTTAAGACGCTCCAGTAAAAAGTTACAAGCATTTGATTGTTGCAAACTTTGATAGGTATAGGATGCACAGTATAGAGATCAGGGCCATTTAAAGTTTTATCAGTATTTTATTTTGGAGTGAAGGGTAGCATAACTATGAGCGATAGTTTAAATTGATAAGAGACACGAGTACTTTATTGTCACAAAATTTCAAGGTTTTATGGCGCTACAAAGTTACAAGCATTTGAATGTTTCAAACTTTGCTAGGTATAGTACGCACCGTATAGAAGTTAGGGCCATTTGAAGTTTTATGTGTGTTTGATTTGGAACTCAAGGGTAGCATAGCTATGAGCGATAGGTTAAATTGATAAAAGGCACGAGTACTTTATTGTCACAAAATTTCAAGATTGTTTTACGCTCCAGTAAAAAGTTACAAGAATTTAAATGTTTCAAACTTTGATAGGTGTAGGACGCACAGTATAGAAGTTCGGGCCATTTGAAGCTTTATCAGTGTTTGATTTGGGACTCAAGGGTAGCATAGTTATGAGCGATAACTTTAATTGACAAGAGGTTCGAGCACTTTATTGTCTCAAAATATCAAGATTTTATGGCGCTCCAGTAAAAAGTTACAAGCATTAGATTATTGCAAACTTTGATAGGTATAGGACGCACTGTCTATAAAGTTAGGACGCACCGTATAGAAGTTAGGGCCATTTGAAGTTTTATCAGTGTTTTATTTTGGAGTCAACGGTAGCATAGCTATGAGCGATAGGTTAAATTGATAAGAGGCACGAGTACTTTATTGTCACAAAATTTCAAGATTTTATTACGCTCCGGTAAAAAGTTACAATCATTTGATTGTTGCAAATTTTGATAGGTATAGCACGCACAGTATAGAGATTAGGGCCATTTGAAGTTTTATCAGTGTTTGATTTGGGACTCAAGGGTAGCATACCTATGAGCGATAATTTTAATTGACAAGAGGCTCGAGTATTTTAATGTCACAAAATTTCAAGATTTTAAGACGCTCCAGTAAAAAGATACAAGCATTTGATTGTTGCAAACTTTGATAGGTATAGGATGCACAGTATAGAGATCAGGGCCATTTAAAGTTTTATCAGTATTTTATTTTGGAGTGAAGGGTAGCATAACTATGAGCGATAGTTTAAATTGATAAGAGACACGAATACTTTATTGTCACAAAATTTCAAGGTTTTATGGCGCTACAAAGTTACAAGCATTTGAATGTTTCAAACTTTGCTAGGTATAGTACGCACCGTATAGAAGTTAGGGCCATTTGAAGTTTTATGTGTTTTTGATTTGGAACTCAAGGGTAGCATAGCTATGAGCGATAGGTTAAATTGATAAGAGGCACGAGTACTTTATTGTCACAAAATTTCAAGATTGTCTTATGCTCTAGTAAAAAGTTACAAGCATTTGAATGTTGCAAACTTTGAGAGGTGCAGGACACACCGTGTAATAGTTAGGGCCATTTGAAGTTTTAGCAGTGTTTGATTTGGGACTCAAGGGTAGCATAGCTATGAGCGATAACTTTAATTGACAAGAGGCTCGAGTACTTTATTGTCCAAAAATATCAAGATTTTATGGGGCTCCAGTAAAAAGTTACAAGCATTAGATTGATGCAAACATTGATAGGTATTGGACGCACCGTATATAAAGTTAGGACGACCGTGTAGAAGTTAGGGCCATTTGAAGTTTTATCAGTGTTTGATTTGGGACTGAAGGGTAGGATAGCTATGAGCGATAACTTTAATTGACAAGAGGCTCGAGTACTTTCTTGTCTCAAAATTTCAAGATTTTTATGGTGCTCTAGTAAAAAGTTACAAACATTTGCATGTTCCAAACTTTGATAGGAATTGGACGCACTGTATAGAAGTTAGGGCCATTTGAAGTTTTATAAGTGTTTTATATCGGTGTCAACGGTAGCATAGCTATGAGCGATAGCTTAATTTGATAAGAGGCACGAGTACTTTATTGTCACAAAATTTCAAGATTTTATTACGCTCCAGGAAAAAGTTACAAGAATTTAAATGTTTCAAACTTTGATAGGTGTAGGACGCACAGTATAGAAGTTCGGGCCATTTGAAGTTTTATCAGTGTTTGATTTGGGTCTCAGGGGTAGCATAGCTATGAGCGATCGATTAAATTGACAAGAGGCACGAGTACTTTATTGTCTCAAAATATCAAGATTTTATGGCGCTCCAGTAAAAAGTTACAAGCATTAGATCATTGCAAACTTTGATAGGTATAGGACGGACAGTATAGAGATCAGGGCCATTTAAAGTTTTATCAGTATTTTATTTTGGAGTGAAGGGTAGCATAACTATGAGCGATAGTTTAAATTGATAAGAGACACGAGAACTTTATTGTCACAAAATTTCAAGGTTTTATGGCGCTACAAAGTTACAAGCATTTGAATGTTTCAAAATTTGCGAGGTGTAGTACGCACCGTATAGAAGTTAGGGCCATTTGAAGTTTTATATGTGTTTGATTTGGAACTCAAGGGTAGCATAGCTATGAGCGATAGTTTAAATTGATAAGAGGCACGAGTACTTTATTGTCACAAAATTTCAAGATTATCTTACGCTCTAGTAAAAAGTTACAAGCATTTGAATGTTGCAAACTTTGAGAGGTGTAGGACACACCGTGTAATAGTTAGGGCCATTTGAAGTTTTAGCAGTGTTTGATTTGGGACTCAAGGGTAGCATATGCATGAGCGATAACTTTAATTGACAAGAGGCTCGAGTACTTTATTGTCCCAAAATATTAAGATTTTATGGGGCTCCAGTAAAAAGTTACAAGCATTAGATTGATGCAAACATTGATAGGTATTGGACGCACCGTATATAAAGTTAGGACGACCATATAGAAGTTAGGGCCATTTAAAGTTTTGTCAGTGTTTTATTTTGGAGTCAAGGGCAGCATAGCTATGAGCGATAGCTTAATTTGATAAGAGGCACGAGTACTTTATTGTCAGAAAATTTCAAGATTTTATTACGCTCCAGTAAAAAGTTACAAGCATTTAAATGTTGCAAACTTTGATAGGTGTAGGACGCACAGTATAGAAGTTCGGGCGATTTGAAATTTTTGATTTGGGACTCAAGGGTAGCATAGCTATGAGCGATCGAGTAAATTGACAAGAGGCACGAGGACTATATTGTCACAAAATTTCAAGGTTTTACGACGCTCCAGTAAAAGGTACAAGCATTTGAATGTTGCAAACTTTGATAGGTATAGCACGCACCGTATAGAGATTAGGGCCATTTGAAGTTTTATCCAGTGTTTGATTTGGGACTCAAGGGTAGCATAGCTATGAGCGATAACTTTAATTGACAGGCTCGAGTACTTTCTTGTCTCAAAATTTCAAGATTTTATGGTGCTCCATTAAAAGGTTACAAGCATTTGAATGTTCCAAACTTTGATAGGAATTGGACGCACCGTATAGAAGTTAGGGCCATTTGAAGTTTTATAAGTGTTTTATATTGGTGTCAAGGGTAGCATAGCTATGAGTGATAGCATAAATTGACAAGAGGCTCGAGTACTTTATTGTCACAAAATTTCAAGATTTTATTATGCTCGCGTAAAAAGTTACAAGCATTTGAATGTTGCAAACTTTGAGAGTGTAGGACGCACCGTATAATAGTTAGGGCCATCTGAAGTTTTATCAGTGTTTGATCTGGGACTCAAGGGTAGCATAGTTATGAGCGATAACTTTAATTGACAAGAGGCTCGAGCACTTTATTGTCTCAAAATATCAAGATTTTATGGCGCTCCAGTAAAAAGTTACAAGCATTAGATTATTGCAAACTTTGATAGGTATAGGACGCACTGTATATAAAGTTAGGACGGACCGTATAGAAGTTAGGGCCATTTTAAGTTTTATCAGTGTTTTATTTTGGAGTCAACGGCAGCATAGCTATGAGCGATAGCTTAAATTGACAAGAGGCTCGAGTACTTTATTGTCACAAAATTTCAAGATTTTATTACGCTCGAGTAAAAAGTTACAACCATTTAAATCTTGCAAACTTTGATAGGTATAGGACGCACCGTATAGAAGTTAGGGCCTTTTGAAGTTTTATCAGTGTTTAATTTGGGGCTGAAGAGTAGCATAGCTATGAGCGATAACTTAAATTGATAACAGGCACGAGCACTTTATTGTCAAAAAATTTCAAGATTTTATTACGCTCTAGTAAAAAGTTACAAGCATTTGAATGTTGCAAACTTTGATAGGTATAGGATGCACCGTATAGAAGTTAGGGCCATTTGAAGTTTTATAAGTGTTTTATATTGGTGTCAAGGGTAGCATAGCTATGAGCGCTAGCTTAAATTGACAAGAGGCTCGAGTACTTTATTGTCACAAAATTTCAAGATTTTATTATGCTCGCGTAAAAAGTTACAAGCATTTGAATGTTGCAAACTCTGAAAGGAGTAGGACGCACCGTATAGAAGTTAGGGCCATTTGAAGTTTTATCAGTGTTCGATTTGGGACTCAAGGGTAGCATAGCTGTGAACGATAGCTTAAATTGACAAGAGGCACGAGTACTTTATTTTCACAAAATTTCAAGATTTTATTACTCTCCAGTAAAAGGTGCAAACATTTGAATGTTGCAAACTTTGATAGGTATAGCACGCACCGTATATAAGTTAGGGCCATTTGAAGTTTTATCAGTGTTTGATTTGGGACTCAACGGTAGCATAGCTATGAGCGATAGCTTAAATTGACAAGAGGCACGAGTACTTTATTGTCTCAAAATTTCCAGATTTTGTTACGCTCCAGTAAAAAGTTACAAGCATTTGAATGTTCCAAACTTTGAAAGGAATTGGACGCACCGTATAGAAGTTAGGGCCATTTGAAGTTTTATAAGTGTTTTATATTAGTGTCAAGGGTAGCATAGCTATGAGCGATAGCTTAAATTGACAAGAGGCTTGAGTACTTTATTGTCACAAAATTTCAAGATTTTATTATGCTCGAGTAAAAAGTTACAAGCATTTAAATGTTGCAAACTTTGATAGGTATAGGACGCACCGTATAGAAGTTAGGGCCATTTGAAGTTTTATCAGTGTTTGATTTGAGGCTCAAGAGTAGCATAGCTATGAGCGATAGCTTAAATTGATAACAGGCACGAGCACTTTATTGTCAAAAAATTTCAAGATTTTATTACGCTCTAGTAAAAAGTTACAAGCATTTGCATGTTGCAAACTTTGAGAGTGTAGGACGCACCGTATAATAGTTAGGGCCGTTTGAAGTTTTATCAGTGTTTGATTTGGGACTCAAGGGTAGCATAGCTATGAGCGATAACTTTAGTTGACAAGAGGCTTGAGTACTTTATTGTCTCAAAATATCAAGATTTTATGGCGCTCCAGTAAAAAGTTACAAGCATTAGATTGTTGCAAACTTTGATAGGTATAAGATGCACCGTATAGAAGGTAGGGCCATTTAAAGTTTTATCAGTGTTTTATGTTGGAGTCAAGGGTAGCATAGCTATGAGCTATTGCTTAAATTGACAAGAGGCTCGAGTACTTTATTGTCACAAAATTTCCAGATTTTATTACGCTCCAGTAAAAAGTTACAAGCATTTAAATGTTGCAAACTTTGATGGGTATAGGACGCACCGTATAGAAGTT
Organism: Clusia tigrina; assembly: GCA_920105625.2. Taxonomy (NCBI): domain Eukaryota; kingdom Metazoa; phylum Arthropoda; class Insecta; order Diptera; family Clusiidae; genus Clusia; species Clusia tigrina. The sequence goes on along the minus strand of OV050030.1, from coordinate 104,103,201 downwards.
AGGGCCATTTGAAGTTTTATCAGTGTTTGATTTGGGACTCAAGGGTAGCATAGCTATAAGCGATAGCTGAAATTGACAAGAGGCACGAGTACTATATTATCCCAAAATTTCAAGGTTTTAAGACGCTCCAGTAAAAAGTTACATGCATTTGAATGTTGCAAACTTTGAAAGGTGTAGGACGCACCGTATAGAAGTTAGGGCCATTTGAAGTTTTATCAGTGTTTGATTTGGGACTCAACGGTAGCATAGCTATGAGCGATAGCTTAAATTGACAAGAGGCACGAGTACTTTATTGTCTCAAAATTTCCAGATTTTGTTACGCTCCAGTAAAAAGTTACAAGCATTTGAATGTTCCAAACTTTGAAAGGAATTGGACGCACCGTATAGAAGTTAGGGCCATTTGAAGTTTTATAAGTGTTTTATATTAGTGTCAAGGGTAGCATAGCTATGAGCGATAGCTTAAATTGACAAGAGGCTTAAGTACTTTATTGTCACAAAATTTCAAGATTTTATTATGCTCGAGTAAAAAGTTACAAGCATTTGAATGTTGAAAATTTTGATAGGTATAGGCCGCACAGTATAGAGATTAGGGCCATTTGAAGTTTTATCAGTGTTTGATTTGAGACTCAAGGATAGCATAGCACTGAGCGATAATTTTAATTGACAAGAGGCTCGAGTATTTTATTGTCACAAAATTTCAAGATTTTATGACGCTCCAGTTAAAAGTTACAATCATTTGCTTGTTGAAAATTTTGATAGGTATAGAACGAACAGTATAGAGATTAGGGCCATTTGAAGTTTTACCAGTGTTTGATTTGGGACTCGAGGGTAGCATAGCAATGAGCGATAATTTTAATTGACAAGAGGCTCGAGTATTTTATTGTCACAAAATTTCAAGATTTTGTTACGCTCCAGTAAAAAGTTACAAGCATTTGAATGTTGCAAACTTTGATAGGTAAAGGACACACCATATAGAAGTTCGAGCCATTTGAAGTTTTATCGGTGTTTGATTTGGGACTCGAGGGTAGCATAGCTATGAGCGATCGCTTAAATTGACAAGAGGCACGAGTACTATATTGTCGCAAAATTTCAAGGTTTTAAGACGCTCAAGTAAAAAGTTACAAGCATTTGAATGTTGCAAACTTTGAAAGGTATAGGACGCACCGTATAGAAGTTAGAGCCTTTGAAGTTTTATCAGTGTTTGATTTGGGACTCAAGGGTAGCATAGCTATGAACGATAGCTTAAATTGACAAGAGGCACGAGTACTTTATTGTCACAAAATTTCAAGGTTTTATGGCGCTACAAAGTTACAAGCGTTTGAATGTTGCAAACTTTGATAGGTGTAGGACACACCGTATAGAAGTTCGAGCCATTTGAAGTTTTATCAGTGTTTGATTTGGGACTCAAGGGTAGCATAGCTAAGAGCGATAATTTTAATTGACAAGAGGCTCGAGTATTTTATTGTCACAAAATTTCAAGATTTTGTTATTCTCCAGTAAAAAATTAAAAACATTTGAATGTTGCAAACTTTGATAGGTAAAGGACACACCAGATAGAAGTTCGAGCCATTTGAAGTTTTATAAATTTTTGATTTGGGACTCAAGGGTAGCATAGCTATGAGCGATCGCTTAAATTGACAAGAGGCACGAGTACTATATTGTCGCAAAATTTCAAGGTTTTAAGACGCTCCAGTAAAAAGTTAAAAGCATTTGAATGTTGCAAACTCTGAAAGGAGTAGGACGCACCGTATAGAAGTTAGGGCCATTTGAAGTTTTATCAGTGTTTGATTTGGGACTCAAGGGTAGCATAGCTATGAACGATAGCTTAAATTGACAAGAGGCACGAGTACTTTATTGTCACAAAATTTCAAGATTTTATTACTCTCCAGTAAAAGGTACAAACATTTGAATGTTGCAAAATTTGATAGGTATAGCACGCACCGTATAAAAGTTAGGGCCATTTGAAGTTTTATTAGTGTTTGATTTGGGACTCAAGGGTAGCATAGCTATGAGCGATAGCTTAAATTGACAAGTGGCACGAGTACTTTATTGTCTCAAAATTTCCAGATTTTATGGCGTTCCAGTAAAAAGTTGCAAGCATTTGAATGTTCCAAACTTTGAAAGGAATTGGTATAGAAGTTAGGGCCATTTGAAGTTTTATAAGTGTTTTATTTTGGAGTCAAGGGTAGCATAGCTATGAGCGATCGCTTAAATTGACAAGAGACACGAGTACTTTATTGTCACAAAATTTCAAGGTTTTATGGCGCTACAAAGTTACAAATATTTGAATGTTGCAAACTTTGATAGTGTAGGACGCACCGTCTAGAAGTTCGGGCCATTTGAAGTTTCATCAGTGTTTGATTTGGGACTCAAGAGTAGCATAGCTATGAGCGATAGCTTAAATTGACAAGAGGCACGAGTACTTTATTGTCTCAAAATTTCCAGATTTTATGGCGCTCCAGTAAAAAGTTGCAAGCATTTGAATGTTCCAAACTTTGAAAGGAATTGGACGCACCGTATAGAAGCTAGGGCCATTTGAAGTTTTATCAGTGTTTTATATTAGTGTGAAGGGTAGCATAGCTATGAGCGATAGCTTAAATTGACAAGAGGCTTGAGTACTTTATTGTCACAAAATTTCAAGATTTTATTATGCTCGAGTAAAAAGTTACAAGCATTTAAATGTTGCAAACTTTGATAGGTATAGGACGCACCGTATAGAAGTTAGGGCCATTTTATCAGTGTTTGATTTGGGGCTCAAGAGTAGCATAGCTATGAGCGATAGCTTAAATTGACAAGAGGCTTGAGTACTTTATTGTCACAAAATTTCAAGATTTTATTACGCTCTAGTAAAAAGTTACAAACATTTGAATGTTGCAAACTTTGAGAGTGTAGGACGCACCGTATAATATTTAGGGCCGTTTGAAGTTTTATCAGTGTTTGATTTGGGACTCAAGGGTAGCATAGCTATGAGCGATAACTTTAATTGACAAGAGGCTCGAGTACTTTATTGTCTCAAAATATCAAGATTTGATGGCGCTCCACTAAAAAGTTTCAAGCATTAGATTGCTGCAAACTTTGATAGGTATAAGACGCACCGTATATAAGGTAGGCCATTTAAAGTTTTATCAGTGTTTTATGTTGGAGTCAAGGGTAGCATAGCTATGAGCTATTGCTTAAATTGACAAGAGGCTCGAGTACTTTATTGTCACAAAATTTCAAGGTTTTATGGCGCTACAAAGTTACAAGCGTTTGAATGTTGCAAACTTTGATAGGTGTAGGACACACCGTATAGAAGTTCAGGCCATTTGAAGTTTTATCAGAGTTTGATTTGGGACTCAAGGGTAGCATAGCTAAGAGCGATAATTTTAATTGACAAGAGGCTCGAGTATTTTATTGTCACAAAATTTCAAGATTTTGTTATCTCCAGTAAAAAGTTACAAGCATTTGAATGTTGCAAACTTTGATAGGTATAGGACGCACCATATAGAAGTTCAGTCCATTTGAAGTTTTATCAGTGTTTGATTTGGGACTCAAGCTTAGCATAGCTATGAGCGATAGCATAAATTGACAAGAGGCACGAGTACTATATTGTCGCAAAATTTCAAGGTTTTAAGACGCTCCAGTAAAAAGTTAAAAGCATTTGAATTTTGCAAACTCTGAAAGGAGTAGGACGCACCGTATAGAAGTTAGGGCCATTTGAAGTTTTATCAGTGTTTGATTTGGGACTCAAGGGTAGCATAGCTATGAACGATAGCTTAAATTGACAAGAGGCACGAGTACTTTATTGTCACAAAATTTCAAGATTTTATTACTCTCCAGTAAAAGGTACCAACATTTGAATGTTGCAAACTTTGATAGGTATAGCACGCACCGTATAGAAGTTAGGGCCATTTGAAGTTTTATTAGTGTTTGATTTGGGACTCAAGGGTAGCATAGCTATGAGCGATAGCTTAAATTGGCAAGAGGCACGAGTACTTTATTGTCTCAAAATTTCCAGATTTTATGGCGTTCCAGTAAAAAGTTGCAAGCATTTGAATGTTCCAAACTTTTAAAGGAATTGGTATAGAAGTTAGGGCCATTTGAAGCTTTATAAGTGTTTTATATTAGTGTCAAGGGTACCATAGCTATGAGCGAAAGCTTAAATTGACAAGAGGCTTGAGTACTTTATTGTCACAAAATTTCAAGATTTTATTACTCTCCAGTAAAAGGTACAAGCATTTGAATGTTATAAACTTTGATAGGTATAACACGCTCCGTATAGAAGTTAGGGCCATTTGAAGTTTTATCAGTGTTTTATATTGGTGTCAAGGGTAGCATAGCTATGAGCGAAAGCATAAATTGACAAGAGGCACGAGTACTTTATTGTCTCAAAATATCAAGATTTTATTATGCTCGAGTAAAAAGATACAAGTATTTAAATGTTGCAAACTTTGATAGGTATAGGACGCACCGTATAGAAGTTAGGGCCATTTGAAGTTTTATCAGTGTTTAATTTGGGGCTCAAGAGTAGCATAGGTATGAGCGATAGCTTAAATTGATAACAGCCACGAGTACTTTATTGTCAAAAATTTCAAGATTTTATTACGCTCTAGTAAAAAGTTACATGCATTTGAATGTTGCAAACTTTGAGAGTGTAGGACGCACGGTATAATAGTTAGGGCCATTTGAAGTTTTATCAGTGTTTGATTTGGGACTTAAGGTTAGCATAGCTATGAGCAATAACTTTAATTGACAAGAGGCTCGAGTACTTTATTGTGTCAAAATATCAAGATTTTATGGCGCTCCAGTAAAAAGTTACAAGCATTAGATTGTTGCAAACTTTGATAGGTATAGGACGCACCGTATAGAAGTTGGGGCCATTTGAAGTTTTATCAGTGTTTGATTTTGGAGTCAAGGGTAGCAGAGCTATGAGCTATTGCTTAAATTGACAAGAGGCTCGAGTACTTTATTGTCACAAAATTTCAAGATTTTATTACGCTCCAGTAAAAAGTTACAAGCATTTAAATGTTGCAAACTTTGATAGGTGTAGGACGCACCGTATAGAAGTTAGGGCCATTTGAAGTTTTATCAGTGTTTGATTTGGGACTCAAGGGTAGCATAGCTATGAACGATAGCTTAAATTGAAAAGAGGCACGAGTACATTATTGTCACAAAATTTCAAGATTTTATTACTCTCCAGTAAAAGGTACAAGCATTTGAATGTTACAAACTTTGATAGGTATAAGACGCACCGTATAGAAGTTGTGGCCATTTGAAGTTTTATCAGTGTTTTATTTTGGAGTCAAGGGTAACATAACTATGAACGATAGTTTAAATTGATAAGAGACACGAGTACTATATTGTCACAAAATTTCAAGGTTTTATGGCGCTACAAAGTTACAAGCATTTGAATTTTGCAAACTTTGATAGGTGTAGGACACACCGTATAGAAGTTAGGGCCATTTGAAGTTATTTTAGTGTTTTATTTTGGAGTCAAGGGTAGCATAGCTATGAGCGGTAGCTTAAATTGACAAGAGGCTTGAGTACTTTATTGTCACAAAATTTCAAGATTTTATTATGCTCGAGTAAAAAGATACAAGCATTTAAATGTTGTAAACTTTGATTGGTATAGGACACACCGTATAGAAGTTAGGGCCATTTGAAGTTTTATCAGTGTTTGATTTGGGGGTCAAGAGTAGCATAGCTATGAGCGATAGCTTAAATTGATAACAGGTACGAGTACTTTATTGTCAAAAAATTTCAAGATTTTATTACGCTCTAGTAAAAAGTTACAAGCATTTGAATGTTGCAAACTTTGATAGGTGTAGGACGCAGAGTATAGAAGTTCGGGCTATTTGAAGTTTTATCAGTGTTTGATTTGGGACTCAAGGGTAGCATAGCTATAAGCGATAGCTTAAATTGACAAGAGGCACGAGTACTATATTATCACAAAATTTCAAGGTTTTAAGACGCTCCAGTAAAAAGCTACAAGTATTTGAATGTTGCAAACTTTGAAAGGTGTAGGACGCACCGTATAGAAGTTGGGGCCATTTGAAGTTTTATCAGTGTTTGATTTGGGACTCAAGGGTAGCATAGCTATGAACGATAGCTTAAATTGACAAGAGGCACGAGTACTTTATTGTCACAAAATTTCAAGATTTTATTACTCTCCAGTAAAAGGTAAAAGCATTTGAATGTTGCAAACTTTGATAGGTATAGCACGCACCGTATAGAAGTTAGGGCCATTTGAAGTTTTATCAGTGTTATATTTTGGAGTCAAGGGTAGCATAACTAAGAGCGATAGTTTAAATTGTTAAGAGACACGAGTACTATATTGTCACAAAATTTCAAGGTTTTATGGCGCTACAAAGTGACAAGCATTTGAATGTGGCAAACTTTGATAGGTGTAGGACACACCGTATAGAAGTTCGGGCCATTTGAAGTTTTATCAGTGTTTGATTTGGGACTCAAGGGTAGCATAGCTAAGAGCGATAATTTTAATTGACAAGAGGCTCGAGTATTTTATTGTCACAAAATTTCAAGATTTTATGACGCTCCAGAAAAAAGTGACAAGCATTTGATTGTTGCAAATTTTGATAAGTATAGGATGCACAGTATAGAGATTAGGGCCATTTGAAGTTTTATCAGTGTTTTATTTTGGAGTGAAGGGTAGCATAACTATGAGCGATAATTTAAATTGATAAGAGACACGAGTACCTTATTGTCACAAAATTTCAAGGTTTTATGGCGCTACAAAGTTACAAGCATTAGAATGTTGCAAACTTTGATAGTGTAGGACACAGCGTATAGAAGTTAGGGCCATTTGAAATTTTATCAGTGTTTTATTTTGTAGTCAAGTGTGGCATAGCTATGAGCGATATCTTAAATTGACAAGAGGCTTGAGTACTTTATTGTCACAAAATTTCAAGATTTTATTATGCTCGAGTAAAAAGATACAAGCATTTAAATGTTGCAAACTTTGATAGGTATAGGACGCACCGTATAGAAGTTAGGGCCACTTGAAGTTTTATCAGTGTTTGATTTGGGGCTCAAGTGTAGCATAGCTATGAACGATAGCTTAAATTGATAACAGGCACGAGTACTTTATTGTCACAAAATTTCAAGATTTTATTACGCTCTAGTAAAAAGTTACAAGCATTTGAATGTTGCAAACTTTGAGAGTGTAGGACGCACCGTATAATAATTAGGGCCGTTTGAAGTTTTATCAGTGTTTGATTTGGGATTCAAGGGTAGCATAGCTATAAGCGATAGCTTAAATTGACAAGCGGCACGAGTACTATATTATCACAAAATTTCAGGGTTTTAAGACGCTCCAGTAAAAAGCTACAAGCATTTGAATGTTGCAAACTTTGAAAGGTATAGGACGCACCGTATAGAAGTTAGGGCCATTTAAAGTTTTATCAGTGTTTGATTTGGGACTCAAGGGTAGCATAGCTATGAACGATAGCTTAAATTGACAAGAGGCACGAGTACTTTATTGTCACAAAATTTCCTAATTTTATTACTCTCCAGTAAAAGGTACAAGCATTTGAATGTTGCAAACTTTGATAGGTATAGCACGCACCGTATAGAAGTTAGGGCCGTTTGAAGTTTTATCAGTGTTTTCTTTTGGAGTCAAGGGTAGCATAGCTATGAGCGATAGCTTAAATTGACAAGAGGCTTGAGTACTTTATGGTCACAAAATTTAAAGATTTTATTATGCTCGAGTAAAAAGATACAAGCATTTAAATGTTGCAAACTTTGAGAGTGTAGGACGCACCGTATAATAGTTAGGGCCGTTTGAAGTTTTATCAGTGTTTGATTTGGGACTCAAGGGTTGCATAGCTATGAGCGATAACTATAATTGAGAAGAGGCTCGAGTACTTTATTGTCTCAAAATATCAAGATTTTAGGGCTCTCCAGTAAAAAGTTACAAGCATTAGATTGTTGCAAACTTTGTTAGGTATAGGACGCACCGTATAGAAGGTAGGGCCATTTAAAGTTTTGTCAGTGTTTTATTTTGGAGTCAAGTGTAGCATAGCTATGAGCTATTGCTTAAATTGACAAGAGGCTCGAGTACTTTATTGTCACAAAATTTCAAGATTTTATTACGCTCCAGTAAAAAGTTACAAGCATTTAAATGTTGCAAACTTTGATAGGTGTAGGACGCACAGTATAGAAGTTCGGGCCATTTGAAGTTTTATCAGTGTTTGATTTGGGACTCAAGGGTAGCATAGCCAAGAGCGATAATTTTAATTGACAAGAGGCTCGAGTATTTTATTGTCACACAATTTCAAGATTTTATGACGCTCCAGAAAAAAGTTACAAGCATTTGATTGTTGCAAATTTTGATAGGTAGAGGATGCACAGTATAGAGATTAGGGCCATTTGAAGTTTTATCAGTGTTTTATTTTGGAGTGAAGAGTAGCATAACTATGAGCGATAGTTTAAATTGATAAGAGACACAGTACTTTATTGTCACAAAATTTCAATGTTCTATGGCGCTATAAAGTTACAAGCATTTGAATGTTGCAAACTTTGATAGTGTAGGACGCACCGTCAAGAAGTTCGGGCCATTTGAAGTTTTATAAGAGTTCTATATTTGTGTCAAGGGTAGCATAGCTATGAGCGAAAGCTTAAATTGACAAGAGGCTTGAGTACTTTATTGTCTCAAAATTTCAAGATTTTATTATGCAAGAGTAATAAGATACAAGCATTTAAATGTTGCAAACTTTGATAGGTATAGGACGCACCGTATAGAAGTTAGGCCATTTGAAGTTTCATCAGTGTTTGATTTGGGGCTAAAGAGTAGCATAGCTATGAGCGATAGCTTAAATTGATAACAGGCACGAGCACTTTATTGTCAAAAAATTTCAAGATTTTATTACGCTCTAGTAAAAAGTTACAAGCATTTGAATGTTGCAAACTTTGAGAGTGTAGGACGCACCGTATAATAGTTAGGGCCGTTAGAAGTTTTATCAGTGTTTGATTTGGGACTCAAGGGTAGCATAGCTATGAGCGATAACTTTAATTGACAAGAGGCGCGAGTACTTTATTGTCTCAAAATATCAAGATTTTATGGCGCTCCAGTAAAAAGCTACAAGCATTAGATTGTTGCAAACTTTGATAGGTATAGGACGCACCGTATAGAAGGTAGGGCCATTTAAAGCTTTATCAGTGTTTTATTTTGGAGTCAATTGTAGCATAACTATGAGCTATTGCTTAAATTGACAAGCGGCTCGAGTACTTTATTGTCACAAAATTTCAAGATTTTATTACTCTCCTGTAAAAGGTACAAGCATTTGAATGTTGCCAACTTTGATAGGAATAGCACGCACCGTATAGAAGTTAGGGCCATTTGAAGTTTTATCAGTGTTTTATTTTGGAGTCAAGGGTAGCATAGCTAAGAGCGATAGTTTAAATTGATAAGAGAAACGAGTACCATATTGTCGCAACATTTCAAGGTTTTAAGACGCTCCAGTGAAAAGTTACAAGCATCAGATTGTTGCAAACTTTGATAGGTATAGGATGCACAGTATAGAGATTAGGGCCATTTGAAGTTTTATCAGTGTTTTATTTTGGAGTCAAGGGTAACATAACTATGAGCGATAGCTTAAATTGATAAGAGACACGAGTACTATATTGTCACAACATTTCAAGGTTTTAAGACGCTCCAGTGAAAAGTTACAAGCATTTGATTGTTGAAAATTTTGATAGGCATAGGACGCACAGTATATAGATTAGGGCCATTTGAAGTTTTATCAGTGTTTGATTTGGGACTCAAGGGTAGCACAGCAATGAGCGATAATTTTAATTGACAAGAGGCTCGATTATTTTATTGTCTCAAAATATCAGGATTTTATGGCGCTCCAGTAAAAAGTTACAAGCATTAGATTGTTGCAAACTTTGATAGGTATAGGACCCACCATATAGAAGTTATGCCCATTTGAAGTTTTATCAGTGCTTGATTTTGGAGTCAAGGGTAGCATAGCTATGAGCTATTGCTTAAATTGACAAGAGGCTCGAGTTCTTTATTGTCACAAAATTTCAAGATTTTATTATGCTCGAGTAAAATGATACAAGCATTTAAATGTTGCAAACTTTAAGAGTGTAGGACGCACCGTATAGAAGTTAGGGCCATTTGAAGTTTTATCAGTGTTTGATTTGGGACTCAAGGGTAGCATAGCTATGAGCGATAGCTTAAATTGACAAGAGGCACGAGTAATTTATTGTCACAAAATTTCAAGAATTATTAGTCTCCAGGAAAATGTACAAGTATTTGTACAAACTTTGATAGGTATAACACGCACCGTATAGAAGTTAGGGCCATTTGAAGTTTTATCAGTGTTTAATTTTGGAGTCAAGTGTAACATAACTATGAGCTATAGTTTAAATTGAGAAGAGACACGAGTACTATATTGTCACAAAATTTCTAGGCTTTATGGCGCTACAAAGTTGCAAGCATTTGAATGTTGCAAGCTTTGATAGGTGTAGGACACACCGTATAGAAGTTAGGGCCATTTGAAGTTTTATCAGTGTTTTATTTTGGAGTCAAGGGTAGCATAGCTATGAGCGATAGCTTAAATTGACAAGAGGCTTGAGTACTTTATTGTTACAAACTTTCAAGATTTTATTATGCTCGAATAAAAAGATACAAGCATTTAAATGTTGCAAACTTGGATAGGTATAGGACGCACCGTATAGAAGTTAGGGCCATATGAAGTTTTATCAGTGTTTGATTTGGGGCTCAAGAGTAGCATAGCTATGAGCGATAGCTTAAATTGATAACAGGCACGAGTACTTTATTGTCAAAAAATTTCAATATTTTAGTACGCTCTAGTAAAAAGTTACAAGCATTTCATTATTGCAAATATTGATAGGAATAGGACGCACAGTATAGAGATTAGGGCCATTTGAAATTTTATCAGTGTTTGATTTGGGACTCAAGGGTAGCATACCTATGAGCGATAATTTTAATTGACAAGAGGCTCGAGTATTTTATTGTCACAAAATTTCCAGATTTTATGACGCTCCAGAAAAAAGTTACAAGCATTTGATTGTTGCAAATTTTGATAGGTATAGGATACACAGTATAGAGATTTGGGCCATTTGTAGTTTTTTCAGTGTTTTATTTTGGAGTGAAGGGTAGTATAACTATGAGCGATAGTTTAAATTGTTAAGAGTCACGAGTACTTTATTGTCACAAAATTTCAATGTTCTATGGCGCTACAAAGTTACAAACATTTGAACGTTGCAAACTTTGATAGTGTAGGACGCACCGTATAGAAGTTCGGGCCATTTGAAGTTTTATCAGTGTTTGATTTGGGACTCAAGAGTAGCATAGCTATGAGCGATAGCTTAAATTGATAAGAGGCACGAGTACTTTATTGTCACAAAATTTCAAGATTGTCTTACGCTCTAGTAAAAAGTTACAAGCATTTGAATGTTCCAAACTTTGAAAGGAATTGGACGCACCGTATAGAAGTTAGGGCCATTTGAAGTTTTATAAGTGTTTTATATTGGTGTCAAGGGTAGCATAGCTATGAGCGAAAGCTTAAATTGACAAGAGGCTTGAGTACTTTATTGTCACAAAATTTCAAGATTTTATTATGCTCGAGTAAAAAGATACAAGCATTTAAATATTGCAAGCTTTGATAGGTATAGGACGCACCGTATAGAAGTTAGGGCCATTTGAAGTTTTATTAGAGTTTGATTTGGGGCTCAAGAATAAATATTAAATGTTGTAAACTTTGATAGGTGTAGGACGCACAGTTTAGAAGTTCGGGCTATTTGAAGTTTTATCAGTGTTTGATTTGGGACTCAAGGGTAGCATAGCTATAAGCGATAGCTTAAATTGACAAGAGGCACGAGTACTATATTATCACAAAATTTCAAGGTTTTAAGACGCTCCAGTAAAAAGCTACAAGCATTTGAATGTTGCAAACTTTGAAAGGTGTAGGACGCACCGTATAGAAGTTAGGGCCATTTAAAGTTTTATCAGTGTTTGATTTGGGACTCAAGGGTAGCATAGCTATGAACGATAGCTTAAATTGACAAGAGGCACGAGTACTTTATTGTCACAAAATTTCCTAATTTTATTACTCTCCAGTAAAAGGTACAAGCATATGAATGTTGCAAACTTTGATAGGTATAGCACGCACCGTATAGAAGTTAGGGCCGTTTGAAGTTTTATCAGTGTTATATTTTGGACTCAAGGGTAGCATAACTAAGAGCGATAGTTTAAATTGATAAGAGACACGAGTACTATATTGTCACAAAATTTCAAGGTTTTATGGCGCTACAAAGTTACAAGCATTTGAATGTCGCAAACCTTGATAGGTGTAGGACACACCGTATAGAAGTTAGGGCCATTTGAAGTTTTATCAGTGTTTTCTTTTGGAGTCAAGGGTAGCATAGCTATGAGCGATAGCTTAAATTGACAAGAGGCTTGAGTACTTTATTGTCTCAAAATTAAAAAGATACAAGCATTTAAATGTTGCAAACTTTGAGAGTGTAGGACGCACCGTATAATAGTTCGGGGCATTTGAAGTTTTATCAGTGTTTGATTTGGGACTCAAGGGTAGCATAGCTAAGAGCGATAATTTTAATTGACAAGAGGCTCGAGTATTTTATTGTCACAAAATTTCAAGATTTTATGACGCTCCAGAAAAAAGTTACAAGCATTTGATTGTTGCAAATTTTGATAGGTAGAGGATGCACAGTATAGAGATTAGGGCCATTTGAAGTTTTATCAGTGTTTTATTTTGGAGTGATGGGTAGCATAACTATGAGCGATAGTTTAAATTGATAAGAGACACAGTACTTTATTGTCACAAAATTTCAATGTTCTATGGCGCTACAAAGTTACAAGCATTTGAATGTTGCAAACTTTGATAGTGTAGGACGCACCGTCTCGAAGTTAGGGCCATTTGAAGTTTTATAAGTGTTTTATATTGGTGTCAAGGGTAGCATAGCTATGAGCGAAAGCTTAAATTGACAAGAGGCTTGAGTACTTTATTGTCTCCAAATATCAAGATTTTATTATGCTCGAGTAAAAAGACACAAGAATTTAAATGTTGCAAACTTTGATAGGTATAGGACGCACCGTATAGAAGTTAGGGCCATTTGAAGTTTTATCAGTGTTTAATTTGGGGCTCAAGAATAGCATAGCTATGAGCGATAGCTTAAATTGATAACAGCCACGAGTACTTTATTGTCAAAAAATTTCAAGATTTTATTACGCTCTAGTAAAAAGCTACAAGCATTTGAATGTTGCAAACTTTGAGAGTGTAGGACGCACCGTATAATAGTTAGGGCCGTTTGAAGTTTTATCAGTGTTTGATTTGGGACTCAAGGGTAGCATAGCTATGAGCGATAACTTTAATTGACAAGAGGCTCGAGTACTTTATTGTCTCAAAATATCAAGATTTTATGGCGCTCCAGTAAAAAGTTACAAGCATTAGATTGTTGCAAACTTTGATAGGTATAGGACCCACCATATAGAAGTTATGCCCATTTGAAGTTTTATCAGTGCTTGATTTTGGAGTCAAGGGTAGCATAGCTATGAGCTATTGCTTAAATTGACAAGAGGCTCGAGTTCTTTATTGTCACAAAATTTCAAGATTTTATTATGCTCGAGTAAAATGATACAAGCATTTAAATGTTGCAAACTTTAAGAGTGTAGGACGCACCGTATAGAAGTTAGGGCCATTTGAAGTTTTATCAGTGTTTGATTTGGGACTCAAGGGTAGCATAGCTATGAACGATAGCTTAAATTGACAAGAGGCACGAGTACTTTATTGTCACAAAATTTCAAGAATTATTAGTCTCCAGTAAAAGGTACAAGTATTTGTACAAACTTTGATAGGTATAACACGCACCGTATAGAAGTTAGGGCCATTTGAAGTTTTATCAGTGTTTTATTTTGGAGTCAAGGGTAACATAACTATGAGCGATAGTTTAAATTGATAAGAGACACGAGTACTATATTGTCACAAAATTTCAAGGTTTTATGGCGCTACAAAGTTGCAAGCCTTTGAATGTTGCAAGCTTTGATAGGTGTAGGACACACCGTATAGAAGTTAGGGCCATTTGAAGTTTTATCAGTGTTTTATTTTGGAGTCAAGGGTAGCATAGCTATGAGCGATAGCTTAAATTGACAAGAGGCTTGAGTACTTTATTGTCACAAACTTTCAAGATTTTATTAAGCTCGAGTAAAAAGATACAAGCATTTAAATGTTGCAAACTTTGATAGGTATAGGACGCACCGTATAGAAGTTAGGGCCATATGAAGTTTTATCAGTGTTTGATTTGTGGCTCAAGAGTAGCATAGCTATGAGCGATAGCTTAAATTGATAACAGGCACGAGTACTTTATTGTCAAAAAATTTCAATATTTTAGTACGCTCTAGTAAAAAGTTACAAGCATTTCATTGTTGCAAATATTGATAGGAATAGGACGCACAGTATAGATATTAGGGCCATTTGAAATTTTATCAGTGTTTGATTTGGGACTTAAGGGTAGCATACCTATGAGCGATAATTTTAATTGACAAGAGGCTCGAGTATTTTATTGTCACAAAATTTCCAGATTTTATGACGCTCCAGAAAAAAGTTACAAGCATTTGATTGTTGCAAATTTTGATAGGTATAGGATACACAGTATAGAGATTTGGGCCATTTGAAGTTTTTTCAGTGTTTTATTTTGGAGTGAAGGGTAGTATAACTATGAGCGATAGTTTAAATTGATAAGAGTCACGAGTACTTTATTGTCACAAAATTTCAATGTTCTATGGCGCTACAAAGTTACAAACATTTGAACGTTGCAAACTTTGATAGTGTAGGACGCACCGTATAGAACTTCGGGCCATTTGAAGTTTTATCAGTGTTTGATTTGGGACTCAAGAGTAGCATAGCTATGAGCGATAGCTTTAATTGATAAGAGGCACGAGTACTTTATTGTCACAAAATTTCAAGATTGTCTTACGCTCTAGTAAAAAGTTACAAGCATTTGAATGTTCCAAACTTTGAAAGGAATTGGACGCACCGTATAGAAGTTAGGGCCATTTGAAGTTTTATAAGTGTTTTATATTGGTGTCAAGGGTAGCATAGCTATGAGCGAAAGCTTAAATTGACAAGAGGCTTGAGTACTTTATTGTCACAAAATTTCAAGATTTTATTATGCTCGAGTAAAAAGATACAAGCATTTAAATATTGCAAGCTTTGATAGGTATAGGACGCACCGTATAGAAGTTAGGGCCATTTGAAGTTTTATTAGTGTTTGATTTGGGGCTCAAGAATAATAATTAAATGTTGTAAACTTTGATAGGTGTAGGACGCACAGTTTAGAAGTTCGGGCCATTTGAAGTTTTATCAGTGTTTGATTTGGGACTCAAGGGTAGCATAGCTATAAGCGATAGCTTAAATTGACAAGAGGCACGAGTACTATATTATCACAAAATTTCAAGGTTTTAAGATGCTCCAGTAAAAAGTTACAAGCATTTGAATGTTGCAAACTTTGAAAGGTGTAGGACGCACCGTATAGAAATTAGGGCCATTTGAAGTTTTATCAGTGTTTGATTTGGGACTCAAGGGTAGCATAAATTGACAAGAGGCACGAGTACTTTATTGTCACAAAATTTCAAGATTCAATTACTCTCCAGTAAAAGGTACAAGCATTTGAATGCTACAAACTTTGATAGGTATAACACGCACCGTATAGAAGTTAGAGCCATTTGAAGTTATATCAGTGTTTGATTTGGGACACAAGGGCACAAGGGTAGCATACCTATGAGCGATAATTTTAATTGAAAAGAGGCTCGAGTATTTTATTGTTACAAAATTTCAAGATTTGATGACGCTCCAGAAAAAAGTTACAAGCATTTGATTGTTGCAAATTATGATAGGTATAGGATGCACAGTATAGAGATTAGGCCCATTTGAAGTTTATCAGTGTTTTATTTTGGTGTCAAGGGTAGCATAGCTATGAGCGAAAGCTTAAATTGACAAGAGGCTTGAGTACTTTATTGTCACAAAATTTCAAGATTTTATTATGCTCGAGTAAAAAGATACAAGCATTTAAATGTTGCAAACTTTGATAGGTATAGGACGCACCGTATAGAAGTTAGGGCCATTCGAAGTTTTATCAGTGTTTGATTTGGGGCTCAAGAGTGCATAGCTATGAGCGATAGCTTAAATTGATAACAGGCACGAGTACTTTATTGTCAAAAAATTTCAAGATTTTATTACGCTCTAGTAAAAAGTTACAAGCATTTGAATGTTGCAAACTTTGAGAGTGTAGGACGCACCGTATAATAGTTAGGGCCGTTTGAAGTTTTATCAGTGTTTGTTTGGGGACTCAATGGTAGCAGAGCTATGAGCGATAACTTTAATTGACAAGAGGCTCGAGTACTTTATTGTCTCAAAATATCAAGATTGTATGCCCCTCCAGTAAAAAGTTACAAACATTAGATTGTTGCAAACTTTGATAGGTATCGGACGCACCGTATAGAAAGTAGGGCCATTTAAAGTTTTATCAGTGTTTTATTTTGGAGTCAAGGGTAGCATAGCTATGAGCTATTGCTTAAATTGACAAGAGGCTCGAGTACTTTATTGTCACAAAATTTCAAGATTTTATTACGCTCCAGTAAAAAGTTACAATCATTTAAATGTTGCAAACTTTGATAGGTGTAGCACGCACAGTTTAGAAGTTCGGGCCATTTGAAGTTTTATCAGTGTTTGATTTGGGACTCAAGGGTAGCATAGCTATAAGCGATAGCTTAAATTGACAAGAGGCACGAGTACTATATTATCACAAAATTTCAACATTTTAAGACGCTCCAGTAAAAAGTTACAAGCATTTGAATGTTGCAAACTTTGAAAGGTGTAGGACGCACCGTATAGAAGTTAGGGCCATTTGAAGTTTTATCAGTGTTTGATTTGGGACTCAAGGGTAGCATAGCTATGAACGATAGCTTAAATTGACAAGAGGCACGAGTACTTTATTGTCACAAAATTTCAAGATTCAATTACTCTCCAGTAAAAGGTACAAGCATTTGAATGTTACAAACTTTGATAGGTATAACACGCACCGTATAGAAGTTAGGGCCATTTGAAGTTTTATCAGTGTTTGATTTGGGACACAAGGGTAGCATAGCTATGAGCGATAGCTTAAATTGACAAGAGGCACGAGTACTATATTATCACAAAATTTCAACATTTTAAGACGCTCCAGTGAAAAGTTACAGACATTTGATTGTTGAAAATTTTGATAGGTATAGGATGCACAGTATAGAGATTAGGGCCATTTGAAGTTTTATCAGTGTTTGATTTGGGACTCAGGGGTAGCATAGCAATGAGCGATAATTTTAATTGACAAGAGGCTCGAGAATTTTATTGTCACAAAATTTCAAGATTTTGTTACGCTCCAGTAAAAAGTTACAAGCATTTGAATGTTCCAAACTGTGAAAAGAATTGGACGCACCGGATAGAAGCTAGGGCCATTTGAAGTTTTATAAGTGTCTTATATTGGTGTCAAGGGTAGCATAGCTATGAGCGATAGCTTAAATTGACAAGAGGCTTGAGTACTTTATTGTCACAAAATTTCAAGATTTTATTATGCTCGAGTAAAAAGTTACAAGCATTTAAATGTTGCAAACTTTGATAGGTATAGGACGCACCGTATAGAAGTTTGGGACATTTGAAGTTTTATCAGTGTTTGATTTGGGGCTCAAGAGTAGCATAGCTATGAGCGATAGCTTAAATTGATAACAGGCACGAGTACTTTATTGTCAAAAAATTTCAAGATTTTATTACGCTCTAGTAAAAAGTTACAAGCATTTGAATGTTGCAAACTTTGAGAGCGTAGGACGCACCGTATAATAGTTAGGGCCATTTTAAGTTTTATCAGTGATTGATTTGGGACTCAAGGGTAGCATAGCTATGAGCGATAACTTTAATTGACAAGAGGCTTGAGTACTTTATTGTCTCAAAATATCTAATTTTATGGCGCTCCAGTAAAAAGTTACAAGCATTAGATTCTTGCAAACTTTGATAGGTAAAGGACACACCGTATAGAAGGTAGGGCCATTTGAAGTTTTATCAGTGTTTTATTTTGGAGTCAAGGGTAGTATAGCTATGAGCGATAGCTTAAATTGACAAGAGGCTCGAGTACATCATTGTCACAATATTTCAAGATTTTATTACTCTCCAGTAAAAGGTACAAGCATTTGAATGTTACAAACTCTGAATGGAATAATACGCACCGTATAGAAGTTAGGGCCATTTGAAGTTTTATCAGTGTTTTATTTGGGGGTCAAGGGTAACATAACTATGAACGATTGTTTAAATTGATAAGAGACACGAGTACTATATTATCACAAAATTTCAAGGTTTTATGGCGCTACAAAGTTACAAGCATTTGATGTTGCAAACTTTGATAGGTGTAGGACGTACCGTATAGAAGTTAGGGCCATTTGAAGTTTTATCAGTGTTTGATTTGGGACTCAAGGGTAGCATAGCTTTGAGTCCCAAATCAAACACTGATAAAACTTCAAATGGCCCTAACTTCTATACGTTGTGTCCTACTCCTTTCAAAGTTTGCAACATTCAAATGCTTGTAACTTTTTACTGGAGCGTCTTAAAACCTTGACATTTTGTGACAATAAAGTATTCGTGCCTCTTGTCAATTTAAGCTATCGCTCATAGCTATACTACCCTTGAGTCCCAAATAAAACACTGATAAAACTTCAAATGGCGCGAACTTCTATACGGTGCGTCCTATACCTATCAAAGTTTGCAACATCAAATACTTGTAACTTTTTACTTGAGCGTCATAAAACCTTGAAATTTTGTGACAATAAAGGACTCGAGCCTCTTGTCAATTTTACCTATCGCTCATAGCTATGCTACCCTTGACTCCATAATAAAACACTGATAAAACTTCAAATGGCTCTAATTTCTATACGGTGCGTCCTAACTTTATATACGGTGCGTCCTATACCTATCAAAGTTTGCAACAATCTAATGCTTGTAACTTTTTTTTGGAGCGCCATAAAATCTTGATATTTTGAGGCAATAAAGTACTCGAGCCTCTTGTCAATTAAAGTTATCGCTCATAGCTATGCTACCCTTGAGTCCCAAATCATACACTGATAAAACTTCAAATGGCCCTAACTATTATGCGGTGCGTCCTACAGTCTCAAAGTTTGCAACAATCAAATGCTTGTAACTTTTTACTAGAGCGTAATAAAATCTTGACATTTTTTTGGCAATAAAGTACTCGTGCCTGTTATCAATTTAAGCTATCGCTCATAGCTATGCTACCCTATACTCCAAAATAAAACACTGATAAAACTTCAAATGGCCCTAATATCTATACTGTGCGTCCTATACCTATCAAACTTTGCAACAATCAAATGCTTGTAACTTTTTACTGGAGCGTCATAAAATCTTGAAATTTTGTGACAATAAAGTACTCGTGCCTCTTATCAATTTAAGCTATCGCTATGCTACCCTTGACACCAATATAAAACACTTATAAAACTTGAAATGGCCCTAACTTCTATACGGTGCGTCTAATTCCTATCAAAGTTTGGAACATTCAAATGCTTGTAACTTTTTACTGGAGCGCCATAAAATCTTGAAATTTTAAGAGAATAAAGTACTCGAGCCTTTTGTCAATTAAAGTTATCGCTCATAGCTATGGTACCCTTGAGTCCCAAGTCAAGCACTGATAAAACTTCAAATGGCCCTAACTATTATACGGTGCGTCATTCACCTCTCAAAGTTTGCAACATTCAAATGTTTGTTACTTTTTACTAGAGCGTAAGACAATCTTGAAATTTTGTGACAATAAAGTACTCGTGCCCTTTATCAATTTAAGCTATCGCTCTTAGCTATGCTACTCTTGAGTTCCAAATCAAACACTGATAAAACTTCAAATGACCCCAACTCTTATACGGTGTGTCCTACACCTATCAAAGTTTGGAACATTCAAATGCTTGTAACTTTGTAGAGCCATAAAACCTTGAAATTTTGTAACAATATAGTACTCGTGTCTCTTATCAATTTAAACTATCGCTCATAGTTATGCCACCCTTGACTCCAAAATAAAACACTGATATAACTTCAAATGGCCCTAACTTCTATACGGTGCGTCCTATAGCTATCAAAGTTTGGAACATTCAAATTCTTGTAACTTTTTACTGGAGCGTAAAACAATCTTGAAATTTTGTGACAATAAAAAACTCGTGCCTCTTATCAATTAAAGCTATCGCTCATAGCTATGCTACCCTTGAGTCCCAAATCAAACACTGATAAAACTTCAAATGGCCCTAACTTCTATACGGTGCGACCTACACCTCTCAAAGTTTGCAACATTTAAATGCTTGTAAATTTTTACTGGAGCGTAATAAAATCTTGAAATATGGTGACAATAAAGTACTCGAGCCTCTTGTCAACTTAAGCTATCGCTCATAGCTCTGCTACCCTTGACTCCATTATAAAACACTTATAAAACTACAAATGGCCCTAACGTCTATACGGTGCGTCCTATACCTATCAAAGTTTGCAACATTTAAATGCTTGTAACTTTTTACTGGAGCGTCATAAAACTTTGAAATTTTGTGACAATAAGGTACTCGTGCCTCTTATTTATTTAAGCTATCGCTCATAGCTAAGCTACCCTTGAGTCCCAAATCAAACACTGATAAAATTTCAAAAGGCCCTAACTTCTATACGGTGCGTCCTATACCTATCAAAGTTTGCAACATTCAACTGCTTGTAACTTTTTACTGGAGCGTCATAAAAGCTTGAAATTTTGTGACAATAAAGTACTCGTGCCTCTTGTCAATTTATATTATCGCTCATAGCTATGCTTCCCTTTAATCCCAAATCAAACACTTATAAAACTTTAAGTGGCCTTAACTTCTATATTGTCCTATACCTATCAAAGTTTCCAACAATCAAATGCTTGTAACTTTTTACTGGAGCGTCATAAAAGCTTGAAATTTTGTGACAATAAAGTACTCGTGCCTCTTGTCAATTTAAATTATCGCTCATAGCTATATATAAGCGCTCCAGTAAAAAGTTACAAGCATTAGATTGTTGCAAACTTTGATAGGTATAGGACACACCGTATAGAAGGTAGGGCCATTTAAAGCTTTATCAGTGTTTTATTTTGGAGTCAATGGTAGCATAGCTATGAGCTATTGCTTAAATTGACAAGAGGCTCGAGTACTTTATTGTCACAAAATTTCAAGATTTTATTACTCTCCTGTAAAAGGTACAAGCATTTGAATGTTGCCAACCTTGATAGGTATAGCACGCACCGTATAGAAGTTAGGGCCATTTGAAGTTTTATCAGTGTTTTATTTTGGAGTCAAGGGTAGCATAACTAAGAGCGATAGTTTAAATTGATATGAGACACGAGTACCATATTGTCGCAACATTTCAAGGTTTTAAGGCGCTCCAGTGAAAAGTTACATGCATCAGATTGTTGCAAACTTTGATAGGTATAGGATGCACAGTATAGAGATTAGGGCCATTTGAAGTTTTATCAGTGTTTTATTTTGGAGTCAAGGGTAACATAACTATGAGCGATAGTTTAAATTGATAAGAGACACGAGTACTATATTGTCACAACATTTCAAGGTTTTAAGACGCTCCAGTGAAAAGTTACAAGCATTTGATTGTTGAAAATTTTGATAGGCATAGGACGCACAGTATATAGATTAGGGCCATTTGAAGTTTTATCAGTGTTTGATTTGGGACTCAAGGGTAGCATAGCAATGAGCGATAATTTTAATTGACAAGAGGCTCGATTATTTTATTGTCACAAAATTTCAAGATTTTGTTACGCTCCAGTAAAAAGTTACAAGCATTTGAATGTTGCAAACTTTGATAGGTAAAGGACACACCATTTGATTTGGGACTCGAGGGTAGCATAGCTATGAGCGATCGCTTAAATTGACAAGAGGCACGAGTACTATATTGTCGCAAAATTTCAAGGTTTTATGGCGCTACAAAGTTACAAGCATTTGAATGTTGAAAACTTTGATAGGTGTAGGACACACCGTATAGAAGTTCTGGCCATTTGAAGTTTTATCAGTATTTTATTTTGGTGTCAAGGGTAGCATAACTAAGAGCGATAGTTTAAATTGATAAGAGACACGAGTACTATATTGTCACAAAATTTCAAGGTTTTATGGCGCTTTAAAGTTACAAGCATTTGAATGTTGCAAACTTTGATAGGTGTAGGACACACCGTATAGAAGTTCGGGCCATTTGAAGTTTTATCAGTGTTTGATTTGGGAGTCAAGGGTAGCATAGCTAAGAGCGATAGCTTAAATTGATAAGAGGCACGAGTACTTTATTGTCACAAAATTTCAAGATTGTCTTACGATCAAAAGTTACAAGCGTTTGAATGTTCCAAATTTTGAAAGGAATTGGAGCACCGTATCGAAGTTAGGGCCATTTGAAGTTTTATAAGTGTTTTATATTGGTGTCAAGGGTAGCATAGCTATGAGCGAAAGCTTAAATTGACAAGAGGCTTGAGTACTTTATTGTCTCCAAATATCAAGATTTTATTATGCTCGAGTAAAAAGACACAAGAATTTAAATGTTGCAAACTTTGATAGGTATAGGACGCACCGTATAGAAGTTAGGGCCATTTGAAGTTTTATCAGTGTTTAATTTGGGGCTCAAGAATAGCATAGCTATGAGCGATAGCTTAAATTGATAACAGCCACGAGTACTTTATTGTCAAAAAATTTCAAGATTTTATTACGCTCTAGTAAAAAGCTACAAGCATTTGAATGTTGCAAACTTTGAGAGTGTAGGACGCACCGTATAATAGTTAGGGCCGTTTGAAGTTTTATCAGTGTTTGATTTGGGACTCAAGGGTAGCATAGCTATGAGCGATAACTTTAATTGACAAGAGGCTCGAGTACTTTATTGTCTCAAAATATCAAGATTTTATGGCGCTCCAGTAAAAAGTTACAAGCATTAGATTGTTGCAAACTTTGATAGGTATAGGACCCACCATATAGAAGTTATGCCCATTTGAAGTTTTATCAGTGCTTGATTTTGGAGTCAAGGGTAGCATAGCTATGAGCTATTGCTTAAATTGACAAGAGGCTCGAGTTCTTTATTGTCACAAAATTTCAAGATTTTATTATGCTCGAGTAAAATGATACAAGCATTTAAATGTTGCAAACTTTAAGAGTGTAGGACGCACCGTATAGAAGTTAGGGCCATTTGAAGTTTTATCAGTGTTTGATTTGGGACTCAAGGGTAGCATAGCTATGAACGATAGCTTAAATTGACAAGAGGCACGAGTACTTTATTGTCACAAAATTTCAAGAATTATTAGTCTCCAGTAAAAGGTACAAGTATTTGTACAAACTTTGATAGGTATAACACGCACCGTATAGAAGTTAGGGCCATTTGAAGTTTTATCAGTGTTTTATTTTGGAGTCAAGGGTAACATAACTATGAGCGATAGTTTAAATTGATAAGAGACACGAGTACTATATTGTCACAAAATTTCAAGGTTTTATGGCGCTACAAAGTTGCAAGCATTTGAATGTTGCAAGCTTTGATAGGTGTAGGACACACCGTATAGAAGTTAGGGCCATTTGAAGTTTTATCAGTGTTTGATTTGTGGCTCAAGAGTAGCATAGTTATGAGCGATAGCTTAAATTGATAACAGGCACGAGTACTTTATTGTCAAAAAATTTCAATATTTTAGTACGCTCTAGTAAAAAGTTACAAGCATTTCATTGTTGCAAATATTGATAGGAATAGGACGCACAGTATAGATATTAGGGCCATTTGAAATTTTATCAGTGTTTGATTTGGGACTTAAGGGTAGCATACCTATGAGCGATAATTTTAATTGACAAGAGGCTCGAGTATTTTATTGTCACAAAATTTCCAGATTTTATGACGCTCCAGAAAAAAGTTACAAGCATTTGATTGTTGCAAATTTTGATAGGTATAGGATGCACAGTATAGAGATTTGGGCCATTTGAAGTTTTTTCAGTGTTTTATTTTGGAGTGAAGGGTAGTATAACTATGAGCGATAGTTTAAATTGATAAGAGTCACGAGTACTTTATTGTCACAAAATTTCAATGTTCTATGGCGCTACAAAGTTACAAACATTTGAACGTTGCAAACTTTGATAGTGTAGGACGCACCGTATAGAAGTTCGGGCCATTTGAAGTTTTATCAGTGTTTGATTTGGGACTCAAGAGTAGCATAGCTATGAGCGATAGCTTAAATTGATAAGAGGCACGAGTACTTTATTGTCACAAAATTTCAAGATTGTCTTACGCTCTAGTAAAAAGTTACAAGCATTTGAATGTTCCAAACTTTGAAAGGAATTGGACGCACCGTATAGAAGTTAGGGCCATTTGAAGTTTTATAAGTGTTTTATATTGGTGTCAAGGGTAGCATAGCTATGAGCGAAAGCTTAAATTGACAAGAGGCTTGAGTACTTTATTGTCACAAAATTTCAAGATTTTATTATGCTCGAGTAAAAAGATACAAGCATTTAAATATTGCAAGCTTTGATAGGTATAGGACGCACCGTATAGAAGTTAGGGCCATTTGAAGTTTTATTAGTGTTTGATTTGGGGCTCAAGAATAATAATTAAATGTTGTAAACTTTGATAGGTGTAGGACGCACCGTATAGAAGTTCGGGCCATTTGAAGTTTTATCAGTGTTTGATTTGGGACTCAAGGGTAGCATAAATTGACAAGAGGCACGAGTACTTTATTGTCACAAAATTTCAAGATTCAATTACTCTCCAGTAAAAGGTACAAGCATTTGAATGCTACAAACTTTGATAGGTATAACACGCACCGTATAGAAGTTAGAGCCATTTGAAGTTATATCAGTGTTTGATTTGGGACACAAGGGCACAAGGGTAGCATACCTATGAGCGATAATTTTAATTGAAAAGAGGCTCGAGTATTTTATTGTTACAAAATTTCAAGATTTGATGACGCTCCAGAAAAAAGTTACAAGCATTTGATTGTTGCAAATTATGATAGGTATAGGA
This sequence comes from Clusia tigrina, assembly GCA_920105625.2. NCBI lineage: Eukaryota > Metazoa > Arthropoda > Insecta > Diptera > Clusiidae > Clusia > Clusia tigrina. The sequence continues at coordinate 104,078,158 of OV050030.1, read as the reverse complement.
TGCACAGTATAGAGATTAGGGCCATTTGAAGTTTATCAGTGTTTTATTTTGGTGTCAAGGGTAGCATAGCTATGAGCGAAAGCTTAAATTGACAAGAGGCTTGAGTACTTTATTGTCACAAAATTTCAAGATTTTATTATGCTCGAGTAAAAAGATACAAGCATTTAAATGTTGCAAACTTTGATAGGTATAGGACGCACCGTATAGAAGTTAGGGCCATTCGAAGTTTTATCAGTGTTTGATTTGGGGCTCAAGAGTGCATAGCTATGAGCGATAGCTTAAATTGATAACAGGCACGAGTACTTTATTGTCAAAAAATTTCAAGATTTTATTACGCTCTAGTAAAAAGTTACAAGCATTTGAATGTTGCAAACTTTGAGAGTGTAGGACGCACCGTATAATAGTTAGGGCCGTTTGAAGTTTTATCAGTGTTTGTTTGGGGACTCAATGGTAGCAGAGCTATGAGCGATAACTTTAATTGACAAGAGGCTCGAGTACTTTATTGTCTCAAAATATCAAGATTGTATGCCCCTCCAGTAAAAAGTTACAAACATTAGATTGTTGCAAACTTTGATAGGTATCGGACGCACCGTATAGAAAGTAGGGCCATTTAAAGTTTTATCAGTGTTTTATTTTGGAGTCAAGGGTAGCATAGCTATGAGCTATTGCTTAAATTGACAAGAGGCTCGAGTACTTTATTGTCACAAAATTTCAAGATTTTATTACGCTCCAGTAAAAAGTTACAATCATTTGAATGTTACAAACTTTGATAGGTATAACACGCACCGTATAGAAGTTAGGGCCATTTGAAGTTTTATCAGTGTTTGATTTGGGACACAAGGGTAGCATAGCTATGAGCGATAGCTTAAATTGACAAGAGGCACGAGTACTATATTATCACAAAATTTCAACATTTTAAGACGCTCCAGTGAAAAGTTACAGACATTTGATTGTTGAAAATTTTGATAGGTATAGGATGCACAGTATAGAGATTAGGGCCATTTGAAGTTTTATCAGTGTTTGATTTGGGACTCAGGGGTAGCATAGCAATGAGCGATAATTTTAATTGACAAGAGGCTCGAGAATTTTATTGTCACAAAATTTCAAGATTTTGTTACGCTCCAGTAAAAAGTTACAAGCATTTGAATGTTCCAAACTGTGAAAAGAATTGGACGCACCGGATAGAAGCTAGGGCCATTTGAAGTTTTATAAGTGTCTTATATTGGTGTCAAGGGTAGCATAGCTATGAGCGATAGCTTAAATTGACAAGAGGCTTGAGTACTTTATTGTCACAAAATTTCAAGATTTTATTATGCTCGAGTAAAAAGTTACAAGCATTTAAATGTTGCAAACTTTGATAGGTATAGGACGCACCGTATAGAAGTTTGGGACATTTGAAGTTTTATCAGTGTTTGATTTGGGGCTCAAGAGTAGCATAGCTATGAGCGATAGCTTAAATTGATAACAGGCACGAGTACTTTATTGTCAAAAAATTTCAAGATTTTATTACGCTCTAGTAAAAAGTTACAAGCATTTGAATGTTGCAAACTTTGAGAGCGTAGGACGCACCGTATAATAGTTAGGGCCATTTTAAGTTTTATCAGTGATTGATTTGGGACTCAAGGGTAGCATAGCTATGAGCGATAACTTTAATTGACAAGAGGCTTGAGTACTTTATTGTCTCAAAATATCTAATTTTATGGCGCTCCAGTAAAAAGTTACAAGCATTAGATTCTTGCAAACTTTGATAGGTAAAGGACACACCGTATAGAAGGTAGGGCCATTTGAAGTTTTATCAGTGTTTTATTTTGGAGTCAAGGGTAGTATAGCTATGAGCGATAGCTTAAATTGACAAGAGGCTCGAGTACATCATTGTCACAATATTTCAAGATTTTATTACTCTCCAGTAAAAGGTACAAGCATTTGAATGTTACAAACTCTGAATGGAATAATACGCACCGTATAGAAGTTAGGGCCATTTGAAGTTTTATCAGTGTTTTATTTGGGGGTCAAGGGTAATATAACTATGAACGATTGTTTAAATTGATAAGAGACACGAGTACTATATTATCACAAAATTTCATGGTTTTATGGCGCTACAAAGTTACAAGCATTTGATGTTGCAAACTTTGATAGGTGTAGGACACACCTTATAGAAGTTAGGGCCATTTGAAGTTTTATCAGTGTTTTATTTGGGACTCACGGGTAGCATAGCTATGAGCGATAGCTTAAATTGATAAGAGGCACGAGTACTTTATTGTCACAAAATATCAAGATTTTATGGCGCTAAAGTAAAAAATTTAAGCTACCGTTCATAGCTATGCTACCTTTGAGTCCCAAATCAAACACTGATAAAACTTCAAATGGTCCTAACTTCTATACGTTGTGTCCTACTCCTTTCAAAGTTTGCAACATTCAAATGCTTGTAACTTTTTACTGGAGCGTCTTAAAACCTTGCAATTTTGTGACAATAAAGTATTCGTGCCTCTTGTCAATTTAAGCTATCGCTCATAGCTATACTACCCTTGAGTCCCAAATAAAACACTGATAAAACTTCAAATGGCGCGAACTTCTATACGGTGCGTCCTACACCTATCAAAGTTTGCAACATTTAAATGCTTGTAACTTTTTACTGGAGCGTAATAAAATCTTGAAATTTTGTGACAATAATTACTCGAGCCTCTTGTCAATTTTACCTATCGCTCATAGCTATGCTACCCTTGACTCCATAATAAAACACTGATAAAACTTCAAATGGCTCTAATTTCTATACGGTGCGTCCTAACTTTATATACGGTGCGTCCTATACCTATCAAAGTTTGCAACAATCTAATGCTTGTAACTTTTTTTTGGAGCGCCATAAAATCTTGATATTTTGAGGCAATAAAGTACTCGAGCCTCTTGTCAATTGAAGTTATCGCTCATAGCTATGCTACCCTTGAGTCCCAAATCATACACTGATAAAACTTCAAATGGCCCTAACTATTATGCGGTGCGTCCTACAGTCTCAAAGTTTGCAACAATCAAATGCTTGTAACTTTTTACTAGAGCGTAATAAAATCTTGACATTTTTTTGGCAATAAAGTACTCGTGCCTGTTATCAATTTAAGCTATCGCTCATAGCTATGCTACCCTATACTCCAAAATAAAACACTGATAAAACTTCAAATGGCCCTAATATCTATACTGTGCGTCCTATACCTATCAAACTTTGCAACAATCAAATGCTTGTAACTTTTTACTGGAGCGACATAAAATCTTGAAATTTTGTGACAATAAAGTACTCGTGCCTCTTATCAATTTAAGCTATCGCTATGCTACCCTTGACACCAATATAAAACACTTATAAAACTTGAAATGGCCCTAACTTCTATACGGTGCGTCTAATTCCTATCAAAGTTTGGAACATTCAAATGCTTGTAACTTTTTACTGGAGCGCCATAAAATCTTGAAATTTTGAGAGAATAAAGTACTCGAGCCTTTTGTCAATTAAAGTTATCGCTCATAGCTATGGTACCCTTGAGTCCCAAGTCAAGCACTGATAAAACTTCAAATGGCCCTAACTATTATACGGTGCGTCATTCACCTCTCAAAGTTTGCAACATTCAAATGTTTGTAACTTTTTACTAGAGCGTAAGACAATCTTGAAATTTTGTGACAATAAAGTACTCGTGCCCTTTATCAATTTAAGCTATCGCTCTTAGCTATGCTACTCTTGAGTTCCAAATCAAACACTGATAAAACTTCAAATGACCCCAACTCTTATACGGTGTGTCCTACACCTATCAAAGTTTGGAACATTCAAATGCTTGTAACTTTGTAGAGCCATAAAACCTTGAAATTTTGTAACAATATAGTACTCGTGTCTCTTATCAATTTAAACTATCGCTCATAGTTATGCCACCCTTGACTCCAAAATAAAACACTGATATAACTTCAAATGGCCCTAACTTCTATACGGTGCGTCCTATAGCTATCAAAGTTTGGAACATTCAAATTCTTGTAACTTTTTACTGGAGCGTAAAACAATCTTGAAATTTTGTGACAATAAAAAACTCGTGCCTCTTATCAATGAAAGCTATCGCTCATAGCTATGCTACCCTTGAGTCCCAAATCAAACACTGATAAAACTTCAAATGGCCCTAACTTCTATACGGTGCGACCTACACCTCTCAAAGTTTGCAACATTTAAATGCTTGTAAATTTTTACTGGAGCGTAATAAAATCTTGAAATACGGTGACAATAAAGTACTCGAGCCTCTTGTCAACTTAAGCTATCGCTCATAGCTCTGCTACCCTTGACTCCATTATAAAACACTTATAAAACTACAAATGGCCCTAACGTCTATACGGTGCGTCCTATACTTATCAAAGTTTGCAACATTTAAATGCTTGTAACTTTTCACTGGAGCGTCATAAAACTTTGAAATTTTGTGACAATAAGGTACTCGTGCCTCTTATTTATTTAAGCTATCGCTCATAGCTAAGCTACCCTTGAGTCCCAAATCAAACACTGATAAAATTTCAAAAGGCCCTAACTTCTATACGGTGCGTCCTATACCTATCAAAGTTTGCAACATTCAACTGCTTGTAACTTTTTACTGGAGCGTCATAAAAGCTTGAAATTTTCTGACAATAAAGTACTCGTGCCTCTTGTCAATTTATATTATCGCTCATAGCTATGCTTCCCTTTAATCCCAAATCAAACACTTATAAAACTTTAAGTGGCCTTAACTTCTATATTGTCCTATACCTATCAAAGTTTCCAACAATCAAATGCTTGTAACTTTTTACTGGAGCGTCATAAAAGCTTGAAATTTTGTGACAATAAAGTACTCGTGCCTCTTGTCAATTTAAATTATCGCTCATAGCTATGCTACCCTTTGGTCCCAAATCAAACACTGATAAAACTTCGAATGGCCCAAATTTCTATACGGTGCGTCCTACACCTATCAAAGTTTGCAACATTTAAATGCTTGTAACTTTTTACTGGAGCGTAATAAAATCCTGTAATATTGTGACAATAAAGTACTCGAGCCTCTTATCAGTTTACGATATCGCTCAGAGCTATGCTACCCTTGACTCCAATATAAAACACTTATAAAACTTCAAATGGCCCTAACTTCTATACGGTGCGTCCTAATTTATATACGGTGGGACCTATACCTATCAAAGTTTGCAACAATCAAATGCTTGTAACTTTTTACTGGAGCGTAATAAAACCTTGAAATTTTGTGACAATAAAGTAGTCGTGCCACTTGTCAATTAAAGTTATCGCTCATAGCTATGCTACCCTTGAGTCCCAAATCAAACATTGATAAAATTTCAATTGGCCCTAACTTTTATACGGTGCATCCAATACCTATCAAAGTTTGCAACATTCAACTGCTTGTAACTTTTTACTGGAGCGTAATAAAACCTTGAAATTTTGTGACAATAAAGTACTCGTGCCACTTGTCAATTAAAGTTATCGCTCATAGCTATGCTACCCTTGAGTCCCAAATCAGACATTGATAAAACTTCAAATGGCTCTAACTTCTATACGGTGGGTCCTATACCTATCAAAGTTTGGAACATTCAAATGCTTGTAACTTTTTACTGGAGCGTAATAAAATCTTGAAATTTTGTGACAATAAAGTACTAGTGCCTCATATCAATTTAAGCTATCGCTCATGGCTATGCTACCCTTGAGTCCCAAACCAAACACTGATAAAACTTCAAAAGGCCCTCACTTCTATACGGTGGATCCTATACCTATCAAAGTTTGGAACATTCAAATGCTTGTAAGTTTTTACTGGAGCATAATAAAACATTGAAATTTTGTGACAATAAAGTGTTCGTACTTCTTGTCAGTTTAAGCTATCGCTCATAGCTATGCTGTCCTTGAGTCCCAAACCAAACACTGATAAAACTTCAATTGTCCCTAACTTCTATACGGTGCGTCCTATAGCTATCAAAGTTTGGAACATTCAAATTCTTATAACTTTTTACTGGAGCGTAATAAAATCTTGAAAATTTGTGACAATAAAGTACTCGTGCCTCTTATCAATTAAAGCTATCGCTTATAGCTATGCTACCCTTGAGTCCCATATCAAACACTGATAAAACTTCAAATGGCCCAAATTTCTATACGGTGCGTCCTACACCTATCAAAGTTTGCAACATTTAAATGCTTGTAACTTTTTATTGGAGCGTAATAAAATCCTGTAATATTGTGACAATAAAATACTCGAGCCTCTTATCAGTTTAAGCTATCGCTCAGAGCTATGCTACCATTGACTCCAATATAAAACACTTATAGACTTCAAATGGCCCTAACTTCTATACGGTGCGTCCTAATTTATACGGTGGGTCCTATACCTATCAAAGTTTGCAACATTCAAATTCTTGTAACTTTTTACTGGAGCGCAATAAAATCTTCAAATTTTGTGACAATAAAGTACTAGTGCCTCATATCAATTTAAGCTATCGCTCATAGCTATGCTACCCTTGAGTCCCAAACCAAACACTGATAAAACTTCAAATAACCCTAACTTCTACACGGTGCGTCCTATAGCTATCAAAGTTTGGAACATTCAACTGCTTGTAACTTTTTACTGGAGCGTCATAAAAGCTTGAAATTTTGTAACAATAAAGTACTCGAGCCTCTTGTCAATTTAAATTATCGCTCATAGCTATGCTACCCTTTAGTCCCAAATCAAACACTGATAAAACTTCAAATGGCCTTAACTTCTATACGGTCCTACACTTATCAAAGTTTGCAACATTTAAATGCTTGCCACTTTTTACTGCAGCGTAATAAAATCTTGAAATTTTGTGACAATAAAGTACTCGAGTCTCTTGGGAACTTAAGCTATCGCTCATAGCTATGCTACCCTTCACTCCATTATAATACACTTACAAAATTTCAAATGGCCCTAACTTCTATACGGTGCATCCTAACTTATATACGGTGCGTCCTATACCTATCAAAGTTTGCAACAATCAAATGCTTGCAACTTTTTACTGGAGCGTCATAAAACTTTGAAGTTTTGTGACAATAAAGTACTCGTGCCTCTTGTCAATTTAAATTATCGCTCATAGCTATGCAACCCTTGAGTCCCAAATCAAATTTAAAAAAAATTCAAATGACCCTAACTTCTATACACTCTTACACCTATCAAAGTTTGCAACATTTAAATGCTTGTAACTTTTTACTGAAGAGCAATAAAATCTTGAAATATGGTGACAATAAAGTACTCGAGCCTCTTGTCAACTTAAGCTATCGCTCATAGCTCTGCTACCCTTGACTCCATTATAAAACACTTATAAGACTAAAAATGGCCCTAACGTCTATACGGTGCGTCCTAACTTATATATGGTGGGTCCTATACCTATCAAAGTTTGCAACAATCAAATGCTTGTAGCATTTTACTGGAGCGTAATAAAACCTTGAAATTTTGTGAAAATAAAGTACTTGTGCCACTTGTCAATTAAAGTTATCGCTCATAGCTATGCTACCCCTGAGTCCCAAATCAAACATTGAAAAAACTTCAAATGGGCCTCACTTCTATACGGTGCGTCCTACACCTATCAAAGTTTGCAACATTTAAATGCTTGTAACTTTTTACTGGAGCGTTACAAAATCTTGAAATTTTGTGACAATCAAGTACTTGTGCCTCTTATCAATTAAAGCTATCGCTCATAGCTATGCTACCCTTGAGTCCCAAACCAAACACTGATAAAACTTCGAATGGCCCAAATTTCTATACGGTGCATCCTACACCTATCAAAGTTTGCAACATTTAAATGCTTGTAACTTTTTACTGGAGCGTAATAAAATCCTGTAATATTGTGACAATAAAGTACTCGAGCCTCTTATCAGTTTAAGCTATCGCTCAGAGCTATGCTACCATTGACTCCAATATAAAACACTTATAAAACTTCAAATGGCCTTAACTTCTATACGGTGCGTCCTAATTTATATACGGTGGGTCCTATACCTATCAAAGTTTGCAACATTCAAATTCTTGTAACTTTTTACTGGAGCGTAATAAAATTTTCAAATTTTGTGACAATAAAGCCTCATATTAATTTAAGCTATCGCTATGCTACTCTTGAGTCCCAAACCAAACACTGATAAAACTTCAAATGGCCCTAACTTCTATACGGTGCGTCCTATAGGTATCAAAGTTTGGAACATTCAAATTTTTGTAACTTTTTACTGGAGCGTAACAAAATCTTGAAATTTTGTGACAATCAAGTACTCGTGCCTCCTATCAATTAAAGCTATCGCTCATAGCTATGCTACCCTTGAGTCCCAAATAAAACACTGATAAAACTTCGAATGGCCCAAACTTCTATACGGTGCATCCTAACTTATATACGGTGGGTCCTATACCTATCAAAGTTTGCAACATTCAAATTCTTATAACTTTTTACTGGAGCGTAATAAAATCTTGAAATTTTGTCCCAATAAAGTACTCGTGCCTCTTATCAATTTAAGGTATCGCTCATAGCTATGCTACCCTTGAGTCCCAAATCAAACACTGATAAAAATTCGAATGGCCCAAACTTCTATACGGTGCGTCCTACACCTATCAAAGTTTGCAACATTTAAATGCTTGTAACTTTTTACTGGAGCGTAATAAAATCCTGTAATATTGTGACAATAAAGTACTCGAGCCTCTTATCAATGTAAGCCACTTGACTCCAATATAAAACACTTATAAAACTTCAAATGGCCCTAACTTCTATACGGTGCGTCCTAACTTATATACGGTGGGTCCTATACCTATCAAAGTTTGCAACATTCAAATTCTTGTACTGGAGCGTAATAAAATCTTGAAATTTTGTGACAATAAAGTTCTAGTGCCTCATATCAATTTAAGCTATCGCCCATAGCTATGCTACCCTTGAGTCCCAAATCAAACACTGATAAAACTTCAAATGGCCCTAACTTCTATACGGTGCGACCTACACCTCTCAAAGTTTGCAACATTTAAATGCTTGTAAATTTTTACTGGAGCGTAATAAAATCTTGAAATATGGTGACAATAAAGTACTCGAGCCTCTTGTTAAGTTAAGCTATCGCTCATAGCTCTGCTAGCCTTGACTCCATTATAAAACACTTATAAAACTTCAAATGGCACTAAAGTCTATACGGTGCGTTTTAACTTATATACGGTGGGTCCTATACCTATCAAAGTTTGCAACAATCAAATGCTTGTAACTTTTTACTGGAGCGTAATAAAACCTTGAAATTTTGTGACAATAAAGTACTCGTGCCACTTGTCAATTAAAGTTATCGCTCATACCTATGCTACCCTTGAGCCCCAAATCAAACATTGATAAAACTTCAAATGGCTCTAACTTCTATATGGTGCGTCCTATACCTATCAAAGTTTGGAACATTCAAATGCTTGTAACGTTTTACTGGAGCGTAATAAAATCTTGAAATTTTGTAACAATAAAGTACTCGTGCCTCTTGTCAATTTAAGCTATCGCACATAGCTATGCTACCTTTGAGTACCAAATCAAACACTGATAAAACTTCAAATGGCCCTCACTTCTATACGGTGCCTCCTACACCTATCAAAGTTTGCAACATTTAAATGCTTGTAACTTTTTACTGGAGCCTCATAAAACCTTGAAATTTTGTGACAATAAAGTACTCGTACCTCTCAAAGTTTGCAACATTCAACTGCTTGTAACTTTTTACTGGAGCGTCATAAAAGCTTGAAATTTTCTGACAATAAAGTACTCGTGCCTCTTGGCAATTTAAGCTATCGCTCAGAGCAATGCTACCCTTGACTCCAATATAAAACACTTATAAAACTTCAAATGGCCCTAACTTCTATACGGTGCGTCCTAACTTATATACGGTGGGTCCTATACCTATCAAAGTTTGCAACAATCAAATGCTTGTAACTTTATACTGGAGCGTCATAAAACCTTGAAATTTTGTGACAATAAAGTACTCGTGCCTCTTATTAATTTAAGTTATCGATCATAGCTAAGCTACCCTTGAGTCCCAAATCAAACATTGATAAAATTTCAATTGGCCCTAACTTCTATGCGGTAAATCCTATACCTATCAAAGTTTGCAACAATCAAATGCTTGTAACTTTTTACTGGAGCGTCATAAAATCTTGAAGTTTTGTGACAATAAAGTACTCGTGCCTCTTGTCAATTTAAATTATCGCTCATAGCTATGCAACCCTTGAGTCCCAAATCAAATTCTGATAAAAATTCAAATGACCCTAACTTCTAGACACTCCTACACCTATCAAAGTTTGCAACATTTAAGTGATTGTAACTTTTTACTGGAGCGTCATAAAACCTTGAAATTTTGTGACAATAAAGTACTCTTATTAATTTAAGCTATCGCTCATAGCTATGCTACCCTTGAGTTCCAAATCAAACACTGATAAAATTTCAAATGGCCCTAACTTCCATACGGTGTGTTCTATACCTATCAAAGTTTGGAACATTCAAATGCTTGTAAGTTTTTACTGGAGCGTAATAAAATATTGAAATTTTGTGACAGTAAAGTACTCGTACCTCTTGTCAGTTTAAGCTATCGCTCATAGCTATGTTGCCCTTGAGTCCCAAACGAAACACTGATAAAACTTCAAATGGCACTAACTTCTATACGGTGCATCCTATAGCTTTCAAAGTTTGGAACATTCAAATTTTTGTAACTTTTTACTGGAGCGTCATAAAACCTTGAAATTTTGTGACAATAAAGTACTCTTATTAATTTAAGCTATCGCTCATAGCTATGCTACCCTTGAGTCCCAAATCAAACACTGATAAAACTTCGAATGGCCCAAATTTCTATACGGTGCGTCCTACACCTATCAAAGTTTGCAACATCTCAATGCTTGTAACTTTTTACTGGAGCGTAATAAAATCCTGTAATATTGTGACAATAAAGTACTCGAGCCTCTTATCAGTTTAAGCTATCGCTCAGAGCTATGCTACCATTGACTCCAATATAAAACACTTATAAAACTTCAAATGGCCTTAACTTCTATACGGTGCGTCCTAATTTATATACGGTGGGTCCTATACCTATCAAAGTTTGCAACATTCAAATTCTTGTAACTTTTTACTGGAGCGTAATAAAATCTTCAAATTTTGTGACAATAAAGCCTCATATTAATTTAAGCTATCGCTCATAGCTATGCTACTCTTGAGTCCCAAACCAAACACTGATAAAACTTCAAATGGCCCTAAATTCTATACGGTGCGTCCTATAGGTATCAAAGTTTGGAACATTCAAATTTTTGTAACTTTTTACTGGAGCGTAACAAAATCTTGAAATTTTGTGACAATCAAGTACTCGTGCCTCCTATCAATTAAAGCTATCGCTCATAGCTATGCTACCCTTGAGTCCCAAACCAAACACTGATAAAACTTCGAATGGCCCAAACTTCTATACGGTGCATCCTAACTTATATACGGTGGGTCCTATACCTATCAAAGTTTGCAACTTTTAAATGCTTGTAACTTTTTACTGGAGCATAATAAAATCGTGTTATATTGTGACAATAAAGTACTCGAGCCTCTTATCAGTGTAAGCCCCTTGACTCCAATGTAAAACACTTATAAAACTTCAAATGGCCCTAACTTCTATACGGTTCATCCTAACTTATATACGGTGGGTCCTATACCTATCAAAGTTTGCAACATTCAAATTCTTATAACTTTGTACTGGAGCGTAATAAAATCTTGAAATTTTGTCACAATAAAGTACTCGTGCCTCTTATCAATTTAAGGTATCGCTCATAGCTATGCTACCCTTGAGTCCCAAATCAAACACTGATAAAAGTTCGAATGGCCCAAACTTCTATACGGTGCGTCCTACACCTATCAAAGTTTGCAACATTTAAATGCTTGTAACTTTTTACTGGAGCGTAATAAAATCCTGTAATATTGTGACAATAAAGTACTCGAGCCTCTTATCAATGTAAGCCACTTGACTCCAATATAAAACACTTATAAAACTTCAAATGGCCCTAACTTCTATACGGTGCGTCCTAACTTATATACGGTGGGTCCTATACCTATCAAAGTTTGCAACATTCAAATTCTTGTACTGGAGCGTAATAAAATCTTGAAATTTTGTGACAATAAAGTACTAGTGCCTCATATCAATTTAAGCTATCGCCCATAGCTATGCTACCCTTGAGTCCCAAATCAAACACTGATAAAACTTCAAATGGCCCTAACTTCTATACGGTGCGACCTACACCTCTCAAAGTTTGCAACATTTAAATGCTTGTAAATTTTTACTGGAGCGTAATAAAATCTTGAAATATGGTGACAATAAAGTACTCGAGCCTCTTGTCAACTTAAGCTATCGCTCATAGCTCTGCTACCCTTGACTCCATTATAAAACACTTATAAAACTACAAATGGCCCTAACGTCTATACGGTGCGTCCTATACCTATCAAAGTTTGCAACATTTAAATGCTTGTAACTTTTTACTGGAGCGTCATAAAACTTTGAAATTTTGTGACAATAAGGTACTCGTGCCTCTTATTTATTTAAGCTATCGCTCATAGCTAAGCTACCCTTGAGTCCCAAATCAAACACTGATAAAATTTCAAAAGGCCCTAACTTCTATACGGTGCGTCCTATACCTATCAAAGTTTGCAACATTCAACTGCTTGTAACTTTTTACTGGAGCGTCATAAAAGCTTGAAATTTTGTGACAATAAAGTACTCGTGCCTCTTGTCAATTTATATTATCGCTCATAGCTATGCTTCCCTTTAATCCCAAATCAAACACTTATAAAACTTTAAGTGGCCTTAACTTCTATATTGTCCTACACCTATCAAAGTTTGCAACATTTAAATGCTTCTAACTTTTTACTGGAGCGTAATAAAATCTTGAAATTTTGTGACAATAAAGTACTCGAGCCTCTTGGGAACCTAAGCTATCGCTCATAGCTATGCTACCCTTGACTCCATTATAAAACACTTATAAAACTTCAAATTGCCCTAACTTCTATACGGTGCGTCCTAACTTATATACGGTGCGTCCTATACCTATCAAAGTTTCCAACAATCAAATGCTTGTAACTTTTTACTGGAGCGTCATAAAAGCTTGAAATTTTGTGACAATAAAGTACTCGTGCCTCTTGTCAATTTAAATTATCGCTCATAGCTATGCTACCCTTTGGTCCCAAATCAAACACTGATAAAACTTCGAATGGCCCAAATTTCTATACGGTGCGTCCTACACCTATCAAAGTTTGCAACATTTAAATGCTTGTAACTTTTTACTGGAGCGTAATAAAATCCTGTAATATTGTGACAATAAAGTACTCGAGCCTCTTATCAGTTTACGATATCGCTCAGAGCTATGCTACCCTTGACTCCAATATAAAACACTTATAAAACTTCAAATGGCCCTAACTTCTATACGGTGCGTCCTAATTTATATACGGTGGGACCTATACCTATCAAAGTTTGCAACATTCAAATTCTTGTAACTTTTTACTGGAGCGTAATAAAATCTTCAAATTTTGTGACAATAAAGTACTAGTGCCTCATATCAATTTAAGCTATCGCCCATAGCTATGCTACCCTTGAGTCCCAAATCAAACACTGATAAAACTTCAAATGACCCTAACTTCTATACGGTGCTATCGTCCTACACCTCTCAAAGTTTGCAACATTTAAATGCTTGTAAATTTTTACTGGAGCGTAATAAAATCTTGAAATATGGTGACAATAAAGTACTCGAGCCTCTTGTCAACTTAAGCTATCGCTCATAGCTCTGCTACCCTTGACTCCATTATAAAACACTTATAAAACTACAATTGGCCCTAACGTCTATACGGTGCGTCCTAGCTTATATACGGTGGGTCCTATACCTATCAAAGTTTGCAACAATCAAATGCTTGTAACATTTTACTGGAGCGTAATAAAACCTTGAAATTTTGTGACAATAAAGTACTCGTGCCACTTATCAATTAAAGTTATCGCTCATAGCTATGCTACCCTTGAGTCCCAAATCAAACATTGATAAAACTTCAAATGGCTCTAACTTCTATATGGTGCGTCCTATACCTATCAAAGTTTGCAACATTTAAATGCTTGTAACTTTTTACTGGAGCGTCATAAAACCTTGAAATTTTGTGACAATAAAGTACTCGTGCCTCTTATTTATTTAAGCTATCGCTCATAGCTAAGCTACCCTTGAGTCCCAAATCAAACACTGATAAAATTTTAAAAGGCCCTAACTTCTATACGGTGCGTCCTATACTTATCAAAGTTTGCAACATTCAACTGCTTGTAACTTTTTACTGGAGCGTCATAAATGCTTGAAATTTTGTGATAATAAAGTACTCGTGCCTCTTGTCAATTTAAATTATCGCTCATAGCTATGCTACCCTTTAATCCCAAATCACACACTTATAAAACTTTAAATGGCCTTAACTTCTATATGGTCCTACACCTATCAAAGTTTGCAACATTTAAATGCTTGTAACTTTTTACTGGAGCGTAATAAAATCTTGAAATTTTGTGACAATAAAGTACTCGAGCCTCTTGGGAACTTAAGCTATCGCTCATAGCTATGCTACCCTTGACTCCATTATAAAACACTTATAAAACTTCAAATGGCCCTAACTTCTATACGGTGCGTCCTAACTTATATACGGTTCGTCCTATACCTATCAAAGTTTCCAACAATCAAATGCTGGTAACTTTTTACTGGAGCGTCACAAAAACTTGAAATTTTGTGACAATAAAGTACTCGTGCCTCTTGTCAATTTAAATTATCGCTCATAGCTATGCTACCCTTTGGTCCCAAATCAAACACTTATAAAACTTTGAATGGCCTTAACTTCTATACGGTCCTACACCTATCAAAGTTTGCAACATTTAAATGCTTGTAACTTTTTACTGGAGTGTCATAAAACCTTGAAATTTTGTGACAATAAAGTACTCGTGCCTCTTATTTATTTAAGCTATCGCTCATAGCTAAGCTACCCTTGAGTCCCAAATCAAACACTGATAAAATTTCAAAAGGCCCTAACTTCCATACGGTGCGTCCTATACCTATCAAAGTTTGGAACATTCAAATGCTTGTAAGTTTTTACTGGAGCGTAATAAAATATTGAAATTTTGTGACAATAAAGTACTCGTACCTCTTGTCAGTTTAAGCTATCGCTCATAACTATACTGCCCTTGAGTCTAAAACGAAACACTTATAAAAGTTCAAATGGCCCTAACTTCTATACGGTGCGTCCTACACCTATCAAAGTTTGCAACATTTAAATGCTTGTAACTTTTTACTGGAGCGTAATAAAATCCTGTAATATTGTGACAATAAAGTACTCGAGCCTCTTATCAGTTTACGATATCGCTCAGAGCTATGCTACCGTTGACTCCAATATAAAACACTTATAAAACTTCAAATGGCCCTAACTTCTATACGGTGCGTCCTAATTTATATACGGTGGGACCTATACCTATCAAAGTTTGCAACATTCAAATTCTTGTAACTTTTTACTGGAGCGTAATAAAATCTTCAAATTTTGTGACAATAAAGTACTAGTGCCTCATATCAATTTAAGCTATCGCTCATGGCTATGCTACCTTTGAGTCCCAAACCAAACACTGATAAAACTTCAAATGGCCCTAACTTCTATACGGTGCATCCTATACCTATCAAAGTTTGCAACATTCAACTGCTTGTAACTTTTTACTGTAGCGTCATAAAAGCTTTAAATTTTGTGAGAATAAAGTACTCGTGCCTCTTGTCAATTTAAATTATCGCTCATAGCTATGCAACCCTTGATTCCCAAATCAAATACTGATAAAAATTCAAATGACCCTAACTTCTATACAGTCCTACACCTATCAAAGTTTGCAACATTTATATGCTTGGAACTTTTTACTGAAGAGCAATAAAATCTTGAAATATGGTGACAATAAAGTACTCGACCCTCTTGTCAACTTAAGCTATCGCTCATAGCTCTGCTACCCTTGACTCCACTATAAAACACTTATAAAACTACAAATGGCCCTAACGTCTATACGGTGCGTTCTAACTTATATACGGTGGGTCCTATACCTATCAAAGTTTGCAACAATCAAATGCTTGTAACATTTTACTGGAGCGTAATAAAACCTTGAAATTTTGTGACAATAAAGTACTCGTGCCACTTGTCAATTAAAGTTATCGCTCATAGCTATGCTACCCTTCAGTCCCAAATCAAACATTAATAAAACTTCAAATTGCTCTAACTTCTATACGGTGCGTCCTATACCTATCAAAGTTTGGAACATTCAAATGCTTGTAACTTTTTACTGGAGCGTAATAAAATCTTGAAATTTTGTAACAATAAAGTACTCGTGCTTCTTGCCAATTTAAGATATCGCTCATAGCTATGCTACCTTTGAGTACCAAATCAAACACTGATAAAACTTCAAATGGCCCTCACTTCTATACGGTACGTCCTACACCTATCAAAGTTTGCAACATTTAAATGCTTGTAACTTTTTACGGGAGCGTCATAAAACCTTGAAATTTTGTGACAATAAAGTACTCGTGCCTCTTATTTATTTAAGCTATCGTTCATAGCTAAGCTACCCTTGAGTCCCAAATCAAACACTGATAAAATTTCAAAAGGCCCTAACTTCTATACGGTGCGTCCTATACCTATCAAAGTTTGCAACATTCAACTGCTTGTAACTTTTTACTGGATCGTCATAAAAGCTTGAAATTTTGTGACAATAAAGTACTCGTGCCTCTTGTCAATTTAAATTATCGCTCATAGCTATGCTTTCCTTTAATCCCAAATCAAACACTTATAAAACTTTAAATGGCCTTAACTTCTATATGGTCCTACACCTATCAAAGTTTGCAACATTTAAATGCTTGTAACTTTTTACTGGAGCGTAATAAAATCTTGAAATTTTGTGACAATAAAGTACTCGAGCCTCTTGGGAACTTAAGCTATCGCTCATAGCTATGCTACCCTTGACTCCATTATAAACACTTATAAAACTTCAAATGGCCCTAACTTCTATACGGTGCGTCCTAACTTATATACGGTGCGTCCTATACCTATCAAAGTTTCCAACAATCAAATGCTTGTAACTTTTTACTGGAGCGTCATAAAAGCTTGAAATTTTGTGACAATAAAGTACTCGTGCCTCTTGTCAATTTAAATTATCGCTCATAGCTATACTACCCTTTGGTCCAAAATAAAACACTTATAAAACTTTAAATGGCCTTAACTTCTATACGGTCCTACACCTATCAAAGTTTGCAACATTTAAATGCTTGTAACTTTTTACTGGAGCATCATAAAACCTTGAAATTTTGTGACAATAAAGTACTCGTGCCTCTTATTTATTTAAGCTATCGCTCCTAGCTAAGCTACCCTTGAGTCCCAAATCAAACACTGATAAAATTTCAAAAGGCCCTAACTTCGATACGGTGCGTCCTATACCTATCAAAGTTTGGAGCATTCAAATGCTTGTAAGTTTTTACTGGAGCGTAATAAAATATTGAAATTTTGTGACAATAAAGTACTCGTACCTCTTGTCAGTTTAAGCTATCGCTCATAACTATGCTGCCCTTGAGTCTAAAACGAAACACTTATAAAAGTTCAAATGGCCCTAACTTCTATACGGTGCATCCTATAGCTATCAATGTTTGGAACATTCAAATTCTTGTAAGGTTTTACTGGAGCGTAACAAAATCTTGAAATTTTGTGACAATCAAGTACTCGTGCCTCTTATCAATTAAAGCTATCGCTCATAGCTATGCTACCCTTGAGTCCCAAATCAAACACTGATAAAACTTCGAATGGCCCAAATTTCTATACGGTGCGTCCTACACCTATCAAAGTTTGCAACATTTAAATGCTTGTAACTTTTTACTGGAGCGTAATAAAATCCTGTAATATTGTGACAATAAAGTACTCGAGCCTCTTATCAGTTTACGATATCGCTCAGAGCTATGCTACCGTTGACTCCAATATAAAACACTTATAAAACTTCAAATGGCCCTAACTTCTATACGGTGCGTCCTAATTTATATACGGTGGGACCTATACCTATCAAAGTTTGCAACATTCAAATTCTTGTAACTTTTTACTGGAGCGTAATAAAATCTTCAAATTTTGTGACAATAAAGTACTAGTGCCTCATATCAATTTAAGCTATCGCTCATGGCTATGCTACCCTTGAGTCCCAAACCAAACACTGATAAAACTTCAAATGGCCCTAACTTCTATACGGTGCAACCTATACCTATCAAATTTGCAACATTCAACTGCTTGTAACTTTTTACTGTAGCGTCATAAAAGCTTTAAATTTTGTGAGAATAAAGTACTCGTGCCTCTTGTCAATTTAAATTATCGCTCAAAGCTATGCAACCCTTGATTCCCAAATCAAATACTGATAAAAATTCAAATGACCCTAACTTCTATACAGTCCTACACCTATCAAAGTTTGCAACATTTATATGCTTGGAACTTTTTACTGAAGAGCAATAAAATCTTGAAATATGGTGACAATAAAGTACTCGAGCCTCTTGTCAACTTAAGCTATCGCTCATAGCTCTGCTACCCTTGACTCCACTATAAAACACTTATAAAACTACAAATGTCCCTAACGTCTATACGGTGCGTTCTAACTTATATACGGTGGGTCCTATACCTATCAAAGTTTGCAACAATCAAATGCTTGTAACATTTTACTGGAGCGTAATAAAACCTTGAAATTTTGTGACAATAAAGTACTCGTGCCACTTGTCAATTAAAGTTATCGCTCATAGCTATGCTACCCTTGAGTCCCAAATCAAACATTGATAAAACTTCAAATTGCTCTAACTTCTATACGGTGCGTCCTATACCTATCAAAGTTTGGAAAATTCAAATGCTTGTAACTTTTTACTGGAGCGTAATAAAATCTTGAAATTTTGTAACAATAAAGTACTCGTGCTTCTTGTCAATTTAAGATATCGCTCATAGCTATGCTACCTTTGAGTACCAAATCAAACACTGATAAAACTTCAAATGGCCCTCACTTCTATACGGTACGTCCTACACCTATCAAAGTTTGCAACATTTAAATGCTTGTAACTTTTTACTGGAGCGTCATAAAACCTTGAAATTTTGTGACACTAAAGTACTCGTGCCTCTTATTTATTTAAGCTATCGCTCATAGCTAAGCTACCCTTGAGTCCCAAATCAAACACTTATAAAATTTCAAAAGGCCCTAACTTCCATACGGTGCGTCCTATACCTATCAAAGTTTGGAACATTCAAATTCTTGTAACTTTTTACTGGAGCGTAACAAAATCTTGAAATTTTGTGACAATCAAGTACTCGTGCCTCTTATCAATTAAAGCTATCGCTCATAGCTATGCTACCCTTGAGTCCCAAATCAAACACTGATAAAACTTCGAATGGCCCAAATTTCTATACGGTGCGTCCTACAGCTATCAAAGTTTGCAACATTTAAATGCTTGTAACTTTTTACTGGAGCGTAATAAAATCCTGTAATATTGTGACAATAAAGTACTCGAGCCTCTTATTAGTTTACGATATCGCTCAGAGCTATGGTACCCTTGACTCCATTATAAAACACTTATAAAACTTCAAATGGCCCTAACTTCTATACGGTGCGTCCTAACTTATATACGGTGCGTCCTATACCTATCAAAGTTTCCAACAATAAAATGCTTGTAACTTTTTACTGGAGCGTCATAAAAGCTTGAAATTTTGTGACAATAAAGTACTCGTGCCTCTTATTTATTTAAGCTATCGTTCATAGCTAAGCTACCCTTGAGTCCCAAATCAAACACTGATAAAATTTCAAAAGGCCCTAACTTCTATACGGTGCGTCCTATACCTATCAAAGTTTGCAACATTCAACTGCTTGTAACTTTTTACTGGAGCGTCATAAAAACTTGAAATTTTGTGACAATAAAGTACTCGTGCCTCTTGTCAATTTAAATTATCGCTCATAGCTATGCTTCCCTTTAATCCCAAATCAAACACTTATAAAACTTTAAATGGCCTTAAGTTCTATATTTTCCTACACCTATCAAAGTTTGCAACATTTGAATGCTTGTAACTTTTTACTGGAGCGTAATAAAATCTTGAAATTTTGTGACAATAAAGTACTCGAGCCTCTTGGGAACTTAAGCTATCGCTCATAGCTATGCTACCCTTGACTCCATTATAAAACACTTATAAAACTTCAAATGGCCTTACTTCTATACGGTGCGTCCTAACTTATATACGGTGCGTCCTATACCTATCAAAGTTTCCAACAATCAAATGCTTGTAACTTTTTACTGGAGCGTCATAAAAGCTTGAAATTTTGTGACAATAAAGTACTCGTGCCTCTTGTCAATTTAAATTATCACTCATAGCTATGCTACCCTTTGGTCCCAAATCAATCACTTATAAAACTTTAAATGGCCTTAACTTCTATACGGTCCTACACCTATCAAAGTTTGCAACATTTAAATGCTTGTAACTTTTTACTGGAGCGTAATAAAATCCTGTAATATTGTGACAATAAAGTACTCGAGCCTCTTATCAGTTTACGATATCGCTCAGAGCTATGCTACCCTTGACTCCATTATAAAACACTTATAAAACTTCAAATGGCCCTAACTTCTATACGGTGCGTCCTAACTTATATACGGTGCGTCCTATACCTATCAAAGTTTCCAACAATCAAATGCTTGTAACTTTTTACTGGAGCGTCATAAAAGCTTGAAATTTTGTGACAATAAAGTACTCGTGCCTCTTGTCAATTTAAATTATCGCTCATAGCTATGCTACCCTTTGGTCCCAAATCAAACAGTTATAAAACTTTAAATGGCCTTAACTTCTATACGGTCCTACACCTATCAAAGTTTGCAACATTTAAATGCTTGTAACTTTTTACTGGAGCGTCATAAAACCTTGAAATTTTGTGACAATAAAGTACTCGTGCCTCTTATTTATTTAAGCTATCGCTCATAGCTAAGCTACCCTTGAGTCCCAAATCAAACACTGATAATATTTCAAAAGGCCCTAACTTCCATAGGGTAGCTTAGCTATGAACGATAGCTTAAATAAATAAGAGGCACGAGTACTTTATTGTCACAAAATTTCAAGCTTTTATGACGCTCCAGTAAAAAGTTACAAGCATTTGATTGTTGGAAACTTTGATAGGTATAGGACGCACCGTATATAAGTTAGGACGCACCGTATAAAACTTCAAATGGCCCTAACTTCTATACGGTGCGTCCTAACTTATATACGGTGCGTCCTATACCTATCAAAGTTTCCAACAATCAAATGCTTGTAACTTTTTACTGGAGCGTCATAAAAGCTTGAAATTTTGTGACAATAAAGTACTCGTGCCTCTTATTTATTTAAGCTATCGTTCATAGCTAAGCTACCCTTGAGTCCCAAATCAAACACTGATAAAATTTCAAAAGGCCCTAACTTCTATACAGTCCTACACCTATCAAAGTTTGCAACATTTATATGCTTGGAACTTTTTACTGAAGAGCAATAAAATCATGAAATATGGTGACAATAAAGTACTCGAGCCTCTTGTCAACTTAAGCTATCGCTCATAGCTCTGCTACCCTTGACTCCACTATAAAACACTTATAAAACTACAAATGGCTCTAACGTCTATACGGTGCGTTCTAACTTATATACGGTGGGTCCTATACCTATCAAAGTTTGCAACAATCAAATGCTTGTAACATTTTACTGGAGCGTAATAAAACCATGAAATTTTGTGACAATAATGTACTCGTGCCACTTGTCAATTAAAGTTATCGCTCATAGCTATGCTACACTTGAGTCCCAAATCAAACATTGATAAAACTTCAAATTGCTCTAACTTCTATACGGTGGGACCTATACCTATCAAAGTTTTCAGCATTCAAATTCATGTAAATTTTTACTGGAGCGTAATAAAATCTTCAAATTTTGTGACAATAAAGTACTAGTGCCTCATATCAATTTAAGCTATCGCTCATGGCTATGCTACCCTTGAGTCCCAAACCAAACACTGATAAAACTTCAAATGGCCCTAACTTCTATACGGTGCATCCTATACCTATCAAAGTTTGCAACATTCAACTGCTTGTAACTTTTTACTGTAGCGTCATAAAAGCTTTAAATTTTGTGACAATAAAGTACTCGTGCCTCTTGTCAATTTAAACTATCGCTCATAGCTATGCAACCCTTGATTCCCAAATCAAATACTGACAAAAAGTCAAATGACCCTAACTTCTATACAGTCCTACACCTATCAAAGTTTGCAACATTTATATGCTTGGAACTTTTTACTGAAGAGCAATAAAATCTTGAAATATGGTGACAATAAAGTACTCGAGCCTCTTGTCAACTTAAGCTATCGCTCATAGCTCTGCTACCCTTGATTCCACTATAAAACACTTATAAAACTACAAATGGCCCTAACGTCTATACGGTGCGTTTTAACTTATATACGGTGGGTCCTATACCTATCAAAGTTTGCAACAATCAAATGCTTGTAACATTTTACTGGAGCGTAATAAAACCTTGAAATTTTGTGACAATAAAGTACTCGTGCCACTTGTCAGTTTAAGCTGTCGCTCATAGCTATGCTGCCCTTGAGTTCCAAACCAAACACTGATAAAACTTCAAATGGCCCTAACTTCTATACGGTGCGTCCTACACCTATCAAAGTTTTGGAACATTCAAATTCTTGTAACTTTTTACTGGAGCGTAACAAAATCTTGAAATTTTGTGACAATCAAGTACTCGTGCCTCTTATCAATTAAAGCTATCGCTCATAGCTATGCTACCCTTGAGTCCCAAATCAAACACTAATAGAACTTCGAATGGCCCAAATTTCTATACGGTGAATCCTACACCTATCAAAGTTTGCAACATTAAATGCTTGTAACTTTTTACTGGAGCGTAATAAAATCCTGTAATATTGTGACAATAAAGTACTCGAGCTTCTTATCAGTTTAAGCAACTTGACTCCAATATAAAACACTTATAAAAGTTCAAACGGTCCTAACTTCTATACGGTGCATCCTAACTTATATACGGTGGGTCCTATACCTATCAACATTTGCAACAATCTAATGCTTGTAACTTTTTACTGGAGCGTCATAAAGCCTTGAAATTTTGTGACAATAAAGTACTAGTGCCTCTTATTTATTTAAGCTATCGCTCATAGCTAAGCTACCATTGAGTCCCAAATCAAACACTGATAAAATTTCAAAAGGCCCTAACTTCTATACAGTGCGTCCTATACCTATCAAAGTTTCAACATTCAAATGCTTGTAACTTTGTAGCGCCATAAAACCTTGAAATTTTGTGACAATAAAGTACTGGTGCCTCTTATCAATTTAAGCTATCGCTTATAGCTATGCTACCCTTGAGTCCCAAATCAAACACTGATAAAACTTCAAATGGCCCAAATTTCTATGCGGTGCGTCCTACACCTATCAAAGTTTGCAACATTTAAATGCTTGTAACTTTTTATTGGAGCGTCATAAAACCTTGAAATTTTTGACAATAAAGTACTCGTACCTCTTATTAATTTAAGCTATCGCTATGCTACAATTGAGTTCCAAATCAAACACTGACAAAATTTCAAATGGCCCTAACTTCCATACGGTGCGTCCTATACCTATCAATGTTTGGAACATTCAAATGCTTGGAAGTTTTTACTGGAGCGTAATAAAATATTGAAATTTTGTGACAATAAAGTACTCGTGCCTCTTATCAATTTAAGCTATCGCTCATAGCTATGCTACCCTTGAGTCCCAAATCAAACACAGATAAAACTTCAAATGGCCCAAATTTCTATACGGTGCGTCCTACACCTATCAAAGGTTGCAACATTTAAATGCTTGTAACTTTTTATTGGAGCGTCATAAAGCCTTGAAATTTTGTGACAATAAAGTACTAGTGCCTCTTATTTATTTAAGCTATCGCTCATAGCTAAGCTACCATTGAGTCCCAAATCAAACACTGATAAAATTTCAAAAGGCCCTAACTTCTATACGGTGCGTCCTATACCTATCAAAGTTTGCAACATTCAAATGCTTGTATTTCTGTAGCGCCATAAAACCTTGAAATTTTGTGACAATAAAGTACTGGTGCCTCTTATCAATTTAAGCTATCGCTTATAGCTATGCTACCCTTGAGTCCCAAATCAAACACTGATAAAACTTCAAATGGCCCAAATTTCTATACGGTGCGTCCTACACCTATCAAAGGTTGCAACATTTAAATGCTTGTAACTTTTTACTTGAGCGTCATAAAACCTTGAAATTTTGTGACAATAAAGTACTCGTACCTCTTATAAATTTAAGCTATCGCTCATAGCTATGCTACCCTTGAGTTCCAAAACAAACACTTATAAAAGTTCAAATGGCCCTAACTTCTATACGGTGCATCCTATAGCTATCAAAGTTTGGAAGATTCAAATTCTTGTAACTTTTTACTGGAGCGTAACAAAATCTTGAAATTTTGTGCCAATCAAGTACTCGTGCCTCTTATCAATTAAAGCTATCGCTCATAGCTATGCTACCCTTGAGTCCCAAATCAAACACTGATAAAACTTCGAATGGCCCAAATTTCTATACGGTGCGTCCTACACCTATCAAAGTTTGCAACATTTAAATGCTTGTAACTTTTTACTGGAGCGTAATAAAATCCTGTAATATTGTGACAATAAAGTACTCGAGCCTCTTATCAGTTTACGCTATCGCTCAGAGCTATGCTACCCTTGACTCCAATATAAAACACTTATAAAACTTCCAATGGCCCTAACTTCTATACGGTGCGTCCTAATTTATATACGGTGGGTCCTATACCTATCAAAGTTTGCAACATTCAAATTCTTGTAACTTTTTACTGGAGCGTAATAAAATCTTCAAATTTTGTGACAATAAAGTACTAGTGCCTCATATCAATTTAAGCTATCGCTCATGGCTATGCTACCCTTGAGTCCCAAACCAAACACTGATAAAACTTCAAATGACCCTAACTTCTATACGGTGCATCCTATACCTATCAAAGTTTGCAACATTCAACTGCTTGTAACTTTTTACTGTAGCGTCATAAAAGCTTTAAATTTTGTGACAATAAAGTACTCGTGCCTCTTGTCAATTTAAATTATCGCTCATAGCTATGCAACCCTTGATTCCCAAATCAAATACTGATAAAAATTCAAATGACCCTAATTTCTATACAGTCCTACACCTATCAAAGTTTGCAACATTTATATGCTTGGAACTTTTTACTGAAGAGCAATAAAATCTTGAAATATATTGACAATAAAGTACACGAGCCTCTTGTCAACTTAAGCTATCGCTCATAGCTCTGCTACACTTGACTCCACTATAAAACACGTATAAAACTACACATGGCCCTAACGTCTATACAGTGCGTTCCAACTTATATACGGTGGGTCCTATACCTATCAAAGTTTGCAACAATCAAATGCTTGTAACATTTTACTGGAGCGTAATAAAATCTTGAAATTTTATGACAATAAAGTACTCGTGCCACTTGTCAATTAAAGTTATCGCTCATAGCTGTGCTACGTTTGAGTACCAAATCAAACACTGATAAAACTTCAAATGGGCCTCACTTCTATACGGTGCGTCCTATACCTATCAAAGTTTGGAACATTCAAATGCTTGTAAGTTTTTACTGGAGCGTAATTAAATATTGAAATTTTGTGACAATAAAGTGTTCGTACCTCTTGTCAGTTTAAGCTATACCTCATAGCTATGCTGCCCTTGAGTTCCAAACCAAACACTGATAAAACTTCAAATGGCCCTAACTTCTATACGGCGCGTCCTACACCTATCAAAGTTTTGGAACATTCAAATTCTTGTAACTTTTTACTGGAGCGTAACAAAATCTTGAAATTTTGTGACAATCAAGTACTCGTGCCTCTTATCAATTAAATCTATCGCTCATAGCTATGCTACCCTTGAGTCCCAAATCAAACACTGATAGAACTTCGAATGGCCCAAATTTCTATACGGTGCATCCTACACCTATCAAAGTTTGCAACATTAAATGCTTGTAACTTTTTACTGGAGCGTAATAAAATCCTGTAATATTGTGACAATAAAGTACTCGAGCCTCTTATCAGTTTAAGCAACTTGACTCCAATATAAAACACTTATAAAAGTTCAAACGGTCCTAACTTCTATACGGTGCGTCCTAACTTATATACGGTGGGTCCTATACCTATCAACATTTGCAACAATCAAATGCTTGTAACTTTTTACTGGAGCGTCATAAAGCCTTAAAATTTTGTGACAATAAAGTACTAGTGCCTCTTATTTATTTAAGCTATCGCTCATAGCTAAGCTACCATTGAGTCCCAAATCAAACACTGATAAAATTTCAAAAGGCCCTAACTTCTATACGGTGCGTCCTATACCTATCAAAGTTTGCAACATTCAAATGCTTGTATTTCTGTAGCGCCATAAAACCTTGAAATTTTGTGACAATAAAGTACTGGTGCCTCTTATCAATTTAAGCTATCGCTTATAGCTATGCTACCCTTGAGTCCCAAATCAAACACTGATAAAACTTCAAATGGCCCAAATTTCTATACGGTGCGTCCTACACCTATCAAAGTTTGCAACATTTAAATGCTTGTAACTTTTTATTGGAGCGTCATAAAACCTTGAAATTTTGTGACAATAAAGTACTCGTACCTCTTATTAATTTAAGCTATCGCTCATAGCTATGCTACAATTGAGTTCCAAATCAAACACTGATAAAATTTCAAATGGCCCTAACTTCCATACGGTGCGTCCTATACCTATCAATGTTTGGAACATTCAAATGCTTGGAAGTTTTTACTGGAGCGTAATAAAATATTGAAATTTTGTGACAATAAAGTACTCGTACCTCTTATTAATTTAAGCTATCGCTCATAGCTATGCTACCCTTGAGTTCCAAAACAAACACTTATAAAAGTTCAAATAGCCCTAACTTCTATACGATGCATCCTTTAGCTATCCTAGTTTGGAACATTAAAATTCTTGTAACTTTTTACTGGAGCGTAACAAAATCTTGAAATTTTGTGCCAATCAAGTACTCGTGCCTCTTATCAATTAAAGCTATCGCTCATAGCTATGCTACCCTTGAGTCCCAAATCAAACACTGATAGAACTTCGAATGGCCCAAATTTCTATACGGTGCATCCTACACCTACCAAAGATAGCAACATTAAATGCTTGTAACTTTTTACTAGTAGTTAGGGCCATTTGAAGTTTTATCATTGTTTGGTTTGGGACTCAAGGGCAGGATAGCTATGAGCGATAGCTTAAACTGACAAGAGGTACGAACACTTTATTGTCACAAAATTTCAATATTTTATTACGCTCCAGTAAAAACTTACAAGCATTTGAATGTTCCAAACATTGATAGGTATAGGACGCACCGTTTGGAAGTTAGGGCCATTTGAAATTTTATCAGTGTTTGATTTGGAACTCAAGGGTAGCATAGCTATGAGCGATAGCTTAAATTAATAAGAGGTACGAGTACTTTATTGTCACAAAATTTCAAGGTTTTATGACGCTCCAGTAAAAAGTTACAAGCATTTAAATGTTGCAAACTTTGATAGGTGTAGGACGCACCGTATAGAAATTTGGGCCATTTGAAGTTTTATCAGTGTTTGATTTGGGACTCAAGGGTAGCATAGCTATGAGCGATAGCTTAAATTGATAAGAGGCACGAGTATTTTATTGTCACAAAATTTCAAGTTTTTATGGCGCTACAAAGTTACATGCATTTGAATGTTGCAAACTTTGATAGGTATAGAACGCACCGTATAGAAGTTAGTGCCCTTTGAAATTTTATCAGTGTTTGATTTGGGACTCAAGGGTAGCTTAGCTATGAGCGATAGCTTAAATAAATAAGAGGCACTAGTACTTTATTGTCACAAAATTTCAAGGCTTTATGACGCTCCAGTAAAAAGTTACAAGCATTTGATTGTTGCAAATGTTGCTAGTTATAGGACCCACCGTATATAAGTTAGGACGCACTGTATAGAAGTTAGGACCGTTTGAAGTTTTATAAGTGTTTTATATTGGAGTCAAGGGTAGCATAGCTATGAGCGATAGCTTAAATTGACAAGAGTCTCGAGTACTATATTGTCACAAATTTTCAAGATTTTATTACGCTCCAGTAAAAATGTACAAGCATTTAAATGTTGCAAACTTTGAGAGGTATAGGATGCACCGTATAGAAGTTAGGGCCATTTGAAGTTTTATCAGTGTTTGGTTTGGGACTCAAGGGTAGCATAGCCATGAGCGATAGCTTAAATTGATATGAGGCACTAGTACTTTATTGTCACAAAATTTGAAGATTTTATTACGCTCCAGTAAAAAGTTACTAGAATTTGAATGTTGCAAACTTTGATAGGTATAGGACCCACCGTATATAAATTAGGACGCACCGTATAGAAGTTAGGGCCATTTGAAGTTTTATAAGTGTTTTATATTGGAGTCAAGGGTAGCATAGCTCTGAGCGATAGCGTAAACTGATAAGAGGCTCGAGTACTTTATTGTCACAATATTACAGGATTTTCTTACGCTCCAGTAAAAAGTTACAAGCATTTAAATGTTGCAAACTTTGATAGGTGCAGGACGCACCGTATAGAAATTTGGGCCATTCGAAGTTTTATCAGTGTTTGATTTGGGACTCAAGGGTAGCATAGCTATGAGCGATAGCTTTAATTGATAAGAGGCACGAGTACTTGATTGGCACAAAATTTCAAGATTTTGTTACGCTCCAGTAAAAAGTTACAAGAATTTTAATGTTCCAAACTAGGATAGCTATAGGATGCACCGTATAGAAGTTAGGGCTATTTGAACTTTTATAAGTGTTTGTTTTGGAACTCAAGGGTAGCATAGCTATGAGCGATAGCTTAAATTGATAAGAGGCATGAGTACTTTATTGTCACAAAATTTCAATATTTTATTACGCTCCAGTAAAAACTTCCAAGCATTTGAATGTTCCAAACATTGATAGGTATAGGACGCACCGTATGGAAGTTAGGGCCATTTGAAATTTTGTCAGTGTTTGATTTGGAACTCAATTGTAGCATAGCGATAGCTTAAATTAATAAGAGGTACGAGTACTTTATTTTCACAAAATTTCAAGGTTTTATGACGCTCCAATAAAAAGTTACAAGCATTTAAATGTTGCAAACTTTGATAGGTGTAGGACGCACCGTATAGAAATTTGGGCCATTTGAAGTTTTATCAGTGTTTGATTTGGGACTCAAGGGTAGCATAGCTATAAGCGATAGCTTAAATTGATAAGAGGCACCAGTACTTTATTGTCACAAAATTTCAAGGTTTTATGGCGCTACAAAGTTACAAGCATTTGAATGTTGAAACTTTGATAGGTATAGGACGCACTGTATAGAAGTTAGGGCCTTTTGAAATTTTATCAGTGTTTGATTTGGGACTCAATGGTAGCTTTGCTATGAGCGATAGCTTAAATAAATAAGAGGCACTAGTACTTTATTGTCACAAAATTTCAAGGCTTTATGACGCTCCAGTAAAAAGTTACAAGCATTAGATTGTTGCAAATGTTGATAGGTATAGGACCCACCGTATATAAGTTAGGATGCACCGTATAGAAGTTAGGACCGTTTGAACTTTTATAAGTGTTTTATATTGGAGTCAAGTTGCTTAAACTAATAAGAGGCTCCAGTACTTTATTGTCACAATATTACAGGATTTTATTACGCTCCAGTAAAAAGTTACAAGCATTTAATGTTGCAAACTTTGATAGGTGTAGGATTCACCGTATAGAAATTTGGGCCATTCGAAGTTCTATTAGTGTTTGATTTGGGACTCAAGGGTAGCATAGCTATGAGCGATAGCTTTAATTGATAAGAGGCACGAGTACTTGATTGTCACAAAATTTCAAGATTTTGTTACGCTCCAGTAAAAAGTTACAAGAATTTGAATGTTCCAAAACTTTGATAGGTGTAGGACGCACCGTATAGAAGTTAGGGCCATTTGAAGTTTTATCAGTGTTTGGTTTGGAACTCAAGGGCAGCAAAGCTATGAGCGACAGCTTAAACTGACAAGTGGCACGAGTACTTTATTGTCACAAAATTTCAAGGTTTTATTACGCTCCAGTAAAATGTTACAAGCATTTGATTGTTGCAAACTTTGATAGGTATAGGACCCACCGTATATAAGTTAAAACGCACCGTATAGACGTTAGGGCCATTTGTAGTTTTATAAGTGTCTTATAGTGGAATCAAGGGTAGCAGAGCTATGAGCGATAGCTTAAGTTGACAAAAGGCTCGAGTACTTTATTGTCACCATATTTCAAGATTTTATTGCTCTTCAGTAAAAAGTTCCAAGCATATAAATGTTGCAAACTTTGATAGGTGTAGGACTGTATAGAAGTTAGGGTCATTTGACTTTTTGTCAGTATTTGATTTGGGAATCAAGGGTTGCATAGCTATGAGCGATAGTTTAAATTGACAAGAGGCACGAGTACTTTATTGTCACAAAATTTAAAGCTTTTATGACGCTACAGTAAAAAGTTACAAGCAGTTGAATGTTGCAAACTTTGATAGGTATAGGACGCACCGTATAGAAGTTAGGGCCATTTGAAGTTTTATCAGTGTTTGGTTTGGGACTCAAGGGTAGCATAGCCATGAGCGATAGCTTAAATTGATATGAGGCACTAGTACTTTATTGTCACAAAATTTGAAGATTTTATTACGCTCCAGTAAAAATTTACATGAATTTGAATGCTGAAAACTTTGATAGGTATAGGTCCCACCGTATAGAAGTTAGAACAATTTGAAGTTTTATCAATGTTTGATTTGGGACTCAAGGGTAGCATAGCTATGAGCGATAACTTTAATTGACAAGTGGCACGAGTACTTTATTGTCACAAAATTTCAAGGTTTTATTACGCTCCAGTAAAATGTTACAAGCATTTGATTGTTGCAAACTTTGATAGGTATAGGACCCACCGTATATAAGTTAGAACGCACCGTATAGACGTTAGAGCCATTTGTAGTTTTATAAGTGTTTTATAGTGGAGTCAAGGGTAGCAGAGCTATGAGCGATAGCTTAAGTTGACAAGAGGCTCGAGTACTTTATTGTCACCATATTTCAAGATTTTATTGCTCTTCAGTAAAAAGTTCCAAGCATATAAATGTTGCAAACTTTGATAGGTGTAGGACTGTATAGAAGTTAGGGCCTTTTGAAATTTTATCAGTGTTTCATTTGGGACTCAAGGGTAGCTTAGCTATGAACGATAGCTTAAATAAATAAGAGGCACGAGTACTTTATTGTCACAAAATTTCAAGCTTTTATTACGCTCCAGTAAAAAGTTACAAGCATTTGATTGTTGGAAACTTTGATAGGTATAGGACGCACCGTATATAAGTTAGGACGCACCGTATAGAAGTTAGGGCCATTTGAAGTTTTATAAGTGTTTTATAATGGAGTCAAGGGTAGCATAGCTCTGAGCGATATCGTAAACTGATAAGAGGCTCGAGTACTTTATTGTCACAATATTACAGGATTTTATTACGCTCCAGTAAAAAGTTACAAGCATTTAAATGTTGCAAACTTTGATAGCTGTAGGACGCACCGTATAGAAATTTGGGCCATTCGAAGTTTTATCAGTGTTTGATTTGGGACTCAAGGGTAGCATAGCTATGAGCGATAGCTTTAATTGATAAGAGGCACGAGTACTTGATTGTCACAAAATTTCAAGATTTTGTTACGCTCCAGTAAAAAGTTACAAGAATTTGAATGTTCCAAACTTTGATAGCTATAGGATGCACCGTATAGAAGTTAGGGCCATTTGAACTTTTATAAGTGTTTCGTTTTAGACTCAAGGGCAGCATAGTTATGAGCGATAGCTTAAACTGACAAGAGGTACGAGTACTTTATTGTCACAAAATTTCAATATTTTATTACGCTCCAGTAAAAACTTACAAGCATTTGAATGTTCCAAACTTTGATAGGTATAGGACGCACCGTATGGAAGTTAGGGCCTTTTGAAATTTTATCAGTGTTTGATTTGGGACTCAAGGGTAGCTTTGCTATGAGCGATAGCTTAAATAAATAAGAGGCACGAGTACTTTATTGTCACAAAATTTCAAGGTTTTATGACGCTCCAGTAAAAAGTTACAAGCATTTAAATGTTGCAAACTTTGATAGGTGTAGGACCGTATAGAAGTTAAGGCCATTTAAAGTTTTATAAGTGTTTGATTTGGGACCAAAGGGTAGCATAGCTATGAGCGATAATTTAAATTGACAAGAGGCACGAGTACTTTATTGTCACAAAATTTCAAGCTTTTATGACGCTTCAGTAAAAAGTTACAAGCATTTGATTGTTGGAAACTTTGATAGGTATAGGACGCACCGTATATAAGTTAGGACGCACCGTATAGAAGTTAGGGCCATTTGAAGTTTTATAAGTGTTTTATAATGGAGTCAAGGGTAGCATAGCTCTGAGCGATATCGTAAACTGATAAGAGGCTCGAGTACTTTATTGTCACAATATTACAGGATTTTATTACGCTCCAGTAAAAAGTTACAAGCATTTAAATGTTGCAAACTTTGATAGGTGTAGGACCGTATAGAAGTTAAGGCTATTTAAAGTTTTATAAGTGATTGATTTGGGACCAAAGGGTAGCATAGCTATGAGTGATAATTTAAATTGACAAGAGGCACGAGTACTTTATTGTCACAAAATTTCAAGCTTTTATGACGCTCCAGTAAAAAGTTACAAGCATTTGATTGTTGGAAACTTTGATAGGTATAGGACGCACCGTATAGAAGTAAGGCCATTTGAAGTTTTATAAGTGTTTTATAATGGAGTCAAGGGTAGCATAGCTATGAGCGATAGCTTAAGTTCCCAAGAGGCTCGAGTACTTTATTGTCACAAAATTTCAAGATTTTATTACGCTCCAGTAAAAAGTTACAAGCATTTAAATGTTGCAAACTTTGATAGGTGTAGGACCATATAGAAGTTAAGGCCATTTAAAGTTTTATAAGTGTTTGATTTGGGATTAAAGGGTAGCATAGCTATGAGCGATAATTTAAATTGACAAGAGGCACGAGTACTTTATTGTCACAAAATTTCAAGCTTTTATGACGCTCCAGTTAAAAGTTACAAGCAGTTGAATGTTGCAAACTTTGATAGGTAAAGGACGCACCATATAGAAGTTAGGGCCTTTTGAAATTTTATCAGTGTTTGAATTGGGACTCAAGGGTAGCTTAGCTATGAGCGATAGCTTAAATGAATAAGAGGCACGAGTACTTTATTGTCACAAAATTTCAAGGTTTTATGACGCTCCAGTAAAAAGTTACAAGCATTTAAATGTTGCAAACTTTGATAGGTGTAGGACGTACCGTATAGAAGTGAGGGCCATTTGAAGTTTTATCAGTGTTTGATTTGGTACTCAAAGGTAGCATAGCTATGAGCGATATCTTAAATTGACAAGAAGCACGAGTACTTTATTGTTACAAAATTTCAAGATTTTATTACGCTCCAGTAAAAAGTTACAAGCATTTGAATGTTCCAAACTTTGATAGGTATAGGACGCACCGTATAGAAGTTAGAGGAATTTGAAGTTTTATCAATGTTTGATTTGGGACTCAAGGGTAGCATAGCTATGAGCGATAACTTTAATTGACAAGTGGCACGAGTACTTTATTGTCACAAAATTTCAAGGTTTTATTACGCTCCAGTAAAATGTTACAAGCATTTGATTGTTGCAAACTTTGATAGGTATAGGACCCACCGTATATAAGTTAGAACGCACCGTATAGACGTTAGGGACATTTGTAGTTTTATAAGTGTTTTATAGTGGAGTCAAGGGTAGCAGAGCTATGAGCGATAGCTTAAGTTGACAAGAGGCTCGAGTACTTTATTGTCACCATATTTCAAGATTTTATTGCTCTTCAGTAAAAAGTTCCAAGCATATAAATGTTGCAAACTTTGATAGGTGTAGGACTGTATAGAAGTTAGGGCCTTTTGAAATTTTATCAGTGTTTGATTTGGGACTCAAGGGTAGCTTAGCTAGGAGCGATAGCTTAAATAAATAAGAGGCACGAGTACTTTATTGTCACAAAATTTCAAGGTTTTATGATGCTCCAGTAAAAAGTTACAAGCATTTAAATGTTGCAAACTTTGATAGGTGTAGGACTGTATAGAAGTTAGGGTCATTTGAATTTTTATCAGTATTTGATTTGGGAATCAAGGGTTGCATAGCTATGAGCGATAATTTAAATTGACAAGAGGCACGAGTACTTTATTCTCACAAAATTTAAAGCTTTTATGACGCTAGGGTAAAAAGTTACAAGCAGTTGAATGTTGCAAATTTGATAGGTATAGGTTGCACCGTATAGAAGTTAGGGCCATTTGAAGTTTTATCAGTGTTTGGTTTGGGACTCAAGGGTAGCATAGCCATGAGCGATAGCTTAAATTGATATGAGGCACTAGTACTTTATTGTCACAAAATTTGAAGATTTTATTACGCTCCAGTAAAAAGTTACAAGAATTTGACTGTTGCAAACTTTGATAGGTATAGGTCCCACCGTATATATATTAGGACGCACCGTATAGAAGTTAGGGCCATTTGAAGTTTTATAAGTGTTTTATATTGGAGTCAACGGTAGCATAGCTCTGAGCGATATCTTAAACTGATAAGAGGCTCGAGTACTTTATTGTCACAATATTACAGGATTTTATTACGCTCCAGTAAAAAGTTGCAAGCATTTAAATGTTGCAAACTTTGATAGGTGTAGGATGCACCGTATAGAAATTTGGGCCATTCGAAGTTTTATCAGTGTTTGATTTGGGACTCAAGGGTAGCATAGCTATGAGCGATAGCTTTAATTGATAAGAGGCACGAGTACTTGATTGTCACAAAATTTCAAGATTTTGTTACGCTCCAGTAAAAAGTTACAAGAATTTGAATGTTCCAAACATTGATAGCTATAGGATGCACCGTATAGAAGTTAGGGCCATTTGAACTTTTATAAGTGTTTCGTTTTAGACTCAAGGGCAGCATAGTTATGAGCGATAGCTTAAACTGACAAGAGGTACGAGTACTTTATTGTCACAAAATTTCAATATTTTATTACGCTCCAGTAAAAACTTACAAGCATTTGAATGCTCCAAACTTTGATAGGTATAGGACGCACCGTATCGAAGTTAGGGCCTTTTGAAATTTTATCAGTGTTTGATTTGGGACTCAAGGGTAGCTTAGCTAGGAGCGATAGCTTAAATAAATAAGAGGCACGAGTACTTTATTGTCACAAAATTTCAAGGTTTTATGATGCTCCAGTAAAAAGTTACAAGCATTTAAATGTTGCAAACTTTGATAGGTGTAGGACCGTATAGAAGTTAAGGCCATTTAAAGTTTTATAAGTGTTTTATTTTGGACCAAAGGGTAGTATAGCTATGAGCGATAATTTAAATTGACAAGAGGCACGAGTACTTTATTGTCACAAAATTTCAAGGTTTTATTACGCTCCAGTAAAATGTTACAAGCATTTGATTGTTGCAAACTTTGATAGGTATAGGACCCACCGTATATAAGTTAGAACGCACCGTATAGACGTTAGGGACATTTGTAGTTTTATAAGTGTTTTATAGTGGAGTCAAGGGTAGCAGAGCTATGAGCGATAGCTTAAGTTGACAAGAGGCTCGAGTACTTTATTGTCACCATATTTCAAGATTTTATTGCTCTTCAGTAAAAAGTTCCAAGCATATAAATGTTGCAAACTTTGATAGGTGTAGGACTGTATAGTAGTTAGGGTCATTTGAATTTTTATCAGTATTTGATTTGGGAATCAAGGGTTGCATAGCTATGAGCGATAATTTAAATTGACAAGAGGCACGAGTACTTTATTCTCACAAAATTTAAAGCTTTTATGACGCTACAGTAAAAAGTTACAAGCAGTTGAATGTTGCAAATTTGATAGGTATAGGTTGCACCGTATAGAAGTTAGGGCCATTTGAAGTTTTATCAGTGTTTGGTTTGGGACTCAAGGGTAGCATAGCCATGAGCGATAGCTTAAATTGATATGAGGCACTAGTACTTTATTGTCACAAAATTTCAAGCTTTTATGACGCTCCAGTAAAAAGTTACAAGCATTTGATTGTTGGAAACTTTGATAGGTATAGGACGCACCGTATATAAGTTAGGACGCACCGTATAGAAGTTAGGGCCATTTGAAGTTTTATAAGTGTTTTATAATGGAGTCAAGGGTAGCATAGCTATGAGCGATAGCTTAAGTTCCCAAGAGGCTCGAGTACTTTATTGTCACAAAATTTCAAGATTTTATTACGCTCCAGTAAAAAGTTACAAGCATTTAAATGTTGCAAACTTTGATAGGTGTAGGACCATATAGAAGTTAAGGCCATTTAAAGTTTTATAAGTGTTTGATTTGGGATTAAAGGGTAGCATAGCTATGAGCGATAATTTAAATTGACAAGAGGCACGAGTACTTTATTGTCACAAAATTTCAAGCTTTTATGACGCTCCAGTAAAAAGTTACAAGCAGTTGAATGTTGCAAACTTTGATAGGTATAGGACGCACCGTATAGAAGTTAGGGCCTTTTGAAATTTTATCAGTGTTTGATTTGGGACTCAAGGGTAGCTTAGCTATGAACGATAGCTTAAATAAATAAGAGGCACGAGTACTTTATTGTCACAAAATTTCAAGCTTTTATGACGCTCCAGTAAAAAGTTACAAGCATTTGATTGTTGGAAACTTTGATAGGTATAGGACGCACCGTATATAAGTTAGGACGCACCGTATAGAAGTTAGGGCCATTTGAAGTTTTATAAGTGTTTTATAATGGAGTCAAGGGTACCATAGCTCTGAGCAATATCGTAAACTAATAAGAGGCTCGAGTACTTTATTGTCACAATATTACAGGATTTTATTACGCTCCAGTAAAAAGTTACAAGCATTTAAATGTTGCAAACTTTGATAGCTGTAGGACGCACCGTATAGAAATTTGGGCCATTCGAAGTTTTATCAGTGTTTGATTTGGGACTCAAGGGTAGCATAGCTATGAGCGATAGCTTTAATTGATAAGAGGCACGAGTACTTGATTGTCACAAAATTTCAAGATTTTGTTACGCTCCAGTAAAAAGTTACAAGAATTTGAATGTTCCAAACTTTGATAGCTATAGGATGCACCGTATAGAAGTTAGGGCCATTTGAACTTTTATAAGTGTTTCGTTTTAGACTCAAGGGCAGCTTAGTTATGAGCGATAGCTTAAACTGACAAGAGGTACGAGTACTTTATTGTCACAAAATTTCAATATTTTATTACGCTCCAGTAAAAACTTACAAGCATTTGAATGTTCCAAACTTTGATAGGTATAGGACGCACCGTATGGAAGTTAGGGCCTTTTGAAATTTTATAAGTGTTTGATTTGGGACTCAAGGGTAGCTTAGCTATGAGCGATAGCTTAAATAAATAAGAGGCACGAGTACTTTAGTGTCACAAAATTTCAAGGTTTTATGACGCTCCAGTAAAAAGTTACAAGCATTTAAATGTTGCAAACTTTGATAGGTGTAGGACCGTATAGAAGTTAAGGCCACTTAAAGTTTTATAAGTGTTTGATTTGGGACCAAAGGGTAGCATAGCTATGAGCGATAATTTAAATTGACAAGAGGCACGAGTACTTTATTGTCACAAAATTTCAAGCTTTTATGACGCTCCAGTAAAAAGTTACAAGCATTTGATTGTTGGAAACTTTGATAGGTATAGGACGCACCGTATATAAGTTAGGACGCACCGTATAGAAGTTAGGCCATTTGAAGTTTTATAAGTGTTTTATAATGGAGTCAAGGGTAGCATAGCTATGAGCGATAGCTTAAGTTCCCAAGAGGCTCGAGTACTTTATTGTCACAAAATTTCAAGATTTTATTACGCTCCAGTAAAAAGTTACAAGCATTTAAATGTTGCAAACTTTGATAGGTGTAGGACCATATAGAAGTTAAGGCCATTTAAAGTTTTATAAGTGTTTGATTTGGGATTAAAGGGTAGCATAGCTATGAGCGATAATTTAAATTGACAAGAGGCACGAGTACTTTATTGTCACAAAATTTCAAGCTTTTATGACGCTCCAGTAAAAAGTTACAAGCAGTTGAATGTTGCAAACTTTGATAGGTATAGGACGCACCGTATAGAAGTTAGGGCCTTTTGAAATTTTATCAGTGTTTGAATTGGGACTCAAGGGTAGCTTAGCTATGAGCGATAGCTTAAATGAATAAGAGGCACGAGTACTTTATTGTCACAAAATTTCAAGGTTTTATGACGCTCCAGTAAAAAGTTACAAGCATTTAAATGTTGCAAACTTTTATAGGTGTAGGACGTACCGTATAGAAGTGAGGGCCATTTGAAGTTTTATCAGTGTTTGATTTGGTACTCAAAGGTAGCATAGCTATGAGCGATATCTTAAATTGACAAGAAGCACGAGTACTTTATTGTTACAAAATTTCAAGATTTTATTACGCTCCAGTAAAAAGTTACAAGCATTTGAATGTTCCAAACTTTGATAGGTATAGGACGCACCGTATAGAAGTTAGAGCAATTTGAAGTTTTATCAATGTTTGATTTGGGACTCAAGGGTAGCATAGCTATGAGCGATAACTTTAATTGACAAGTGGCACGAGTACTTTATTGTCACAAAATTTCAAGGTTTTATTACGCTCCAGTAAAATGTTACAAGCATTTGATTGTTGCAAACTTTGATAGGTATAGGACCCACCGTATATAAGTTAGAACGCACCGTATAGACGTTAGGGACATTTGTAGTTTTATAAGTGTTTTATAGTGGAGTCAAGGGTAGCAGAGCTATGAGCGATAGCTTAAGTTGACAAGAGGCTCGAGTACTTTATTGTCACCATATTTCAAGATTTTATTGCTCTTCAGTAAAAAGTTCCAAGCATATAAATGTTGCAAACTTTGATAGGTGTAGGACTGTATAGAAGTTAGGGTCATTTGAATTTTTATCAGTATTTGATTTGGGAATCAAGGGTTGCATAGCTATGAGCGATAATTTAAATTGACAAGAGGCACGAGTACTTTATTCTCACAAAATTTAAAGCTTTTATGACGCTACAGTAAAAAGTTACAAGCAGTTGAATGTTGCAAATTTGATAGGTATAGGTTGCACCGTATAGAAGTTAGGGCCATTTGAAGTTTTATCAGTGTTTGGTTTGGGACTCAAGGGTAGCATAGCCATGAGCGGTAGCTTAAATTGATATGAGGCACTAGTACTTTATTGTCACAAAATTTCAAGCTTTTATGACGCTCCAGTAAAAAGTTACAAGCATTTGATTGTTGGAAACTTTG
This sequence comes from Clusia tigrina, assembly GCA_920105625.2. Lineage (NCBI taxonomy): Eukaryota > Metazoa > Arthropoda > Insecta > Diptera > Clusiidae > Clusia > Clusia tigrina. The sequence continues at coordinate 104,038,762 of OV050030.1, read as the reverse complement.
ATAGGTATAGGACGCACCGTATATAAGTTAGGACGCACCGTATAGAAGTTAGGGCCATTTGAAGTTTTATAAGTGTTTTATAATGGAGTCAAGGGTACCATAGCTCTGAGCGATATCGTAAACTAATAAGAGGCTCGAGTACTTTATTGTCACAATATTACAGGATTTTATTACGCTCCAGTAAAAAGTTACAAGCATTTAAATGTTGCAAACTTTGATAGCTGTAGGACGCACCGTATAGAAATTTGGGCCATTCGAAGTTTTATCAGTGTTTGATTTGGGACTCAAGGGTAGCATAGCTATGAGCGATAGCTTTAATTGATAAGAGGCACGAGTACTTGATTGTCACAAAATTTCAAGATTTTGTTACGCTCCAGTAAAAAGTTACAAGAATTTGAATGTTCCAAACTTTGATAGCTATAGGATGCACCGTATAGAAGTTAGGGCCATTTGAACTTTTATAAGTGTTTCGTTTTAGACTCAAGGGCAGCATAGTTATGAGCGATAGCTTAAACTGACAAGAGGTACGCGTACTTTATTGTCACAAAATTTCAATATTTTATTACGCTCCAGTAAAAACTTACAAGCATTTGAATGCTCCAAACTTTGATAGGTATAGGACGCACCGTATCGAAGTTAGGGCCTTTTGAAATTTTATCAGTGTTTGATTTGGGACTCAAGGGTAGCTTAGCTAGGAGCGATAGCTTAAATAAATAAGAGGCACGAGTACTTTATTGTCACAAAATTTCAAGGTTTTATGATGCTCCAGTAAAAAGTTACAAGCATTTAAATTTTGCAAACTTTGATAGGTGTAGGACCGTATAGAAGTTAAGGCCATTTAAAGTTTTATAAGTGTTTTATTTTGGACCAAAGGGTGGTATAGCTATGAGCGATAATTTAAATTGACAAGAGGCACGAGTACTTTATTGTCACAAAATTTCAAGCTTTTATGACGCTCCAGTAAAAAGTTACAAGCATTTGATTGTTGGAAACTTTGATAGGTATAGGACGCACCGTATATAAGTTAGGACGCACCGTATAGAAGTTAGGGCCATTTGAAGTTTTATAAGTGTTTTATAATGGAGTCAAGGGTAGCATAGCTATGAGCGATAGCTTAAGTTCCCAAGAGGCTCGAGTACTTTATTGTCACAAAATTTCAAGATTTTATTACGCTCCAGTAAAAAGTTACAAGCATTTAAATGTTGCAAACTTTGATAGGTGTAGGACCATATAGAAGTTAAGGCCATTTAAAGTTTTATAAGTGTTTGATTTGGGATTAAAGGGAAGCATAGCTATGAGCGATAATTTAAATTGACAAGAGGCACGAGTACTTTATTGTCACAAAATTTCAAGCTTTTATGACGATCCAGTAAAAAGTTACAAGCAGTTGAATGTTGCAAACTTTGATAGGTATAGGACGCACCGTATAGAAGTTAGGGCCTTTTGAAATTTTATCAGTGTTTGATTTGGGACTCAAGGGTAGCTTAGCTATGAACGATAGCTTAAATAAATAAGAGGCACGAGTACTTTATTGTCACAAAATTTCAAGGTTTTATGACGCTCCCGTAAAAAGTTACAAGCATTTAAATGTTGCAAACTTTGATAGGTGTAGGACGTACCGTATAGAAGTGAGGGCCATTTGAAGTTTTATCAGTGTTTGATTTGGTACTCAAAGGTAGCATAGCTATGAGCGATATCTTAAATTGGCAAGAAGCACGAGTACTTTATTGTTACAAAATTTCAAGATTTTATTACGCTCCAGTAAAATGTTACAAGCATTTGATTGTTGCAAACTTTGATAGGTATAGGACCCACCGTATATAAGTTAGAACGCACCGTATAGACGTTAGGGCCATTTGTAGTTTTATAAGTGTTTTATAGTGGAGTCAAGGGTAGCAGAGCTATGAGCGATAGCTTAAGTTGACAAGAGGCTCGAGTACTTTATTGTCACCATATTTCAAGATTTTATTGCTCTTCAGTAAAAAGTTCCAAGCATATAAATGTTGCAAACTTTGAGAGGTGTAGGACTGTATAGAAGTTAGGGTCATTTGAATTTTTATCAGTATTTGATTTGGGAATCAAGGGTTGCATAGCTATGAGCGATAATTTAAATTGACAAGAGGCACGAGTACTTTATTCTCACAAAATTTAAAGCTTTTATGACGCTACAGTAAAAAGTTACAAGCAGTTGAATGTTGCAAACTTTGATAGGTATAGGATGCACCGTATAGAAGTTAGGGCCATTTGAAGTTTTATCAGTGTTTGGTTTGGGACTCAAAGGTAGCATAGCCATGAGCGATAGCTTAAATTGATATGAGGCACTAGTACTTTATTGTCACAAAATTTGAAGATTTTATTACGCTCCAGTAAAAAGTTACAAGCATTTAAATGTTGCAAACTTTGATAGGTGTAGGACGCACCGTATAGAAGTTAGGGCCATTTGAACTTTTATAAGTGTTTCGTTTTAGACTCAAGGGCAGTATAGTTATGAGCGATAGCTTAAACTGACAAGAGGTACGAGTACTTTATTGTCACAAAATTTCAATATTTTATTACGCTCCAGTAAAAACTTACAAGCATTTGAATGTTCCAAACTTTGATAGGTATAGGACGCACCGTATGGAAGTTAGGGCCTTTTGAAATTTTATCAGTGTTTGATTTGGGACTCAAGGGTAGCTTAGCTATGAGCGATAGCTTAAATAAATAAGAGGCACGAGTACTTTATTGTCACAAAATTTCAAGGTTTTATGACGCTCCAGTAAAAAGTTACAAGCATTTAAATGTTGCAAACTTTGATAGGTGTAGGACCGTATAGAAGTTAAGGCCATTCAAAGTTTTATAAGTGTTTGATTTGGGACCAAAGGGTAGCATAGCTATGAGCGATAATTTAAATTGACAAGAGGCACGAGTACTTTATTGTCACAAAATTTCAAGTTTTTATGACGCTCCAGTAAAAAGTTACCAGCATTTGATTGTTGGAAACTTTGATAGGTATAGGACGAACCGTATATAAGTTAGGACGCACCGTATAGAAGTTAGGGCCATTTGAAGTTTTATAAGTGTTTTATAATGGAGTCAAGGGTAGCATAGCTATGAGCGATAGCTTAAGTTCCCAAGAGGCTCGAGTACTTTATTGTCACAAAATTTCAAGATTTTATTACGCTCCAGTAAAAAGTTACAAGCATTTAAATGTTGCAAACTTTGATAGGTGTAGGACCATATAGAAGTTAAGGCCATTTAAAGTTTTATAAGTGTGTGATTTGGGATTAAAGGGTAGCATAGCTATGAGCGATAATTTAAATTGACAAGAGGCACGAGTACTTTATTATCACAAAATTTCAAGCTTTTATGACGCTCCAGTAAAAAGTTACAAGCAGTTGAATGTTGCAAACTTTGATAAGTATAGGACGCACCGTATAGAAGTTAGGGCCTTTTGAAATTTTATCAGTGTTTGATTTGGGACTCAAGGGTAGCTTAGCTATGAGCGATAGCTTAAATAAATAAGAGGCACGAGTACTTTATTGTCACAAAATTTCAAGGTTTTATGACGCTCCAGTAAAAAGTTACAAGCATTTAAATGTTGCAAACTTTGATAGGTGTAGGACGTACCGTATAAAAGTGAGGGCCATTTTAAGTTTTATCAGTGTTTGATTTGGTACTCAAAGGTAGCATAGCTATGAGCGATAGCTTAAATTGACAAGAAGCACGAGTACTTTATTGTTACAAAATTTCAAGATTTTATTACGCTCCAGTAAAAAGTTACAAGCATTTGAATGTTCCAAACTTTGATAGGTATAGGACGCACCATATGGAAGTTAGAGCCATTTGAAGTTTTATCAATGTTTGATTTGGGACTCAAGGGTAGCATAGCTATGGGCGATAGCTTAAATTGATATGAGGCACTAGTACTTTATTGTCACAAAATTTGAAGATTTTATTACGCTCCAGTAAAAAGTTACAAGAATTTGAATGTTGCAAACTTTGATAGGTATAGGTCCCACCGTATATAAATTAGGACGCACCGTATAGAAGTTAGGGCCATTTGAAGTTTTATAAGTGTTTTATATTGGAGTCAAGGGTAGCATAGCTCTGAGCGATATCGTAAACTGATAAGAGGCTCGAGTACTTTATTGTCACAATATTACAGGATTTTATTACGCTCCAGTAAAAAGTTACAAGCATTTAAATGTTGCAAACTTTGATAGGTGTAGGACGCACCGTATAGAAATTTGGGCCATTCGAAGTTTTATCAGTGTTTGATTTGGGACTCAAGGGTAGCATAGCTATGAGCGATAGCTTTAATTGATAAGAGGCACGAGTACTTGATTGTCACAAAATTTCAAGATTTTGTTACGCTCCAGTAAAAAGTTACAAGAATTTGAATGTTCCAAACTTTGATAGCTATAGGATGCACCGTATAGAAGTTAGGGCCATTTGAACTTTTATAAGTGTTTCGTTTTAGACTCAAGGGCAGCATAGTTATGAGCGATAGCTTAAACTGACAAGAGGTACGAGTACTTTATTGTCACAAAATTTCAATATTTTATTACGCTACAGTAAAAACTTACAAGCATTTGAATGTTCCAAACTTTGATAGGTATAGGACGCACCGTATCGAAGTTAGGGCCTTTTGAAATTTTATCAGTGTTTGATTTGGGACTCAAGGGTAGCTTAGCTATGAGCGATAGCTTAAATAAATAAGAGGCACGAGTACTTTATTGTCACAAAATTTCAAGCTTTTATGATGCTCCAGTAAAAAGTTACAAGCATTTAAATGTTGCAAATTTTGATAGGTGTAGGACCGTATAGAAGTTAAGGCCATTTAAAGTTTTATAAGTGTTTGATTTGGGACCAAAGGGTAGCATAGCTATGAGCGATAATATAAATTGACAAGAGGCACGAGTACTTTATTGTCACAAAATTTCAAGCTTTTATGACGCTCCAGTAAAAAGTTACAAGCATTTGATTGTTGGAAACTTTGATAGGTATAGGACGCACCGTATATAAGTTAGGACGCACCGTATAGAAGTTAGGGCAATTTGAAGTTTTATAAGTGTTTTATAATGGAGTCAAGGGTAGCATAGCTATGAGCGATAGCTTAGGTTCCCAAGAGGCTCGAGTACTTTATTGTCACAAAATTTCAAGATTTTATTACGCTCCAGTAAAAACTTAGAAGCATTTAAATGTTGCAAACTTTGATAGGTGTAGGACAATATAGAAGTTAAGGCCACTTAAAGTTTTATAAGTGTTTGATTTGGGATTAAAGGGAAGCATAACTATGAGCGATAATATAAATTGACAAGAGGCACGAGTACTTTATTGTCACAAAATTTCAAGCTTTTATGACGCTCCAGTAAAAAGTTACAAGCAGTTGAATGTTGCAAACTTTGATAGGTATAGGACGCACCGTATAGAAGTTAGGGCCTTTTGAAATTTTATCAGTGTTTGATTTGGGACTCAAGGGTAGCTTAGCTATGAGCGATAGCTTAAATAAATAAGAGGCACGAGTACTTTATTGTCACAAAATTTCAAAGTTTTATGACGCTCCAGTAAAAAGTTACAAGCATTTAAATGTTGCAAACTTTGATAGGTATAGGACGCACCGTATAGACGTTAGGGCCATTTGTAGTTTTATAAGTGATTTATAATGGAGTCAAGGGTAGCAGAGCTATGAGCGATAGCTTAAGTTGACAAGAGGCTCGAGTACTTTATTGTCACCATATTTCAAGATTTTATTACGCTCCAGTAAAAATTTACAAGCATTTAAATGTTGCAAACTTTGAGAGGTGTAGGTCGCACCGTATAGAAGTTAGGGCCATTTGAAGTTTTATCAGTGTTTGATTTGGGACTCAAGGGTAGCATAGCTATGGGCGATAGCTTAAATTGATATGAGGCACTAGTACTTTATTGTCACAAAATTTCAAGATTTTATTACGCTCCAGTACAAGAATTTGAATGTTGCAAACTTTGATAGGTATAGGAACCACCGTATATAAGTTAGGACGCACCGTATAGAAGTTAGGGCCATTTGAAGTTTTATAAGTGTTTTATATTGGAGTCAAGTGGCTTACATTGATAAGAGGCTCGAGTACTTTATTGTCACAATATTACAGGATTTTATTACGCTCCAGTAAAAAGTTACAAGCATTTAAATGTTGCAAACTTTGATAGGTGTAGGACGCACCGTATAGAAGTTTGGGCCATTCGAACTTTTATCAGTGTTTGATTTGGGACTCAAGGGTAGCATAGCTATGAGCGATACCTTAAATTGATAAGAGGCACGAGTACTTTATTGTGACAAAATTTCAAGATTTTATTACGCTCCAGTACAAAGTTATAAGAATTTGAATGTTGCAAACTTTGATAGGTATAGGACCCACCGTATATAAGTTAGGATGCACCGTATAGAAGTTAGGGCCATTTGAAGTTTTATAAGTGTTTTATATTGGAGTCAAGGGGCTTACACTGATAAGAGGCTCGAGTACTTTATTGTCACAATATAACAGGATTTTATTACGCTCCAGTAAAAAGTTACAAGCATTTAAAAGTTGCAAACTTTGATAGGTATAGGACCCACCGTATATAAGTTAGGATGCACCGTATAGAAGTTTGGGCCATTCGAAGTTTTATCAGTGTTTGGTTTGGGACTCAAGGGTAGCATAGCTATGAGCGATAGCTTTAATTGATAGGAGGCACGAGTACTTGATTGTCACAAAATTTCAAGATTTTGTAACGCTCCAGTAAAAAGTTACAAAAATTTGAATGTTCCAAACTTTGATACCTATAGGACGCACCGTATAGAAGTTAGGGCCATTTGAAGTTTTATCAGTGTTTGGTTTGGGACTCAAGAGTAGCATAGCTATGAGCGATAGCTTAAATTAATATGAGGCTTTATTGTCACAAAATTTGAAGATTTTATTACGCTCCAGTAAAAAGTTACAAGAATTTGAATGTTGCAAACTTTGATAGGTATAGGACCCACCGTATATAAATTAGGACGCACCGTATAGAAGTTAAGGCCATTTGAAGTTTTATAAGTGTTTTATATTGGAGTCAATGGTAGCATAGCTGTGAGCGATAGCTTAAACTGATAAGAGGCTCGAGTACTTTATTGTCACAATATTACAGGATTTTATTACGCTCCAGTAAAAAGTTACAAGCATTGAGATGTTGCAAACTTTGATAGGTGTAGGACGCACCGTATAGAAATTTGGGCCATTCGAAGTTTTATCAGTGTTTGATTTGGGACTCAAGGGTAGCATAGCTATGAGCGATATCTTTAATTGATAAGAGGCACGAGTACTTGATTGTCACAAAATTTCAAGATTTTGTTACGCTCCAGTAAAAAGTTACAAAAATTTGAATGTTCCAAACTTTGAAAGCTATAGGATGCACCGTATAGAAGTTAGTGCCATTTGAAGTTTTATCAGTGTTTCGTTTGGGACTCAAGGGCAGCATAGCTATGAGCGATAGCTTAAACTGACAAGAGGTACGAGTACTTTACTGTCACAACATTTCAATATTTTATTACGCTCCAGTAAAAACTTGCAAGCATTTGAATGTTCCAAACTTTGATAGGTATAGAACACACCGTATGGAAGTTAGGGCCATTTGAAATTTTATCAGTGTTTGATTTGGAACTCAAGGGTAGCATAGCTATGAGCGATAGCTTAAATTAATAAGAGTACTTTATTGTCACAAAATTTCAAGGTTTTATGACGCTCCAGTAAAAAGTTACAATCACTTAAATGTTGCAAACTTTGATAGGTGTAGGAGTGTCTAGAAGTTAGGGTCATTTGAATTTTTATCAGAATTTGATTTGGGACTCAAGGGTTGCATAGCTATGAGCGATAATTTAAATTGACAAGAGGCACGAGTACTTTATTGTCACAAAACTTCAAGATTTTATGACGCTCCAGTAAAAAGTTACAAGCATTTGATTGTTGCAAACTTTGATAGGTATAGGACCCACCGTATATAAGTTAGGACGCACCGTATAGAAGTTAGGGCCATTTGAAGTTTTATAAGTGTTTTATATTGGAGTCAAGGGTAGCATTGCTCTGAGCGATAGGTTAAATTGCCAAGAGGCACGAGTACTTTATTGTCACAAAATTTCAAGCTTTTATGACGCTCCAGTAAAAAGTTACAAGCAGTTGAATGTTGCAAACTTTGAGAGGTACGAGTACTTTATTGTCACAAAATTTCAAGGTTTTATGAGGCTCCAGTAAAAAGTTACAAGCATTTAAATGTTGCAAACTTTGATAGGTGTAGGAGGCACCGTATAGAAGTGAGGGCCATTTGAAGTTTTATCAGTGTTTGATTTGGTACTCAAAGGTAGCATAGCTATGTGCGATAGCTTAAATTGACAAGAGGCACGAGTACTTTATTGTTACAAAATTTCAAGATTTTATTACGCTCCAGTAAAACGTTACAAGCATTTGAATGTTCCAAACTTTGATAGGTATAGGACGCACCATATAGAAGTTAGAGCCATTTGAAGTTTTATCAATGTTTGATTTGGGGCTCAAGGGTAGCATAGGTATGAGCGATAACTTTAATTGACAAGTGGCACGAGTACTTTATTGTCACAAAATTTCAAGGTTTTATTACGCTCCAGTAAAAAGTTACAAGCATTTGATTGTTGCAAACTTTGATAGGTATAGGACCCACCGTATATAAGTTAAAACGCACCGTATAGACTTTAGTGCCATTTGAAGTTTTATAAGTGTTTTATAATGGAGTCAAGGCTAGCAGAGCTATGAGCGATAGCTTAACTTAACAAGAGGCTCGAGTACTTTATTGTCACCATATTTCAAGATTTTATTACGCTCCAGTAAAAATTTACAAGCATTTAAATGTTGCAAACTTTGAGAGGTGTAGGTCGCACCGTATAGAAGTTAGGGCCATTTGAAGTTTTATCAGTGTTTGATTTGGGACTCAAGGGTAGCATAGCTATGGGCGATAGCTTAAATTGATATGAGGCACTAGTACTTTATTGTCACAAAATTTCAAGATTTTATTACGCTCCAGTACAAGAATTTGAATGTTGCAAACTTTGATAGGTATAGGACCCACCGTATATAAGTTAGGACGCACCGTATATAAGTTAGGGCCATTTGAAGTTTTATAAGTGTTTTATATTGGAGTCAAGTGGCTTACATTGATAAGAGGCTCGAGTACTTTATTGTCACAATATTACAGGATTTTATTACGCTCCAGTAAAAAGTTACAAGCATTTAAATGTTGCAAACTTTGATAGGTGTAGGACGCACCGTATAGAAGTTTGGGCCATTCGAATTTTTATCAGTGTTTGATTTGGGACTCAAGGGTAGCATAGCTATGAGCGATACCTTAAATTGATAAGAGGCACGAGTACTTTATTGTGACAAAATTTCAAGATTTTATTACGCTCCAGTAAAAAGTTATAAGAATTTGAATGTTGCAAACTTTGATAGGTATAGGACCCACCGTATATAAGTTAGGATGCACCGTATAGAAGTTTGGGCCATTCGAAGTTTTATCAGTGTTTTATTTGGGACTCAAGGGTAGCATAGCTATGAGCGATAGCTTTAATTGATAGGAGGCACGAGTACTTGATTGTCACAAAATTTCAAGATTTTGTTACGCTCCAGTAAAAAGTTACAAAAATTTGAATGTTCCAAACTTTGATACCTATAGGACGCACCGTATAGAAGTTAGGGCCATTTGAAGTTTTATCAGTGTTTTGTTTGGGACTCAAGAGTAGCATAGCGATAGCTTAAATTAATATGAGGCTTTATTGTCACAAAATTTGAAAATTTTATTACGCTCCAGTAAAAAGTTACAAGAATTTGAATGTTGCAAACTTTGATAGGTATAGGACCCACCGTATATAAATTAGGACGCACCGTATAGAAGTTAAGGCCATTTGAAGTTTTATAAGTGTTTTATATTGGAGTCAATGGTAGCATAGCTCTGAGCGATAGCTTAAACTGATAAGAGGCTCGAGTACTTTATTGTCACAATATTACAGGATTTTATTACGCTCCAGTAAAAAGTTACAAGCATTTAAATGTTGCAAACTTTGATAGGTGTAGGACGCACCGTATAGAAATTTGGGCCATTCGAAGTTTTATCAGTGTTTGGTTTGGGACTCAAGGGTAGCATAGCTATGAGCGATAGCTTTAATTGATAAGAGGCACAAGTACTTGATTGTCACAAAATTTCAAGATTTTGTTACGCTCCAGTAAAAAGTTACAAGCATTTAAATGTTGCAAACTTTGATAGGTGTAGGACGCACCGTATAGAAGTGAGGGCCATTTGAAGTTTTTTCAATGTTTGATTTGGGACTCAGGGGTAGCATAGCTATGAGCGATAACTTTAATTGACAAGGGGCACAAGTACTTTATTTTCACAAAATTTCAAGGTTTTATTACGCTCCAGTAAAATGCTACAAGCATTTGATTATTGCAAACTTTGATAGGTATAGGACCCACCATATATAAGTTAGGACGCACCGTATAGACGTTAGGGCCATTTTTAGTCTTATAAGTGTTTTATAATGGAGTCAAGGGTAGCAGAGCTATGAGCGATAGCTTAAGTTGACAAGAGGCTCGAGTACTTTATTGTCACCATATTTCAAGATTTTATTGCTCTTCAGTAAAAAGTTACAAGCATTTAAATGTTGCAAACTTTGATAGGTGTAAGAGTGTATAGAAGTTAGGGTCATTTGAATTTTTTTTAAATTTGATTTGGGACTCAAGGGTTGCATAGCTATGAGCGATAATTTAAATTGACAAGAGGCACGAGTACTTTATTGTCACAAAACTTCAAAGTTTTATGACGCTCCAGTAAAAAGTTGCAAGCATTTGATTGTTGCAAACTTTGATAGGTATAGGACGCACCGTATATAAGTTAGGATGCACCGTATAGAAGTTAGGGCCATTTGAAATTTTGTAAGTGTATTATAATGGAGTGAAGGGTAGCATAGCTATGAGCGATAGCTTAAGTTCCCAAGAGACTCGAGTACTTTATTGTCACAAAATTTCAAGATTTTATTACGCTGCAGTAAAAAGTGGCAAGCATTTAAATGTTGCAAACTTTGATAAGTGTAGGACCGTATAGAAGTTAAGGCCATTTGAAGTTTTATCAGGGTTTGATTTGGGACTAAAGGGTAGCATAGCTATGAGCGATAATTTAAATTGACAAGAGGCTCGAGTACTTTATTGTTACAAAATTTCAAGCTTTTATGACGCTCCAGTAAAAAGTTACAAGCATTTAAATGTTGCAAAATTTGATAGGTGTAGGACGCACCGTATAGAAATTTGGGCCATTTGAAGTTTTATCAGTGTTTGATATGGGACTCAAGGGTAGCATAGCTATAAGCGATAGCTTTAATTGATAAGAGGCACGAGTACTTTATTGTCACAAATTTTCAAGATTTTATTACGCTCCAGTAAAAAGTTATAAGAATTTGAATGTTCCAAACTTTGATAGCTATAGGACGCACCGTATAGAAGTTAGGGACAATTGAAGTTTTATCAGTGTTTGGTTTGGGACTCAAGGACAGCATAGCTATGAGCGATAGCTTAAACTGACAAGAGGTACGAACACTTTATTGTCACAAAATTTCAATGTTTTATTATGCTCCAGTAAAAACTTACAAGCATTTGAATGTTCCAAACTTTGATAGGTATAGGATGCACCGTATAGAAGTGAGGGCCATTTGAAGTTTTATTAATGTCTGATTTGGGACTCAAGGGTAGCATAGCTATGAGCGATAACTTTAATTGACAAGTGGCACGAGTACTTTATTGTCACAAAATTTCAAGGTTTTATTACGCTCCAGTAAAAAGTTACAAGCAGTTGAATGTTGCAAACTTTGATAGGTATTGGATGCACCGTATAAAAGTTAGGGCCAATTGAAATTTTATCAATGTTTGATTTGGGACTCAAGGGTAGCATAGCTATGAGCGATAACTTTAATTGACAAGTGGCACGACTACTTTATTGTCACAAAATTTCAAGGTTTTATTACGCTCCAGTAAAAAGTTACAAGCATTTGATTGTTGCAAACTTTGATAGGTATAGGACCCACCGTATATAAGTTAGGACGCACCGTATAGACGTTAGGGCCATTTGTAGTTTTATAAGTGTTTTATAATGGAGTCAAGGGTAGCAGAGCTATGAGCGATAGCTTAAATTAACAAGAGGCTCGAGTACTTTATTGTCACCATATTTCAAGATTTTATTGCTCTTCAGTAAAAAGTTACAAGCATTTCAATGTTGCAAACTTTGATAGGTGTAGGACTGTATAGAAGTTAGGGTTATTTGAATTTTTATCTGTGTTTGATTTGGGACTCAAGGGTTGCATAGCTATGAGCGATACCTTAAATTGATAAGAGGCACGAGTACTTTATTGTCACAAAATTTCAAGATTTTATTACGCTCCTGTAAAAACTTAAAAGAATTTGAATGTTCCAAACTTTGATAGCTATAGGACGCACCGTATAGAAGTTAGGGCCATTCGAAGTTTTATCAGTGTTTGATTTGGGACTCAAGGGTAGCATAGCTATGAGCGATAGCTTTAATTGATAAGAGGCACGAGTTTTTTATTGTCACAAAATTTCAAGATTGTTTTACGCTCCAGTAAAAAGTTACAAGAATTTGAATGTTCCAAACTTTGATAGCTATAGGACGCACCGTATAGAAGTTAGGGCCATTTGAAGTTATATCAGTGTTTTATTTTGGAGTCAAGGGTAGCATAACTATGAGCGATAGTTTAAATTGATAAGAGACACGAGTACTATATTGTTACAAAATTTCAAGGTTTTATGGCTCTACAAAGTTACAAGCATTTGAATGTTCCAAACTTTGATAGGTGTAGGACACACCGTATAAGAGTTGGGGTCATTTGAAGTTTTATCAGTGTTTGATTTGGAACTCAAGAGTAGCATAGCTAAGAGCGATAGCTTAAATTGATAAAGGGCACGAGTACTTCATTGTCACAAAATTTCAAGATTGTCTTACGCTCTAGTAAAAAGTTACAAACATTTGAATGTTGCAAACTTTGAGAGGTGAAGGACGCACCGTATAATAGTTAGGGCCATTTGAAGTTTTATCAGTGCTTGACTTGGGACTCAAGGGTACCATAGCTATGAGCGATAACTTTAATTGACAAAAGGCTCGATTACTTTATTCTCTCAAAATTTCAAGATTTTATGGCGCTCCAGTAAAAAGTTACAAGCATTTGAATGTTCCAAACTTTGATAAGAATTAGACGCACCGTATAGAAGTTAGGGCCATTTCAAGTTTTATAAGTGTTTTATATTGGTGTCAAGGGTAGCATAGCGATAGCTTAAATTGATAAGAGGCACGAGTACTTTATTGTCACAAAATTTCAAGATTTTATGTCGCTCCAGTAAAAAGTTACAAGCATTTGATTGTTGCAAAGTTTGATAGGTATAGGACGCACAGTATAGATATTAGGGCCATTTGAAGTTTTATCAGTGTTTTATTTTGGAGTATAGGGTAGCATAGCTATGAGCGATAGCTTAAATTGATAACAGGCACGAGTACTTTATTGCCAAAAAAATGTCAAGATTTTATTACGCTCTAGTAAAAAGTTACAAGCATTTGATTGTTGCAAACTTTGAGACTGTAGGACGCACCGCATAATAGTTAGGGCCATTTGAAGTTTTATCAGTGTATGATTTGGGACTCAAGGGTAGCATAGCTATGAGCGATAACTTTAATTGACAAGAGGCTCGAGTACTTTATTGCCTCAAAATATCAAGATTTTATGGCGCTCCAAAAAAAAGTTACAAGCATTAGATTGTTGCAAACTTTGATAGGTATAGGACGCACCGTATATAAAGTTAGGACGCACCGTATAGAAATTAGAGCCATTTGAAGTTTTATCAGTGTTTTATTATGGAGTCAAGGGTAGCATAGCTATGAGCGATAGGTAAAATTGCCAAGAGGCTCGAGTACTTATTGTCACAAAATTTCAAGATTTTATAACGCTCCAGTAAAAAGTTACAAGCATTTAAATGTTGCAAACTTTGATAGGTGTAGGACGCACCGTATAGAAGTTCGCGCCATTTGAAGTTTTATCAGTGTTTTATTTGGGACTCAAGGGTAGTATAGCTATGAGCGATAGCTTAAATTGACAAGAGGCACGAATACTTTATTGTCACAAAATTTCAAGGTTTTAAGACGCTCCAGTAAAAAGTTACAAGCATTTGAATGTTGCAAACTTTGAAAGGAGTAGGACGCAACGTATAGAAGTTAGGGCCATTTGATGTTTTATCAGTGTTTGATTTGGGACTCTAAGGTAGCATAGCTATGAACGATAGCTTAAATTTTTTACTTTAGCGCCATAAAATCTTGATATTTTGTGACAATAAAGTACTCGTGCCTCTTATCAATTTAAGCTATCGCTCATAGCTATGCTACCCGTGAGTCCCAAATTAAACACTGATAAAACTTCAAATGGCCCTAACTTCTATACGGTGTGTCCTTTACCTATCAAAGTTTGCAAGAATCTAATGCTTGTAACTTTTTACTGGAGCGCCATAAAATTAGATATTTTGAGACAATAAAGTACTCAAGCCTCTTGTCAATTAAAGTTATCGCTCATAGCTATGCTACCCTTGAGTCCCAAATCAATCACTGATAAAACTTAAAATGGCCGTAACTATTATACGGTGCGTCCTACGCTCTCAAAGTTTGCAACATTCAAATGCTTGTAACTTTTTACTAGAGCGTAATAAAATCTTGAAATTTTTTGACAATAAAGTACTCGTGCCTGTTATCAATTTAAGCTATCGCTCATAGCTATGCTACTCTTGAGCCCCAAATCAAACACTGATAAAACTTCAAATGTCCCAAACTTCTATACGGTGCGTCCTATACCTATCAAAGTTTGCAACATTTAAATGCTTGTAACTTTTTACTCGAGCATAATAAAATCTTGAAATTTTGTGACAATAAAGTACTCAAGCCTCTTGTCAATTTAAGCTATCGCTCATAGCTATGCTACCCTTGACACCAATATAAGACACTTATAAAACTTCAAATGGCCCTAGCTTCTATCCGGTGCGTCCAATTCTTTTCAAAGTTTGGAACATTCAAATGCTTGTAACTTTTTACTGGAGCGTAACAAAATCTTGAAATTTTGTGACAATAAAATTCTCGAGCCTCTTGTCAATTAAAATTATCGCTCATTGCTATGCTACCCCTGAGTCTCAAATCAAACACTGATAAAACTTCAAATGGCCCTAATCTCTATACTGTGCATCCTATACCTATCAAAATTTTCAACAATCAAATGTCTGTAACTTTTCACTGGAGCGTCTTAAAATGTTGAAATTTTGTGATAATATAGTACTCGTGCCTCTTGTCAATTTAAGCTATCGCTCATAGCTATGCTACCCTTGTGTCCCAAATCAAACACTGATAAAACTTCAAATGGCCCTAACTTCTATACGGTGCGTGTTATACCTATCAAAGTTTGTAACATGTGACAATATAGTACTCGTGCCTCTTGTCAATTTAAGCTATCGTTCATAGCTATGCTACCCTTGAGTCCCAAATCAAACACTGATAAAACTTCAAATGGCCCTAACTTCTATACGGTGCTCCAATTCCTTTCAAAGTTTGGAACATTCAAACGCTTGTAACTTTTGATCGTAAGACAATCTTGAAATTTTGTGACAATAAAGTACTCGTGCCTCTTATCAATTTAAGCTATCGCTCTTAGCTATGCTACCCTTGACTCCCAAATCAAACACTGATAAAACTTCAAATGGCCCGAACTTCTATACGGTGTGTCCTACACCTATCAAAGTTTGCAACATTCAAATGCTTGTAACTTTAAAGCGCCATAAAACCTTGAAATTTTGTGACAATATAGTACTCGTGTCTCTTATCAATTTAAACTATCGCTCTTAGTTATGCTACCCTTGACACCAAAATAAAATACTGATAAAACTTCAAATGGCCAGAACTTCTATACGGTGTGTCCTACACCTATCAAAGTTTGCAACATTCAAATGCTTGTAACTTTGTAGCGCCATAAAACCTTGAAATTTTGCGACAATATAGTACTCGTGCCTCTTGTCAATTTAAGCGATCGCTCATAGCTATGCTACCCTCGAGTCCCAAATCAAACACTGATAAAACTTCAAATGGCTCGAACTACTATATGGTGTGTCCTTTACCTATCAAAGTTTGCAACATTCAAATGCTTGTAACTTTTTACTGGAGCGTAACAAAATCTTGAAATTTTGTGACAATAAAATAATCGAGCCTCTTGTCAATTAAAATTATCGCTCATTGCTATGCTACCCTTGAGTCCCAAATCAAACACTGATAAAACTTCAAATGGCCCTAATCTATATACTGTGCGTCCTATGCCTATCAAAATTTTCAACAATCAAATGCTTGTAACTTTTCACTGGAGCGTCTTAAAACCTTGAAATGTTGTGACAATATAGTACTCGTGTCTCTTATCAATTTAAACTATCGCTCATAGTTATGTTACCCTTGACTCCAAAATAAAACACTGATAAAACTTCAAATGGCCCTAATCTCTATACTGTGCATCCTATACCTATCAAAGTTTGCAACAATCTGATGCATGTAACTTTTCACTGGAGCGTCTTAAAACCTTGAAATGTTGCGACAATATGGTACTCGTGTCTCATATCAATTTAAACTATCGCTCTTAGTTATGCTACCCTTGACTCCAAAATAAAACACTGATAAAACTTCAAATGGCCCTAACTTCTATACGGTGCGTGCTATACCTATCAAAGTTGGCAACATTCAAATGCTTGTACCTTTTACAGGAGAGTAATAAAATCTTGAAATTTTGTGACAATAAAGTACTCGAGCCTCTTGTCAATTTAAGCAATAGCTCATAGCTATGCTACCATTGACTCCAAAATAAAACACTGATAAAGCTTTAAATGGCCCTACCTTCTATACGGTGTGTCCTATACCTATCAAAGTTTGCAACAATCTAATGCTTGTAACTTTTTACTGGAGCGCCATAAAATCTTGATATTTTGAGACAATAAAGTACTCGCGCCTCTTGTCAATTAAAGTTATCGCTCATAGCTATGCTACCCTTGAGTCCCAAATCAAACACTGATAAAACTTCTAACGGCCCTAACTATTATACGGTGCGTCCTACACTCTCAAAGTTTGCAACATTCAAATGCTTGTAACTTTTTACTAGAGCGTAATGAAATCTTGAAATTTTTTGACAATAAAGTGCTCGTGCCTGTTATCAATTTAAGCTATCGCTCATAGCTATGCTACTCTTTAGCCCCAAATCAAACACTGATGAAACTTCAAATGGCCTAACTTCTATACGGTGCGTCCTATACCTATCAAAGTTTGCAACATTTAAATGCTTGTATCTTATTACTCTTGCATAATAAAATCTTGAAATTTTGAGACAATAAAGTACTCAAGCCTCTTGTCAATTTAAGCTTTCGCTCATAGCTATGCTACCCTTGACACAAATATAGAACTCTTATAAAACTTCAAATGGCCCGAACTTCTTGACGGTGCGTCCTACACTATCAAAGTTTGCAACATTCAAATGCTTGTAACTTTGTAGCGCCATAGAACATTGAAATTTTGTGACAATAAAGTACTGTGTCTCTTATCAATTTAAACTATCGCTCATAGTTATGCTACCCTTCACTCCAAAATAAAACACTGATAAAACTTCAAATGGCCCTAATCTCTATACTGTGCATCCTCTACCTATCAAAATTTGCAACAATCAAATGCTTGTAACTTTTTTCTGGAGCGTCATAAAATCTTGAAATTTTGTGACAAAAAAATACTCGAGCCTCTTGTCAATTAAAATTATCGCTCTTAGCTATGCTACCCTTGAGTCCCAAATCAAACACTGATAAAACTTCAAATGCCCCGAACTATTATACGGTGCGTCCTACACTCTCAAAGTTTGCAACATTTAAATGCTTGTATCTTTTTAATTTTGTGACAATAAAGTACTCAAGCCTCTTGTCAATTTAAGCTATCGCTCATAGCTATGCTACCCTTCACTCCAAAAGAAAACACTGATAAAACTTCAAATGGCCCTAACTTCTATACGGTGTGTCCTACACCTATCAAGGTTTGCGACATTCAAATGCTTGTAACTTTGTAGCGCCATAAAACCTTGAAATTTTTTGACAATATAGTACTCGTGTCTCTTATCAATTTAAACTATCGCTCTTAGTTATGCTACCCTTGAGTCCAAAATATAACACTGATAAAACTTCAAACGGCCCTAACTTCTATACGGTGCGTGCTATACCTATCAAAGTTTGCAACATTCATATGCTTGTACCTTTTACTGGAGAGTAATAAAATTAGGAAATTTTGTGACAATAAAGTACTCGTGCCTCTTGTCAATTTAAGCTATCGTTCATAGCTATGCTACCCTTGAGTCCCAAATCAAACACTGATAAAACTTTAAATGGCCCTAACTTCTATACGGTGCGTCCTACACCTTTCAAAGTTTGCAACATTCAAATGCTTGTAGCTTTTTGCTGGAGCGTCTTAAAACCTTGAAATTTTGTGATAATATAGTACTCGTGCCTCTTGTCAATTTAAGCGATCGCTCATAGCTATGCTACCCTCGAGTCCCAAATCAAACACTGATAAAACTTCAAATGGCTCGAACTACTATATGGTGTGTCCTTTACCTATCAAAGTTTGCAACATTCAAATGCTTGTAACTTTTTACTGGAGCGTAACAAAATCTTGAAATTTTGTGACAATAAAATAATCGAGCCTCTTGTCAATTAAAATTATCGCTCATTGCTATGCTACCCTTGAGTCCCAAATCAAACACTGATAAAACTTCAAATGGCCCTAATCTATATACTGTGCGTCCTATGCCTATCAAAATTTTCAACAATCAAATGCTTGTAACTTTTCACTGGAGCGTCTTAAAACCTTGAAATGTTGTGACAATATAGTACTCGTGTCTCTTATCAATTTAAACTATCGCTCATAGTTATGTTACCCTTGACTCCAAAATAAAACACTGATAAAACTTCAAATGGCCCTAATCTCTATACTGTGCATCCTATACCTATCAAAGTTTGCAACAATCTGATGCATGTAACTTTTCACTGGAGCGTCTTAAAACCTTGAAATGTTGCGACAATATGGTACTCGTGTCTCATATCAATTTAAACTATCGCTCTTAGTTATGCTACCCTTGACTCCAAAATAAAACACTGATAAAACTTCAAATGGCCCTAACTTCTATACGGTGCGTGCTATACCTATCAAAGTTGGCAACATTCAAATGCTTGTACCTTTTACAGGAGAGTAATAAAATCTTGAAATTTTGTGACAATAAAGTACTCGAGCCTCTTGTCAATTTAAGCAATAGCTCATAGCTATGCTACCATTGACTCCAAAATAAAACACTGATAAAGCTTTAAATGGCCCTACCTTCTATACGGTGTGTCCTATACCTATCAAAGTTTGCAACAATCTAATGCTTGTAACTTTTTACTGGAGCGCCATAAAATCTTGATATTTTGAGACAATAAAGTACTCGCGCCTCTTGTCAATTAAAGTTATCGCTCATAGCTATGCTACCCTTGAGTCCCAAATCAAACACTGATAAAACTTCTAACGGCCCTAACTATTATACGGTGCGTCCTACACTCTCAAAGTTTGCAACATTCAAATGCTTGTAACTTTTTACTAGAGCGTAATGAAATCTTGAAATTTTTTGACAATAAAGTGCTCGTGCCTGTTATCAATTTAAGCTATCGCTCATAGCTATGCTACTCTTTAGCCCCAAATCAAACACTGATGAAACTTCAAATGGCCTAACTTCTATACGGTGCGTCCTATACCTATCAAAGTTTGCAACATTTAAATGCTTGTATCTTATTACTCTTGCATAATAAAATCTTGAAATTTTGAGACAATAAAGTACTCAAGCCTCTTGTCAATTTAAGCTTTCGCTCATAGCTATGCTACCCTTGACACAAATATAGAACTCTTATAAAACTTCAAATGGCCCGAACTTCTTGACGGTGCGTCCTACACTATCAAAGTTTGCAACATTCAAATGCTTGTAACTTTGTAGCGCCATAGAACATTGAAATTTTGTGACAATAAAGTACTGTGTCTCTTATCAATTTAAACTATCGCTCATAGTTATGCTACCCTTCACTCCAAAATAAAACACTGATAAAACTTCAAATGGCCCTAATCTCTATACTGTGCATCCTCTACCTATCAAAATTTGCAACAATCAAATGCTTGTAACTTTTTTCTGGAGCGTCATAAAATCTTGAAATTTTGTGACAAAAAAATACTCGAGCCTCTTGTCAATTAAAATTATCGCTCTTAGCTATGCTACCCTTGAGTCCCAAATCAAACACTGATAAAACTTCAAATGCCCCGAACTATTATACGGTGCGTCCTACACTCTCAAAGTTTGCAACATTTAAATGCTTGTATCTTTTTAATTTTGTGACAATAAAGTACTCAAGCCTCTTGTCAATTTAAGCTATCGCTCATAGCTATGCTACCCTTGACTCCAAAAGAAAACACTGATAAAACTTCAAATGGCCCTAACTTCTATACGGTGTGTCCTACACCTATCAAGGTTTGCGACATTCAAATGCTTGTAACTTTGTAGCGCCATAAAACCTTGAAATTTTGTGACAATATAGTACTCGTGTCTCTTATCAATTTAAACTATCGCTCTTAGTTATGCTACCCTTGAGTCCAAAATATAACACTGATAAAACTTCAAACGGCCCTAACTTCTATACGGTGCGTGCTATACCTATCAAAGTTTGCAACATTCATATGCTTGTACCTTTTACTGGAGAGTAATAAAATTAGGAAATTTTGTGACAATAAAGTACTCGTGCCTCTTGTCAATTTAAGCTATCGTTCATAGCTATGCTACCCTTGAGTCCCAAATCAAACACTGATAAAACTTTAAATGGCCCTAACTTCTATACGGTGCGTCCTACACCTTTCAAAGTTTGCAACATTCAAATGCTTGTAGCTTTTTGCTGGAGCGTCTTAAAACCTTGAAATTTTGTGATAATATAGTACTCGTGCCTCTTGTCAATTTAAGCTATCGCTTATAGCTATGCTACCCTTGAGTCCCAAATCAAACACTGATAAAACTTCAAATAGCCCGAACTTCTAAACTGTGCGTCCTACACCTATCAAAGTTTACAACATTTAATTATTATTCTTGAGCCCCAAATCAAACACTAATAAAACTTCAAATGGCCCTAACTTCTATACGGTGCGTCCTATACCTATCAAAGCTTGCAATATTTAAATGCTTGTATCTTTTTACTCGAGCATAATAAAATCTTGAAATTTTGTGACAATAAAGTACTCAAGCCTCTTGTCAATTTAAGCTTTCGCTCATAGCTATGCTACCCTTGACACCAATATAAAACACTTATAAAACTTCAAATGGCCCTAACTTCTATACGGTGCGTCCAATTCCTTTCAAAGTTTGGAACATTCAAATGCTTGTAACTTTTTACTAGAGCGTAAGACAATCTTGAAATTTTGTGACAATAAAGTACTCGTGCCTCTTATCAATTTAAGCTATCGCTCAGAGCTATGCTACTCTTGAGTCCCAAATCAAACACTGATAAAACTTCAAATGGCCCGAACTTCTATACGGTGCGTCCTACACTATCAAAGTTTGCAACGTTCAAATGTTTGTAACTTTGTAGCGCCATAGAACATTGAAATTTTGTGACAATAAAGTACTCGTGACTCTTAACAATTTAAACTATCGCTCATAGTTATACTACCCTTCAC
This sequence comes from Clusia tigrina, assembly GCA_920105625.2. Classification (NCBI taxonomy): domain Eukaryota; kingdom Metazoa; phylum Arthropoda; class Insecta; order Diptera; family Clusiidae; genus Clusia; species Clusia tigrina. The sequence continues at coordinate 104,016,925 of OV050030.1, read as the reverse complement.
TCCAAAATAAAACACTGAAAAAACTACAAATGGCCCAAATCTCTATACTGTGTATCCTATACCTATCAAAATTTGCAACAATCAAATGCTTGTAACTTTTTTCTGGAGCGTCATAAAATCTGGAAATTTTGTGACAATAAAATACTCGAGCCTCTTGTCAATTAAAATTATCGCTCATAGGTATGCTACCCTTGAGTCCCAAATCAAACACTGATAAAATTTCAAATGGCCCTAATCTCTATACTGTGCGTCCTATTCCTATCAATATTTGCAATAATGAAATGCTTGTAACTTTTTACTAGAGCGTACTAAAATATTGAAATTTTTTGACAATAAAGTACTCGTGCCTGTTATCAATTTAAGCTATCGCTCATAGCTATGCTACTCTTGAGCCCCAAATCAAACACTGATAAAACTTCATATGGCCCTAACTTCTATACGGTGCGTCCTATACCTATCCAAGTTTGCAACATTTAAATGCTTGTATCTTTTTATTCGAGCATAATAAAATCTTGAAAGTTTGTAACAATAAAGTACTCAAGCCTCTTGTCAATTTAAGCTATCGCTCATAGCTATGCTACCCTTGACTCCAAAATAAAACACTGATAAAACTTCAAATGGCCCTAACTTCTATACGGTGTGTCCTACACCTATCAAAGCTTGCAACATTCAAATGCTTGCAACTTTGTAGCGCCATAAAACCTTGAAATTTTGTGACAATATAGTACTCGTGTCTCTTATCAATTTAAACTATAGCTCATAGTTATGTTACCCTTGACTCCAAAATTAAACACTGATAAAACTTCAAATGGCCCTAACTTCTATACGGTGCGTGTTATACCTATCAAAGTTTGTACAAATACTTGTACATTTTCCTGGAGACTAATAATTCTTGAAATTTTGTGACAATAAATTACTCGTGCCTCTTGTCAATTTAAGCTATCGCTCATAGCTATGCTACCCTTGAGTCCCAAATCAAACACTGATAAAACTTCAAATGGCCCTAACTTCTATACGGTGCGTCCTACACTCTTAAAGTTTGCAACATTTAAATGCTTGTATCATTTTACTCGAGCATAATAAAATCTTGAAATTTTTTGACAATAAAGAACTCGAGCCGCTTGTCAATTTAAGCAATAGCTCATAGCTATGCTACCCTTGACTCCAAAATCAAGCACTGATAAAACTTCAAATGGGCATAACTTCTATATGGTGGGTCCTATACCTATCAAAGTTTGCAACAATCTAATGCTTGTAACTTTTTACTGGAGCGCCATAAAATCCTGATATTTTGAGACAATAAAATAATCGAGCCTCTTGTCAATTAAAATTATCGCTCATTGCTGTGCTACCCTTGAGTCCCAAATCAAACACTGATAAAACTTCAAATGGCCCTAATCTATATACTGTGCGTCCTATGCCTATCAAAATTTTCAACAATCAAATGCTTGTAACTTTTCACTGGAGCGTCTTAAAACCTTGAAATGTTGTGACAATATAGTACTCGTGTCTCTTATCAATTTAAGCTATCGCTCATAGTTATGTTACCCTTGACTCCAAAATAAAACACTGATAAAACTTCAAATGGCCCTAATCTCTATACTGTGCATCCTATACCTATCAAAGTTTGCAACAATCTGATGCTTGTAACTTTTCACTGGAGCGTCTTAAAACCTTGAAATGTTGCGACAATATGGTACTCGTTTCTCTTATCAATTTAAACTATCGCTCTTAGCTATGCTACCCTTGACTCCAAAATAAAACACTGATAAAACTTCAAATGGCCCTAACTTCTATACGGTGCGTGCTATTCCTATCAAAGTTGGCAACATTCAAATGCTTGTACCTTTTACAGGAGAGTAATAAAATCTTGAAATTTTGTGACAATAAAGTATTCGAGCCGCTTGTCAATTTAAGCAATAGCTCATAGCTATGCTACCATTGACTCCAAAATAAAACACTGATAAAGCTTTAAATGGCCCTACCTTCTATACGGTGCGTCCTATACCTATCAAAGTTTGCAACAATCTAATGCTTGTAGCTTTTTACTGGAGCGCCATAAAATCTTGATATTTTGAGACAATAAAGTACTCGCGCCTCTTGTCAATTAAAGTTATCGCTCATAGCTATGCTACCCTTGAGTCCCAAATCAAACACTGATAAAACTTCTAACGGCCCTAACTATTATACGGTGCGTCCTACACTTTCAAAGTTTGCAACATTCAAATGCTTGTAACTTTTTACTAGAGCGTAATAAAATCTTGAAATTTTTTGACAATAAAGTGCTCGTGCCTGTTATCAATTTAAGCTATCGCTCATAGCTATGCTACTCTTTAGCCCCAAATCAAACACTGATGAAACTTCAAATGGCCTAACTTCTATACGGTGCGTCCTATACCTATCAAAGTTTGCAACATTTAAATGCTTGTATCTTATTACTCTTGCATAATAAAATCTTGAAATTTTGAGACAATAAAGTACTCAAGCCTCTTGTCAATTTAAGCTTTCGCTCATAGCTATGCTACCCTTGACACAAATATAGAACTCTTATAAAACTTCAAATGGCCCGAACTTCTTGACGGTGCGTCCTACACTCTCAAAGTTTGCAACATTCAAATGCTTGTAACTTTGTAGCGCCATAGAACATTGAAATTTTGTGACAATAAAGTACTGTGTCTCTTATCAATTTAAACTATCGCTCATAGTTATGCTACTCTTCACTCCAAAATGAAACACTGATACAACTTCAAATGGCCCTAATCTCTATACTGTGCATCCTCTACCTATCAAAATTTGCAACAATCAAATGCTTGTAACTTTTTTCTGGAGCGTCATAAAATCTTGAAATTGTGTGACAATAAAATACTCGAGCCTCTTGTCAATTAAAATTATCGCTCTTGGCTATGCTACCCTTGAGTCCCAAATCAAACACTGATAAAACTTCAAATGGCCCGAACTTCTATACTGTGCGTCCTACACCTATCAAAGTTTGCAACATTTAAATGCTTGTAACTTTTTACTGGAGCGTAATAAAATCTTGAAATTTTGTGACAATAAAGTACTCGAGCCTCTTGTCAATTTAAGCAATAGCTCATAGCTATGCTACACTTGACTCCAAAATAAAACACTGACAAAACTTTAAATGGCCCTACCTTCTATACGGTGCGTCCTATACCTAACAAAGTTTGCAACAATCTAATGCTTGTAACTTTTTACTGGAGAGCCCTAAAATCTTGATATTTTGAGACAATAAAGTACTCGAGCCTCTTCTCAATTATAGTTATCGCTCATAGCTATGCAACCCTTGAGTCCCAAATCAAACACTGATAAAACTTCAAACGGCCCTAACTATTATACGGTGCGTCCTACACTCTTAAAGTTTGCAACATTTAAATGCTTGTATCTTTTTACTCGAGCATAATAAAATCTTTAAATTTTGTGACAATAAAGTACTCAAGCCTCTTGTCAATTTAAGCTATCGCTCATAGCTATGCTACCCTTGACTCCAAAAGAAAACACTGATAAAACTTCAAATGGCCCTAACTTCTATACGGTGTGTCCTACACCTATCAAGGTTTGCAACATTCAAATGCTTGTAACTTTGTAGCGCCATAAAACCTTGAAATTTTGTGACAATATAGTACTCGTGTCTCTTATCAATTTAAACTATCGCTCTTAGTTATGCTACCCTTGAGTCCAAAATATAACACTGATAAAACTTCAAACGGCCCTAACTTCTATACGGTGCGTGCTATACCTATCAAAGTTTGCAACATTCAAATGCTTGTACCTTTTACTGGAGAGTAATAAAATTAGGAAATTTTGTGACAATAAAGTACTCGTGCCTCTTGTCAATTTAAGCTATCGTTCATAGCTATGCTACCCTTGAGTCCCAAATCAAACACTGATAAAACTTTAAATGGCCCTAACTTCTATACGGTGCGTCCTACACCTTTCAAAGTTTGCAACATTCAAATGCTTGTAGCTTTTTACTGGAGCGTCTTAAAACCTTGAAATTTTGTGATAATATAGTACTCGTGCCTCTTGTCAATTTAAGCTATCGCTTATAGCTATGCTACCCTTGAATCCCAAATCAAACACTGATAAAACTTCAAACGGCCCTAATTATTATACGGTGCGTCCTACACTCTCAAAGTTTGCAACATTCAAATGCTTGTAACTTTTTACTAGAGCGTAATAAAATCTTGAAATTTTGTGACAATAAAGTACTCGTGCCTGTTATCAATTTAAGCTATCGTTCATAGCTATGCTACACTTGAGCCCCAAATCAAACACTGATAAAACTTCAAGTGGCCCTTACTTCTATACGGTGCGTCCTATACCTATCAAAGTTTGCAACATTTAAATGCTTGTAGCTTTTTACTCGAGCATAATAAAATCTTGAAATTTTGTGACAATAAAGTACTCAAGCCTCTTGTCAATTTAAGATATCGCTCATAGCTATGCCACACTTGACTACAAAATAAAACACTGATAAAATTTCAAATGGCCCTAACTTCTATACGCTGTGTCCTACACTATCAAAGTTTGCAACATTCTAATGCTTGTAACTTTGTAGCGCCATAAAACCTTGAAATTTTGTGACAATAAGGTACTCGTGTCTCTTATCAATTTAAATTATCGCTCATAGTTCTGCTACCCTTCACTCCAAAATAAAACACTGATAAAACTTCAAATGGCCCTAATCTCTATACTGTGCATCCTATACTTATCAAAATTTGCAACAATCAAATGCTTGTAACTTTTTTCTGGAGCGTCATAAAATCTTGAAATTTTGTGACAATAAAATACTCGAGCCTCTTGTCAATTAAAATTATCGCTCTTAGCTATGCTACCCTTGAGTCCCAAATCAAACACTGATAAAACTTCAAATGGCCCGAACTTCTATACGGTGTGTCCTACACCTATCACAGTTTGCCACATTCAAATGCTTGTAACTTTGTAGCGCCATAAAACCTTGAAATTTTGTGACAATATAGTACTCGTGTTTCTTAACAATTTAAACTATCGCTCTTAGTTATGCTACCCTTGACTCCAAAATATAACACTGATAAAACTTCAAATGGCCCTAACTTCTATACGGTGCGTGCTATACCTATCAAAGTTTGCAACATTCAAATGCTTTTACCTTTTACTGGAGAGTAATAAAATCTTGAAATTTTGTGACAATAAAGTACTCGTGCCTCTTGTCAATTTAAGCTATCGTTCATAGCTATGCTACCCTTGAGTCCCAAATCAAACACTGATAAAACTTCAAATGGCCCCAACTTCTATACGGTGCGTCCTACACCTTTCAAAGTTTGCAACATTCAAATACTTGTAGCTTTTTACTGGAGCGTCTTAAAACCTTGAAATTTTGTGATAATATAGTACTCGTGCCTCTTGTCAATTTAAGCTATCGATTATATCTATGCTACCCTTGAGTCCCAAATCAAACACTGATAAAACTTCAAATAGCCCGAACTTCTATACTCTGCGTCCTACACCTATCAAAGTTTGCAACATTCAAATGCTTGTAACTTTTTACTAGAGCGTAATAAAATCTTGAAATTTTTTGACAATAAAGTACTCGTGCCTGTTATCAATTTAAGCTATCGCTCATAGCTATGCTACTGTTGACCCCCAAATCAAACACTGATAAAACTTCAAATGGCCCTAACTTCTATACGGTGTGTCCTATACCAATCAAAGTTTACAACATTTAAATGCTTGTATCTTTTTACTCGAGCATAATAAAATCTTGAAATTTTGTGACAATACAGTAATCAAGCCTCTTGTCAATTTAAGCTACCGCTCATAGCTATGCTACCCTTGACTCCAAAATAAAACACTAAAATAACTTCAAATGGCCCTAACTTCTATACGGTGTGTCCTACACCTATCAAAGTTTGCAAAATTCAAATGCTTGTAACTTTGTAGCGCCATAAAACCTTGAAATTTTGTGACAATATAGTACTCGTGTCTCTTATCAATTTAAACTATCGTTCATAGTTATGTTACCCTTGACTCCAAAATAAAACACTGATAAAACTTCAAATGGCCACAACTTCTTACGGTGCGTCTTATACCTATCAAAGTTTGTAACATTCAAATGCTTGTACCTTTTACTGGAGAGTAATAAAATCTTGAAATTTTGTGACAATAATGTACTAGTTCCTCTTTTCAATTTAAGCTATCGTTCATAGCTATGCTACCCTTGAGTCCCAAATCAAACACTGATAAAACTTCAAATGGCCCTAACTTCTATACGGTGCGTCCTACACCTATCAAAGTTTGCAACATTTAAATGCTTGTAACTTTTTACTGGAGCGTAATAAAATCTTAAAATTTTGTGACAATAAAGTACTCGAGCCTCTTGTCAATTTAAGCAATAGCTCATAGCTCTGCTACCCTTGACTCCAAAATCAAACACTGATAAAACTTCAAATGGCCCCAACTTCTATACGGTGCGTCCTATACCTATCAAAGTTTGCAACAATCTAATGCCTTTATTTTTTTACTGGAGCGCCATAAAATCTTTATATTTTGACACAATAAAGTACTCGAGCCTCTTGTCAATTAAAGTTATCGCTCATAGCTATGCTACCCTTGAGTCCCAAATCAAACACTGATAAAACTTCAAACGGCCCTTACTATTATACGGTGCGTCCTACACTCTCAAAGTTTGCAACATTCAAATGCTTGTAAGTTTTTACTAGAGCGTAATAAAATCTTGAAATTTTTGACAATAAAGTACTCGTGGCTGTTATCAATTTAAGCTATCGCTCATAGCTATGCTACTCTTGAGCCCCAAATTAAACACTGATAAAACTTCAAATGGCCCTAACTTCTATACGGTGCGTCCTATACCTATCAAAGTTTGCAACATTTAAATGCTTGTATCTTTTTACTCGTGCATAATAAAATCTTGAAATTTTGAGACAATAAAGTACTCAAGCCTCTTGTCAATTTATGCTTTCGCTCATAGCTATGCTACCCTTGACACCAATATAAAACACTTATAAAACTTCAAATGGCCCTAACTTCTATACGGTGCGTCCAATTCCTTTCAAAGTTTGGAACATTCAAATGCTTGTAACTTTTTACTAGAGCGTAAGACAATCTTGAAATTTTGTGACAATAAAGTACTCGTGCCTCTTATCAATTTAAGCTATCGCTCATAGCTATGCTACCCTTGAGTCCCAAATCAAACACTGATAAAACTTCAAATGGCCCTAATCTCTATACTGTGCGTCCTATACCTATCAAAATTTTCAACAATCAAATGCTTGTAACTTTTCACTGGAGCGACTTAAAACCTTGAAATGTTGTGACAATATAGTACTCGTGTCTCTTATCAATTTAAACTATCGCTCATAGTTATGTTACATTTGACTCCAAAATAAAACACTAATAAAACTTCAAATGGCCCTAACTTCTATACGGTGCGTCCTATACCTATAAAAGTTTGCAACATTCATATGCTTGTAACTTTTTACTGGAGCGTCTTAAAACCTTGAAATTTTGTGATAATAAAGTACTCGTGCTCCTTGTCAATTTAAGCTATCGCTTATAGCTATGCTACCCTTGAGTCCCAAAACAAACACTGATAAAACTTCAAATGGCCCGAACTGATATACTGTGCGTCCTACACCTATCAAAGTTTGCAACATTTAAATGCTTGTAACTTTTTACTGGAGCGTAATAAAATCTTGAAATTTTGTGACAATAAAGTACTCGAGCCTCTTGTCAATTTAAGCAATAGCTCATAGCTATGCTACCCTTGACTCCAAAATAAAACACTGATAAAACTTTAAATGGCCCTACCTTCTATACGGTGCGTCCTATACCTATCAAAGTTTGCAACAATCTAATGCTTGTAACTTTTTACTGGAGCGCCATAAAATCTTGATATTTTGACACAATAAAGTACTCGAGCCTCTTGTCAATTAAAGTTATCGCTCATAGCTATGCTAACCTTGAGTCCCAAATCAAACACTGATAAAACTTCAAATGGCCCTAACTATTATACCGTGCGTCCTACACTCTCAAAGTTTGCAACATTCAAATGCTTGTAACTTTTTACTAGAGCGTAATAAAATCTTGAAATTTTTGACAATAAAGTACTCGTGGCTGTTATCAATTTAAGCTATCGCTCATACCTATGCTACTCTTGAGCCCCAAATTAAACACTGATAAAACTTCAAATGGCCCTAACTTCTATACGGTGCGTCCTATACCTATCAAAGTTTGCAACATTTAAATACTTGTATCTTTTTACTCGAGCATAATAAATTCTTGATATTTTGAGACAATAAAGTACTCAAGCCTCTTGTCAATTTATGCTTTCGCTCATAGCTATGCTACCCTTGACACTAATATAAAACACTTATAAAACTTCAAATGGCCCTAACTTCTATACCAATTCCTTTCAAAGTTTGGAACATTCAAATGCTTGCAACTTTTTACTGGAACGCCATAAAATCTGGAAATTTTGAGACAATAAAGTACTCGTGCCACTTGTCAATTTAAGCTATCGCTCATAGCTATGCTACCCTTGAGTCCCAAATCAAACACTAATAAAACTTCAAATGGCCCTAACTTCTGTACGGTGCGTGCTATACCTATCAAATTTTGCAACATTCAAATGTTTGTACCTTTTACTGGAGAGTAATAAAATCTTGAAATTTTGTGACAATAAAGTACTCGTGCCTCTTGTCAATTTAAGCTATCGTTCATAGCTATGCTACCCTTGAGTCCCAAATCAAACACTGATAAAACTTCAAATGGCCCTAACTTCTATACGGTGCGTCCTACTCCTTTCAGAGTTTGCAACATTCAAATGCTTTTAACTTTTTACTGGAGCGTCTTAAAACCTTGAAATTTTGCGACAATATAGTACTCGTGCCTCTTGTCAATTTAAGCGATCGCTCATAGCTATGCTACCCTTGAGTCCCAAATCAAAAATTTATAAAACTTCAAATGGCTCGAACTTCTATCTGGTGTGTCCTTTACCTATCAAAGTTTGCAACATTCAAATGTTTGTAACTTTTTACTGGAGAATAACAAAATCTTGAAATTTTGTGACAATAAAATACTCGAGCCTCTTGTCAATTAAAATTATCGCTCTTAGCTATGCTACCCTTGAGTCCCAAATCAAACACTGATAAAACTTCAAATGGCCCGAACTTCTATACGGTGTGTCCTACACCTATCAAAGTTTGCAACATTCAAACGCTTGTAACTTTGTAGCGCCATAAAACCTTGAAATTTTGTGACAATAAAGTACTCGTGCCTCTTGTCAATTTAAGCTATCGTTCATAGCTATGCTACCCTTGAGTCCCAAATCAAACACTGATAAAACTTCAAAGGCTCTAACTTCTATACGGTGCGTCCTATACCTTTCAAAGTTTGCAACATTCAAATGCTTGTAACTTTTTACTTGAGCGTCTTAAAACCTTGAAATTTTGCGACAATATAGTACTCGTGCCTCTTGTCAATTTAAGCGATCGCTCATAGCTATGCTACCCTCGAGTCCCAAATCAAACACCGATAAAACTTCAAATGGCTCGAACTTCTATATGGTGTGTCCTTTACCTATCAAAGTTTGCAACATTCAAATGCTTGTAACTTTTTACTGGAGCGTAACAAAATCTTGAAATTTTGTGACAATAAAATACTCGAGCCTTTTGTCAATTAAAATTATCGCTCATTGCTATGCTACCCTCGAGTCCCAAATCAAACACTGATAAAACTTCAAATGGCCCTAATCTCTATACTGTGCGGCCTATACCTATCAAAATTTTCAACAATCAAATGCTTGTAACTTTTCACTGGAGCGTCTTAAAACCTTGAAATGTTGTGACAATATAGTACTCGTGTCTCTTATCAATTTAAACTATCGCTCATAGTTATGTTACCCTTGACTCCAAAATAAAATACTGATAAAACTTCAAATGGCCCTAACTTCTATACGGTGCGTGTTATACCTATCAAAGTTTATAACATTCAAATGCTTGTAACTTTTTACTCGAGCATAATAAAATCTTGAAATTTTGTGACAATAAAGTACTTAAGCCTCTTGTCAATTTAAGCTATCGCTCATAGCTATGCTACCCTTGACACTAATATAAAACACTTATAAAACTTCAAATGGCCCTAACTTCTATACGGTGCGTCCAATTCCTTTCAAAGTTTGGAACATTCAAATGCTTGTAACTTTTTACTGGAGCGTAACAAAATCTGGAAATTTTGAGACAATAAAGTACTCGTGCCTCTTGTCAATTTAAGCTATCGCTCATAGCTATGCTACCGTTGAGTCCCAAATCAAACACTGATAAAACTTCAAATGGCCCTAACTTCTATACGGTGCGTCCTACACCTTTCAAAGTTTGCAACATTCAAATGCATGTAACTTTTTACTGGAGCGTCTTAAAACCTTGAAATTTTGGGATAATATAGTACTCGTGCCTCTTGTCAATTTAAGATATCGCTTATAGCTATGCTACCCTTGAGTCCCAAATCAAACAGTGATAAAACTTCAAATGGCCCGAACTTCTATACTGTGCATCCTACACCTATCAAAGTTTGCAACATTTAAATGCTTGTAACTTTTTACTGGAGCGTAATAAAATCTGGAAATTTTGTGACAATAAAGTACTCGAGCCTCTTGTCAATTTAAGCAATAGCTCATAGCTATGCTACCCTTGACTCCAACATAAAACACTGATAAAACTTTAAATGGCCCTACCTTCTATACGGTGCATCTTATACCTATCAAAGTTTGCAACAATCTAATGCTTGTAACTTTTTACTGGAGCGCCATAAAATCTTGATATTTTGAGACAATAAAGTACTCGAGCCTCTTGTCAATTAAAGTTATCGCTCATAGCTATGCTACCCTTGAGTCCCAAATCAAACACTGATAAAACTTCAAACGGCCCTAACTATTATACGGTGCGTCCTACACTCTCAAAGTTTGCAACATTCAAATGCTTGTAACTTTTTACTAGAGCGTAATAAAATCTTGAAATTTTTTGACAATAAAGTACTCGTGCCTGTTATCAATTTAAGCTATCGCTCATAGCTATGCTACTCTTGAGCCTCAAATCAAACACTGATAAAACTTCAAATGGCCCTAACTTCTATACGGTGCGTCCTATACCTATCAAAGTTTGCAACATTTAAATGCTTGTAACTTTTTACTCGAGCATAATAAAATCTTGAAATTTTGTGACAATAAAGTACTCAAGCCTCTTGTCAATTTATGCTATCACTCATAGCTATGCTACCCTTGACACCAATATAAAACACTTATAAAGCTTCAAATGGCCCTAACTTTCCAATTCCTATCAAAGTTTGGAACATTCAAATGCTTGTAACCTTTTAATGGAGCACCATAAAATCTTGAAATTTTGAGACAAGAAAGTACTCGAGCCTGTCAATTAAAGTTATCGCTCATAGCTATGCTACCCTTGAGTCCCAAATCAAACACTGGATAAAACTTCAAATGGCCCTAATCTCTATACGGTGCGTGCTATACCTATCAAAGTTTGCAACATTCAAATGCTTGTACCTTTTACTGGAGCGTCGTAAAACCTTGAAATTTTGTGACAATATAGTCCTCGTGCCTCTTGTCAATTTACTCGATCGCTCATAGCTATGCTACCCTTGAGTCCCAAATCAAAAATTTCAAATCGCCCGAACTTCTATACTGTGCGTCCTACACCTATCAAAGTTTGCAACATTTAAATGCTTGTAACTTTTTACTGGAGCGTAATAAAATCTTGAAATTTTCTGACAATAAAGTACTCGTGCCTCTTATCAAATTAAGCTATCGCTCATAGCTATGCTGCCCTTGACTCCAAAATAAAACACTGACAAAACTTTAAATGGCCCTAACTTCTATATGGTCGTCCTAACTTTATATACGGTGCGTCCAATACCTATCAAAGTTTGCATCAATCTAATGCTTGTAACTTTTTACTGGAGCCCCATAAAATCTTAATATTTTGGGACAATAAAGTACTCGAGCCTCTTGTCAATTAAAGTTATCGCTCATGCATATGCTACCCTTGAGTCCCAAATCAAACACTGCTAAAACTTCAAATGGCCCTAACTATTACACGGTGTGTCCTACACCTCTCAAAGTTTGCAACATTCAAATGCTTGTAACTTTTTACTAGAGCGTAAGACAATCTTGAAATTTTGTGACAATAAAGTACTCGTGCCTCTTATCAATTTAAACTATCGCTCATAGCTATGCTACCCTTGAGTTCCAAATCAAACACATATAAAACTTCAAATGGCCCTACCTTCTATACGGTGCGTACTACACCTCGCAAATTTTGAAACATTCAAATGCTTGTAACTTTGTAGCGCCATAAAACCTTGAAATTTTGTGACAATAAAGTACTCGTGTCTCTTATCAATTTAAACTATCGCTCATAGTTATGCTACCCTTCACTCCAAAATAAAATACTGATAAAACTTTAAATGGCCCTGATCTCTATACTGTCCGTCCTATACCTATCAAAGTTTGCAATAATCTAATGCTTGTAACTTTTTACTGGAGCGCCATAAAATCTTGATATTTTGAGACAATAAAGTACTCGTGCCTCTTGTCAATTTAATCGATCGCTCATAGCTATGCTACCCTTGAGACCCAAATCAAACACTGATAAAACTTCAAATGGCCCGAACTTCTATACTGTGCGTCCTACACCTATCAAAGTTTGAAACATTTAAATGCTTGTAACTTTTTCCTGGAGCGTAATAAAATCTTGAAATTTTATGACAATAAAGTACTCGTGCCTCTTATCAAATTAAGCTATCGCTCATAGCTATGCTACCGTTGACACCGATATAAAACACTTATAAAACTTCAAATGGCCCTAACTTCTATACGGTGCGTCCAATTCCTATCAAAGTTTGGAACATGCAAATGTTTGTAACTTTTTACTGGAGCACCATAAAAATCTTGAAATTTTGAGACAAGAAAGTACTCGAGCCTCTTGTCAATTAAAGTTATCGCTCATAGCTATCCTACCCTTGAGTCCCAAATCAAACACTGATAAAACTTCAAATGGCCCTAACTTCTATACGGTCGTCCTAACTTTATATACGGTGCGTCCAATACCTATCAATGTTTGCATCAATCAAATGCTTGTAACTTTTTACTGGAGCCCCATAAAATCTTGATATTTTTGGACAATAAAGTACTCGAGCCTCTTGTCAATTAAAGTTATCGCTCATAGCTATGCTACCCTTGAGTCCCAAATCAAACACTGCTAAAACTTCAAATGGCCCTAACTATTACACGGTGTGTCCTGCACCTCTCAAAGTTTGCAACATTCAAATGCTTGTAACTTTTTACTAGAGCATAAGACAATCTTGAAATTTTGTGACAATAAAGTACTCGTGCCTCTTATCAATTTAACCTATCGCTCATAGCTATGCTACCCTTGAGTTCCAAATCAAAAACACATAAAACTTCAAATGGCCCTAACATCTATACGGTGCGTACTATACCTAGCAAAGTTTGAAACATTCAAATGCTTGTAACTTTGTAGCGCCATAAAACCTTGAAATTTTGTGACAATAAAGTATTCGTGTCTCTTATCAATTTAAACTATCGCTCATAGTTATGCTACCCTTCACTCCAAAATAAAATACTGATAAAACTTTAAATGGCCCTGATCTCTATACTGTGCATCCTATACCTATCAAAGTTTGCAACAATCAAATGCTTGTATCTTTTTACTGGAGCGTCTTAAAATCTTGAAATTTTGTAACAATAAAATACTCGAGCCTCTTGTCAATTAAAATTATCGCTCATAGGTATGCTACCCTTGAGTCCCAAATCAAACACTGATAAAACTTCAAATGGCCCTAATCTCTATACTGTGCGTGCTATACCTATCAAAATTTGCAACAATCAAATGATTGTAACTTTTTACCGGAGCGTAATAAAATCTTGAAATTTTGTGACAATAAAGTACTCGTGCCTCTTATCAATTTAACCTATCGCTCATAGCTATGCTACCGTTGACTCCAAAATAAAACACTGATAAAACTTCAAATGGCCCTAACTTCTATACGGTGCGTCCTAACTTTATAGACAGTGCGTCCTATACCTATCAAAGTTTGCAATAATCTAATGCTTGTAACTTTTTACTGGAGCGCCATAAAATCTTGATATTTTGAGACAATAAAGTGCTCGAACCTCTTGTCAATTAAAGTTATCGCTCATAACTATGCTACCCTTGAGTCCCAAATCAAACACTGATAAAACATCAGATGACCCTAACTATTATACGGTGCGTCCTACACTCTCAAAGTGTGCAACATTCAAATGCTTGTACCTTTTACTGGAGCGTCGTAAAACCTTGAAATTTTGTGACAATATAGTACTCGTGCCTCTTGTCAATTTAATCGATCGCTTATAGCTGTGCTACCCTTGAGTCCCAAATCAAATACTGATAAAACTTCAAATGGCCCGAACTTCTATACTGTGCGTCCTACACCTATCAAAGTTTGCAACATTTAAATGCTTGTAACTTTTTACTGGAGCGTAATAAAATCTTGAAATTTTCTGACAATAAAGTACTCGTGCCTCTTATCAAATTAAGCTATCGCTCATAGCTATCCTGCCCTTGACTCCAAAATAAAACACTGACAAAACTTTAAATGGCCTTACCTTCTATATGGTCCGTCCTATACCTATCAAAGTTTGCAACATTCAAATGCTTGTAACTTTTTACTAGAGCGTAAGACAATCTTGAAATTTTGTGACAATAAAGTACTCGTGCCTCTTATCAATTTAAACTATCGCTCATAGCTATGCTACCCTTGAGTTCCAAATCAAACACATATAAAACTTCAAATGGCCCTAACTTCTGTACGGTGCGTACTACACCTAGCAAAGTTTGAAACATTCAAATGCTTGTAACTTTGTAGCGCCATAAAACCTTGAAATTTTGTGACAATAAAGTACTCGTGTCTCTTATCAATTTAAACTATCGCTCATAGTTATGCTACCCTTCACTCCAAAATAAAATACTGATAAAACTTTAAATGGCCCTGATCTCTCTACTGTACGTCCTATACCTATCAAAGTTTGCAATAATCTAATGCTTGTAACTTTTTACTGGAGCGCCATAAAATCTTGATATTTTGAGACAATAAAGTACTCGTGCCTCTTGTCAATTTAATCGATCGCTCATAGCTATGCTACCCTTGAGTCCCAAATCAAACACTGATAAAGCTTCAAATGGCCCGAACTTCTATACTGTGCGTCCTACACCTATCAAAGTTTGAAACATTTAAATGCTTGTAACTTTTTACTGGAGCGTAATAAAATCTTGAAATTTTGTGACAATATAGTACTCGTGCCTCTTATCAATTTAACCTATCGCTCATAGCTATGCTACCCTTGAGTTCCAAATCAAACACACATAAAACTTCAAATGGCCCTAAGTTCTATACGGTGCGTACTATACCTAGCAAAGTTTGAAACATTCAAATGCTTGTAACTTTGTGGCGCCATAAAACCTTGAAATTTTGTGACAATAAAGTACTCGTGTCTCTTATCAATTTAAACTATCGCTCATAGTTATGCTACCCTTCACTCCAAAATAAAATACTGATAAAACTTTAAATGGCCCTGATCTCTATACTGTGCATCCTATACCTATCAAAGTTTGCAACAATCAAATGCTTGTAACTTTTTACTGGAGCGTCTTAAAATCTTGAAATTTTGTGACAATAAAATACTCGAGCCTCTTGTCAATTAAAATAATCGCTCATAGGTATGCTACCCTTGAGTCCCAAATCAAACACTGATAAAACTTCAAATGGCCCTAATCTCTATACTGTGCGTGCTATACCTATCAAAATTTGCAACAATCAAATAATTGTAACTTTTTACTGCAGCGTCATAAAATCTTGCAATTTTGTGACAATAAAGTACTCGTGCCTCTTATCAATTTAAACTATCGCTCATAGCTATGCTACCCTTGAGTTCCAAATCAAATACACATAAAACTTCAAATGGCCCTAACTTCTATACGGTGCGTCCCACACCTATCAAAGTTTGCAACATTTAAATGCTAGTAACTTTTTACCGGAGCGTAATAAAATCTTGAAATTTTGTGACAATAGAGTACTCGAGCCTCTTGTCAATTTACGCTATCGCTCATAGCTATGCTACCCTTGACTCCAAAATAAAACACTGATAAAACTTCAAATGGCCCTAACTTCTATACGGTCGTCCTAACTTTATATAGGGTGCGTCCAATACCTATCAAAGTTTGCATCAATTTAATGCTTGTAACTTTTTACTGGAGCCCCATAAAATCTTGATATTTTGGGACAATAAAGTACTCGGGCTTCTTGTCAATTAAAGTTATCGCTCATAACTATGCTAATCTTGAGTCCCAAATCAAACACTGCTAAAACTTCAAATGGCCCTAACTATTACACGGTGTGTCCTACACCTCTCAAAGTCTGCAACATTCAAACTTTTTACTAGAGCGTAAGACAATCTTGAAATTTTGTGACAATAAAGTACTCGTGCCTCATATCAATTTAAACTATCGCTCATAGCTATGCTACCCTTGAGTTCCAAATCAAACACATATAAAACTTCAAATGGCCCTAACTTCTATACGGTGCGTACTACACCTAGCAAAGTTTGAAACATTCAAATGCTTGTAACTTTGTAGCGCCATAAAACCTTGAAATTTTGTGACAATAAAGTACTCGTGTCTCTTATCAATTTAAACTATCGCTCATAGTTATGCTACCCTTCACACCAAAATAAAATACTGATAAAACTTTAAATGGCCCTGATCTCTATACTGTGCATCCTATACCTATCAAAGTTTGCAACAATCACATGCTTGTAACTTTTTACTGGAGCGTCTTAAAATCTTGAAATTTTGTGACAATAAAATACTCGAGCCTCTTGTCAATTAAAATTATCGCTCATAGGTATGCTACCCTTGAGTCCCAAATCAAACACTGATAAAACTTCAAATGCCCCTAATCTCTATACTGTGCGTGCTATACCTATCAAAATTTGCAACAATCAAATGATTGTAACTTTTTACTGCAGCGTTATAAAATCTTGCAATTTTTTGACAATAAAGTACTCGTCCCTCTTATCAATTTAAACTATCGCTCATAGCTATGCTACCCTTGAGTTCCAAATCAAACACACATAAAACTTCAAATGGCCCTAACTTCTATACGGTGCGTCCAACACCTATCAAAGTTTTCAACATTTAAATGCCAGTAACTTTTTACCGGAGCGTAATAAAATCTTGAAATTTTGTGACAATAGAGTACTCGAGCCTCTTGTCAATTTACGCTATCGCTCATAGCTATGCTACCCTTGACTCCAAAATAAAACACTGATAAAACTTCAAATGGCCCTAACTTCTATACGGTCGTCCTAACTTTATATACGGTGCGTCCAATACCTCTCAAAGTTTGCATCAATCTAATGCTTGTAACTTTTTACTGGAGCCCCTTAAAATCTTGATATTTTGGGACAATAAAGTACTCGAGCCTCTTGTCAATTAAAGTTATCGCTCATAGCTATGCTACCCTTGAGTTCCAAATCAAACACTGCTAAAACTTCAAATGGCCCTAACTATTACACGGTGTGTCCTACACCTCTCAATGTTTGCAACATGCAAATGCTTGTAACTTTTTACTAGAGCGTAAGACAATCTTGAAATTTTGTGACAATAAAGTACTCGTGCCTCTTATCAATTTAAACTATCGCTTATAGCTATGCTACCCTTGAGTTCCAAATCAAACACATATAAAACTTCAAATGGCCCTAACTTCTATACGGTGCGTACTACACCTAGCAAAGTTTGAAACATTCAAATGCTTGTAACTTTGTAGCGCCTTAAAACCTTGAAATTTTGTGACAATAAAGTACTCGTGTCTCTTATCAATTTAAACTATCGCTCATAGTTATGCTACCCTTCAGTCCAAAATAAAATACTGATAAAACTTTAAATGGCCCTGATCTCTATACTGTGCATCCTATACCTATCAAAGTTTGCAACAATCAAATCCTTGTAACTTTTACTGGAGCGTCTTAAAATCTTGAAATTTTGTGACAATAAAATACTCGAGCCTCTTGTCAATTAAAATTATCGCTCATAGGTATGCTACCCTTGAGTCCCAAATTAAACACTGATAAAACTTTAAATGGCCCTAATCTATATACTGTGCGTGCTATACCTATCAAAATTTGCAACAATCAAATGCTTGTACCTTTTACTGGAGAGTAATAAAATCTTGAAATTTTGTGACAATAAAGTACTCGTGCCTCTTGTCAATTTAAGCTATCGGTCATAGCTATGCAACCCTTGAGTCCCAAATCAAACACTGATAGAACTTCAAATGGCACTAACTTCCATACGGTGCGTCCTACACCTTTCAAAGTTTGCAACATTCAAATGCTTGTAACGTTTTACTGTAGCGTCTTAAAACCTTGAAATTTTGTGACAATATAGTACTCGTGCCTCTTGTCAATTTAAGCGATAGCTCATAGCTATGCTTCCCTTGAGTCCCAAATCAAACACACATAAAACTTCAAATGGCCCTAACTTCTATACGGTGCGTCCAACACCTATCAAAGTTTGCAACATTTAAATGCTAGTAACTTTTTACAGGAGCGTAATAAAATCTTGAAATTTTGTGACAATAGAGTACTCGAGCCTCTTGTCAATTTACGCTATCGCTCATAGCTATGCTACCCTTGACTCCAAAATAAATTACTGATAAAACTTCAAATGGCCCTAACTTCTATACGGTCTTTCCTAACTTTATATACGGTGCGTCCAATACCTATCAAAGTTTGCATCAATCTAATGCTTGTAACTTTTAACTGGAGCCTCATAAAATCTTGATATTTTGGGACAATAAAGTACTCGAGCCTCTTGTCAATTAAAGTTATCTCTCATAGCTATGCTATCCTTGAGTCCCAAATCAAACACTGCTAAAACTTCAAATGGCCCTAACTATTACACGGTGTGTCCTACACCTCTCAAAGTTTGCAACATTCAAACTTTTTACTAGAGCGTAAGACAATCTTGAAATTTTGTGACAATAAAGTACTCGTGCCTCATATCAATTTAAACTATCGCTCATAGCTATGCTACCCTTGAGTTCCAAATCCAACACATATAAAACTTCAAATGGCCCTAACTTCTATACGGTGCGTACTACACCTAGCAAAGTTTGAAACATTCAAATGCTTGTAACTTTGTAGCGCCATAAAACCTTGAAATTTTGTGACAATAAAGTACTCGTGTCTCTTATCAATTTAAACTATCGCTCATAGTTATGCTACCCTTCACACCAAAATAAAATACTGATAAAACTTTAAATGGCCCTGATCTCTATACTGTGCATCCTATACCTATCAAAGTTTGCAACAATCAAATGCTTGTAACTTTTTACTGGAGCGTCTTAAAATCTTGAAATTTTGTGACAATAAAATACTCGAGCCTCTTGTCAATTAAAATTATCGCTCATAGGTATGCTACTCTTGAGTCCCAAATCAAACACTGATAAAACTTCAAATGCCCCTAATCTCTATACTGTGCGTGCTATACCTATCAAAATTTGCAACATTCAAATGCTTGTAGCGTTTTACTGTAGCGTCTTTAAACCTTGAAATTTTGTAACAATATAGTACTCGTGCCTCTTGTCAATTTAAGCGATAGCTCATAGCTATGCTACCCTTGAGTCCCAAATCAAACACACATAAAACTTCAAATGGCCCTAACTTCTATACGGTGCGTCCAACACCTATCAAAGTTTTCAACATTTAAATGCTAGTAACTTTTTACCGGAGCGTAATAAAATCTTGAAATTTTGTGACAATAGAGTACTCGAGCCTCTTGTCAATTTACGCTATCGCTCATAGCTATGCTACCCTTGACTCCAAAATAAATTACTGATAAAACTTCAAATGGCCCAAACGTCTATACGGGCGTCCTAACTTTATATACGGTGCGTCCAATCCCTATCAAAGTTTGCATCAATCTAATGCTTGTAACTTTTTACTGGAGCCCCATAAAATCTTGATAATTTGGGACAATAAAGTACTCGAGCCTTTTGTCAATTAAAGTTATCGCTCATAGCTATGCTACCTTTGAGTCCCAAATCAAACACTGATAAAACTTCAAATGGCCCTAATCACTATAGTGTGCGTCCTATACCTATCAAAATTTGCAACAATCAAATGCTTCTAACTTTTACTGGAGAGTAATAAAATCTTGAAATTTTGTGACAATAAAGTACTCGTGCCTCTTGTCAATTTAAGCTATCGGTCATAGCTATGCAACCCTTGAGTCCCAAATCAAACACTGATAGAACTTCAAATGGCACTAACTTCCATACGGTGCGTCCTACACCTTTCAAAGTTTGCAACATTCAAATGCTTGTAACGTTTTACTGTAGCGTCTTAAAACCTTGAAATTTTGTGACAATATAGTACTCGTGCCTCTTGTCAATTTAAGCGATAGCTCATAGCTATGCTTCCCTTGAGTCCCAAATCAAACACACATAAAACTTCAAATGGCCCTAACTTCTATACGGTGCGTCCAACACCTATCAAAGTTTGCAACATTTAAATGCTAGTAACTTTTTACAGGAGCGTAATAAAATCTTGAAATTTTGTGACAATAGAGTACTCGAGCCTCTTGTCAATTTACGCTATCGCTCATAGCTATGCTACCATTGACTCCAAAATAAATTACTGATAAAACTTCAAATGGCCCTAACGTCTATACGGGTGTCCTAACTTTATATACGGTGCGTCCAATCCCTATCAAAGTTTGCATCAATCTAATGCTTGTAACTTTTTACTGGAGCCCCATAAAATCTTGATAATTTGGGACAATAAATTACTCGAGCCTTTTGTCAATTAAAGTTATCGCTCATAGCTATGCTACCCTTGAGTCCCAAATCAAACACTGCTAAAACTTCAAATGGCCCTAACTATTTGACGGTGTGTCCTACACCTCGCAAAGTTTGCAACATTCAAATGCTTGTAACTTTTTACTAGAGCGTAAGACAATCTAGAAATTTTGTGACAATAAAGTACTCGTGCCTCTTATCAATTTAAACTATCGCTCATAGCTATGCTACCCTTGAGTTCCAAATCAAACACATATAAAACTTCAAATGGCCCTAACTTCTATACGGTGCGTACTACACCTAGCAAAGTTTGAAACATTCAAATGCTTGTAACTTTTTAGCGCCATAAAACCTTGAAATTCTGTGACAATAAAGTACTCGTGTCTCTTATCAATTTAAACTATCGCTCATAGTTATGCTACCCTTCACTCCAAAATAAAATACTGATAAAACTTTAAATGACCCTGATCTCTATACTGTGCATACCTATCAAAATTTGCAACAATCAAATGATTGTAACTTTTTACTGCAGCGTCATAAAATCTTGCAATTTTGTGACAATAAAGTACTCGTGCCTCTTATCAATTTAAACTATCGCTCATAGCTATGCTACCCTTGAGTTCCAAATCAAACACATATAAAACTTCAAATGGCCCTAACTTCTATACGGTGCGTACTACACCTAGCAAAGTTTGAAACATTCAAATGCTTGTAACTTTGTAGCGCCTTAAAACCTTGAAATTTTGTGACAATAAAGTACTCGTGCCTCTTATCAATTTAAACTATCGCTCATAGTTATGCTACCCTTCACTCCAAAATAAAATACTGATAAAACTTTAAATGGCCCTGATCTCTATACGGTGCGTCCTATACCTATCAAAGTTTGCAACATTTAAATGCTTGTAACTTTTTACTCGAGCGTAACAAAATCTTGAAATTTTGTGACAATAAAATACTCGAGCCTCTTGTCAATTAAAATCATCGCTCATAGCTATGCTACCCTTGAGTCCCAAATGAAACACTGGTAAAACTTCAAATGGCCCTAATCACTATAGTGTGCGTCCTATACCTATCAAAATATTCAACAATCAAATGCTACTAACTTTTACTGGATAGTAATAAAATCTTGAAATTTTGTGACAATAAAGTACTCGTGCCTCTTGTCAATTTAAGCTTTCGTTCATAGCTATGCTACCCTTGAGTCCCAAATCAAACACTGATAGAACTTCAAATGGCACTAACTTCCATACGGTGCGTCCTACACCTTTCAAAGTTTGCAACATTCAAATGCTTGTAACGTTTTACTGTAGCGTCTGAAAACCTTGAAATTTTGTGACAATATAGTACTCGTGCCTCTTGTCAATTTAAGCGATAGCTCATAGCTATGCTTCCCTTGAGTCCCAAATCAAACACAAATAAAACTTCAAATGGCCCTAACTTCTATACGGTGCGTCCAACACCTATCAAAGTTTGCAACATTTAAATGCTAGTAACTTTTTACAGGAGCGTAATAAAATCTTGAAATTTTGTGACAATAGAGTACTCGAGCCTCTTGTCAATTTACGCTATCGCTCATAGCTATGCTATCCTTGACTCCAAAATAAAGCACTGATAAAACTTCAAATGGCCCTAACTTCTATACGGTCGTCCTAACTTTATATACGGTGCGTCCAATACCTATCAAAGTTTGCATCAATCTAATGCTTGTAACTTTTAACTGGAGCCTCATAAAATTTTGATATTTTGGGACAATAAAGTACTCGAGCCTCTTGTCAATTAAAGTTATCGCTCATAGCTATGCTATCCTTGAGTCCCAAATCAAACACTGCTAAAACTTCAAATGGCCCTAACTATTACACGGTGTGTCCTACACCTCTCAAAGTTTGCAACATTCAAATGCTTGTAACTTTTTACTAGAGCGTAAGACAATCTTGAAACTTTGTGACAATAAAGTACTCGTGTCTCTTATCAATTTCAACTATCGCTCATAGCTATGCTACAATTGAGTTCCAAATCAAACACATATAAAACTTCAAATGGCCCTAACCTCTATACGGTGCGTACTACACCTAGCAAAGTTTGAAACATTCAAATGCTTGTAACTTTGTAGCGCCATAAAACCTTGAAATTTTGTGACAATAAAGTACTCGTGTCTCTTATCAATTTAAACTATCGCTCATACTTATGCTACCCTTCACTCCAAAATAAAATACTGATAAAACTTTAAATGGCCCTGATCTCTATACTGTGCATCCTATACCTATCAAAGTTTGCAACAATCAAATGCTTGTAACTTTTTACTGGAGCGTCTTAAAATCTTGAAATTTTGTGACAATAAAATACTCGAGCCTCTTGTCAATTAAAATTATCGCTCATAGGTATGCTACCCTTGAGTCCCAAATCAAACACTGATAAAACTTCAAATGGCCCTAATCTCTATAATGTGCGTGCTATACCTATCAAAATTTGCAACAATCAAATGCTTGTACCTTTTACTGGAGAGTAATAAAATCTTGAAATTTTGTGACAATAAAGTACTCGTGCCTCTTGTCAATTTAAGCTATCGGTCATAGCTATGCAACCCTTGAGTCCCAAATCAAACACTGATAGAACTTCAAATGGCACTAACTTCCATACGGTGCGTCCTACACCTTTCAAAGTTTGCAACATTCAAATGCTTGTAACGTTTTACTGTAGCGTCTTAAAACCTTGAAATTTTGTGACAATATAGTACTCGTGCCTCTTGTCAATTTAAGCGATAGCTCATAGCTATGCTTCCCTTGAGTCCCAAATCAAACACACATAAAACTTCAAATGGCCCTAACTTCTATACGGTGCGTCCAACACCT
Organism: Clusia tigrina; assembly: GCA_920105625.2. Lineage (NCBI taxonomy): Eukaryota > Metazoa > Arthropoda > Insecta > Diptera > Clusiidae > Clusia > Clusia tigrina. Next base: position 103,993,127 of record OV050030.1, on the reverse strand, counting down.
ATCAAAGTTTGCAACATTTAAATGCTAGTAACTTTTTACAGGAGCGTAATAAAATCTTGAAATTTTGTGACAATAGAGTACTCGAGCCTCTTGTCAATTTACGCTATCGCTCATAGCTATGCTACCCTTGACTCCAAAATAAATTACTGATAAAACTTCAAATGGCCCTAACTTCTATACGGTCGTCCTAACTTTATATACGGTGCGTCCAATACCTATCAAAGTTTGCATCAATCTAATGCTTGTAACTTTTAACTGGAGCCTCATAAAATCTTGATATTTTGGGACAATAAAGTACTCGAGCCTCTTGTCAATTAAAGTTATCTCTCATAGCTATGCTATCCTTGAGTCCCAAATCAAACACTGCTAAAACTTCAAATGGCCCTAACTATTACACGGTGTGTCCTACACCTCTCAAAGTTTGCAACATTCAAACTTTTTACTAGAGCGTAAGACAATCTTGAAATTTTGTGACAATAAAGTACTCGTGCCTCATATCAATTTAAACTATCGCTCATAGCTATGCTACCCTTGAGTTCCAAATCCAACACATATAAAACTTCAAATGGCACTAACTTCCATACGGTGCGTCCTACACCTTTCAAAGTTTGCAACATTCAAATGCTTGTAACGTTTTACTGTAGCGTCTTAAAACCTTGAAATTTTGTGACAATATAGTACTCGTGCCTCTTGTCAATTTAAGCGATAGCTCATAGCTATGCTTCCCTTGAGTCCCAAATCAAACACACATAAAACTTCAAATGGCCCTAACTTCTATACGGTGCGTCCAACACCTATCAAAGTTTGCAACATTTAAATGCTAGTAACTTTTTACAGGAGCGTAATAAAATCTTGAAATTTTGTGACAATAGAGTACTCGAGCCTCTTGTCAATTTACGCTATCGCTCATAGCTATGCTACCCTTGACTCCAAAATAAATTACTGATAAAACTTCAAATGGCCCTAACGTCTATACGGGCGTCCTAACTTTATATACGGTGCGTCCAATCCCTATCAAAGTTTGCATCAATCTAATGCTTGTAACTTTTTACTGGAGCCCCATAAAATCTGGATAATTTGGGACAATAAAGTACTCGAGCCTTTTGTCAATTAAAGTTATCGCTCATAGCTATGCTACCCTTGAGTCCCAAATCAAACACTGCTAAAACTTCAAATGGCCCTAACTATTTGACGGTGTGTCCTACACCTCGCAAAGTTTGCAACATTCAAATGCTTGTAACTTTTTACTAGAGCGTAAGACAATCTAGAAATTTTGTGACAATAAAGTACTCGTGCCTCTTATCAATTTAAACTATCGCTCATAGCTATGCTACCCTTGAGTTCCAAATCAAACACATATAAAACTTCAAATGGCCCTAACTTATATACGGTGCGTACTACACTTAGCAAAGTTTGAAACATTCAAATGCTTGTAACTTTTTAGCGCCATAAAACCTTGAAATTCTGTGACAATAAAGTACTCGTGTCTCTTATCAATTTAAACTATCGCTCATAGTTATGCTACCCTTCACTCCAAAATAAAATACTGATAAAACTTTAAATGACCCTGATCTCTATACTGTGCATACCTATCAAAATTTGCAACAATCAAATGATTGGAACTTTTTACTGCAGCGTCATAAAATCTTGCAATTTTGTGACAATAAAGTACTCGTGCCTCTTATCAATTTAAACTATCGCTCATAGCTATGCTACCCTTGAGTTCCAAATCAAACACATATAAAACTTCAAATGGCCCTAACTTCTATACGGTGCGTACTACACCTAGCAAAGTTTGAAACATTCAAATGCTTGTAACTTTGTAGCGCCTTAAAACCTTGAAATTTTGTGACAATAAAGTACTCGTGCCTCTTATCAATTTAAACTATCGCTCATAGTTATGCTACCCTTCACTCCAAAATAAAATACTGATAAAACTTTAAATGGCCCTGATTTCTATACTGTGCATCCTATACCTATCAAAGTTTGCAACAATCAAATGCTTGTAACTTTTTACTGGAGCGTCTTAAAATCTTGAAATTTTGTGACAATAAAATACTCGAGCCTCTTGTCAATTAAAATTATCGCTCATAGGTATGCTACCCTTGAGTCCCAAATCAAACACTGATAAAACTTCAAATGGCCCTAATCTCTATAATGTGCGTGCTATACCTATCAAAATTTGCAACAATCAAATGCTTGTACCTTTTACTGGAGAGTAATAAAATCTTGAAATTTTGTGACAATAAAGTACTCGTGCCTCTTGTCAATTTAAGCTATCGGTCATAGCTATGCAACCCTTGAGTCCCAAATCAAACACTGATAGAACTTCAAATGGCACTAACTTCCATACGGTGCGTCCTACACCTTTCAAAGTTTGCAACATTCAAATGCTTGTAACGTTTTACTGTAGCGTCTTAAAACCTTGAAATTTTGTGACAATATAGTACTCGTGCCTCTTGTCAATTTAAGCGATAGCTCATAGCTATGCTTCCCTTGAGTCCCAAATCAAACACACATAAAACTTCAAATGGCCCTAACTTCTATACGGTGCGTCCAACACCTATCAAAGTTTGCAACATTTAAATGCTAGTAACTTTTTACAGGAGCGTAATAAAATCTTGAAATTTTGTGACAATAGAGTACTCGAGCCTCTTGTCAATTTACGCTATCGCTCATAGCTATGCTACCCTTGACTCCAAAATAAATTACTGATAAAACTTCAAATGGCCCTAACTTCTATACGGTCGTCCTAACTTTATATACGGTGCGTCCAATACCTATCAAAGTTTGCATCAATCTAATGCTTGTAACTTTTAACTGGAGCCCCATAAAATCTTGATAATTTGGGACAATAAAGTACTCGAGCCTTTTGTCAATTAAAGTTATCGCTCATAGCTATGCTACCTTTGAGTCCCAAATCAAACACTGATAAAACTTCAAATGGCCCTAATCACTATAGTGTGCGTCCTATACCTATCAAAATTTGCAACAATCAAATGCTTCAAACTTTTACTGGAGAGTAATAAAATCTTGAAATTTTGTGACAATAAAGTACTCGTGCCTCTTGTCAATTTAAGCTATCGGTCATAGCTATGCAACCCTTGAGTCCCAAATCAAACACTGATAGAACTTCAAATGGCACTAACTTCCATACGGTGCGTCCTACACCTTTCAAAGTTTGCAACATTCAAATGCTTGTAACGTTTTACTGTAGCGTCTTAAAACCTTGAAATTTTGTGACAATATAGTACTCGTGCCTCTTGTCAATTTAAGCGATAGCTCATAGCTATGCTTCCCTTGAGTCCCAAATCAAACACACATAAAACTTCAAATGGCCCTAACTTCTATACGGTGCGTCCAACACCTATCAAAGTTTGCAACATTTAAATGCTAGTAACTTTTTACAGGAGCGTAATAAAATCTTGAAATTTTGTGACAATAGAGTACTCGAGCCTCTTGTCAATTTACGCTATCGCTCATAGCTATGCTACCCTTGACTCCAAAATAAATTACTGATAAAACTTCAAATGGCCCTAACGTCTATACGGGCGTCCTAACTTTATATACGGTGCGTCCAATCCCTATCAAAGTTTGCATCAATCTAATGCTTGTAACTTTTTACTGGAGCCCCATAAAATCTGGATAATTTGGGACAATAAAGTACTCGAGCCTTTTGTCAATTAAAGTTATCGCTCATAGCTATGCTACCCTTGAGTCCCAAATCAAACACTGCTAAAACTTCAAATGGCCCTAACTATTTGACGGTGTGTCCTACACCTCGCAAAGTTTGCAACATTCAAATGCTACCCTTGAGTTCCAAATCAAACACATATAAAACTTCAAATGGCCCTAACTTCTATACGGTGCGTACTACACTTAGCAAAGTTTGAAACATTCAAATGCTTGTAACTTTTTAGCGCCATAAAACCTTGAAATTCTGTGACAATAAAGTACTCGTGTCTCTTATCAATTTAAACTATCGCTCATAGTTATGCTACCCTTCAATCCAAAATAAAATACTGATAAAACTTTAAATGACCCTGATCTCTATACTGTGCATACCTATCAAAATTTGCAACAATCAAATGATTGGAACTTTTTACTGCAGCGTCATAAAATCTTGCAATTTTGTGACAATAAAGTACTCGTGCCTCTTATCAATTTAAACTATCGCTCATAGCTATGCTACCCTTGAGTTCCAAATCAAACACATATAAAACTTCAAATGGCCCTAACTTCTATACGGTGCGTACTACACCTAGCAAAGTTTGAAACATTCAAATGCTTGTAACTTTGTAGCGCCTTAAAACCTTGAAATTTTGTGACAATAAAGTACTCGTGCCTCTTATCAATTTAAACTATCGCTCATAGTTATGCTACCATTCACTCCAAAATAAAATACTGATAAAACTTTAAATGGCCCTGATCTCTATACGGTGCGTCCTATACCTATCAAAGTTTGCAACATTTAAATGCTTGTAACTTTTTACTCGAGCGTAACAAAATCTTGAAATTTTGTGACAATAAAATACTCGAGCCTCTTGTCAATTAAAATCATCGCTCATAGCTATGCTACCCTTGAGTCCCAAATGAAACACTGGTAAAACTTCAAATGGCCCTAATCACTATAGTGTGCGTCCTATACCTATCAAAATATTCAACAATCAAATGCTACTAACTTTTACTGGATAGTAATAAAATCTTGAAATTTTGTGACAATAAAGTACTCGTGCCTCTTGTCAATTTAAGCTTTCGTTCATAGCTATGCTACCCTTGAGTCCCAAATCAAACACTGATAGAACTTCAAATGGCTCCATACGGTGCGTCCTACACCTTTCAAAGTTTGCAACATTCAAATGCTTGTAACGTTTTACTGTAGCGTCTGAAAACCTTGAAATTTTGTGACAATATAGTACTCGTGCCTCTTGTCAATTTAAGCGATAGCTCATAGCTATGCTTCCCTTGAGTCCCAAATCAAACACACATAAAACTTCAAATGGCCCTAACTTCTATACGGTGCGTCCAACACCTATCAAAGTTTGCAACATTTAAATGCTAGTAACTTTTTACAGGAGCGTAATAAAATCTTGAAATTTTGTGACAATAGAGTACTCGAGCCTCTTGTCAATTTACGCTATCGCTCATAGCTATGCTATCCTTGACTCCAAAATAAAGCACTGATAAAACTTCAAATGGCCCTAACTTCTATACGGTCGTCCTAACTTTATATACGGTGCGTCCAATACCTATCAAAGTTTGCATCAATCTAATGCTTGTAACTTTTAACTGGAGCCTCATAAAATTTTGATATTTTGGGACAATAAAGTACTCGAGCCTCTTGTCAATTAAAGTTATCGCTCATAGCTATGCTATCCTTGAGTCCCAAATCAAACACTGCTAAAACTTCAAATGGCCCTAACTATTACACGGTGTGTCCTACACCTCTCAAAGTTTGCAACATTCAAATGCTTGTAACTTTTTACTAGAGCGTAAGACAATCTTGAAACTTTGTGACAATAAAGTACTCGTGTCTCTTATCAATTTCAACTATCGCTCATAGCTATGCTACAATTGAGTTCCAAATCAAACACATATAAAACTTCAAATGGCCCTAACCTCTATACGGTGCGTACTACACCTAGCAAAGTTTGAAACATTCAAATGCTTGTAACTTTGTAGCGCCATAAAACCTTGAAATTCTGTGACAATAAAGTACTCGTGTCTCTTATCAATTTAAACTATCGCTCATAGTTATGCTACCCTTCAATCCAAAATAAAATACTGATAAAACTTTAAATGACCCTGATCTCTATACTGTGCATACCTATCAAAATTTGCAACAATCAAATGATTGGAACTTTTTACTGCAGCGTCATAAAATCTTGCAATTTTGTGACAATAAAATACTCGAGCCTCTTGTCAATTAAAATTATCGCTCATAGGTATGCTACCCTTGAGTCCCAAATCAAACACTGATAAAACTTCAAATGGCCCTAATCTCTATAATTTGCGTGCTATACCTATCAAAATTTGCAACATTCAAATGCTTGTAGCGTTTTACTGTAGCGTCTTAAAACCTTGAAATTTTGTAACAATATAGTACTCGTGCCTCTTGTCAATTAAAGTTATCGCTCATAGCTATGCTGCCCTTGAGTCCCAAATCAAACACTGCTAAAACTTCAAATGGCCCTAAGTATTACACGGTGTGTCCTACACCTTTCAAAGTTTGCAACATTCAAATGCTTGTAACGTTTTACCGGAGCGTAATAAAATCTTGAAATTTTGTGACAATAGAGTACTCGAGCCTCTTGTCAATTTACGCTATCGCTCATAGCTATGCTACCCTTGACTCCAAAATAAAACACTGATAAAACTTCAAATGGCCCCAACGTCTATACGGTCGTCCTAACTTTATATACGGTGCGTCCAATCCCTATCAAAGTTTGCATCAATCTAATGCTTGTAACTTTTTACTGGAGCCCCATAAAATCTTGATAATTTGGGACAATAAAGTACTCGAGCCTTTTGTCAATTAAAGTTATCGCTCATAGCTATGCTGCCCTTGAGTCCCAAATCAAACACTGCTAAAACTTCAAATGGCCCTAAGTATTACACGGTGTGTCCTACACCTCGCAAAGTTTGCAACATTCAAATGCTTGTAACTTTTTACTAGAGCGTAAGACAATCTTGAAATTTTGTGACAATAAAGTACTCGTGCCTCTTATCAATTTAAACTATCGCTCATAGCTATGCTACCCTTGAGTTCCAAATCAAACACATATGAAACTTCAAATGGCCCTAACTTCTATACGGTGCGTACTACACCTAGCAAAGTTTGAAACATTCAAATGCTTGTAACTTTTTAGCGCCATAAAACCTTGAAATTTTGTGACAATAAAGTACTCGTGTCTCTTATCAATTTAAACTATCACTCATAGTTATGCTATCCTTCACTCCAAAATAAAATACTGATAAAACTTTAAATGACCCTGATCTATATACTGTGCATACCTATCAAAATTTGCAACAATCAAATGATTGTAACTTTTTACTGCAGCGTCATAAAATCTTGCAATTTTGTGACAATAAAGTACTCGTGCCTCTTCTCAATTTAAACTATCGCTCATAGCTATGCTACCCTTGAGTTCCAAATCAAACACACATAAAACTACAAATGGCCCTAACTTCTATACGGTGCGTCCAACACCTATCAAAGTTTGCAACATTTAAATGCTAGTAACTTTTTACCGGAGCGTAATAAAATCTTGAAATTTTGTGACAATAGAGTACTCGAGCCTCTTGTCAATTAACGCTATCGCTCATAGCCATGCTACCCTTGACTCCAAAATAAAACACTGATAAATCTTCAAATGGCCCTAACTTCTATACGGTCGTCCTAACTTTATATACGGTGCGTCCAATACCTATCAAAGTTTGCATCAATCTAATGCTTGTAACTTTTTACTGGAGCCCCATAAAATCTTGATATTTTGGGACAATAAAGTACTCGATCCTCTTGTCAATTAAAGTTATCGCTCATAGCTATGCTACCCTTGAGTCCCAAATCAAACACTGCTAAAACTTCAAATGGCCCTAACTATTACACGGTGTGTCCTTCACCTCTCAAAGTTTGCAACATTCAAATGCTTGTAACTTTTTACCCGAGCGTAATAAAATCTTGAAATTTTGTGACAATAAAGTACTCGTGCCTCTTATCAATTTAAACTATCGCTCATAGCTCTGCTACCCTTGAGTTCCAAATCAAACACATATAAAACTTCAAATGGCCCTAACTTCTATACGGTGCGTCCTACACCAAGCAAAGTTTGCAACATTCAAATGCTTGTAACTTTGTGGCTCCATAAAACCTTGAAATTTTGTGACAATAAAGTACTCGTGTCTCTTATCAATTTAAACTATCGCTCATAGTTATGCTACTCTTCACTCCAAAATAAAATACGGATAAAACTTTAAATGGCCCTGATCTCTATACTGTGCATCCTATACCTATCAAAGTTTGCAACAATCAAATGCTTGTAACTTTTTACTGGAGCGTCTTAAAATCTTGAAATTTTGTGACATTAAAATACTCGAGCCTCTTGTCAATTAAAATTATCGCTCATAGGTATGCTACCCTTGAGTCCCAAATCAAACACTGATAAAACTTCAAATGGCCCTAATCTCTATAATGTGCGTGCTATACCTATCAAAATTTGCAACATTCAAATGCTTGTAGCGTTTTACTGTAGCTTCTTAAAACCTTGAAATTTTGTAACAATATAGTACTCGTGCCTCTTGTCAATTAAAGTTATCGCTCATAGCTATGCTGCCCTTGAGTCCCAAATCAAACACTGCTAAAACTTCAAATGGCCCTAAGTATTACACGGTGTGTCCTACACCTTTCAAAGTTTGCAACATTCAAATGCTTGTAACGTTTTACCGGAGCGTAATAAAATCTTGAAATTTTGTGACAATAGAGTACTCGAGCCTCTTGTCAATTTACGCTATCGCTCATAGCTATGCTACCCTTGACTCCAAAATAAAACACTGATAAAACTTCAAATGGCCCTAACGTCTATACGGTCGTCCTAACTTTATATACGGTGCGTCCAATCCCTATAAAAGTTTGCATCAATCTAATGCTTGTAACTTTTTACTGGAGCCCCATAAAATCTGGATAATTTGGGACAATAAAGTACTCGAGCCTTTTGTCAATTAAAGTTATCGCTCATAGCTATGCTGCCCTTGAGTCCCAAATCAAACACTGCTAAAACTTCAAATGGCCCTAAGTATTACACGGTGTGTCCTAGACCTCGCAAAGTTTGCAACATTCAAATGCTTGTAACTTTTTACTAGAGCGTAAGACAATCTTGAAATTTTGTGACAATAAAGTACTCGTGCCTCTTATCAATTTAAACTATCGCTCATAGCTATGCTACCCTTGATTTCCAAATCAAACACATATGAAACTTCAAATGGCCCTAACTTCTATACGGTGCGTACTACACCTAGCAAAGTTTGAAACATTCAAATGCTTGTAACTTTTTAGCGCCATAAAACCTTGAAATTTTGTGACAATAAAGTACTCGTGTCTCTTATCAATTTAAACTATCGCTCATAGTTATGCTACCCTTCACTCCAAAATAAAATACTGATAAAACTTTAAATGACCCTGATCTATATACTGTGCATACCTATCAAAATTTGCAACAATCAAATGATTGTAACTTTTTACTGCAGCGTCATAAAATCTTGCAATTTTGTGACAATAAAGTACTCGTGCCTCTTATCAATTTAAACTATCGCTCATAGCTATGCTACCCTTGAGTTCCAAATCAAACACACATAAAACTACAAATGGCCCTAACTTCTATACGGTGCGTCCAACACCTATCAAAGTTTGCAACATTTAAATGCTAGTAACTTTTTACCGGAGCGTAATAAAATCTTGAAATTTTGTGACAATAGAGTACTCGAGCCTCTTGTCAATTCACGCTATCGCTCATAGCTATGCTACCCTTGACTCCAAAATAAAACACTGATAAATCTTCAAATGGCCCTAACTTCTATACGGTCGTCCTAACTTTATATACGGTGCGTCCAATACCTATCAAAGTTTGCATCAATCTAATGCTTGTAACTTTTTACTGGAGCCCCATAAAATCTTGATATTTTGGGACAATAAAGTACTCGAGCCTCTTGTCAATTAAAGTTATCGCTCATAGCTATGCTACCCTTGAGTCCCAAATCAAACACTGCTAAAACTTCAAATGGCCCTAACTATTACACGGTGTGTCCTTCACCTCTCAAAGTTTGCAACATTCAAATGCTTGTAACTTTTTACCCGAGCGTAATAAAATCTTGAAATTTTGTGACAATAAAGTACTCGTGCCTCTTATCAATTTAAACTATCGCTCTGCTACCCTTGAGTTCCAAATCAAACACATATAAAACTTCAAATGGCCCTAACTTCTATACGGTGCGTCCTACACCAAGCAAAGTTTGCAACATTCAAATGCTTGTAACTTTGTGGCTCCATAAAACCTTGAAATTTTGTGACAATAAAGTACTCGTGTCTCTTATCAATTTAAACTATCGCTCATAGTTATGCTACTCTTCACTCCAAAATAAAATACGGATAAAACTTTAAATGGCCCTGATCTCTATACTGTGCATCCTATACCTATCAAAGTTTGCAACAATCAAATGCTTGTAATTTTTTACTGGAGCGTCTTACAATCTTGAAATTTTGTGACAATAAAATACACGAGCCTCTTGTCAATTAAAATTATCGCTCATAGGTATGCTACCCTTGAGTCCCAAATCAAAAACTGATAGAACTTCAAATGGCCCTAATCTCTATACTGTGCGTGCTATACCTATCAAAATTTGCAACAATCAAATGATTGTAACTTTTTACTGCAGCGTCATAAAATTTGCAATTTTGTGACAATAAAGTACTCGAGCCTCTTGTCAATTTAAGCTATCGCTCATAGCTATGCTACCCTTGACACCAATATAAAACACTTATAAAACTTCAATTGGCCCTAACTTCTATACGGTGCGTCCAATTCCTATCAAAGTTTGGAACATTCAAATGTTTGTAACTTTTTACTGGAGCGCCATAAAATCTGGAAATTTTGAGACAATAAAGTACTCGAGCCTCTTGTCAATTAAAGTTATCGCTCAGAGCTATGCTACCCTTGAGTCCCAAATCAAACACTGATAAAACTTCAAATGGCCCTAACTTCTATACGGTGCGTCCTACACCAAGCAAAGTTTGCAACATTCAAGAATCCCTCACTCCAAAATAAAACACTGATAAAACTTCAAATGGCCCTAATCTCTATACTGTGCGTCCTATACCTACCAAAATTTGCAACAATCAAATGTTTGTAACTTTTTACTGGAGCGTCATAAAATCTTGAAATTTTGTGACAATAAAATACTAGAGCCTCTTGTCAATTAAAATTATCGCTCATAGGTATGCTACGCTTAAGTCCAAATCAAACACTGATAAAACTTCAAATGGCCCTAATTTCTATACTGTGCGTCCTATACCTATCAAAGTTTGCAACATTTAAATGCTTGTAACTTTTTACCCGAGCGTAATAAAATCTTGAAACTCTGTGACAATAAAGTACTCGAGCCTCTTGTCAATTAAAGTTATCGCTCATAGCTATGCTAACCTTGACACCAATATAAAACACTTATAAAACTGCACCCTTGAGTCCCAAATCAAACTCTGATAAAACTTCAAATCGCCCTATCTTCTATACGGTGCGTCCTACACCTTTCAAAGTTTGCAACATTCAAATGCTGGTAACTTTTACTGGAGAGTAATAAAATCTTGAAAATTTGTGACAATAAAGTACTCCTGCCTCTTGTCAATTTAAGCTGTCGCTCATAGCTATGCTACCCTTGAGTCCCAAATCAAACACTGATAAAACTTCAAATGCCCGAACTTCTATATGGTGTGTCCTATACCTATCAAAGTTTGCAACATTCAAGTGCTTGTAACTTTTTACTGAAGGGTAACAAAATCTTGAAATTTTGTGACAATAAAATACTCGAGCCTCTTGTCAATTAAAATTATCGCTCAGAGCTATGCTACCCTTGAGTCCCAAATCAAACTCTGATAAAACTTCAAACGGCTCTAATCTCTATATTGTGCGTCCTATACCTATCAAAATTTGCAACAATCAAATGCTTGTAACTTTTACTGGAGAGTAATAAAATCTTGAAAATTTGTGACAATAAAGTACTCGTGCCTCTTGTCAATTTAAGCTATCGCTCATAGCTATGCTACCCTTGAGTCCCAAATCAAACACTGATAAAACTTCAAATCGCCCTATCTTCTATACGGTGCGTCCTACACCTTTCAAAGTTTGCAACATTCAAATGCTGGTAACTTTTACTGGAGAGTAATAAAATCTTGAAAATTTGTGACAATAAAGTACTCCTGCCTCTTGTCAATTTAAGCTGTCGCTCATAGCTATGCTACCCTTGAGTCCCAAATCAAACACTGATAAAACTTCAAATGCCCGAACTTCTATATGGTGTGTCCTATACCTATCAAAGTTTGCAACATTCAAGTGCTTGTAACTTTTTACTGAAGGGTAACAAAATCTTGAAATTTTGTGACAATAAAATACTCGAGCCTCTTGTCAATTAAAATTATCGCTCAGAGCTATGCTACCCTTGAGTCCCAAATCAAACTCTGATAAAACTTCAAACGGCTCTAATCTCTATAGTGTGCGTCCTATACCTATCAAAATTTGCAACAATCAAATGCTTGTAACTTTTACTGGAGAGTAATAAAATCTTGAAAATTTGTGACAATAAAGTACTCGTGCCTCTTGTCAATTTAAGCTATCGCTCATAGCTATGCTACCCTTGAGTCCCAAATCAAACACTGATAAAACTTCAAATGCCCGAACTTCTATATGGTGTGTCCTATACCTATCAAAGTTTGCAACATTCAAATGCTTGTAACTTTTTACTGGAGGGTAACAAAATCTTGAAATTTTGTGACAATAAAATACTCGAGCCTCTTGTCAATTAAAATTATCGCTCATAGCTATGCTACCCTTGAGTCCCAAATCAAACTCTGATAAAACTTCAAACGGCTCTAATCTCTATAGTGTGCGTCTTATACCTATCAAAATTTGCAACAATCAAATGCTTGTAACTTTTACTGGAGAGTAATAAAATCTTGAAAATTTGTAACAATAAAGTACTCGTGCCTCTTGTCAATTTAAGCTATCGTTCATAGCTATGCTAACCTTGAGTCCCAAATGAAACACTGATAAAACTTCAAATGGCCCTAACTTCTATACGGTGCGTCCTACACCTTTCAAAGTTTGCAACATAAAAAATGCTTGGAACTTTTTACTGTAGCGTCTTAAAACCTTGAAATTTTGTGACAATAAAGTACTCGTGCCTCTTGTCAATTAAAGCGATAGCTCATAGCTATGCTACCCTTGAGTCCCAAATCAAACACTGATAAAACTTCAAATGGCCCGAACTTCTATATGGTGTGTCCTATACCTATCAAAGTTTGCAACATTCAAATGCTTGTAACTTTTTACTGGAGCGTAACAAAATCTTGAAATTTTGTAACTATAAAATACTCGAGCCTCTTGTCAATTAAAATTATCGCTCATAGCTATGCTACCCTTGAGTCCCAAATCAAACACTGATAAAACTTCAAATGGCCCTAATCTCTATACTGTGCGTCCTATACCTATAAAAACCCCATAAAACCTTGAAATTTTGTGACAATATAGTACTCGTGTCTCTTATCAATTTAAAATATAACTCATAGTTATGCTACCCTTGAGTCCCAAATCAAACACTGATAAAACTTCAAATGGCCCTAACTTCTATAAGGTGCGTCCTACAGCTTTCAAAGTTAGCAACATTCAAATGCTTGTAACTTTTTATTGGAGCGTCTTAAAACATTGAAATTTTGTGACAATATAGTACTCGTGCCTCTTGTCAATTTAAGCTATCGCTCATAGCTATGCTACCCTTGAATCAAACGCTGATAAAACTTCAAATGGCCCTAGCTTCTATACGGTGCGTCCTACACCTATCAAAGTTTCCAACATTTAAATGCTTGTAACTTTTTTCTGGAGCGTAATAAAATCTTGAAGTTTTGTGACAATAAAGTACTCGAGCCTCTTGTCAATTTAAGCTATCGCTCATAGCTATGCTACCCTTGACTCCAAAATAAAACACTGATAAAACTTCAAATGGCCCTAACTTCTATACGGTGCGTAATAACTTTATATACGGTGCGTTCTATACCTATCAAAGTTTGTAACAATCTAATGCTTGTAACTTTTTACTGGAGCGCCATAAAATCTTGATATTTTGAGACAATAAAGTATTCGAGCCTCTTGTCAGTTTAAGCTATCGCTCATAGCTATGCTACTCTTGACTCCAAAATAAAGCACTGATAAAACTTCAAATGGCCCTAACTTCTATACGGTGCGTCCTAACTTTATATTCGGTGCGTCCTAACTTTGTATACGGTGCGTCCTATACATATCAAAGTTTGCAACAATCTAATGCTTGTAACTTTTTAATAATAAAGTACTCGAGCCTCTTGTCAATAGAAGTTATCGCTCTTAGCTATGCTACCCTTGACTCCAAAATAAAACACTGATAAAACTTCAAATGGCCCTAATTTCTATACGGTGCGTCCTAACTTTATGTACGGTGCGTCCTATACCTATCAAAGTTTGCAACAATCTAATGCTTGTAACTTTTTACTGGAGCGCCATAACATCTTGATATTTTGAGACAATAAAGTACTCGAGCCTCTTGTCAATTAAAGTTATCGCTCTTAGCTATGCTACCCTTGAGTCCCAAATCAAACACTGATAAATCTTCAAATGGCCCGAACTTCTATATGGTATGGCCTATATCTATCAAAGTTTGCAATTTTCAAATGCTTGTAACTTTTTACTGGAGCGTAACAAAATCTTAAAATTTTGTGACAATAAAATACTCGAGCACCTTATCAATTCAAATTATCGCTCATAGCTATGCTATCCTTGAGTCCCAAAACAAACAGTGATAAAACCTCAAATGGCCCTAATTTCTAAACTGTGCGTCCTATACCTATCAAAATTTGCAACAATCAAATGCTTGTAACTTTTTACTGGAGCGTCATAAAATCTTGCAAATTTGGGACCATAAATTACTCGTGCCTCTTATCACTTTAAGCTATCGCTCATAGCTATGCTACCCTTGAGTCCCAAATCAAAAACTGATAAAAGTTCAAATGGCCCTATCAAAGTTTGCAACATTTAAATGCTTGTAACTTTTTACCGGTGCGTAATAAAATCTTGAAATTTTGTGACAATAAAGAATTCGAGACTCTTGTCAATTTAAGCTATCGCTCATAGCTATGCTACTCTTGAGCCCCAAATTAAACACGGATAAAACTTCAAATGTCCCTAACTTCTATAGTGCGACCTATATCTATCAAAGTTTGCAACATTTAAATGCTTGTAATTTTTCACTCGAGCGTAATAAAATCTTGAAATTTTGTGACAATAAAATACTCGAGCCTCTTGTCAACTAAAATTATCGCTCTTAGCTATGCTACCCTTGAGTCCCAAATCAAACACTGATAAAACTTCAAATGGCCCCAAACTCTATACTGTGCGTCCTATACATATCAAAATTTGCAGCAATCATATGCTTGTAACTTTTTACTAGAGCGTCATAAAATCTTGCAATTTTGTGACAATAAAGTACTCGTGCCTCTTATCAATTTAAGCTATCGCTCATAGCTATGCTACCCTTGAGTCCCAAATCAAACACAGATAAAACTTCAAATGGCCCTAACTTCTATACGGTGCGTCCTACACCTATCAAAGTTTGCAACATTTAAATGCTTGTAACTTTGTACCGGAGCGTAATAAAATCTTCAAATTTTGTGGCAATAAAGTACTCGAGCCTCTTGTCAATTTACGCTATCGCTCATAGCTTTGCTACCCTTGACTCCAAAATAAAACACTGAAAAAACTTCAAATGGCACTAACTTCTATACGCTGCGTCCTAGCTTTATATACGGTGCGTCCTATACCTATCAAAGTTTGCATCAATCTAATGCTTGTAACTTTTTACTGGAGCGCCATAAAATCTTGAAATTTTCTGACAATATAGTACTCGTGCCTCTTGTCAGTTTAAGCTATCGCTCATAGCTATGCTACCCTTGACACCAATATAAAACACTTATAAAACTTCAAATTGTCCTAATCCCTATACTGTGCGTCCTATATCTATCAAAATTTGCAACAATCAAATGCTTGTAACTTTTTACTGGAGCGTCATAAAATCTTGAAATTTTGTGACAATAAAGTACTCGAGCCACTTGTCAATTTAAGCTATCGCTCATAGCTATGCTACTCTTGAGTCCCAATAAAACACTGATAACACTTCAAATGGCCCTAACTTCTATACGGTGCGTGTTATACCTATCAAAGTTGCAACATTCAAATGCTTTGAACTTTGTAGCGCCATAAAACCTTGAAATTTTGTGGCAGTATAGTACTCGTGTCTCTTATCAATTGAAACTATCGCTCATAGTTATGCTAGCCTTCACTCCAAAATAAAACACTGATAAAACTTCAAATGGTCCTAACTTCTATACGGTGTGTGCTATACCTATCAACGTTTGCAACATTCAAATGCTTGTAGCTTTTACTGGAGAGTAATAAAATCTTGAAATTTTGTGACAATAAAGTACTCGTGCCTCTTGACAATTTAAGCTATCGTTCATAGCTATGCTACCCTTGAGTCCCAAATCAAACACTTATAAAACTTCAAATGGCCCTAACTTCTATACTCTGCGTCCTACACCTTTCAAATTTGGCAACATTCAAATGCTTGCAACTTTTTACTGGAGCGTCTTAAAACCTTGAAATTTTGTGACAATATAGTACTCGTGCCTCTTGTCAGTTTAAGCTATCGCTCATAGCTATGCTACCCTTGACACCAATATAAAACACTTATAAAACTTCAAATGGCCCTAACATATATACGGTGCGTCCAATTCCTATCAAAGTTTGGAATATTCAAATGCGTGTAACTTTTTACTGGAGCTTAATAAAATCTTGAAATTTTTTGACAATTTAAGTACTCGTGCCTGTTATCAATTTTAGCTATCGCTCATAGCTATGCTACTCTTGAGTCCCAAATCAAACACTGATAAAACTTCAAATGGCCCTAACTTCTATTCGGTGCGTCCTACACCTATCAAAGTTTGCAACATTCAAATGCTTGTAAGTTTGTAGCGCCAGAAAACCTTGAAATTTTGTGACAATATAGTACCCGTGTCACTTATCAATTTAAATTATCGCTCATAGTTATGATACCCTTCACTCCAGAATAAAACACTGATAAAGCTTCAAATGGCCCTAATTTCTATACAGTGCGTGCTATACCTATCAAAATTTGCAACAATCAAATGCTTGTAACTTTTACTGGAGAGTAATAAAATCTTGAAATTTTGTGACAATAAAGTACTCTAGCCTCTTATCAATTTAAGCTATCGCTCATAGCTATGCTACACTTGAGTCCCAAATCAAACACTGATAAAACTTCAAATGGCCCTAAATTCTATACGGTGCGTCCTACATCTCTCAAAGTTTGTAACATTCAAATGCTTCTAACTTTTTACTAGAGCTTAAGACAATCTTGAAATTTTGTGACAATAAGGTACTCGGGCCTCTTATCAATTTAAGCTATCGCTCATAGCTATGCTACTCTTGAGTCCCGAATCAAACACTGATAAAACTTCAAATGGCCCTAATCTCTATACTGTGCATCCTATACTTATCAAAGTTTGCAACAATCAAATGCTTGTAACTTTTTACTGGAGCGTAATAAAATCTTGCAATTTTGGGACAATAAAGTTCTCGTGCCTCTTATCAATTTAAGCTATCGCTCATAGCTATGCTACCCTTGAGTCCCAAATCAAACACTGATAAAACTTCAAATGGCCCTAACTTCTAAACGGTGCGTCCTACACCTATCAAAGTTTGCAACATTCAAATGCTTGTAACTTTGTAGCGCCAGAAAACCTTGAAATTTTGTGACAATATAGTACCCGTGTCACTTATCAATTTAAATTATCGCTCATAGTTATGATACCCTTCACTCCAGAATAAAACACTGATAAAGCTTCAAATGGCCCTAATTTCTATACAGTGCGTGCTATACCTATCAAAGTTTGCAACAATCTAATGCTTGTAACTTTTTACTGGAGCGCCATAAAATCTTGACATTTTGAGACAATAAAGTACTCGAGCCTCTTGTCACTTAAAGTTATCGCTCATAGCTATGCTACCCTTGGGACCCAAATCAAACACTGATAAAACTTCAAATGGCCCTAACTATTATACGGTGCGTCCTACACTCTCAAAGTTTGCAACATTCAAATGCTTGTAACTTTTTACTGGAGCGTAATAAAATCTTGAAATTTTTTGAAAATGAAGTACTCGTAACTGTTATCAATTTCAGCTATCGCTCATAGCTATGCTAGTCTTGAGTCCCAAATAAAACACTGATAAATCTTCAAATGGCCCTAACTTCCATACGGTGCGTGTTATACCTATCAAAGTTTGCAACATTCAAATGCTTGTAACTTTGTAGCGCCATAAAACCTTGAAATTTTGTGGCAGTATAGTACTCGTGTCTCTTATCAATTGAAACTATCGCTCATAGTTATGCTAGCCTTGACTCCAAAATAAAACACTGATAAAACTTCAAATGGTCCTAACTTCTATACGGTGTGTGCTATACCTATCAACGTTTGCAACATTCAAATGCTTGTAGCTTTTACTGGAGAGTAATAACATCTTGAAATTTTGTGACAATAAAGTACTCGTGCCTCTTGTCAATTTAAGCTATCGTTCATAGCTATGCTACACTTGAGTCCCAAATCAAACACTGATAAAACTTCAAATGGCCCTAACTTCTATACGGTGCGTCCTAACTTTATATACGCTGCGTCCTATATCTATCAAAGTTTGCCACAATCTAATGCTTGTAACTTTTTACTGGAGCGTAATAAAATCTTGAAATTTTTTGACAATTTAAATACTCGTGCCTGTTATCAATTTTAGCTATCGCTCATAGCTATGCTACTCTTGAGTCCCAAATCAAACACTGATAAAACTTCAAATGGCCCTAACTTCTATTCGGTGCGTCCTACACATATTAAAGTTTGCAACATTCAAATGCTTGTAAGTTTGTAGCGCCAGAAAACCTTGAAATTTTGTGACAATATAGTACTCGTGTCACTTATCAATTTAAATTATCACTCATAGTTATGATACCCTTCACTCCAGAATAAAACACTGGAAAAGCTTCAATTGGCCCTAATTTCTATACAGTGCGTCCTATACCTATCAAAATTTGCAACAATCAAATGCTTGTAACTTTTACTGGAGAGTAATAAAATCTTGAAATTTTGTGACAATAAAGTACTCGTGCCTCTTATCAATTTAAGCTATCGCTCATAGCTATGCTATACTTGAGTCCCAAATCAAACACTGATAAAACTTCAAATGACCCTAACTTCTATACGGTGCGTCCTAACTTTATATACGGTGCGTCCTATATCTATCAAAGTTTGCAACAATCTAATGCTTGTAACTTTTTACTGGAGCGCCATAAAATCTTGATATTTTGAGACAATAAAGTACTCGAGCCTCTTGTCAATTAAAGTTATCGCTCTTAGCTATGCTACCCTTGAGTCCCAAATCAAACACTGATAAAACTTCAAATGGCCCTAACTATTATACGGTGCGTCCTACACTCTCAAAGTTTACAACATTAAAATGCTTGTAACTTTTTACTGGAGCGTAATAAAATCTTGAAATTTTTTGACAATAAAGTACTCGTGCCTGTTATCAATTTCAGCTATCGCTCATAGCTATGCTACTATTGAGTCCCAAATCAAACACTGATAAAACTTCAAAAGGCCCTAACTTCTATACGGTGCGTGCTTTACCTATCAAAGTTTGCAACATTCAAATGCTTGTAACTTTGTAGCGCCATAAAACCTTGAAATTTTGTGACAACAAAGTACTCGTGTTTCTTATCATTTTAAACTATCGCTCATAGTTATGCTACCCTTCACTCCAAAATAAAACACTAATAAAACTTCAAATGGCCCTAATCTCTATACTGTGCGTCCTATACCTATCAAAATTTTCAACAATCAAATGCTTGTATCTTTTTACTGGAGCGTCATAAAATCTTGCAATTTTGTGACAATAAAGTACTCGTGCCTCTTATCAATTTAAGCTATCGCTCATAGCTATGCTACCCTTGAGTCCCAAATCAAACACTGATAAAACTTCAAATGGCCCTAACTTCTGTACGGAGCGTCCTACAACTTTCAAAGTTAGCAACATTCAAATGCTTGTAACTTTTTACTGGAGCGTCTTAAAACCTTGAAATTTTGTGACAATATAGTACTCGTGCCTCTTGTCAATTAAGGCTATCGCTCATAGCTATGCTACCCTTGAGACCCAAATCAAACACTGATAAAACTTCAAATGGCCCTAACTTCTATACGGTGCGTCCTACAGCTCTCAAAGTTTGCAACATTCAAATGCTTCTAACTTTTTACTAGAGCGTAAGGCAATCTTGAAATTTTGTGACAATAAAGTACTTGTGTCTCTTATCAATTGAAACTATCGCTCATAGTTATGCTACCCTTGAGTCCCAAATCAAACACTGATAAAACATCAAATGGCCCTAATCTTTATACTGTGCGTCCTATACCTATCAAAATTTGCAACAATCAAATGCTTGTGACTTTTTACTGGAGCGTCATAAAATCTTGAAATTTTTTGACAATAAAGTACTCGTGCCTCTTATCAATTTAAGCTATCGCTCATAGTTATGCTACCCTTGACTCCAAAATAAAACCCTGATAAAACTTCAAATGGCCCTAACTAATATACGGTGCGTCCTACACTCTTAAAGTTTGCAAGATTCAAATGCTTGTAAATTTGTAGCGCCATAAAACCTTGAAATTTTGTGACAGTATAGTACTCGTGTCTTTTATCAATTTAAACTATCGCTCATAGTTATGCTACCCTTGACTCCAAAATAAAACACTGATAAAACTTCAAATGGCCCTAACTTCTATACGGTGCGTCCTAACTTTATATACGGTGCGTCCTATTCCTATCAAAGTTTGCAACAAACTAATGCTTGTAACTCTTTACTGGAGCGTCACAAAATCTTGATATTTTGAGACAATAAAGTACTCGAGCCTCTTGTCAATTAAAGTTAACGCTCATAGCTATGCTACCCTTGAGTCCCAAATCAAACACTGATGAAACTTCAAATGGCCCTAACTAATATACGGTGCGTTCTACACTCTTAAAGTTTGCAAGATTCAAATGCTTGTAACATTCTACTAGAGCGTAATAAAATCTTGAAATTTTTTGACAATAAAATACTCGTGCCTGTTATCAATTTAAGCTATCGCTCATAGCTTGTAACGACTCGTTTTCTCTGGGGTAAAAACTCAGCGGGTTCCAGGGTCGTTACAGTGGTGCCCGAGCAGGGACCTTGAAAAGAAATTCAACGCATAGAACTCCTAGGTAATAGATCCACAGAGCGATAAAGAACTGCGTCGATTTACGCAGTCACGCAGAAGAGTGCCGAATTAGCACCAGCTAAAACACGCACACACCCATTGTTTTCATCATCATCTAAGACGAACACAGGATGGTGAAAACAAGTTGGT
The DNA here is from genome assembly GCA_920105625.2 of Clusia tigrina. Taxonomy (NCBI): domain Eukaryota; kingdom Metazoa; phylum Arthropoda; class Insecta; order Diptera; family Clusiidae; genus Clusia; species Clusia tigrina. Next base: position 103,971,832 of record OV050030.1, on the reverse strand, counting down.
TGTACACGCTGCGCAAGGAGGAGCTGGTGATTTTCTCTGTGGAATTCGGCGTAGAAGCTACAGGAACCGTGGAAGATCTCCGTAAGCAACTATCAGAGTTCCTCACGGAGACAGAATTGACTGAAGAACAACAAAAGCGCTTAGAAAATCTAAAATCCAGGTACGTCAGGAGTACGTCACCCAAGCTGGCTACGCCCATAGGTACCCGCGATACGCTGGGTGTGGACAGGCCAGGGATATTCATAGGCGAAATATTAGCGACATGGGAGACAGGGTTTCGGAGGATATCACTGCATCGCGCTGTGTCACCAACGGCCATTGGCCAGCCACACCAGGCACAGTATGCCGGAGTCATCGATCATGTGAGGAAATGGTCCATTAAATACGACGGTGGCAGCGACCCGCTGGCATTCCTTGAACGAGTGGAGGAGCTCTCGGAAGTATATGGGCTCAACAAGCATATGCTCCCACGTACCATGCCGGAACTGTTAAAGGAACGTGCGCTTCTATGGTATCGCAATAACAATCGTTCCTGGACAGCATAGAATTTATTCCGGAAGGATTTTCTTAAATTCTTCTTGCCTGCCAGGATACCTGGAAAAGTTGGAGGATGAGATCCGACAGAGGCGGCAAAAACCACGGGAGAAATTCAAAGAGTATGTGCTGGAGATGCAAAATCTGATGCGGCAAACGGGGTACACGGAATCACAGAAGCTAGAGCGCATTTTTCGGAATAGGTTCGAAGAGTACCAATGGTACGTGCGCCGGAAGGATTTTGGAACGCTGGAAGAACTAGTGGAGATGGCCGAAGACTTGGAAGGCTTCCGTGGCGACCGGGATTCACACCGAATACCCCCTGTACAATTACGAGTCGAGCGTATGCCACCACGAGAGGTACGGAACCATCAGGTGACGCTAGAGAGCAGAGCGGCACCCACAGATCGCAGAACAGTCTGCAGGCGTTGTGGCCAAAATGGTCATATATCTCGCAAATGTCGCAACGCGCAGATATTGTTTTGTTGGGAGTGCGGTCGTAGGGAAGTAAGGATGATCGAGTGCTGCAAGCAGAGAGCACCACCCAACCGAAGACTACAGTCAGAAGCACAGCACAGATCAGAACAGCGGCAACAAACCTCACAATTGGAAAAAGCATTGCACTGTGTCGGGCAACGAATCTGCGCCACCGTTTCCATTGGCACAAAAACCATCACCGCGACACTGGACACAGGTGCAACTAACAGTTTTGTGAGCAGAGCACTGGTACGAAAGCTACGCGCTTCCACCAGCAAATTGGGAAAATCCCATACTAGAGTGCGCATGGCAGACGGCACTAGTAGGACAGTCAGAGAGACGTGTGTGACGAATGTAAGGCTTGGAGAGAAGGCATGCAATCTAGAGCTACTGGTCATGCCGGACTCCAGTGATGATCTGCTCCTGGGAATAGACTTCATGACAAGCCTGGGAACAACATTGAAATGCGGTGATCAGGAGATCACATTGGGACCTCATAACAGTTGCGTGCAGCCCCGAGAAATTTCAACGTGCACGACAATTCGTGTTGAGAATCTCCCACATTTCAATGCATTGCAGTCCAAGAAGCACACCAACGTCAGAAATTCTAAGCAACAGACGCACAGCAAAGAATGCACAGAAAAGCAACGCATTCGAAAACACACACCACCAGGAACAAATATGACTCATTCAAACAAATTCACCTGCCACGGAATATGCCGAGCGAAAGCGGACAACGTATCCTACAAAAGCATAGAGAGAAGGACTTCCCAGGAATCAACACATGGACCTCGGAAAAAGGACGCGAGCGCACCCCAGAGCAAGAAGGTCGCACACCGAAAGCGACCCACCATCAGAGCAATCAGCGTACCTACTAGGTCAACACCAGTGAGAATCAGCCGAGACATACCACGTAGACGCAACGACAGATCAAGGGACAACCAGGGTGCAATCCAGTGCACCAACAACAGCAGAAGCGATGACAAGAGAGACAAACGTAACTCCAAAAGCCACCACAGCAAACGAATTAAACAATGGAACGGGGCTACATGGACAACGCCAACAGAGAAACGGATGCCAATCACAGGCGACTCAGTGATACGATTGAAGTCATACACATCCGACAGTGAAAAACCAGAGAAGACTCAACGTAAACACACGGGGACACCGCCAACACTGAATGCCACACCCGGGGAAGACCTCCACTTCCACAACGTAGCCGAACTCAGGGGACCCAAGGCAGATGGCTTACCAGCGACACTAGTGGCAGATACGATAGCCACTCTGAAGGAAAGCCAAGCCAAAAGGAAACGCCTGCGCTTTCAACGACCACCGTACCGGGTCATAGTGGACCACGGGGAAGCAACGTTTCTTCTTCGTCCATAAAGTCGGGAGGACGTGTAAAGACGGAAGGTACCAGAAGTATTTTCCGCATACACCTCCTACAAAGAATACAACAAAAACTATACGCTACCACCAGAGACCGTGTTAACTCCAAAAACAAATAACGATGTCCACCATATTTTATTTAGGAATAACCACCAACAATATTCAAGCATGCAACCATCCCCGATATCATGCAGCTTAAAAAGGTAACCACCTCCCACGCTAAATGCAACAACAAAAACAGCTGATAAGTATAACAAAACATTTACGCACAGACGATCGGACCAATAAACGTACAGGTTGTGAGGAGCTCAGAAACCGAAAGGGTTAGACTGACGACGACGACGGCCTAATACTACAAAGAACATCAAGAGGGACTAGTACGGCTATAAAGGAAAAAAAGAAACAGCAAGCAAACATTTCTACTGAACAGTGCAGCGACCAAAGGCGGAGAGAGAAACACACACAAAGCATTCAGCAGGCGGAATACAAATAAATATGTATAACAACAACAACACTACAGCGTCCGATGGCGGAACACGGAGAAACAGAAACACGCCAACCGATCGCAAGCGCAAAGCTGTAAACAGGCAGAGTAAGAAGAAATATTTATAACAACAACAACAACAGCACAGCGACCGAAGGCGGAGCACGGATGACAACGAGAGCGCACCACACATACGCGAGCCGATCGTAAACACAAAGCAGTAAGCAGGCAGAGTGCAGACCAATCTCTGCAACAACAACAACACTACAGCGACCGAAGGCGGAGCACGGATGACAACGAGAGCGCACCACACATACGCGAGCCGATCGTAAACACAAAGAAGTAGAAACCAATATTTTAACAACAACAACAGTACAGCGACCGAAGGTGGAACACGGATGACAACGAGAGCGCACCGATCGTAAACACAGAGCCGTAAGCAAGCGGAGTGTGAACCAACATGTTAACTACAACAACAGTAAAGCGACAACTAACAGCAGCGATCAGGCCACACTACTGCAAGCAACAACTATGATGGACAACTAGGGGAATTACAACAAGGTGGTCAACCAGCAGAAGTTGAAGGTGGCCTAAGGACAACTGGACCACAACAACAACGAGCACTGATCCTATGGCAAGCTTTCGCTATATAACCGGAGTGAACCAAACAATGAGCCTCTTTGATCCAGCATCGCTCCGTAAGTATACAACGTACCAAGCTCCTAGAGACGCACCAAGCTTCGAAATTAGTTACTTTGACTATTGACATTAAATCAACGCAGACAGAGCCAGGAGTTTATGGTTTTGACCGACTCTCCTTGGAACACATACGCAACGCAGACAGAGCCAGGAGTTTATGGTTTTGACCGACTCTCCCTGGGACACATACGCAAAACAGACAGAGCTAGGAGTTTATGGTTTTGACCGACTCTCCCTGGGACACATACGCAAACCAGACAGAGCCAGGAGTTTATGGTTTTGACCGACTCTCCCTGGGACACATACGCAACGCAGACAGAGCCAGGAGTTCATGGTTTTGACCGACTCTCCCTGGGACACATACGCAACGCAGACAGAGCCAGGAGTTTATGGTTTTGACCGACTCTCCCTGGGACACATACGCAACGCAGACAGAGCTAGGAGTTTATGGTTTTGACCGACTCTCCCTGGGACACATACGCAACGCAGACAGAGCCAGGAGTTTATGGTTTTGACCGACTCTCCCTGGGACACTAGTACAAACCACGGACACTACCACGAGCACACAGAGTAGGGTAATAATTAAAAATAATTGTATAGGAAATAAGTATAATATTTTATAAATAAATAAAACACTTATTAAAACTAACACTACTGCAATAAATTTCTGTAAGCGACCCTGGAACCCGCTGAGTTTTTACCCCAGCGAAAACGAGTCGTTACAAGCTATGCTACTCTTGAGCCACAAATCAGACACTGATACGGTGCGTCCTATATCTATCAAAGATTGCAACATTTAAATGCTTGTAACTTTTTACTCGAGTGTAATAGAATCTTAATTTTGTGACAATAAAGTACTCGAGCCTCTTGTCAATTTAAGATATCGCTCATAGCTATGGTACCCTTGACACCAATATAAAACGCTTATAAAACTTCAAATGGCCCCAACTTCTATACGGTGCGTCCAATTCCTATCAAAGTTTAAAACATTCAAATGCTTGTATCTTTTTACTGGAGCACCATAAAATCTTGAAATTTTGAGACATTAAAGTACTCGAGCCTCTTGTCAACTATAGTTATCGCTCATAGCTATGCTACCCTTGAGTCCCAAACCAAACACTAATAAAACTTCAAATGGCCCTAACTATTATACGGTGCTTCCTACACCTGTCAAAGTTTGCAACATTCAAATGCTTGTAATTTTTTTCTAGAGCGTAAGACAATCTTGAAATTTTGTGCCAATAAAGTACTCGTGGCTCTTATCAATTTAAGCTATCGCTCATAGCTATGCTACTCTTGAGTCCCAAATCAAACACTGATAAAACTTCAAATGGCACTAACTTCTATACGGTGCATCCTACACATATCAAAGTTTGCAACATTCAAATGCTTGTAACTTTGTAGCGCCATAAAACCTTGAAATTTTGTGACAATTAAGTACCCGTGTCTCTTATCAATTTAAACTATCGCTCATACTTATGCTAACCTTCACTCCAAAATAAAACACTGATAAAACTTCAAATGGCCCTAATCTCTATAGTGTGCGTCCGATACCTATCAAAATTTGCAACAATCAAATGCTTGTAACTTTTTACTGGAGCGTCATAACATCTTGAAATTTTGTGACAATAAAGTACTCGTGCCTCTTATCAATTTAAGCTATCGCTCATAGCTATGCTACCCTTGAGTTCCAAATCAAACACTGATAAAACTTCAAATGACCCTAACTTCTATACGGTGCGTGCTATACCTATCAAAGTTTGCAACATTCAAATGGTTGTACCTTTTACTGGAGAGTAATAAAATCTTGAAATTTTGTGACAATAAAGTACTCGTGCCACTTGTCAATTTAAGCTAATGTTCATAGCTAGTCCCCCCCTTGAGTCCCAAATCAAGCACTGATAAAACTTCAAATGGCCCTAACTTCTTTACGGTGTGTCCTACACCTATCCAAGTTTGCAACATTCAAATGCTTGTAACTTTGTAGCGCCATAAAACCTTGGAATTTTCTGACAATATGGTACTCGTGTCTCTTATCAATTTAAACTATCGCTCATAGCTATGCTACCATTGACTCCAAAATAAAACACTGATAAAACTACAAATGGCCTTAATTTCTATACGGTGCGTCCTAACTTTATATACGGTGCGTCCTATACCTATCAAAGTTTGCAACAATCTAATGCTTGTAATTTTTTGGAGCGCCATAAAATCTTGATATTTTGAGACAATAAAGTACTCGAGCCTCATGTCAATTAAGGTTATCGCTCATAGCTATGCTACCCTTGAGTCCCAAATCAAACACTGATTAAACTTCAAATGGCCCTAACTATTATACGGTGCGTGCTACACTCTCAAAGTTTGCAACATTCAAATGCTTGCAACTTTTTACTAGAGCGTAAGACAATCTTGAAATTGTGACAATAAAGTTCTCGTGCCTCTTATCAATTTAAGCTATCGCTGATAGCTATGCTACTCTTGAGTCCCAAATCAAACACTGGTAAAACTTCAAATGGCCCCCACTATTATACGGTGCGTGCTGCACTCTCAAAGTTTGCAACATTCAAATGCTTGTAACTTTTTACTAGAGCGTAAGACAATCTTGAAATTGTGACAATAAAGTTCTCGTGCCTCTTATCAATTTAAGCTATCGCTGATAGCTATGCTACCCTTGAGTCCCAAATCAAACACTGATAAAACTTCAAATGACCCTAACTATTATACGGTGCGTGCTACACTCTCAAAGTTTCCAACATTCAAATGCTTGTAACTTTGTAGCGCCATAAAACCTTGAAATTTTGTGACAGTATAGTACTCGTGTCTCTTATCAATTTAAACTATCGCTCATAGTTATGCTACCCTTGACTCCAAAATAAAACACTGATGAAACTTCAAATGGCCCTAACTTCTCTACGGTGCGTGCTATACCTATCAAAATTTGCAACAATCAAATGCTTGTACCTTTCACTGGAGAGTAATAAAATATTGAAATTTTGTGACAATAAAGTACTCGTGCCTCTTGTCAATTTAAGCTATCGTGCTTAGCTATGCTACCCTTGAGTCCCAAATCAAACACTGATAAAACTTCAAATGGCCCTAACCTCTATACGGTGCGTCCTACACCTTTCAAAGTTTGCAACATTCAAATGCTTGTTACTCTTTACTGGAGCGTCTTAAAACCTTGAAATTTTGTGACAATGTAGTACTCGTGCCTCTTGTCAATTTAAGCTATCGCTTATAGCTATGCTACCCTTGAGTCCCAAATCAAACACTGATAAAACTTCAAATGGCCCTAACTTCCATACGGAGCGTCCTACACCTATCAAAGTTTGCAACATTTAAATGCTTGCAACTTTTTACCGGAGCGTAATAAAATCTTGAAATTTTGTGACAATAAACTACTCGAGCCTCTTATCAATTTAAGTTATCACTGATAGCTATGCTACCCTTGACTCCAAAATAAAACACTGATAAAACTTCAAATGGCCCTAACTTCTATACGGTGCGTCCTAACTTTATATACGGTGCGTCCTATTCCTATCAAAGTTTGCAACAATCTAATGCTTGTAACTTTTTACTGGAGCGCCATAAAATCCTGATATTTTGAGACAATAAAGTACTCGAGCCTTTTGTCAATTAAAGTTATCGCTCATAGCTATGCTACCCTTGAGTCTAAAATCAAACACTGATAAAACTTCAAATGGCCCTAACTATTATACGGTCCTACATTCTCAAAGTTTGCAACATTCAAATGCTTGTAACTTTTTACTAGAGCGTAATAAAATCTTGAAATTTTGTGACAATAAAGTACTCGTGCCTCTTATCAATTTAAGCTATCGCTCATAGCAATGCTACTCTTGCGCCCCAAATCAAACACTGATACGGTGCGTCCTATACCTATCAAAGTTTGCAACATTCAAGTGCTTGTAACTTTTTACTGGAGCGCCATAAAATCTTGAAATTTTGTGACAATAAAGTACTCGAGCCTCTTATCAATTTAAACTATCGCTCATAGTTATGCTACCCTTCACTCCAAAATAAAACACTGATAAAACTTCAAATGGCCCTAATCTCTATACTGTGCATCCTATACCTATCAAAATTTGCTACAATCAAATGCTTGTAACTTTTTACTGGAGCGTCATAAAATCTTGAAATTTTGTGACAATAAAATACTCGAGCCTCTTGTCAATGAAAACTATCGCTCATAGGTATGCTACCCTTGAGTCCCAAATCAAACACAGATAAAACTTCAAATGGCCCTAATCTCTATACTGTGCGTCCTATACCTATGAAAATTTGCAACAATCAAATGCTTGTAACTTTTTACTGGAGCGTCATAAAATCTTGAAATTTTGTGACAAATACTCGTGCCTCTTATCAGTTTAAGCTATCGTTTATAGCTATGCTACCCTTGAGTCCCAAATCAAACACTGATAAAACTTCAAATGGCCCTAACTTCTTTACGGTGTATCCTACACCTATCAAAGTTTGCAACATTCAAATGCTTGTAACTTTGTAGCGCCATAAAACCTTGAAATTTTGTAACAATATAGTACTCGTGTCTCTTATCAATTTAATCGTGTCTCATAGTTATGCTAACATTGACTCCAAAATAAAACACTGATAAAACTTCAAATGGACTTAACTTCTATACGGTGCGTCCTAACTTTATATACGGTGTATACCTATACCTATCAAATTTGGCAACAATCTAATGCTTGTAATTTTTTACTGGTGCGCCAAAAAATCTTGATATTTTGAGACAATAAAGTACTCGAGCCTCACGTTATTTAAGGTTATCGCTCATAGCTATGCTACCCTTGAGTCCCAAATCAACCACTGATAAAACTTCAAACGGCCCTAACTATTATACGGTGCGTGCTACACTCTCAAAATTTGCAACATTCAAATGCTTGTAACTTTTTACTAGAGCGTAAGACAATCTTGAAATTGTGACAATAAAGTGCTCGTGCCTCTTATCAATTTAAGCTATCGCTGATAGCTATGCTACTCTTGAGTCCCAAATCAAACACTGATAAAACTTCAAATAGCCCTAACTTTTATACGGTATGTCCTACACTCTCAAAGTTTGCAACATTCAAATGCTTGTAACTTTTTACTAGAGCGTAATAAAATCTTGAAATTTTGTGACAATAAAGTACTCGTGCCTCTTATCATTTTAAGCTATCGCTCATAGCAATGCTACTCTTGAGCCCCAAATCAAACACTGATACGGTGCGTTCTATACCTATCAAAGTTTGCAACATTTAAATGCTTGTAACTTTTTACTCGAGCATAATAAAATCTTGAAATTTTGTGACAATAAAGTAATCGAGCCTCTTGTCAATTTAAGCTATCGCTCATAGCTATGCTACCCTTGACACCAATATAACACACTTATAAAACTTTAAATAGCTCTAACTTCTATACGGTGCGTCCAATTCCTATCAAAGATTGGAACATTCAAATGCTTGTAACTTTTTACTGGAGCGCCATAAAATCTTTAAATTTTGTGACAATAAAGTACTCGAGCCTCTTATCAATTTAAACTATCGCTCATAGTTATGCTACCCTTCACTCCAAAATAAAACACTGATAAAACTTCAAATGGCCCAAATCTCTATACTGTGCATCCTATACCTATCAAAATTTCCCACAATCAAATGCTTGTAACTTTTTACTGGAGCGTCATAAAATCTTGAAATTTTGTGACAATAAAATACTCGAGCCTCTTGTCAATGAAAATTATCGCTCATAGGTATGCTACCCTTGAGTCCCAAATCAAACACTGATAAAACTTCAAATGGCCCTAATCTCTATACTGTGCGAGCTATACCTATCCAAATTTGCAACAATTAAATGCTTGTAACTTTTACTGGAGAAAATAAAATCTTGAAATTTTGTGACAATAAAGCACTCGTGCCTCTTGTCAATTTAAGCTATCGTTCATAGCTATGCTATCCTTGAGTCCCAAATCAAACACTGATAAAACTTCAAATGGCCCTAACTATTATTCGGTGCGTGCTACACTCTCAAAGTTTATAACATTCAAATGCTTGTAACTTTGTAGTGCCATAAAACCTTGAAATTTTGTGACAGTATAGTACTCGTGTCTCTTATCAATTTAAACTATCGCTCGTAGTTATGCTACCCTTGACTCCAAAATAAAACACTGATAAAACTTCAAAGGGCCCTAACTTCTATACGGTGCGTGCTATACCTATCAAAATTTGCAACAATCAAAAGTGTTAAACTAAATTAACAGCTGAATTTCAACAACGGTTCTTGTACCGAGTTGATTATAAAGTTGATACCAGGCACGTAAACCTTGGTATCGTTGAAAAAGGACGTAATGTCAACAGCGGTGCTTGTACCGAGTTGATGGTGGGTTTGACAACAGGCACATAAACCTTGGTGTCGGAGAAGGAGAATCAATCAATGTTAAGTTAAAATGAAAAGACTCACAGTTAACTCTTACTGATTGACTGACTTTTGGATGTGCCAATCGTGGGTATTTATTCATTTTATTTATACATATATTACATATAATTTGGCTATACATATTAGGTATTATTGAATTGACAGCATAACCATGAAATGTGCATTATTGACAAATTTGCAAGCTGGCCTTGAATTGAGTTTCTCAGCGTATTGCACTTGATATCATGTTTCATCCAGTGCAATGCCTTCGCTGATGTAGTATATATTGGAGTTTTTGTCAACAATGCAAATTCCATCGTTAAGCTGGCAAGGTTTGCTTAACACAAGCCTAATTGTATGCAAAAGAAGATGTTATGCATTAAAAGTTTTAATGTTACATACCTCCCAATGAGGTTTGCACATCAACTGTTAATGCAATTAACATTTCTCCCGCGCGTTGAACACAGCTCAACCTATATAAGATTCTCTATTGGTTGGTGGCGAGGGCGAGGCTGAGGCACCGTATCTATTGACGTGATGATTTCTGGTACATTGACGCCACGTTGACTTCGTATTTTCCATATGAGCCCAGTAATTAAAAGTATCACGGACAGGAACAGTGCGGTATAACTGACCGCATGGTGGTAATAGTCTGGTGGTTGAATTTTGTGCAGTGTCATCAGTTTTTCCTTGGCCAGAGCATTGTGTAATTCTGTGAGATTCTTCAGTTGTGTTGTGTAAGTGATCGCGTTGATTTTTTGCAATAGTGGGGTTATTTGTTCACTATTAGATAATTCTGTAATTTTTCCTAGGCTTGTGCGTGATGCTGTTAACGCACTGGACACGGATTCTTGCCCTTGTATTGAGATTGCATTGTGTTTCAGCACACATTCTGGCTGAAGTGTCAGTAGTCCTGAGCCTTTCAGTGTCAACGGGGTGATTTCCTTGCCGCAGACTGCAGTGGCTCGTGAAGTTGACGGAATTGCATAAATCCATTGATTTTTTTTCTTCAATGGTAGCCACGTAATGTTATTGGCCGCAGGTTTTAGTTTACAATTTGGTTGAGTGTTGTTGTTAAACAAATTGATTTCGCAGGAACACATCTCAGCCTCATAGCTGTACCGGATTGGAACATTTGAACATACGTATTCAATTTGATTGATTCGCTCATATGATGCAAAGTCGTCGGAGCTAATTCGGAGGTATTGATCGCGAGCAGCATTTGTGGCTAGAAAGGTGGTGCATGTATCAATTGCCACCATAGTGTTGTTGATCCAATTTGGTACCGAAATGAGCAGAAAGAGTTCAAATCGGTCATGTTCCACCAACGGTAATGTAATCTTAAACACAACATGGTCCTGAGTGAGTCCTCCCTTGACCTTCATTATCCTATACAGTTGTATTAAGTCCTCCTGATTTGCAGGTAGTTCTAATGATGATGGCAGGTGGAGTTTAATTTTGTCAACTTCGGTGTGCAACTGCTCGGGAGTTAAAAGTAGCGGATTGAATTTACCATGGTGAGTGTCTGTGAGAACATCCAGTATAGCTGACTGTGTACGTTGTAAATCGGTTGCGATTAGAGTTAGTTGAATTGCCAGAGCGTTGAATAGTTCCAACAATTTCGATTGTTGTAGCTCTTCGTCTTCTTTCTGCAATTGATTCCACATTTGATTCACTTGTTGGTCAAAGTCATAAAATTTTGTCTTAACCGCTATCTGATCCTGCTTTATGATGTTGACGGTGGAATCAATGATGGATGTTTGATTCTTCAGCAGATGTAGCAGATTGGACTCGTTTTCTTTGACGTTTAATATTGTCCTTGACATCTTTTTGGAATACTCTGAATCTAACACGCCAAATAGTGTATGTGCAAGGTTTCCAACGAGATTTACTGCCCCTCTCCTGTTGCGACTGCTTCTTATCAGATTATTATCTACACGCAATTCTCCTTCAAGTCGATCGAAGCTGTCAGTTAGATGACTACAAGTGTAGTTTTGTTTAATCTTTCGGCAAAGTTGACGTAGGGTGCTGGTACCGTTGAACAGCGTTGATGCTTCTGTCCAATATGGTTTCAGATCGTAGTATACGAGCAAGTTCCATTCGGTAGATGAAATAGCAACTGATCCTATATTTTCGAAGTGGATGCCAAATTTTGAACCAAAACGATTAACTTGCACTGGAGATCCCAATATTATTGGTAACATCATTATTGTGACTAGCAATGCCAAACCATTAGTGATTGCTGGTATTATTCTTCTCCTTTTTGGCACTGGTTGCTCTTCTGGATCTACTTCGATGTCGTCATGATCTGCCGAGAATAATGGTGCCAGTCTTTGAATTGCTCTTTTAAATATGCCCCTTTGTGTTTTTACGTCGCACACTCTTACAAAGCCATCGTCACCCTTGTATACCTTAACAATTCGCCCTAGAGGCAATTGGAGCACTGGTAAGTTATCTTCTTTGACGATTACCATAGTATTTGGCTCTATGGTGCTGGTTGGACCCTTCCATTTGTGTCGTTGCTGAAGTTGGTGAAGGTACTCGTGTGACCAACGTTTCCAGAACTCGTATTTAAGGTGTGTCACCAATTTCCATCTAGTTTGTAGGGATACCTTGGATTCTGACATGTTCCTATCTATCTGTGAAGTTAACGGTTCGCCTATCAAGAAGTGTCCCGGAGTTAGCGCTGTTAGGTCATCTGGATCTGTTGACATTGGGGTAAGCGGTCGAGAATTCAAAATTCCCTCGATCTCCACGACGATGGTTTCGAGTTCTTCGTAGGTCAGTGATGCCGTCGATACACTTCGTAGTAGCAAATGCTTGTCGGATTTAACAGCTGCTTCCCATAAGCTTCCAAAATGTGGAGCTCTAGGAGGAATAAATTTGAAGTTTATTCCACGGTCGCTGCATGATCTCGTGATATTTTCTCGTGAGGTGTTTGAGAAGATGACATCATTTAGCTCCTTCAGATTGTTACTTGCGCCGACGAAATTGGTTGCGTTGTCACAATAGATAGTGTCACACCGTCCGCGGCGAGACGTGAAGCGTTTCAGCGCTCCGATAAATGCTTCGGTCGTCAATTCGGTTACAACCTCTAGGTGAACTACCTTTGTTGCGAAACATGAAAATACTGCGATGTAAGCCTTGTGTGGCTTCTTTCCACGAATTTTATAGTGCACCCAAAATGTTCCGCAATAATCCACTCCACTATGGACAAACGGGCGAGCTGGAGTGACTCTGGTTGCTGGCAAATTTCCCATCACTTGAGTGAATAATTTAGGCTTGGATCTGGTGCAGCGCACGCAATTTTGCACAACGTTTCGGGCCATTATTTTTCCTTTTATTATCCAAAATCGTTGCCTTGACGCTGATAGCAAACCTTGTGCATTGTATGGCAGCAACATGGGATGTTTTGCGTCATAGCTCAAGTTAGATGCTTCTAGCCGTCCTCCAACTCGTAGGATACCTTGGTCATCAATAAACGGTGACAAATTACTGATATCGCTAGTGTTATTGACAGTTGAGTGACGCTCTAAGTTTTTAATGTCATCGTAAAAAGCTCTTCCTTGGGTACCCTTGACAATCAATGTCAATGATGCCTCCATTTCTTCAGCTGTTGGTGCTATTGTAGGGTGGGACACCTTGTTTCTTAATGCTTTCACATACCGAATGACATATGCTACAATTCTTTGCAGGCGTCGAAATGAGTTCCTGTGATTGATTTCTTCCCAGAAAGTTGTTGTCTCTTTCGAATTGAGTGTTAGAGCTGCACTCGTCTGCCGCCTGAGTTCCAAGGCACATTGTTCTCGCGGAGGTTAAAGTGGCCAAATTGTCATAGATCCGTGCAGGAACTTAGGTCCATATAGCCAAAACAGGTTGTCTACCAATTTAGCTGCTGTCACGCCTCTTGATACCAGATCTGCGGGATTGTCTTGGGACGGCACGTGACGCCATTGTTGTGGATTAGTTGCTTGCTGAATAGCCGAAATTCGGTTTGCCACGAATGTGTGGTAGTGTGCTGATTCTGCATTTATCCATCCCAGCACCGCTGTGGAATCAGACCAAAAATGCGTTGTAACGCTTTTGAAGAATGGGCTTTCATGGAGCTTCTGCATCAATTCCACGGCGACCTTAGCAGCGCACAATTCCAGTCTTGGTAATGTTACTTGCTTTGTTGGAGCTACTCGTGATTTCGCGCATAGGAAGCGAACGATTATCTGGTTTTGGGAATCTTCTGTTCGCATGTATGCTACCGCTCCATAGGCACGTTCTGATGCGTCAGCGAAAATGTGTACTTGGGGGTCCTTGGGTACTGTGCGACCGAAGACGTGGCGTGGCACGCTGATGGTTTCTAACTTCTGCAAGTCCTTTTTGAAGGTTAGCCATGTTTTGTGAAGTGGTGCTGGAAGTTCTGTGTCCCAGTCTATTTTAAGTTTCCATAGTTGTTGAAGGAACACTTTTGCTGTGGTCGTAACTGGCGCGATGAAGCCAAGGGGATCGAAAATACGTGAAATATCTGCTAAGGCTGAACGCTTTGTTATCCTACCGGATTCTACTACACCAACCTTGACCTTAAAGTCATCATTAGAAGGGCTCCAAATCAATCCCATTGTTTTGATGTTGTCGTCCAGTGTGTCACCGAATTCCATATTTACTTCACGGTCCGTGACTGGAATTTCTTCTAGTAACCTTGGATGATTCGCGCACCATTTCCGTAAATTGAAACCCGCGGAACTAAGCATGAGTCGAAGTTGCCGCTGTATTTCACATGCAGTGGAGAGATGATCAGATCCACTCAACACGTCATCGACATAAAAATTGGATTTTACGACTTCTGCTCCTAGTTGATATTTGTTGGCTTGATCGTCAGCCAGAGCCTGAAGTGTGCGGATAGCCAAATACGGTGCAGATGTTGTACCGTAGGTGACTGTCGTGAGCTGATAACACTTCATGGGATGTGAGGGATCCTCTCTCCATCAGATAAGTTGGAACTTTTGATCGTCTTTATCTATTCGCACTTGTTGATACATCTTTTCAATGTCGGCTGTAAAGACAAATCGAGGGAGCCGGAAACGCAAAAGAATAGTGAACACATCTTCCTGGATAGTTGGTCCTGTTGCCAGAAGATTGTTTAAAGAGACATTTGTTGATCTTTTGGCTGAACCATCGAATACGACTCTTAGCTTTGTCGTTGAGCTGTCTGGCTTCAAAACGGCATGATGAGGAAGAATGTAGTGGGAACTCTTGATGCTAGTTATATCAATATCTTCCATATGACCAAGCTTCTCGTATTCTCGCATGAAGGCTACATATTGGGCCTTGAATTCAGGAATCTTTATCATTTTTCGTTCAATTGTCATGAACCGTTGCAGAGCTAACTTCTGCGATTCTCCCAGTTGGTTTGGAGTGGTTTGGAACGGCAATTTCACTATGAAGTGCCCATTGATATCACGTTGATAATTTTGCAGAAAATGTTCTTCACAACGACGCTCGGCGGTTGTAAACTTACAGCTCGGTGAATCACATCCTTCAAGTTGCCAGAATTTTTCAAGAGTGTCGTTGAGGGAACCATTCTCCTGACCAGTGTAGACTGCACATGTTGCTGTTTTTGTTGAGCTTTGGCCAATTTTTCCACTTATCACCCAACCAAGCGTTGTGTTTTGCATGACTGGGAGCTCAGAGGAAAGTTTGATTTGGCCCATTTCTATGAGGTCGTAATACAGCTCTGCGCCCAAGAGAACATCGATTTTTCCTGGTTGATGAAAGTCCGGATCAGCCAGTTGGAGACACTTAGGAATCGGCCATTTTGTAACGTTTAGCTGCTGAGCTGGTTGAGTTGGAACAATGCTTGGCAGCACAAATGCCTCGAAGTCGGCTGCAAAGTTGCTTGTTCGAGATTCCAGTTTCATGTTAGCGCGGTGCGTAGCTCTTCTTTGGGCATTCCCAATACCTTCAATGCACAACGAAGCCTCGATTGGATATATGCCTAGTCTTTTAATGACACGCTCGGAGACGATGTTGATTTGTGATCCTGAGTCGAGAATGGCTCTGAATTCACCCGATCGTCCATTCGCAGCTGTTATTCTGATTTTAGGTGTTCCCAACAAGACATAACAGCTTCGATGTGTAGGCATGATGTCGGTGGCTGCTGATGCCACTGCGGTATTGGACAGAGTTGTAGTTGATTTTAAATTGATTGCTGTTGATCGGCTTCCTCTTGTGGTCTGCTCCGGTGCTTCTAGATGCAACAACGTGTTGTGTTTTCTATTGCATTTGGTGCAGTTGCCTGACAAGCAAGATTTGGCATTGTGCCCACCATTCAGACAGTTTACACAGTAGTTTGCTTTTTGGACTGTGTTTAACCGCTGACTTGGTGTCATTTTGAGAAAATCTTGACATTGAAATAGCGCATGATGTTGGTTGCATGTGATGCATGCTGGACCTGTTGGCACTGAAACACTTAACGCCTGGTAGGCCCTTGGTCGCCCTTGTTCTGCCGCATCCTTATTGAGTCTTCCTCCTAAAGCTTCCAATGACTGGAATCTAAGTTCAAGGAATTTCAGGAATTCGTTTACAGATGGTATCTCCTTCGGCTGTTTTAAGGATTGCTCCCATAATGCGTGAGTGGTTTTGTGCAGGTTTTGGGTTATTATGTACAGCAGAATGGAGTCCCAGCTGTCGGTGCTCACTCCTAGACCTTGTAGAGTCATGATGCACTCCTTGGTAGTGTCGTGGAGGAACTTAATCGCTGATGTCTGATCGTTGTTGATTGTCGGTTGGGAGAGCAGTCTGCTTAACGTTGCGTTTATCAGCAGCCGAGGGTTTTCATATCGATCCTTCACCACCGCCCATGCAGCCTCGTAATCATTTGCCGATGCTGTGAAGTGCCGAATTAGTCCTTCCGCCTGACCGGATAAGCTGGACTTCAAGAACCACATCTTTTGGCAAGCTAGAATTGGTTGTTTGTCGACCAACTCCATAAATAGATCGTGGAACTGCCTCCACTTGTGGTAGCTGCCATCGAATTTTGGTAGTTCAACCTTGGGAAGTTTTAGACCTGATGTCGTCATATTGGCTGTTTGCCTGTTGACTGCTGTTGGAGAGGCTTGCATAATTGATGCCGCTGATTCTCGAGCCATATCTTGAAGCTGCACAATCTGTGCAGTGATTGCTTGCTCAATCTGGGCAAAACCCTCGTAGTCGTATGAGCTGGGCTCATCAGATAACCAGATCCTTTGGTGCAGGTCCTGGGCAGAATTCCAATGCGTTTCTACTGTCTTCGCCTGCATTGCATAATAGTGCGACGTTTGTTGTGTCACACTATTAAGCACTTGGCTAAGTAGTTTGCTAGCTGTGTCTATTGACTTCTTTTGTTTGTCAATTAGTGAGCATAGCTGACTTGACGGACTTCTGGCGGCAGCTATCATGGTGCTTGATTCGCTTTGTCTGATGGCTGGCTGCGGCGACCGTACTGTTTTGAGTACCTCCGGTGCAGCCTTTGAGGTTGATGCTGCCTGGAGACGTTTGATGGCCTGTACTGCTCTGTCCATCTCATCGCGTGCTTCTCGGTATTTCGTGCGAATGGCAGTGTGTAAATCCTTCACGAAATATGGGTGGTCGACTTCCTTGCCATGTTGGTCGCGGATGGTATTGTCGAGCTTGTCAAACTGTACCCACAATTCATCCAGCTCCTTGGCTTTTGTTGTTATGACATCTATTGTTCTGCGCTCTTGTGGCGCCTTCTTGTAATGGGCTATAGCTTTTTGTAGAGCCAGTGCAACTTCATCTTGCCTCAATGATAGTTCATCCATTCCCATGATGCTGACGTATCGTGTTTTTGAATGCTATGTGCAGGATTCGTTGTTGTCGTCTGCTGGTTACCGGCTAATGCTGACTTGATTGTTGTCGTCTGCTGGTTACAGGACACTTGATAGTTTGATGATGTATATGATGTCTGAAGTCTTCTGCAGGTTACTAGCTTAGGACTTGATTGATGAATGTGGATACTACCTGGTAGCTCTTTGCTGCCTACTGAAGGATGTTTCAATGATCAGTGGATCGATGGATACTTGGCACTTGAACCAGTTATCCTTTCCGTCTGATACTCAGAAGGTTGCAAACGTCGGGGTCACCAAAATGTTAAACTAAATTAACAGCTGAATTTCAACAACGGTTCTTGTACCGAGTTGATTATAAAGTTGATACCAGGCACGTAAACCTTGGTATCGTTGAAAAAGGACCTTATGTCAACAGCGGTGCTTGTACCGAGTTGATGGTGGGTTTGACAACAGGCACATAAACCTTGGTGTCGGAGAAGGAGAATCAATCAATGTTAAGTTAAAATGAAAAGACTCACAGTTAACTCTTACTGATTGACTGACTTTTGGATGTGCCAATCGTGGGTATTTATTCATTTTCTATATACATATATTACATATAATTTGGCTATACATATTAGGTATTATTGAATTGACAGCATAACCATGAAATGTGCATTATTGACAAATTTGCAAGCTGGCCTTGAATTGAGTTTCTCAGCGTATTGCACTTGATATCATGTTTCATCCAGTGCAATGCCTTCGCTGATGTAGTATATATTGGAGTTTTTGTCAACAATGCAAATTCCATCGTTAAGCTGGCAAGGTTTGCTAAAAACAAGCCTAATTGTATGCAAAAGAAGATGTTATGCATTAAAAGTGTGAATGTTACATACCTCCCAATGAGGTTTGCACATCAACTGTTAATGCAATTAACAAAAAGCTTGTACCTTTTACTGGAGAGTAATAAAATCTTGAAATTTTGTGACAATAAAGTACTCGTGCCTCTTTTCAATTTAAGCTATCGTTCTTAGCTATGCTACCCTTGAGTCTCAAATCAAACACTGATAAAGCTTCAAATGGCCCTAACCTCTATACGGTGCGTCCTACACCTTTCAACGTTTGCAACATTCAAATGCTTGTACCTTTTACTGGAGCGTCTTAAAACATTGAAATTTTGTGACAATATAGTACTCGTGTCTCTTATCAATTTAAACTATCGCTCATAGTTATGCTACCGTTGACTCCAAAATAAAACACTGATAAAACTTGAAAAGGCCCTAATTTCTATATGGTGCGTGCTATACCTATCAAAGTTTGCAACATTCAAATGCTTGTACCTTTTACTGGAGCTTCTTAAAACCTTGAAATTTTGAAACAATATCGTACTCGTGCATCTTGTCAATTTAAGCTATCGCTCACAGCTATGCTACCCTTGAGTCCCAAATCAAGCACTGATAAAACTTCAAATGGCCCTAATTTCTATACGGTGCGTCCTAACTTTATATACGGTGCGTAATATTCCTATCAAAGTTTGCAACAATCTAATGCTTGTAACTTTTTACTGGAGCGCCATAAAATCCTGATCTTTTGAGACAATAAAGTACTCGAGCCTTTTGTCAATTAAAGTTATCGCTCATAGCTATGCTACCCTTTTGTACCAAATCAACCACTGATAAAACTTCAAATGGCCCTAACTATTATACGGTGTGTCCTACACTCCCAAAGTTTGCAACATTCAAATGCTTGTCACTTTTTACTAGAGCGTAATAAAATCTTGAAATTTTGTGACAATAAAGTACTCGAGCCTCTTATCAATTTAAACTATCGGTCATAGTTATGCTACCCTTCACTCCAAAATAAAACACTGATAAAACTTCAAATGGCCCAAATCTCTATACTGTGCATCCTATACCTATCAAAATTTGCTACAATCAAATGCTTGTAACTTTTTACTGGAGCGTCATAAAATCTTGAAATTTTGTGACAATAAAATACTCGAGCCTCTTGTCAATGAAAATTATCGCTCATAGGTATGCTACCCTTGAGTCCCAAATCAAACACAGATAAAACTTCAAATGGCCCTAATCTCTATACTGTGCGTCCTATACCTATCAAAATTTGCAACAATCAAATGCTTGTAACTTTTTACTGGAGCGTCATAAAATCGTGACATTTTGTGACAAATACTCGTGCCTCTTATCAGTTTAAGCTATCGCTTATAGCTATGCTACCCTTGAGTCCCAAATCAAACACTGATCAAATGGCCCTAACTTCTTTACGGTGTATTCTACACCTATCAAAGTTTGCAACATTCAAATGCTTGTAACTTTGTAGCGCCATAAAACCTTGAAATTTTGTAACAATATAGTACTCGTGTCTCTTATCAATTTAAACTATCGCTCATAGTTATGCTACCCTTGACTCCAAAATAAAACACTGATAAAACTTCAAATTGCCCTAACTTCTATACGGTGCGTGCTATACCTATCAAAGTTTGCAACATTCAAATGCTGGTACCTTTTACTGGAGAGTAATAAAATCTTGAAATTTTGTGACGATAAAGTACTCGTGCCTCTTATCAATTTAAGCTATCGCTCATAGCTATGCTACCCTTGAGTCCCAAATCAAGCACTGTTAAAACTTCAAATGGCCCGAACTTCTATACGGTGCGTCCTACACCTATCAAAGTTTGCAACATTTAAATGCTTGTAACTTTTTACTGGAGCGTAATAAAATCTTGATATTTTGAGACAATAACGTACTCGAGCCTCATGTCAATTAAGGTTATCGCTCATAGCTATGCTACCCTTGAGTCCCAAATCAAATACTGATAAAACTTCAAATGGCCCTAACTTCTATACGGTGCGTCCTACACCTTTCCAAGTTTGCAACATTCAAATGCTTGTTACTTTTTACTGGAGCGTCTTAAAACCTTGAAATTTTGTGACAATATAGTACTCGTGCCTCTTGTCAATTTAAGCTATCGCTCATAGCTATATTACTCTTGAGTCCCAAATCAGATACTGATAAAACTTCAAATGGCCCTAACTTCTATACGGTGCGTCCTACACCTTTCAAAGTTTGCAACATTCAAATGCTTGTAACTTTTTACTCGAGCATAATAAAATCTTGAAATTTTGTGACAATAAAGTACTCGAGCCTCTTGTCAATTTAAGCTACCGCTCATAGCTATGCTACCCTTGACACCAATATAAAACACTTATAAAACTTCAAATGGCCCTAACTTCTATACGGTGCGTCCAATTCCTATCAAAGATTGGAACATTCAAATGCTTGTAACTTTTTACTCGAGCGCCATAAAATCTTGAAATTTTGTGACAATAAAGTACTCGAGCCTCTTATCAATTTAAACTATCGCTCATAGTTATGCTACCCTTCACTCCAAAATAAAACACTGATAAAACTTCAAATGGCTCAAATCTCTATACTGTGCATCCTATACCTATCAAAATTTGCTACTATCAAATGCTTGTAACTGGTTACTGGAGCGTCATAAAATCTTAAAATTTTGTGACAATAAAATACTCGAGCCTCTTGTCAATGAAAATTACCGCTCATAGGTATGCTACCCTTGAGTCCCAAATCAAACACAGATAAAACTTCAAATGGGCCTTATCTCTATACTGTGCGTCCTATACCTATCAAAATTTGCAACAATCAAATGCTTGTAACTTTTTACTGGAGCGTCATAAAATCTTGAAATTTTGTGTCCATAAAGTACTCGTGCCTCTTATCAATTTAAGCTATCGCTCATAGCTATGCTACCCTTGAGTCCCAAATCAAACACTGATAAAACTTCAAATGGCCCTAACTTCTTTAATGAGTATCCTACACCTATCAAAGTTTGCAACATTCAAATGCTTGTAACTTTGTAGCGCCATAAAGCCTTGAAATTTTGTAACAATATAGTACTCGTGTCTCTTATCAATTTAAACTATCGCTCATAGTTATGCTACCCTTGACTCCAAAATAAAACACTGATAAAACTTCAAATGGCCCTAACTTCTATACGGTGCGTGCTATACCTATCAAAGTTTGCAACATTCAAATGCTTGTACCTTTTACTGGAGAGTAATAAAATCTTGAAATTTTCTGACAATAAAGTACTCGTGCCTCTTATCAATTTAAGCTATCGCTCATAGCTATGCTACCCTTGAGTACCAAATCAAACACTGATAAAACTTCAAATAGCCCTAACTTCTATATGGTGCGTCCTACACCTTTCAAAGTTTGCAACATTCAAATGCTTGTAACTTTTTACTGGAGCGCCATAAAATCTTGAAATTTTGTGACAATAAAGTACTCGAGCCTCTTATAAATTTAAACTATCGCTCATAGCTATGCTACCCTTCACTCCAAAATAAAACACTGATAAAACTTCAAATGGCTCAAATCTCTATACTGTGCATCCTATACCTATCAAAATTTGCTACTATCAAATGCTTGTAACTGGTTACTGGAGCGTCATAAAATCTTAAAATTTTGTGACAATAAAATAATCGAGCCTCTTGTCAATGAAAATTATCGCTCATAGGTATGCTACCCTTGAGTCCCAAATCAAACACAGATAAAACTTCAAATGGGCCTTATCTCTATACTGTGCGTCCTATACCTATCAAAATTTGCAACAATCAAATGCTTGTAACTTTTTACTGGAGCGTCATAAAATCTTGAAATTTTGTGACCATAAAGTACTCGTGCCTCTTATCAATTTAAGCTATCGCTCATAGCTATGCTACCCTTGAGTACCAAATCAAACACTGATAAAACTTCAAATGGCCCTAACTTCTTTAATGAGTATCCTACACCTATCAAAGTTTGCAACATTCAAATGCTTGTAACTTTGTAGCGCCATAAAGCCTTGAAATTTTGTAACAATATAGTACTCGTGTCTCTTATCAATTTAAACTATCGCTCATAGTTATGCTACCCTTGACTCCAAAATAAAACACTGATAAAACTTCAAATGGCCCTAACTTCTATACGGTGCGTGCTATACCTATCAAAGTTTGCAACATTCAAATGCTTGTACCTTTTACTGGAGAGTAATAAAATCTTGAAATTTTGTGACAATAAAGTACTCGTGCCTCTTATCAATTTAAGCTATCGCTCATAGCTATGCTACCCTTGAGTACCAAATCAAACACTGATAAAACTTCAAATAGCCCTAACTTCTATATGGTGCGTCCTACACCTTTCAAAGTTTGCAACATTCAAATGCTTGTTACTTTTTACTGGAGCGTCTTAAAACCTTGAAATTTTGTGACAATATAGTACTCGTGCCTCTTGTCAATTTAAGCTATCGCTCATAGCTATATTACTCTTCAGTCCCAAATCAGATACTGATAAAACTTCAAATGGCCCGAACATCTATATGGTGTGTCCTATGCTTGTAACTTTTTACTGGAGCGTAACAAAATCTTGAAATTTTGTGACAATAAAATACTCGAGCCCCTTGTCAATTAAAAGTATCGCTCATAGCTATGCTACCCTTGAGTCCCAAATTAAACACTGATATAACTTCAAATGGCTCTAATCTCTATACTGTGCATCCTAAACCTATCAAAATTTGCAACAATCAAATGCTTGTATCTTTTTACTGGAGCGTCATAAAATCTTGCAATTTTGTGACAATAAAGCACTCGTGCCTCCTATCAATTTAAGCTATCGCTCATAGCTATGCTACCCTTGAGTCCCAAATCAAACACTGATAAAATTTCAAACGGCCCTAACTTCTATACGGTGCCTCCTATAACTATCAAAGTTTGCAACATTCAAATGCTTGTAACTTTTTTCTGGAGCGTCATAAAATCTTGAAATTTTGTGACAATAAAATATTCCAGCCTCTTGTCAATTAAAATTATCGCTCATAGCTATGCTACCCTTTAGTCCCGAATCAAACACTTATAAAACTTCAAATGGCCCGAACTTCTATACGGTGCGTACATTTCCTATCAAAGTTTGGAACATTAAAATGCTTGTAACTTTTTACTGGAGCACCATAAAATATTGAAATTTTGAGACAATAAAGTACTCGAGCCTTTTGTCAATTAAAGTTATCGCTCATAGCTATGCTACCCTTGAGTCCCAAACCAAACCTTGATAAAACTTCAAATGGCCCTAACTATTATACGGTGCATCCTACACCTCTCAAAGTTTGCAACATTCAAATGCTTGTAACTTTTTGCTAGAGCGTAAGACAATCTTGAAATTTTGTTACAATAAAGTACTCGTTCCTCTTATCAATTTAAGCTATCGCTCATAGCTATGCTACTCTTGAGTCCAAAATAAAAAACTGATAAAACTTTAAATGGACCTAACTTCTATACGGTGTGTCCTACACCTATCAAAGTTTGCAACATTCAAATGCTTGTAACTTTTTGCTAGAGCGTAAGACAATCTTGAAATTTTGTGACAATATAGTACTCGTCCCTCTTATCAATTTAAGCTATCGCTCATAGCTATGCTACTCTTGAGTCCCAAACCAAAAACACTGATAAAACTTCAAATGGACCTAACTTCTATACGGTGCGTCCTACACCTATCAAAAATTGCAACATTCAAATGCTTGTAACTTTGTAGCGCCATAAAACCTTGAAATTTTGTGACAATAAAGTGCTCGTGTCTCTTATCAATTTAAACTATCGCTCATAGCTATGCTACTCTTGAGTCCCAAATCAAACACTGATAAAACTTCAAATGGACCTAACTTCTATACGGTGCGTCCTATACCTATCAAAATTTGCAACAATCAAATGCTTGTAACTTTTTACTGGAGCGTCATAAAAATTTTGTGACAGTAAATTACTCGTGCCTCCTATCAATTTAAGCTATCGCTCATAGCTATGCTACCCTTGAGTCCCAAATCAAACACTGATAAAATTTCAAACGGCCCTAACTTCTATACGGTGCGTCCTATAACTATCAAAGTTTGCAACATTCAAATGCTTGTAACTTTTTTCTGGAGCGTCATAAAATCTTGAAATTTTGTGACAATATAGTACTCGTTCCTCTTATCAATTTAAGCTATCGCTCATAGCTATGCTACTCTTGAGTCCAAAATCAAACACTGATAAAACTTCAAATGGACCTAACTTCTATATGGTGTGACCTACACCTATCAAAGTTTGCAACATTCAAATGCTTGTAACTTTTTACTGGAGCGTCATAAAATCTTGAAATTTTGTGACAATAAAATACTCGAGCTTCTTGTCAATTAAAATTATCGCTCATAGGTATGCTACCCTTAAGTTCCAAATCAAACACTGATAAAACTTCAAATGGCCGTAATCTCTATACTCTGCATCCTATACCTATCAAAATTTGCAACAATCAAATGCTTGTAACTTTTTACTGGAGCGTCTTAAAACCTTGAAATTTTGTGACAATATAGTACTCGTGCCTCTTGTCAATTTAAGCTATCGCTCATAGCTATATTACTCTTGAGTCCCAAATCAAACACTGATAAAACTTCAAATGGCACTAACTTCTTTAAGGAGTATCCTACACCTATCAAAGTTTGCAACATTCAAATGCTTGTAACTTTTTACTGGAGCGTCTTAAAACCTTGAAATTTTGTGACAATATAGTACTCGTGCCTCTTGTCAATTTAAGCTATCGCTCATAGCTATATTACTCTTGAGTCCCAAATCAAACACTGATAAAACTTCAAATGGCACTAACTTCTTTAAGGAGTATCCTACACCTATCAAAGTTTGCAACATTCAAATGCTTGTAACTTTTTACTGGAGCGTCTTAAAACCTTGAAATTTTGTGACAATATAGTACTCGTGCCTCTTGTCAATTTAAGCTATCGCTCATAGCTATATTACTCTTGAGTCCCAAATCAGATACTGATAAAACTTCAAATGGCCCTAACTTCTATACGGTGCGTCCAATTCCTATCAAAGATTGGAACATTCAAATGCTTGTAACTTTTTACTGGAGCGCCATAAAATCTTGAAATTTTGTGACAATAAAGTACTCGAGCCTCTTATCAATTTAAACTATCGCTCATAGTTATGATACCCTTCACTCCAAAATAAAACATTGATAAAACTTCAAATGGCCCAAATCTCTATACTGTGCATCCTATACCTATCAAAATTTGCTACAATCAAATGCTTGTAACTGGTTACTGGAGCGTCATAAAATCTTGAAATTTTGTGACAATAAAATACTCGAGCCTCTTGTCAATGAAAATTATCGCTCATAGGTATGCTACCCTTGAGTCCCAAATCAAACACAGATAAAACTTCAAATGGGCCTAATCTCTATACTGTGCGTCCTATACCTATCAAAATTTGCAACAATCAAATGCTTGTAACTTTTTACTGGAGCGTCATAAAATCTTGAAATTTTGTGACCATAAAGTACTCGTGCCTCTTATCAATTTAAGCTATCGCTCATAGCTATGCTACCCTTGAGTCCCAAATCAAACACTGTTAAACTTCAAATGGCCCTAACTTCTTTAAGGAGTTTCCTACACCTATCAAAGTTTGCAACATTCAAATGCTTGTAACTTTGTAGCGCCATAAAATATTGAAATTTTGTAACAATATAGTACTCGTGTCTCTTATCAATTTAAACTATCGCTCATAGCTATGCTACCCTTGACTCCAAAATAAAACACTGATAAAACTTCAAATGGCCCTAACTTCTATACGGTGCATGCTATACCTATCAAAGTTTGCAACATTCAAATGCTTGTACCTTTTACTGGAGAGTAATAAAATCTTGAAATTTTGTGACAATAAAGTACTCGTACCTCTTATCAATTTAAGCTATCGCTCATAGCTATGCTACCCTTGAGTCCCAAATCAAACACTGATAAAACTTCAAATGGCCCTAACTTCTACACGGTGTGTCCTACACCTATCAAAGTTTGCAATATTCAAATACCTGTAACTTTTTACTGGAGCGTAATAAAATCTTGAAATTTTGTGACAATAAAATATGCGAGCCTCTTGTCAATTAAAATTATCGCTCATAGCTATGCTACCCTTGAGTCCCAAATCAAATACTGATAAAACTTCAAATGGCCCTAACTTCTATACGGTGCGTCCTACACCTTTCCAAGTTTGCAACATTCAAATGCTTGTAACTTTTTACTCGAGCATAATAAAATCTTGAAATTTTGTGACAATAAAGTACTCGAGCCTCTTGTCAATTTAAGCTATCGCTCATAGCTATGCTACCCTTGACACCAATATAAAACACTTATAAAACTTCAAATGGCCCTAACTTCTATACGGTGCGTCCAATTCCTATCAAAGATTGGAACATTCAAATGCTTGTAACTTTTTACTGGAGCGCCATAAAATCTTGAAATTTTGTGACAATAAAGTACTCGAGCCTCTTATCAATTTAAACTATCGCTCATAGTTATGATACCCTTCACTCCAAAATAAAACATTGATAAAACTTCAAATGGCCCAAATCTCTATACTGTGCATCCTATACCTATCAAAATTTGCTACAATCAAATGCTTGTAACTGGTTACTGGAGCGTCATAAAATCTTGAAATTTTGTGACAATAAAATACTCGAGCCTCTTGTCAATGAAAATTATCGCTCATAGGTATGCTACCCTTGAGTCCCAAATCAAACACAGATAAAACTTCAAATGGGCCTAATCTCTATACTGTGCGTCCTATACCTATCAAAATTTGCAACAATCAAATGCTTGTAACTTTTTACTGGAGCGTCATAAAATCTTGAAATTTTGTGACCATAAAGTACTCGTGCCTCTTATCAATTTAAGCTATCGCTCATAGCTATGCTACCCTTGAGTCCCAAATCAAACACTGTTAAACTTCAAATGGCCCTAACTTCTTTAAGGAGTTTCCTACACCTATCAAAGTTTGCAACATTCAAATGCTTGTAACTTTGTAGCGCCATAAAATATTGAAATTTTGTAACAATATAGTACTCGTGTCTCTTATCAATTTAAACTATCGCTCATAGCTATGCTACCCTTGACTCCAAAATAAAACACTGATAAAACTTCAAATGGCCCTAACTTCTATACGGTGCATGCTATACCTATCAAAGTTTGCAACATTCAAATGCTTGTACCTTTTACTGGAGAGTAATAAAATCTTGAAATTTTGTGACAATAAAGTACTCGTACCTCTTATCAATTTAAGCTATCGCTCATAGCTATGCTACCCTTGAGTCCCAAATCAAACACTGATAAAACTTCAAATGGCCCTAACTTCTACACGGTGTGTCCTACACCTATCAAAGTTTGCAATATTCAAATACCTGTAACTTTTTACTGGAGCGTAATAAAATCTTGAAATTTTGTGACAATAAAATATGCGAGCCTCTTGTCAATTAAAATTATCGCTCATAGCTATGCTACCCTTGAGTCCCAAATCAAATACTGATAAAACTTCAAATGGCCCTAACTTCTATACGGTGCGTCCTACACCTTTCCAAGTTTGCAACATTCAAATGCTTGTAACTTTTTACTCGAGCATAATAATATCTTGAAATTTTGTGACAATAAAGTA
Source organism: Clusia tigrina (assembly GCA_920105625.2). Classification (NCBI taxonomy): domain Eukaryota; kingdom Metazoa; phylum Arthropoda; class Insecta; order Diptera; family Clusiidae; genus Clusia; species Clusia tigrina. The sequence goes on along the minus strand of OV050030.1, from coordinate 103,943,468 downwards.
CTCGAGCCTCTTGTCAATTTAAGCTATCGCTCATAGCTATGCTACCCTTGACACCAATATAAAACACTTATAAAACTTCAAATGGCCCTAACTTCTATACGGTGCGTCCAATTCCTATCAAAGATTGGAACATTCAAATGCTTGTAACTTTTTACTGGAGCGCCATAAAATCTTGAAATTTTGTGACAATAAAGTACTCGAGCCTCTTATCAATTTAAACTATCGCTCATAGTTATGCTACCCTTCACTCCAAAATAAAACACTGATGAAACTTCAAATGGCTCAAATCTCTATACTGTGCATCCTATACTTATCAAAATTTGCTACTATCAAATGCTTGTAAGTGGTTACTGGAGCGTCATAAAATCTTAAAATTTTGTGACAATAAAATACTCGAGCCTCTTGTCAATGAAAATTATCGCTCATAGGTATGCTACCCTTGAGTCCCAAATCAAACACAGATAAAACTTCAAATGGGCCTTATCTCTATACTGTGCGTCCTATACCTATCAAAATTTGCAACAATCAAATGCTTGTAACTTTTTACTGGAGCGTCATAAAATCTTGAAATTTTGTGGCCATAAAGTACTCGTGCCTCTTATCAATTTAAGCTATCGCTCATAGCTATGCTACCCTTGAGTCCCAAATCAAACACTGATAAAACTTCAAATGGCCCTAACTTCTTTAATGAGTATCCTACACCTATCAAAGTTTGCAACATTCAAATGCTTGTAACTTTGTAGCGCCATAAAGCCTTGAAATTTTGTAACAATATAGTACTCGTGTCTCTTATCAATTTAGACTATCGCTCATAGTTATGCTACCCTTGACTCCAAAATAAAACACTGATAAAACTTCAAATGGCCCTAACTTCTATACGGTGCGTGCTATACCTATCAAAGTTTGCAACATTCAAATGCTTGTACCTTTTACTGGAGAGTAATAAAATCTTGAAATTTTGTGACAATAAAGTACTCGTGCCTCTTATCAATTTAAGCTATCGCTCATAGCTATGCTACCCTTGAGTACCAAATCAAACACTGATAAAACTTCAAATAGCCCTAACTTCTATATGGTGCGTCCTACACCTTTCAAAGTTTGCAACATTCAAATGCTTGTTACTTTTTACTGGAGCGTCTTAAAACCTTGAAATTTTGTGACAATATAGTACTCGTGCCTCTTGTCAATTTAAGCTATCGCTCATAGCTATATTACTCTTCAGTCCCAAATCAGATACTGATAAAACTTCAAATGGCCCGAACATCTATATGGTGTGTCCTATGCTTGTAACTTTTTACTGGAGCGTAACAAAATCTTGAAATTTTGTGACAATAAAATACTCGAGCCCCTTGTCAATTAAAAGTATCGCTCATAGCTATGCTACCCTTGAGTCCCAAATTAAACACTGATATAACTTCAAATGGCTCTAATCTCTATACTGTGCATCCTAAACCTATCAAAATTTGCAACAATCAAATGCTTGTATCTTTTTACTGGAGCGTCATAAAATCTTGCAATTTTGTGACAATAAAGCACTCGTGCCTCCTATCAATTTAAGCTATCGCTCATAGCTATGCTACCCTTGAGTCCCAAATCAAACACTGATAAAATTTCAAACGGCCCTAACTTCTATACGGTGCCTCCTATTACTATCAAAGTTTGCAACATTCAAATGCTTGTAACTTTTTTCTGGAGCGTCATAAAATCTTGAAATTTTGTGACAATAAAATATTCCAGCCTCTTGTCAATTAAAATTATCGCTCATAGCTATGCTACCCTTTAGTCCCGAATCAAACACTTATAAAACTTCAAATGGCCCGAACTTCTATACGGTGCGTACATTTCCTATCAAAGTTTGGAACATTCAAATGCTTGTAACTTTTTACTGGAGCACCATAAAATATTGAAATTTTGAGACAATAAAGTACTCGAGCCTTTTGTCAATTAAAGTTATCGCTCATAGCTATGCTACCCTTGAGTCCCAAACCAAACCTTGATAAAACTTCAAATGGCCCTAACTATTATACGGTGCATCCTACACCTCTCAAAGTTTGCAACATTCAAATGCTTGTAACTTTTTGCTAGAGCGTAAGACAATCTTGAAATTTTGTGACAATAAAGTACTCGTTCCTCTTATCAATTTAAGCTATCGCTCATAGCTATGCTACTCTTGAGTCCAAAATCAAACACTGATAAAACTTCAAATGGACCTAACTTCTATACGGTGTGTCCTACACCTATCAAAGTTTGCAACATTCAAATGCTTGTAACTTTTTGCTAGAGCGGAAGACAATCTTGAAATTTTGTGACAATAAAGTACTCGTTCCTCTTATCAATTTAAGCTATCGCTCATAGCTATGCTACTCTTGAGTCCAAAATCAAACACTGATAAAACTTCAAATGGACCTAACTTCTATACGGTGCGTCCTACACCTATCAAAAATTGCAACATTCAAATGCTTGTAACTTTGTAGCGCCATAAAACCTTGAAATTTTGTGACAATAAAGTGCTCGTGTCTCTTATCAATTTAAACTATCGCTCATAGCTATGCTACTCTTGAGTCCCAAATCAAACAATGATAAAACTTCAAATGGACCTAACTTCTATACGGTGCGTCCTATACCTATCAAAATTTGCAACAATCAAATGCTTGTAACTTTTTACTGGAGCGTCATAAAAATTTTGTGACAGTAAAGTACTCGTGCCTCCTATCAATTTAAGCTATCGCTCATAGCTATGCTACCCTTGAGTCCCAAATCAAACACTGATAAAATTTCAAACGGCCCTAACTTCTATACGGTGCGTCCTATAACTATCAAAGTTTGCAACATTCAAATGCTTGTAACTTTTTTCTGGAGCGTCATAAAATCTTGAAATTTTGTGACAATATAGTACTCGTTCCTCTTATCAATTTAAGCTATCGCTCATAGCTATGCTACTCTTGAGTCCAAAATCAAACACTGATAAAACTTCAAATGGACCTAACTTCTATATGGTGTGACCTACACCTATCAAAGTTTGCAACATTCAAATGCTTGTAACTTTTTACTGGAGCGTCATAAAATCTTGAAATTTTGTGACAATAAAATACTCGAGCTTCTTGTCAATTAAAATTATCGCTCATAGGTATGCTACCCTTAAGTTCGAAATCAAACACTGATAAAACTTCAAATGGCCGTAATCTCTATACTCTGCATCCTATACCTATCAAAATTTGCAACAATCAAATGCTTGTAACTTTTTACAGGAGTGTCAAAAATCTTGAAATTTTGTGACCATAAAGTACTCGTGCCTCTTATCAATTTAAGCTATCGCTCATAGCTATGCTACCCTTGAGTCCCAAATCAAACACTGATAAAACTTCAAATGGCACTAACTTCTTTAAGGAGTATCCTACACCTATCAAAGTTTGCAACATTCAAATGCTTGTAACTTTTTACTGGAGTGTCTTAAAACCTTGAAATATTGTGACAATATAGTACTCGTGCCTCTTGTCAATTTAAGCTATCGCTCATAGCTATATTACTCTTGAGTCCCAAATCAGATACTGATAAAACTTCAAATGGCCCTAACTTCTATACGGTGCGTCCTACACCTTTCAAAGTTTGCAACATTCAAATGCTTGTTACTTTTTACTGGAGCGTCTTAAAACCTTGAAATTTTGTGACAATATAGTACTCGTGCCTCTTGTCGATTTAAGCTATCGTTCTTAGCTATGCTACCCTTGAGTCCCAAATCAAACACTGACAAAACTTCAAATGGCCCTAACTTCTATACGGTGCGTCCTACACCTTTCAAAGTTTGCAACATTCAAATGCTTGTTACTTTTTACTGGAGCGTCTTAAAACCTTGAAATTTTGTAACAATATAGTACTCGTGCCTCTTGTCAATTTAAGCTATCGCTCATAGCTATATTACTCTTGAGTCCCAAATCAGATACTGATAAAACTTCAAATGGCCCGAACATCTATATGGTGTGTCCTATGCTTGTAACTTTTTACTGGAGCGTAACAAAATCTTGATATTTTGTGACAATAAAATACTCGAGCCTCTTGTCAATTAAAAGTATCGCTCATAGCTATGCTATCCTTGAGTCCCAAATCAAACACTGATAAAATTTCAAACGGCCCTAACTTCTATACGGTGCCTCCTATAACTATCAAAGTTTGCAACATTCAAATGCTTGTAACTTTTTTCTGGAGCGTCATAAAATCTTGAAATTTTGTGACAATATAGTACTCGTGTCTCTTATCAATTTGAACTATTGCTCATAGTTATGCTACCGTTGACTCCAAAATAAAACACTGATAAAACTTCAAATGGCCCTAACTTCTATACGGTGTGTCCTACACCTATCAAAGTTTGCAATATTCAAATACTTGTAACTTTTTACTGGAGCGTAATAAAATCTTGAAATTTTGTGACAATAAAATATTCCAGCCTCTTGTCAATTAAAATTATCGCTCATAGCTATGCTACCCTTGAGTCCCAAATCAAACACTTATAAAACTTCAAATGGCCCGAACTTCTATACGGTGCGTCCAATTCCTATCAAAGTTTGGAACATTCAAATGCTTGTAACTTTTTACTGGAGCACCATAAAATATTGAAATTTTGAGACAATAAAGTACTCGAGCCTTTTGTCAATTAAAGTTATCGCTCATAGCTATGCTACCCTTGAGTCCCAAACCAAACACTGATAAAACTTCAAATGGCCCTAACTATTATACGGTGCATCCTACACCTCTCAAAGTTTGCAACATTCAAATGCTTGTAACTTTTTGCTAGAGCGTAAGACAATCTTGAAATTTTGTGACAATAAAGTACTCGTTCCTCTTATCAATTTAAGCTATCGCTCATAGCTATGCTACTCTTGAGTCCAAAATCAAACACTGATAAAACTTCAAATGGACCTAACTTCTATACGGTGTGTCCTACACCTATCAAAGTTTTCAACATTCAAATGCTTGTAACTTTTTGCTAGAGCGTAAGACAATCTTGAAATGTTGTGACAATAAAGTACTCGTTCCTCTTATCAATTTAAGCTATCGCTCATAGCTATGCTACTCTTGAGTCCCAAATCAAACACTGATAAAACTTCAAATGGACCTAACTTCTATACGGTGCGTCCTACACCTATCAAAGTTTGCAACATTCAAATGCTTGTAACTTTGTAGCGCCATAAAACCTTGAAATTTTGTGACAATAAAGTGCTCGTGTCTCTTATCAATTTAAACTATCGCTCATAGCTATGCTACTCTTGAGTCCCAAATCAAACACTGATAAAACTTCAAATGGCCCTAACTTCTATACGGTGCGTGCTATACCTATCAAAGTGTGCAACATTCAAATGCTTGTAACTTTTTGCTAGAGCGTAAGACAATCTTGAAATTTTGTGACAATAAAGTACTCGTTCCTCTTATCAATTTAAGCTATCGCTCATAGCTATGCTACTCTTGAGTCCCAAATCAAACACTGATAAAACTTCAAATTGACCTAACTTCTATACGGTGCGTCCTACACCTATCAAAGTTTGCAACATTCAAATGCTTTTAACTTTGTAGCGCCATAAAACCTTGAAATTTTGTGACAATAAAGTGCTCGTGTCTCTTATCAATTTAAACTATCGCTCATAGCTATGCTACTCTTGAGTCCCAAATCAAACACTGATAAAACTTCAAATGGACCTATAGCTCATAGCTATGCTACTCTTGAGTCCCAAATCAAACACTGATAAAACTTCAAATGGCCCTAACTTCTATACGGCGCGTCCTACACCTTTCAAAGTTTGCCACATTCAAATGCTTGTTACTTTTTACTGGAGCGTCTTAAAACCTTGAAATTTTGTGACAATATAGTACTCGTGTCTCTTGTCAATTTAAGCTATCGCTCATAGCTATGCTACTCTTGAGTCCAAAATCAAATACTGATAAAACTTCAAATGGCCCGAACTTCTATATGGTGTGTCCTATGCTTGTAACTTTTTACTGGAGCGTAACAAAATCTTGAAATTTTGTGACAATAAAATACTCGAGCCTCTTGTCAACTAAAATTATCGCTCATAGCTATGCTACCCTTGAGTCCCAAATCAAACACTGATAAAACTTCGAATGGCTCTAATGTCTATACTGTGCATACTATACCTATCAAAATTTGCAACTTTCAAATGCTTGTAACTTTTTACTGGAGCGTCATAAAAATTTTGTGACAGTAAAGTACTCGTGCCTCCTATCAATTTAAGCTATCGCTCATAGCTATGCTACCTTTGAGTCCCAAATCAAACACTGATAAAATTTCAAACGGCCCTAACTTCTATACGGTGCGTCCTATAACTATCAAAGTTTGCAACATTCAAATGCTTGTAACTTTTTTCTGGAGCGTCATAAAATCTTGAAATTTTGTGACAATATAGTACTCGTGTCTCTTATCAATTTAAACTATCGCTCATAGTTATGCTACCGTTGACTCCAAAATAAAACACTGATAAAACTTCAAAAGGCCCTAACTTCTATACGGTGTGTGCTATACCTATCAAATTTTGCAACATTCAAATGCTTGTACCTTTTACTGGACCGCACACTGTGGTAAATCCCAAATCTAGGTGGACAAAATAAAAAAAAAAGTCTGGCAACATTCCTTCTGATCGTTTAATGAGCTTCTCAATACAATAGGTAACTGTAATTCATGTTTTGTTTTTTTTGTTTTTAACTCTGATTAGGAAAAAGTAAGCTTTAGTCAGTTGTTGTCGACACGTGAAATTATTAAAGCTAGTGAGATCGTGTTTCGTAAAATGGGAAAGCGAGATTCAGCCAGACTTGTGAAAGACCTGTCGGAAGCTAAAAGTAAAAGTACTGAAATGAAAAAAATTTGTCAGAAATAAGGACACGAGGAAATTTAGAAAGTTGTTTACGAGAAAAACATCGAGAAAAAACACAAATACAGATCTTTTCAATCGACTCTTAATTTCTTCAGATCCTTTTATCACAAGTTTGCGTCACACTCCCTTTCGAGTTCGAGGTTTGATATCAAAAGAAGTTCTTTCATTATTATCTGTTGATGGTTTTGAGGAGGAAGAATCTTTTAACAATGCATATGAAAGTGAATAAATTAATATCTCTATGTGTATTTATATGTTTTTATCTGTATTATTAATGTAATAAAGCAAAAACAAGTAAAGAAAACAATTATTATCAAATATTTATTAAAAATATTAAAATTATTTTAATATTAAAAATGATTTTCTCCGACTCCTTACGTAAAAACTCACTTAATAATTTTATTAATCATGAATCTTAGTTATATTCAACCTAAATACTAGTATATATAACTACAAATAATCTCAGAGGATGTATTTAAGAAACCAATTTTTTATACATACTAAAAATGTATTTTTTTTTGAGAGTAAGAACTGTTTATTTTTTGCCTCATTTTATTAAAAAAATCTCCTTTTTAAAAAAAAAGTTGATTTTTTCTAATCATTTATATATTTGAACTCATTTTTTATGTAATTCATAAGTGAGAAGTGAACCCAACGCGATTTATTAATTTTGTCCAGTTAGATTTGCAATCTAGCACACTGTGGAGCGTCTTAAAACCTTGAAATTTTGTAACAATATAGTACTCGTGCCTCTTGTCAATTTAAGCTATCGTTCATAGCTATGCTAATCTTAAAATTTTGTGGCAATAAAATACTCGAGCCTCTTGTCAATTAAAATTATCGCTCATAGCTATGCTACCCTTGGGTCCCAAATCAAACACTGATAAAACTTCAAATGGCCCTAAACTCTATACTGTGCGTCCTATTTGCAACAATCAAATGATTGTAACTTTTTACTGGAGCGTCATAAAATCTTGCAATTTTGTGACAATAAAGTACTTGTGCCTCTTATCAATTTAAGCTATCGCTCATAGCTATGCTACCCTTGAGTCCCAAATCAAACATTGATAAAACTTCAAATGGCCCCAACTTCTATACGGTGCGTTCTACACCTTTCAAAGTTTGCAACATTCAAATGCTTGTAACTTTTTACTGGAGCATCTTAAAACCTTGAGATTTTGTAACAATTTAGTATTCGTGCCTCTTTTCAATTTAAGCTATCGCTCATAGCTATGCTACCCTTGACTATAGAATAAAACGCTGATAAAACTTCAAATGGCCCTAACTTCTATACGGTGCGTCCTAACTTTATGTACGGTGCGTCCTATTCCTATCAAAGTTTGCAACAATCTAGTGCTTGTAACTTTTTACTGGAGCGTAATAAAATCTTAAAATTTTGTGACAATAAAATACTCGAGACTCTTGTCAATTTAAGCTATCGCTCATAGCTATGCTACCCTTGACACCAATATAAAACACTTATAAAACTTCAAGTAGCCCTAACTGCTATACTGTGCGTCCTATACCTATCAAAATTTGCAACAATCAAATGCTTGTAACTTCTTAATGGAGCGCCATAAAATCTTGATAATTTGAGACAATAAAGTACCTGAGCCTCTTGTCAATTAAAGTTATCGCTCATAGCAATGCTACCCTTGAGTCCCAAATCAAACACTGATAAAACTTCAAATGGCCCTAACGATTATACGGTGCGTCCTACACTCTCAAAGTTTGCACCATTCAAATGCTTGTAACTTTTTACTAGAGCGTAATAAAATCTTGAAATTTTGAGACAATAAAGTTCTCGAGCCTCTTGTCAATTCAAGTTATCGGTCATAGGTATGCTACCCTTGAGTCCCAAATCAAACACTGATAAAACTTCAAATGGCCCTAATCTCTATACTGTGCGTCCTAAACCTATCAAAATTTGCAACAATTAAATGCTTGTAACTTTTTACTGGAGCGTCTCAAAACCTTGAAATTTTGTGACAATATAGTACTCGTGCCTCTTGTCAATTTAAGCTATCGCTCATAGATATGCTACCCTTGAATCCAAAATAAAACACTTATAAAACTTCAAATGGCCCTAACTTCTATACGGTGCGTTCTACACCTTTCAAAGTTTGCAACATTCAAATGCTTGTAACTTTTTACTGAAGCATCTTAAAACCTTGAAATTTTGTAACAATATAGTACTCGTGCCACTTTTCAATTTAAGCTATCGCTCATAGCTATGCTACCCTTGACTCCAAAATAAAACACTTATAAAACTTCAAATGGCCCTAACTTCTATACGGTGCGTCCAATTCCTATCAAAGTTTAGAACATTCAAATGCTTGTAACTTTTTACTGGAGCTTCATAAAATCTTGAAATTTTGAGACAATAAAGTTCTCGAGCCTCTTGTCAATTCAAGTTATCGGTCGTAGGTATGCTACCCTTGAGTCCCAAATCAAACACTGATAAAACTTCAAATGGCCCTAATCTCTAAACTGTGCGTCCTAAACCTATCAAAATTTGCAACAATTAAATGCTTGTAACTTTTTACAGGAGCGTCATAAAATCTTGAAATTTTGTGACAATAAAGTACTCGTGCCTCTTATCAATTTAAGCTATCGCTCATAGCTATGCTACCCTTGAGTCCCAAATCAAACACTGATAAAACTTAAAATGGCCCTAACTTCTATACGGTGTGTCCTACACCTATCAAAGTTTGCAACATTCAAATGCTTGTAACTTTTTACTGGAGCGTAACAAAATCTTGAAATTTTGTGACAATAAAATACTCGAGCTTCTTGTCAATTAAAATTATCGCTGATAGCTATGCTACCCTTGATCTCAAATCAAGCACTGATAAAACTTCAAATGGCCCTAATCTATGTACTGTGCGTCCTCCACCTATAAAAGTTTGCAACATTTAAAGGCTTGTAACTTTTTACCGGAGCGTAATAAAATCTTGAAATCTTGTGACAATAAAGTACTTGAGCCTCTTGTCAATTTAAGCTATCGCTCATAGCTATGCTACCCTTGACTCCAAAATAAAACACTGATAAATCTTCAAATGGCCCTAACTTCTAGACGGTGTGTCCTGCACCTATCAAAGTTTGCAACATTCAAATGCTTGCAACTTTGTAGCGCCATAAAACCTTGAAATTTTGTGACAATATAGTACTCTTATCTTTTATCAATTTAAACTATCGCTCATAGTTATGCTACCCTTGACTCCAAAATAAAATACTGATAAAATTTCAAATGGCCCTTACTTCTATACGGTGCGTGCTATACCTATCAAAGTTTGCAACATTCAAATGCTTGTACCTTTTACTGGAGAGTAATAAAATCTTGAAATTTTGTGACAATAATGTACTCGTGCCTCTTATCAATTTAAGCTATCGCTCATAGCTATGATACCCTTGAGTCCCAATTCAAACACTGATAAAACTTCAAATGGCCCGAACTTCTATACGGTGCGTCCTACACAATATCAAAGTTTGCAACATTTAAATGCTTGTAACTTTTTACTGGAGCGTAATAAAATCTTGAAATTTTGTGACAATAAAGTACTCGAGCCTCTTGTCAATTTAAGGTATCGCTCATAGCTATGGTACCCTTGAGTCCAAAATAAAACACTGATATAACTTCAAATGGCCTTAACTTCTATACGGTGCGTCCTGCACCTATCAAAGTTTGCAACATTCAAATGCTTGCAACTTTGTAGCGCCCTTGAGGCCCAAAGCAAACACTGATAAAACTTCAAATGGCCCTAATATCTATACTGTGCGTCCTATACCTATCAAAATTTGCAACAATCAAATGCTTGTAACTTTTTACTGGAGTGTAATAAAATCTTGAAGTTTTGTGACAATAAAGTACTCGAGCCTCTTGGCAATTTAAGCTATCGCTCATAGCTATGCTACCCTTGACTCCAAAATAAAACACTGATAAAACTTCAAATGGCCCTATCTTTTACACGGTGCTTCCTAACTTTATATACTGTGCGTCCTATACCTATCAAAATTTGCAACATTCAAATGCTTGTAACTTTTTACTGGAGCGTCAGAAAATCTTGAAATTTTGTGACAATTAAATACTCGTGCCTCATATCAATTTAAGCTACCGCTCATAGCTATGCTACCCTTGAGTCCCAAATCAAACACTGATAAAACTCCAAATGGCCCTAACTTCTATACGGTGTGTCCTATACCTATCAAAGTTTCCAACATTCTAATGCTTGTAACTTTGTAGCGCCATAAAACCTTGAAATTTTGTGACAATATAGTACTCTTATCTTTTATCTATTTAAACTATCGCTCATAGTTATGCTACCCTTGACTCCAAAATAAAAGACTGATAAAATTTCAAATGGCCCTAACTTCTATACGGTGCGTGATATGCCTATCAAAGTTTGCAACATTCAAATGCTTGTACCTTTTACTGGAGAGTAATAAAATCTTGAAATTTGGTGACAATAAAGTACTCGTGCCTCTTGTCAATTTAAGCTATCGTTTATAGCTATGCTACCCTTGAGTCCCAAATCAAACACTGATAAAACTTCAAATGGCCCTAACTTCTATACGGTGCGTTCGACACCTTTCAAAGTTTCCAACATTCAAATGCTTGTAACTTTTAACTGGAGCGTCTCAAAAGCTTGAAATTTTGTGACAATATAGTACTCGTGCCTCTTGTCAATTTAAGCTATCGCTCATAGATATGCTACCCTTGAGTCCCAAATGAATCACTGATAAAACTTCAAATGGCCCGTACTTCTATATGGTGTGTCCTATACCTATCAACGTTTGCAACATTCAAATGCTTGTAACTTTTTACTGGAGCGTAACAAAATCTTGAAATTTTGTGACAATAAAATACTCGAGCCTCTTGTCAATTAAAATTATCGCTCATAGCTATGCTACCCTTGAGTCCCAAATCAAACACTGATAAAACTTCAAATGGCCCTAAACTCTATACTGTGCCTCTTATACCTATCAAAATTTGCAACAATCAAATGCTTGTAACTTTTTACTGGAGCGTCATAAAGTCTTCAAATTTTGTGATAATAAAGTACTCGTGCCTCTTATCAATTTAAGCTATCGCTCATAGCTATGATACCCTTGAGTCCCAAATCAAACACTGATAAAACTTCAAATGGCCCTAACTTCTATACGGTGCGTCCTAACTTTATATAAGGTGCGTCCTATACCTATCAAAGTTTGCAACAATCAAATGCTTGTAACTTTTTACTGGAGTGCCATAAAATTTTGAAATTTTGAGACAATAAAGTACTCGAGCCTCTTGTCAATTAAAGTTGTCGCTCATAGCTATGCTACCCTTGAGTAACAAATCAAACACTGATAAAACTTCAAATGGCCCTAACTATTATACGCTGCGTCCTACACATTTCAAAGTTTGCAACATTCAAATGCTTGTAACTTTTTACTAGAGCGCAATAAAATCTTGAAATTTTGTGACAATAAAGTAGTCGTGCCTCTTATCAATTTAAGCTATCGCTCATAGCTATGCTACTCTTGAATCCCAAATCAAACACCGATAAACTTCAAATGGCCCTAACTTCTATAAGGTGCGTCCTACACCTATCAAAGTTTGCAACATTTAAATACTTGTAAGTTTTTACTGGAGCGTAATAAAATCTTGAAATTTTGTGACAATAAAGTACTCGAGCCTCTTGTCAAATTAAGCTATCGCTCATAGCTATGCTACCCTTGACACCAATATAAAACACTTATAAAACTTCAAATGGCCCTAACTTCTATAAGGTTCGTCCGATTCCTATCAAAGTTCTGAACGTTCAAATGCTTGTATCTTTTTAATGGAGCGCCATAAAATCTTGAAATTTTGAGACAATAAAGTACTCGAGCCTCTTGTCAATTAAAAATATCGCTCATAACTATGCTACCCTTTAGTCCCAAATCAAGCACTGATAAAACTTCAAATGGCCCTAACTATTATACGGTGCGTCCTACACCTCTCAAAGTTTGCAACATTCAACTGCTTGTAACTTTTTACTGGAGCTTAATAAAATCTTGAAATTTTGTGATAATAAAGTACTCGTGTCTCTTGTCACTTTAAGCTATCCCTCATAGTTATGCTTCCCTTGACTCCAAAATTAAACACTGATAAAACTTCAAACGGCCCTAACTTCTATATGGTGCATCCTACACCTATCGAAGCTTGCAACATTCAAATGATTGTAACTTTTTACTGGAGCGTAATAAAATCCTGAAATTTTGTGACAATAAAGTACTTGTGCCTCTTGTCAATTTAAGCTATCGCTCATAGCTATGCTACCCTTGACTCCAAAATCAAACACTGATAAAATTTCAAATGGCCCTAACTTCTATACGGTGCGTCCTATACCTATCAAAGTTTGCAACAATCAAATGCTTGTAACTTTTTACTGGAGCGTAATAAAACTTGAAATTTTGTGACAATAAAGTACTCGTGCCTCTTGTCAATTAAAGTTTTAGCTGATAGCTATGCTAGACTTGAGAACCAATTCAATCACTGATAAAACTTCAAATGGCTCTAACTTCTATACGGTGCGTCCTATAACTATCAGAGTTTGAAACATAAAAGTGCTTTTAACTTTTTACTGGAGCGTCATAAAATCTTCAAATTTTGTGACAATAAAGTACTCGTGCCTCTTGTCAATTTAAGCTATCGGTCATAGCTATGCTAATCTTGAGTCCCAAATCAAACACTGAAAAAATTTCAAATGGCCCTAACTTCTATGCGGTGCGTCCTATATCTATCGAAGCTTGCAACATTCAAATACATGTAACTTTTTACTGGTGCGTAATAAAATCCTGAAATTTTGTGCCAATAAAGTACTCGTGCCTCTTGTCAATTTAAGCTATCGCTCATAGCTATGCTACCCTTGACTCCAAAATCAAACACTGATAAAATTTCAAATGGCCCTAACTTCTATACGGTGCGTCCTATACCTATCAGAGTTTGCAACATTCAAGTGCTTATAACTTTTTACTGGAGCGTCATAAAATCTTGAAATTTTGTGACAATAAAGTACTCGTGCCTCTTGTAAATTTAAGCTACCGCTCATAGCTATGCTACCCTTGAGTCCCAAATCAAACACTGATAAAACTCCAAATGGCCCTAACTTCTATACGGTGTGTCCTATACCTATCAAAGTTTCCAACATTCTAATGCTTGTAACTTTGTAGCGCCATAAAACCTTGAAATTTTGTGACAATATAGTACTCTTATCTTTTATCAATTTAAACTATCGCTCATAGTTATGCTACCCTTGACTCCAAAATAAAAGACTGATAAAATTTCAAATGGCCCTAACTTCTATACGGTGCGTGATATGCCTATCAAAGTTTGCAACATTCAAATGCTTGTACCTTTTACTGGAGAGTAATAAAATCTTGAAATTTTGTGACAATAAAGTACTCGTGCCTCTTGTCAATTTAAGCTATCGGTCATAGCTATGCTAATCTTGAGTCCCAAATCAAACACTGAGAAAGCTTCAAATGGCCCTAACTTCTATCCGGTGCGTACTATATCTATCAAAGTTTGTAACATTCAAATGCTTGTATCTTTTTACTGGAGCGTCATAAAACCTTGAAATTTTGCGACAATAAAGTACTCGTGCCTCTTGTCACTTTAAGCTATCGCTCATAGCTATGCTACCCTTGACTCCAAAATTAAACACTGAGAAAACTTCAAATGGCCCTAACTATTATACGCTGCGTCCTACACATCTCAAAGTTTGCAACATTCAAATGCTTGTATCTTTTTACTAGAACGTAATAAAATCTTGAAATTTAGTGACAATAAAGTAGTCGTGCCTCTTATCAATTTAAGCTATCGCTCATAGCTATGCTACTCTTGAGTCCCAACTCAAACACCGACAAACATCAAATGGCCCTAACTTCTATAAGGTGCGTCCTATACCTATCAAAGTTTGCAACATTTAAATGCTTGTAACTTTTTCTGGAGCTTAATAAAATCTTTAAATTTTGTGACAATAAAGTACTCGTGCCTCTTGTCACTTTAAGCTATCCCTCATAGCTATGCTTCCCTTGACTCCAAAATTAAACACTGATAAAACTTCAAACGGCCCTAACTTCTATATGGTGCGTCCTACACCTATCGAAGCTTGCAACATTCAAATGATTGTAACTTTTTACTGGAGCGTAATAAAATCTTGAAATTTTGTGACAATAAAGTACTCGTGCCTCTTGTCAATTAAAGTTTTCGCTTAAAGCTATGCTACCCTTGAGAACCAATTCAATCACTGATAAAACTTCAAATGGCCCTAACTTCTATACGGTGCGTCCTATAACTATCAGAGTTTGAAACATAAAAGTGCTTTTAACTTTTTACTGGAGCGTCATAAAATCTTCAAATTTTGTGACAATAAAGTACTCGTGCCTCTTGTCACTTTAAGCTATCGCTCATAGCTATGCTACCCTTGACTCCAAAATTAAACACTGAGTAAACTTCAAATGGCCCTAACTTCTATGCGGTGCGTCCTATATCTATCAAAGTTTGCAACATTCAAATGCTTGTAACTTTTTACTGGAGTGTAATAAAATCTTGAAATTTTGTGACAATAAAGTACCCGTGCCTCTTGTCAATTTTAGCTATCGCTAATAGCTATGCTACCTTTGAGTCCCAATTCAAACACTGATAAAACTTCAAATGGACCTAACTTCTATACGGAGCGTCCGATACCTATCAAAGTTTGCAAAATTCAAATGCTTGTTACTTTTTACTGGAGCGTAATAAAATCTGGAAATTTTGTGACAATAAAGTACCCGTGCCTCTTGTCAATTTTAGCTATCGCTCATCGCTATGCTACCTTTGAGTCCCAAATCAAACACTGATAAAACTTCAAATGGCCCTAACTTCTATACGGTGCGTCCGAAACCTATCAAAGTCTGGAACATTCAAATGCTTGTAATTTTTTACTGGAGCGCCATAAAATCTGGAAATGTTGTGACAATAAAGTACCCGTGCCTCTTGTCAATTTTAGCTATCGCTCATAGCAATGCTACCTTTGAGTCCCAATTCAAAAACTGATAAAACTTCAAATGGCCCTATCTTCTATACGGTGCGTCCTAACTTTATATAAGGTGCGTCCTATACCTATCAAAGTTTGCAACAATCAAATGCTTGTAACTTTTTACTGGAGCGTCATAAAATCTTGAAATTTTGTGACAATAAAGTACTCGTGCCTCTTATCAATTTAAGATATCGCTCATAGCTATGCTACCCTTGAGTCCCAAATCAAACACTGATAAATCTTCAAATGGCCCTAACTTCTATACGGTGCGTCCTACACCTATCAAAGTTTGCAACATTTAAGTGGTTGTAACTTTTTACTGGAGCGAAATAAAATCTTGAAATTTTGTGACAATAAAGTACTCGAGCCTCTTGTCAATTTAAGCTATCGCTCATAGCTATGCTACCCTTGACTCCAAAATAAAACACTGATAAAACTTCAAATGCCCTAACTTCCATACGGTGCATCCTAACTTTATATGCGGTGCGTCATATACCTATCAAAGTTGTCACAATGTAATGCTTGTAACTTTTTACTGGAGCGCCATAAAATATTGATATAAGTTAAATAATTTCAGGTCGATTTAAAATAAAAAAAATTTGTTTTAGTGTGCTCTTGGCACGTCTTTATTTAGATAAATTCAAATTATAACTAATTTAAGTTGAAAATAATATAAGCCTCGCTGCCTTGGGGTGATCATGCTGCCGCTGCGTGTCTTTCTTCCAGTTGCTTCGGTTCCCACCGGCGGAACTGCTCCAGACGCTGCGTCAGCATAATTGTGTCATCCGATCCGCGCGTGCAATTATGCCACCACAGGTAGACCGTGTGACCGCTGGTGCAATATGAAGTGCAATTGCACTGAGTGGCAATTGAAGTTTTTGCATATGTTACGTTAACTCCTGCACCCTCAAAAACATACGTCCTTGGCTGTCGTCAAAAAAATGGGATTTGAGAGATCCTGGTGGGTTTCTCGTTTACCGTTTCTACTGCTGCAGACGTTTGGGGCTGTTGCTCTGAATTCCCTCTTGGATTCGGTGTTGGCTTAGTTTCGATGACCAATTTCTGGTTTGTTTTTGCCTTGGAAACACATTTCTTTGCGATGACAACTGCGATTGCGGATAGTAGCAATATCCACAGGCTTGACTCCATGATGACAGGATATATTTGTTTATCGCCAATCAATTCGATGCTTTTAGTATTGTTAAGATGGAGTTCTTTCATCATTTCTAACGTGAGTAGCTCTTCAACTGCTTTAAAGCTGCTCCCTCTTTGTAGGATAGATGGCATAGGCTTCGAAGATATTATTTGCTCGTTACAGAAGGTTTTGTTTTTTATGTTGATGGTAATATTGTGATGCCAAATTAGAAAGGTGCCGGTCAGATTGATTTGATCATTATTAGCCGTAATTGTCCCATTGAATTGGTTTAGCAGGATTACGTCGGGAAGTATCTCTTCTACCACAGGTATGTGTTGATTGTTGGTTCGAAGGCAGTCGGATGATTCACCCCGAAGGAGGTTTGGAATGCAATGTGAATTACTTATGTCAATTATTTCATCTTCTTTACAAATGGATAGAAAGTTGAAATTTTTACATTTGTCGTTTATACCAAAAGTTTTTTTTATTACATTGCAGAATTTTCTCAAAATCGATTTTATTAATGAATGACCCCTTTTTAACGGGTTTGACAATCAATGTTTTGCATACTTCACTTTTAGTTGTCGGAATGCTCATTATATAAACAAGAGTGGTATAATTTGATGCTATTTTTACAGATGCAAACTCAAAGGCTTCTTTAATATTTATATATGGGATATCATCTTTTTCGAAAATTTCTTTTACAACGTT